>CM076580.1:1542566962-1543177338 GCA_034641835.2 Pinus albicaulis | reverse complement strand
GATTTTCTTTGTTTATCCACCCAGTAGTTGTTACACATAAAGATTAAACCTTTTAAGAGCTTAATTTTCAAAGACAATGAGTTAAACAATAGTATTTCTCTTTCTATACTACACCCAACGCACCCTTAGACTAGACACAGTGCTTTGTAGAGCATTGTCTCCCTTCCTAGCCCGTGTTGCAAAGCACTGTCTCCCCTTGGAAACTTTTTTGACTCTTGAAGGTACCAAATACCCTTGAATTTTCCTTTCCAACTTTCTTCAGTTTTCTTTTCTGCTATGTTCTGAAAATTTTGATGCTCAATTGACCAATGACTCTATATACTTCTTCTCCTTTGACTGAAAATTTTGTTCAATGTTAGTTTAAAATTATTTTCTTTATCATTGACAAGTTGATTTCAAAGTAATTTTTATGGTCGCATTAAGAATCATTTGCTTTCAAAATAGGAAATTGTCGTAAAATATTCATTTCCTTGATAGGAGAAATTGTTGTTGAAATCCTCATTTTTCCTTCAAACGAGAAATTTTCGTTTGTATTTTTCATTTCTCGAAAGTAAAAAGCATTTGAATTGTTGATTTAGTGCACCTAGTTTCTTTTCTGCATTCATAACATTAAGGAAAATAAAAAGAAAAACTTGCATTTGCATGTAGAATAATGTATGTTTTGCAAAAGGAACATTAGGAAATTTGCATTTAGTTTGTGATTCATTGATTTTTTTTTGTTCATTGATTTGTTTGCTCACAAATTATTTGCTCTCTTCCCTTAGTAGCTAGGTTTTTCATTGAAAAAGTTGAAAGTGAAAGTTTTTTTATCATTCTTAGTTTGCATTTTAGGAATTTCATACACATCATCGCGGTGAACCTTTGAAAGGCAAATTGTTAAGCAAGATCAACATAAAATTAATCTCAATTTACTTAACAATGCATTGGAACCATAACGATAACATTTAGAAGGTCTAGGCTAGAGACGTGTTCCGGCGTCGTAAAACATAGTAGTTGATGTTAACTTGTCTGCGATACGTTCCAAGTGTGATACCTCACTCCACATACATAAGTATATCGTAGCTCGTCCACATACTTTCAGATATATCAGGCGGTGTTACAGTACAATAAGTATAAAGGGGTGCTCTCACTGTGTGGTTTCGCATCAGATAGTGCTAATACGAACTTGATCCTCCACATACCTTTGGGAATATTTGGGAGGACAACTTTTAGGTGCTATCCATCCATAGTGAACCGAGTCGGCTGCCTTGTAAATTGTGATACACCGAACACAACATTCGAAGAGATTGCCTGCTCGTACTTCTTGGTTCGCTAGGAGGTATTCTACATTCACAATTTCTTGGTAAATCATTTTTCCTAGCATTACCTTTTTTTTTGTTTTTTTTTTTTTGGTTAAAATAAATCAGTCATCATGGAAGAACAAAATCCTTTCCCCCGTCTTTCGCGTAGACATTTCTCTACCAAAACCAGTACCATCAGTACCTCTAGTGAAGCATCATCTTCCCATATACCAGAGTTGGCACAAGTTGTTTCTACAAATCGTGGTTTGTCTACTATTGTCGAGACAGAGTCCTCACAACTACCCGTGGTCACAATCCATCCAATCTGTGAGACCATACCTCCCGAACCCAACATTGTTAAACTGGAAGTTGATCTAGATCCCATTGTGCCTTAGGGGGCAACTGTTATTGGTCAAACTGGACATCATCCTCGGGACCAATGAAATAGGGTCTATCATCCCCTTATATTTATGTTGCTATATTCCCTAACTGGAGAAAATCTTGATCTCGAAGTTGAACAATCGAAAGTTGTTTCTGTATTGGTCACTCCACAATCTATTGTAGCCATTGAGTCTCCCATATCATGCAATCAACGACCTAAAATATACTTTAGGCCTGACAACGAAGTTCTTCCACCTGGTTTGATTTCGATTGAAGAAATATCACAAGACGAGACACCTTTAACTCCAACTCATTTTTAGTAGGAGCTTTACCTGTGCGAGTCTTTTCCTCAATCACCTTCCTCTGCTTTTGCTGATCTTGTTTCACTTTGAGTTCCCGTAGATTCTATAGGGTATACATTGGTTCATTTGACCATGGTTTAGATAACATCCCAGACTGAACCATCTATTTTAGTTGCGACAACATCTGTTTTTGCTTCATTTTCGATGTTTTGTCCATTGACTTCACCCATGTCATCATCTGGAATCCTATCTAGTTCCTCCCCTTGGTCATTGGTGATACCACATATGTTACCCTCAGACATTCCTAAATTCAATGAAAACCATGGAGAAGACCCGTCAACGCATTTTATAACTTATCATTTGTGGTATTCATCAAAATCCTTAAATGATGACTCCGTTAGACTACGTCTTTTCCAGAACACACTCACTAGTCCAACTGCATAATGAGGATGTTTATTTTTCTATGTCAAACTTGTTAAAAAATGAAACAGAGTTATGAGCATAGTTATTTTTTCTTGTGTCAACCTCATTAAAAAATGAAACAAGTACCTATGAGGATAGTTCTTTTTTCTTGTGTCAACCTCGTTAAAAAATGAAACAAGTGCCTTTGAGGAAATTTATTTTACTGTGCCAACCTCGTTAAAAAATGAAATAGGTCATGAGCATAGTTATTTTCATGTGAAAAGCTCGTTAAAAAATGAAACAAATCCTCTCCTAATTGAGACGAGTATTCCATTTGATCTCATAAATGAACCTTCATTCCATCCAACTATTAGTAATCTACTTAGGTGAATGAAATGAAGCTTGGGGGCCATCTTCTCTTCCAGGGGGCATTCGACATGTGCTTTTGCAGGGGGAATTCAAAACATTCTTACCAATTGCATGCAATCAACTACTGAAGTTCGGGGGCAAAACAGATTCAGAGCTCCAAAATGAAAATGGTAACTATGGAATGGTAAAAATGAATAGTGAAACTACTTTTTTATGGTCATTTAATTGTTTGAAAGTTAAATTTATTGCTATGACTATACTTTTATTATGTTTTTATCATGAAACAAGTATTTTCAATCCATTTGATGTTGTTTTGAACAGGAAATACAACTGATGAACAGATTAGTCGTGCACATTTATTCAGAGAATGACTTGACCAAAAAGCATACGTTTTCTCCTTATTTTTTCGAGCTTTGTTAAAAACGAAAAAGGATTTGAAGCGCACTTTTATCTCTTTTTCGAGCTTCGATAACAGTGAAAAAGGAACCCTTGGAGTCTTCTTTCAGCTCTTTTCAAACTCTGATAATGTGAAAATATTGTCGAGCACTTGTATTTTTGAGCTCGTTAAAGTAAATGAATTGATATCTACTCAGTATAGGTTTAACCCTTTTCCGGACTAAGATAGATTATTTACGAAAAAGGAATACCTTGGTTAAACATGACCAAAGAGGTTCTCTAAGATATTATTTTACACTTTTTCAGATCTGAGTGACAAATTTATGAAAAAGTAATTTTGGAGTTCTCTTTCGTCCTCTTTTTCAGACTCTCTAAATATGAAAAAGGACAGGGCTATCACTGTCATTAAGCTCGTAAAACATAAAATAGCGACGGGCTTGTTGATCATGGCAAGAATCAAGTTTCATTCATCGCTAGACTCGTTAAATTATTAAATAGAAATACTTTATTCACCCGAAGGGTTGAATTATAGATCAAGAAAATGTTATCCTCCTCCAGCTTGTTAAAAAATAAAGAGGTACTGGTCGAAAAATGACCAGCGAAAATTTGGGAAAAGTGAGCAAAGTTTCTTTTTGGTAGCAAGTCGCTCTTGAACATGACACTTCTTTCACTCCATTTCCATGACTGTTTGGGTTGGGTAATCATCTTTTTAAAGTCCCCAATTGGCCATAGCTACTTGGAACATTATAATTACTCCATTTTTGAAATAAGAAGTAAGAGACACAATAAAATATATCCCAGTGTGAAAAGGGATTGAGGTAGGAGGATAAAATAAAGCCTCTTGAGTGTGAAGAGGAGAAAAATCAAGGAGCTAACTATGGTTGACCAATTCAACCATCACTATCAAAAGGGAGGGAAAGCCACTAGGGCAGCGCAGTTTTGAAGGAGAAAGCTTCTCAAGGAAGCTACATCACCATTGTGTGGGGCTCGAGATGGAGGAGCTCACTTGGAATAAAAAGAAAGAGATAGCAGCAAGGGAATTCATTCATTCAAACTTCTTCTTTCATTCTTATGACTGATTGCAATCTTCATCTATTTAGCCGGAGTTGCAGCACTATTTAGTGCAAGGGTTCTCATGCAGAAATTCTAGTTCCAATGTTGTTACAGATTTATTGGGAGATTCAAGGAGGAGGTCTTGAGTTCCATTATCATCAGATATCTTGAGGAATCCACCCTCTAACCTTGACATCACATTCACTCTCAGTGAGTGCATTATTTCTGCAGTAGTTGTAGTAGCTGGGGTTAGATCTGCTCATTTGAGCTTATTTCAGGAGAGGGGGAGGTGATTTCCACTCCAGGAGTTCTATTGAAGAAAGTATTGAGCCTATTTTTGAATTGTTTATTCTTCTTTGAGCATATCAGATATTTCTTAATACATATTTTCTGGGTACAACGTTATTTTCTGCAATGTTGTACATTGTGTTGCTATTTTGCCGGAAACCCTTGTTGGGAGGTCCCAATGTGTTTGTAAAAGAGGTCAACCCTCTCATTTATGATATTATAATGAATGAAAGCTCCATATGTATGTTATTCCATCTATTTCTATAGTTTACATAATAAGAATAACTTTTTTGATGCCTCCGACATTTCTATTTTATGATGTACTGGGGTTATGATGCCTTTTTCTACATTTGAGTTGGGGAGATTTGTTTATTATAGCTAGAGTTATTTTTTTCTGATGCCATTCCATATTTAAGCTACATACAACATATTCTTGAGGATCCAAGCCCTATACTGTGTTATTATTGCACTGGTTCACTTATACAGCGTCCTCACTGGAGGTATTGTTGAAATTATTGAAAAGGAATATTACAATCTTGACGGTTCATTCACACCTATGGTTCATCATAACTTCAGTTTGATTTTAGTTCAATGCTGCCAACTCATCACATTGTCGCTAATATGTTCAAGAGAAGTCATCCAGTGATTAAAAACTCATCTTTCTGCAATACTTGTAAACCTTCATTTTCATGACCGTCATCCCTGAAAATTGCTATATAAAGTCATACCCTTGTCTCCGAAATCAGTAACTCTTGTTTTGAAATAAGGTGACTTCCTATCAACAACAAATAAATATCTAGGAATTTCATTTAGAAACATTAGATTCCAATACCATGAGACTCGTTACAGCATTGACAAGATCCTCGCTTCCAGACTTTTGACTGAAAGGTTTTGTTTGGCGTTCAACATCAAATCATCTATTCACGCCTTAAGAAATGTACTGCAATGCCTTGAGGGCCATTGACATTAATGGTGGTTCTCTCACATTTGTTAAAAGCTCATATCATTGGCTTGTAATCAAACGATGTCTTTCCATGTTTGACTACAAATCATATATTCGCATGGCTAGACTTGTACCCAAATGATCGAGTGAATGAGATAAGAAGACCCCGGATCTACTTTCAGCCATCCAGGCTGCGATTTCAAGATTTTTGTACATATCATCTGTACAGTGACCTTACATACAGATTTTCATCCAAACATGGGTCTATATCTGTAGGCATGTCTGCATCTGGGCAACATTCCAATGAAGATGACTTTCTGAATTATGTACATGTTATTAGATTGTTTATGTGTTGAACATGGGAATGCCTACCCTTATAAATTATGATCAAAGAGGATATATCATGATGTAATGTACTGTAATATTGATGCAGGTGACCACTTCACTTCATTTCCAGGCTCATCATAGTGTAAAGCATCTCAATCAAATGTTCTTATTATTTGGATCTCATGCTTTAGGGGGCAATTGTTATAGGTCAATTTGGGCACCATTCCCAATGACCTGGTTAACTGGAAATCATCTTCAGGACCAATTTTCAAGGGTCTATCATTCCCTATCATTTCAGTTACTACATGCCCTAAGACAAGAAACAAGACAAATCAAGAAAGACTTTCATCATGCAAAGGTTTCCATGGTTTGAAGTTTATTATATAACATATGAGAGCTCACCAACGTAGGCTTTAAGGGGCCTAACTGCGTTGAATATGTAGGTAGCCCCATGCAAGGCTTCTCTGCAAAGCACTTCCCAACATTCACAGGTGTGTTGGTCACATTGGGAGTGAAATTCTCATTGTTCCAGAATCTCCACTTGGCCAGTGCGTTCTAGAAGAGTTCACATGTGTCAAGCTTCGGATCCAAGTGTAAATTTGATATCTACATGATTGGAAACATGTCTTGCCTATTATTGGAAATTAATTTATTGCAAAACAACCTACAGTTCATCTATAAATTGAGCACAGATCTAAGTGCTTAAGGAGGAAGAATTTGAGTAGAGAAATGCTGGAGAATTTTCAATTGAGATCTAGATTTGTGTAGCTTATGCTAGAGATATTTATACTGTGATGAGGCTTGGGAACATTGTTCGAAGGTCACTTCAAATCAGTCACTAGGTCGTAACCTCTCCTTCTATCCTCAATAAATATTAATGCTTATTTTTCCCTATATGCATTTGTATTAGCTTTGATTTTCCATGTTGCAAGATCTTGGTTGATGTATCTGGTTTAGCTTTACTGATTTAGCTTACTATCTTGAATATATATCTATATTATTTCATCTTCTGATGTTTTAGTGTTCTTTCTTGTATGAAGGATTCAGCCCACAAACCGCTTGAATTTGAAGCTGCAACGGAAGCGATAGAAGGAGCCATTTGGAAGCGACTGAACAAGTAAGCCTACAATCCTATCTGTGTGTCTATTCTGAGTTAGGATAAATAGTGGTATAGTCTTTCACCTATTGTTCTAGATCAGTACCTATCTAGGGAAGCATAATTTATTCGTAATTGAAAATTCTAGCCCAACAGTGAGTCCTTACGGAGATGGGAGAAAGGGCTAAGAGCCTATGAGAGGAAGCATCAATTTTTAGTACCAAGGTCAATGTTGGGAGATGAAAGACTCAGGGTGGGGGTGGATGTCAAGAACTAGGGTTCCAAGGTATGCTCCCATCTCGTCCATGTGCCTAGGCATGCTCCTAGAAGCCTTGGTAAGACGAGGTGACTTAGGATACATTACCATTGCAATAAATGAAATGAACATATCACATGATTTATATGTTATGTTATGTAGGTTTCAGAAAACCAAGGATGAGATGATCCATGTTTGCATGGTGGCAAAAAATTCCAAGTGATGGGTAATCGCAAACCGATCAACCAAATGAGGGCATTCCAACCAAGTGAAGTAGAATGACATGAGGGAAAATGTGGGAACATCAGGAAAAAAAGAGTTGGCCTAAATTAAGGTTCCCAACACATATGGGTGAGAATTATTAGATCTATTGCATGGCATATGGTAGCAATTCATATATAGATATGGAAATAAGATGAGATGAAGTCATATGTGACTTCGAACAAGTGCGAGAGATGAGGGAGGATGTGAGGGAGCCTAGATAAGTAAACTCAAGTTCGTCATCATGCAAGACTCAAGGGTACCTTTTAGGCCATATTGAACATTCTCAGTAGGGTAAAAATAACTTGCGATAAGGTGATAAATGACCTAGGTGGGGTCGAATGGTTGGGTTGAACGTTTTTGGTATTTTACTGGGGGTTTTGGCTATGTAAACTTATAGCCCAAGCCTTTGACTTACTAAATCCCTTGTACTTGTGATGTTTAATAAAAATAGAAGGTTGAAGTGTCATACCTTATGAAATTACGCATGTGTATGATGATGTCAATGTACTCTACATGTGTTGCATGCATTTCCTATGTTATGTTAATGCATGAAGTTAATTGGAAGTAGAAGTGACAATATCATTACTGCTTTATATTGATGATAATTCTGCAATTAATATAATATAGATATTTGCATCAGTAATATATAGTTTGAAGTGTAATCTGGGTGAAGTAACACCATTTTACACTAAACTGCAATGAAACATGTCAGTGTTGCACAGTCAATGGATTACGATGTGCCCATAAGGCACCTTATAATTGAAGGAGGCTTGAGAGTTGTGACAGTCATGTATCTACCAGAAAATGAAATTTATGCTAAGCCTTTTTCATAGTATGGTTAGTCCAAATGTCCATATTAATTATATAAGAGTTAGTCCTTTTAGAGGATTGTATCTACCTTGACCACATTTGGTTGTTGTCGATGTGAAATTTTACCTAGACCTACACAAGTTTTATCTATCTAGAAAAGAATGAACAAAACTTGAAAGGAAACTGTTGACGATGTTGGACCTAACAACATTCAAGGGATCTCCCCGCTATGAAGTCCCAACTAGACCTCACACTGTTTTGGGTAGGAGTCCCAACAGTGGGGTGTTTAATGATATTCCTTGGATTACAAAACGCATAGAGTGGTGCACAATATCTTTGGTTTTGCAAGTGTGTGACCCTGTGGAAAATCAATATGATGCATGAGCAGTTCTAACAATGAAGGGAAATGGAAGTATGCTCCTTGGAATACTGTAATAGTATGCAACTTGAAAGGAACACATGAGCTGAAAAGACATCATGTAAAATAACAAGCAGAATAATCCAAAAGTTAAAGGTGGTGGGTAAAAAAATTAGCACGCATTCAACAAGATCTGTAAAAATGAAAAATAAATAGTTCATAAGCATATGTGTAAGTTAAACAACATACATCGGAAACATAAGAAGAATAGTCCATTTACAATAAATGCATGAAGATGTGTCAGACCTTATTTTATTATAAGTGAAAGCTCCATTCATACATATAACATGATGAACCACTTTCCCTAATAGTGGAACATGAAGTCAACAACACCTACTCCTCCCGAATAAGTATACTCCCTCTACACTATGAAGAAGCCAAGGCTGACACAAAACTCCCAAGCCTTTTCTAAGCCTAGTCCTAGCCAGAGGCTTGGCTCCAAAAATCCGTTTACAAGAGTTATGAGGATGTATTTATAACCAAGGGGGGTAACTCTTGGCATGTCCCCTTTGTGACTCTTGGAATCCCCTCATGACTCCTCACATTACATATGCACCTTCACATTCCATCATTGAAGCATGGAATTTCACTTGTACAATAACTACCAAAACATTGCAATTTCCACTCGTACCCATATAAGACAAAATAGGGTAGAGACAACTTGACAACCTAACAAGACAAAATACTATGATGTTGGATTTTGGGTGAACTCAAGTCACACATCTTTGACTTGGTGTCTCAGTCACATATTGATACCAGGATTTTTATTGTGCAATGGTATCCCAAAACTTCCAGATAGTGTTAGGTTGGAAGCAACCTCTTTCATCCAACGCATCCAGGTATAATCTCCTGGAACCAGTCTTCAATTCTTCATTAATCAGGTGCAACATTGTTTTGATTTGAACTGAGCCACCTATGTAGGTTTGCAATTTTTTTGTGTTGATCTCCATGTCCTCCCGGGTGCCCATCTTCTCTAGCTGCTTCAAGTAATGATCAATCTCCTTCTTGACTTGTTGTTTTTGTTTATTCTCAGTGAGTGTACCAACTGATGGGATCTGGTCAGTTCTCACCATAAAATCCAAACTATTTTATATATGTACATATGTGTCTTAAATGCTTCTGATGAATGAGGTGAGTTTCTTGTTGTTCTGGATTAGCATCCAAACTCTAGATTTCTCTAGCTCTGCCCGCGGCTTCATCTTCTTTAATAATGTAAGTGGCGTGACATTGTCTCGCATTGTCCACTCATGTGTTGTGGTGATGGAAGTTTGTATATTCTTAAGGATCCTGAATAACTCTTTTCTCTATTGTTGCAAGTCATTCAAGTGTAAAAATTCCTTGTGTATAGTTACCAACTCCTCATAAATATCCTGCATAGTGTCTCCAAATGCAGATACTTTAGCAACTATAATTTCTCTTATCTCCTCACAGTAGACCTGTGCGAAAGGTGAATTCTATGATTTTGCATGGATTTTTTCATTCTCTTGCTGAAGTGTTTGTATGTTATATGCTAACTTCTTATTCTCAGCCACCAATCATTGAGTGTTAGATCTAGCTGCTCTTACGAAGTCCAAGTTGACATCGACAATGACTTTCGGATTATTTTTTGTGTCTGCCATGATCATCCTTTCTATCATCAATGTAGGTGATGCATGATCCTCTAGGAAATTCTTTCTCCATGCTTGCACAATCATATTCTGCAGTTCGTCGAATGACATATTGTACACATCCATGACTGGATCATCATTAAGGGGGACTACGTCCCCTTCCTCACTCAAGGTTTTATCTGTGGCTGAATGTGGTGGAGTCTAAAAGGTGGCCTAAGGTGCATTGTGAAACAGGTACACATCCTCATCTCATGGCTCTGATCCCACTTCCATGTCTGCAACTTCAATCAATTGTTTGAGCTCTTGAGAATACTCTTGTCCCTACATCTGTTCGCTCACTCCTTCTGTTGTTGGTTTATCCTATATATGTTCTTAAACCTGTAAAGGTTTTGTATCTTCTATCATGGCACCTTTCCTTTCATCCTTTTCTTGATTTTGTCTCTCCTCTTTCTTTATTCTTCTAAGTTCTTGTTCTTCCTTCAACTCTTTTTCTTCTCTCTGAGCTCTCTCTTTCTCTGCTCCCTTTTTACCCTATTTGCTTCAATTTCCAAAGCTAATTTCTCAGTGATATGATCTTCTTTCATTTTCAAACTTTCTTCCTCTTTTATATTGTTAGCTACATTCCTATTTCCTTTTTCCTACATCACACTCATGCCTGCTGCTGGTGCTTCTTCCTGAACACTTTCATCTAGAAAACAACTTGAGAAGACCCAACCATAATAATCAGCTTATGAGGTTGGGAGGATCAGTTATAATAGTTCTTCCATGGTTCCTCCTCTCGCCACTGATATATCCCACTGACCGGGTTGAAGTATACTCTCGCACAATGGTCTTTTCAAATTCCCCTCAAATCATACAAATTGTAACTCTTTATGTCGAACTTGAATATGACGATGGATTTCCCTTTTGCATATACGATCTTGATATTCTTAATATCATATAATCTGACCTATAAAGGAATAGTTGGCTATGGTTCCTTCTTCGTCCTATGGAGTGATGCTGAAAACCTTGGGGAGATATGATAAGCTACCTATTGCATGAAAATTTTGTCGATGGCATATCTTGGTAAAATAGGCGGTGCCTTCTACCCACTGAATCCTTTGATCAATGTGCCATCCAGTAAGGTGAACCAATTTTCAATCTTTGATATTGCCTCAATAGCTTCTCGTGACATGCAAGGTGGGTCCTCCTAAAATATGAGCTTATAAAGTAGGATGATGAAGTGATCAGTAAGCTGCTCCATGACTCTGTGATGACTTGAATCCGAGAGTAGCTTGAAATAGATATGTATGGAAGTATCTCTTGGTTTCCATGTCCATTTCAAGCTAGGGGATTGGTTATGTGCACTTTTGGAATAAGGTCTCCTATGAGCAATGAAACTGGTCCGATTTTGTATATTTTTTATTATAATTAGTCTAGCACAGGGTTTTGGGGTGGGTCAAAGCCCCGAAAGCATTGTAATGGGTCAAAGGGTAAACCTGGGGTCTGAAAACCATGGTTTGCAGACCATAGGAAATTTTAGGCTAGATTGTTATAAATAGAGGAACATTTTGAATCAGAAGGTAGAGAAGAGAAGAGCTATTGATGCAAATTGTGGTTTAGTACATTTGTTTCAGTTTTTGGGGAAGGACTCCTGCTGGCTGTGTGCGCGGAGATCTAGATTCTTGATGTGTGAAGACCCTGTTGCTGTGTGTGCAAGATGGGACAGGTATTGTAAGAGGGAATTGATGAATTGATGAGTAATAAAGGTTGTTTGAGAACTGAATCTATGTATATTTTTTGTGCGAATCATCGATAATTTTTGTATTATGTGTATTCTGTATTCAGCTACGAAAGTTCTGTGTAAGTGTGTTTACTGTATCTCGATCTGTTCTGTTATGTTTTATGCAATGTTGTGCCACTGTCATAGAAGTATATAATTATCAAACACTGTAGATCTTACGCACGTGGATGTGAAAAGAGACCTATAGATCCTGCACAGAAAGAGGCAGTCTGGGTATCACAGGGCCAGACATAACTCTGCTTGCCTTACCTACCCTTTCTCAGGGTGCTGAAACCTGGTTCTAGCAACCACCCGTACTACTTCAGGTGAGACTTTGACCTGCGCAAGTGGGTCACTGCCAAAAGGGCCAGTAGTATAGGGGTTTGTTGGAAAACCTTGAACTCTGAACCTGGGTCAGGACCCCTTGAGCCAACAAATGGTTCCGTTTCCGGGACTTGGAGCATTTTGAGGAAGGGATCGGGTAATAACAAGGGATTACTGGAAGCCTGACAAAGAATAAGAGCAGGTGTGAGTGAATGAGTTCTATTTTTGGCGAAAGTACAATGCGGAGCGGTGAGTACTATCAAACCAATCAAGAAGGGGACAAATCTTTCTATAGCCTGCTGAAAGAAACAGCTACACAAATCCCGCCAATTACATCGACGTCAGAACCACATAAGAATACAACCTCACCCAAAACCCCGCCACATGGAGACATGGAAGCACACTTGAAATTACCTACCTTTAAAGGTGTGGGAGATGAGGACATGGACTGATTTTTGTTTTTTGTAGACTTGGTATGGACTACGCAAGGTGTGTTGAGTGATACTGTGAAAAGGGTGTAGCTGTCCTTGGCCTTCGATGAGAGAGCACTGGACTGGTATATGGGATACATATCTCAAAACGAGAGTGCATCCATTCAAGATATTAAGGACGCCCTAAAACAACAGTTCCAAAAACCAAATTCCTACTCTCAGATCGTAGCAGACGTGAAAGATTTCAAGCAAGGAACAACTGAGTCTCTATGGGAAGATGATCAGAGACTAAAAAAAGTGATCAGAGAGGGAGGATTTAAGTATGACGACAAACAACACACCAAATGGCTCATCGCTATGCTGCTACCTCATTTGCATATACCTATGGACCACCAGACCATCGAATCACAGGAAAAAGCTTTGGAAGATGCCATGAAACTAGAAGCCACGCCCAGAGAAGACACTTCGGGAGGAGTACAACAAATTCAAGAGTAGCTCGGAGCTATGCACATGGAGATTCAGAACCTACGGAAGGAATGGGGAAAAGGAGCTAATGCAAACCTATGGTGCATACGATGTCGGATGTCTGGACATACAAAGGATCAGTGCCCCCTACTAGTAGATTACATGCAGGAAGGAGGCCCTAGTCCGCTACGTCCAGGCTCAAGCGGGTCTGCGTTATGGTGCAAAGACTACTGGGTATCATGACTACACGATACAGCCCAATTCCCTCGGCTAAGTATGGGTGAAATAAAGCAACAATGGTGTAGATTCTTTCGGTTGGTAGGACATGATGAGAAGAACTATCGTACCTACAATTTGGTGATAGATCGAGGAAGCTTGTATAGGGTACAATCAGACCTTGCGTCACCTAGATCTCCCGCGAGCTTTGGTGGCACCCCAGCGAGGGGAAGGGGAGGTCGGGGGGGGGGAGCGCAAGATGAGGATGTGGGAAGCTAATCTGTTATAACTTCGGGGAGGTAGGACAATTTGCAAGGGACTGCCCAAACCCTACCAGGAAATCCTGCAAATATTGCCGGTAGCTGGACCATGAGATTGAATATTTCCCAATCTTGATAGAAAAAATTCAAGAGAAACAACCAACACCAATGTATAATGTACAAAGAGTTAAGGCCAAACTATGAGACAGAAATTCAAGTGCAACATGCAGTAGGATGGCCATGAAGGAGGATGCACGGGGTCCTCCGAGGCAATGGGCATCTGACAACCAAGAAGGATTAGACCACGTATCGGGACAAGAAACAATCTACCAGGACAGTACTAAGATAAGAAACTCTACTCTGTGGACTATACAGACACCTGTGCACCTAGGAGCAGATGACGAGGTGAGACCCTTCTAGCAAGCATGTATAAATTTATTACATCACCCACGAGCCGAAGAAAACCTTCAGGCAGTAATAGATAGTTGTGCAGGGCAGTCCCACCTATCTCCAGAAGTTCGAGACGTACAAAAGTTAGGTAGATATAGGAAGGTACCGATAGGGAGATGAGATTAACTACCCAAATCAGTAATTATGAGATGGATCAGGTTGTCTTAGACTTGGGGTCAGATGCAAATGCGCTACCTAAGAAAACTTGGCAGTAAATGGGAGAACCCAAATTGGAGTGGTCCAATATCCAACTGTGTATGGCAAACCAGCAGAAGATTATGCCTCTGGGGAGACTATCAAAACTCATGGTAGATATTGCTGGGGTGAGGGCCCGGGCTGATTTCAAAGTAATTTAGATTGTAGAAGATGTAGACCCATACCCTGTGCTCTTAGGACTCGACTAGGCCATAGATATGGGTGGTATCGTCAACCTCAAGAAAAGAAGCATGTTATTTGAAAATATGGAACAAGGGTGACAGTACCATTAGATCCTATGGAAGGAGAACGCTACACAGAGACAGTGTGTGGTAAAAAAGAGGTAGATCAAATTTAGAAGTTGACCGCGCGAAACAAATATTGGATCAATCCCACGGAAAAGTGGGTACTCTGCTGGGAAGCAGACAACGAATACTTCTATGACTCTAACAAGGAGATGGATAATTGGAAAAACCGATTGCATGATGTCTCGGTGCTATGATGTCCTCAGGTCACAAGGGGCCTCTGCTACATTTCTTTAGAGGTAAGAGATCTACCCCATTTTGATGAGTCTAGTATCATCTAAGAATTCCTGAGATCACTGGAAGCTACGGTTCCAAGAGAAAGACTGCTCTAGGCCCTTGATCCAGCTATGCGTGGGACACCTGCGCAATGGTGGGGCACCCACAAGGAAGCATTCCAGGACTGGAAGACATGTCGGGATATGATGATCCTGCAGTTCGCACCCCCGGATGACATACGCACCAAGATGTTCCTCGGACCTGGAGATCCCCGCGCATCTTCTCACCTGGATGGAAAAATGGTCCAACCGGACTACAGAAGAGTGGGTTCATCTATTTATTAATGCCTTGGGTCCCATCCCCATCGCATGGTATTTAGATGCAGAGCTACATCTATTGAATCCTTTGTTAAACTGATAGGGGGGGTGATCAGTTTAATGAATTCATGGTGTTGTAAAACTTTCATTTACACTTATTTACATCTTCATTTCATGATTAACTTAATGTACAGTGAGACCACAATCTTAATTAGTGAGCAGCAGGTATTAAGCAAATTAAATACAGAGTATCAACACATAATCATCATGTGCATAGACACCAGATATAACTGGAAACCCATAAAGGAGAAAACCACATCTTATTATTGTTGTGATGCAAAGGCAAGCTCGAACTCCCTCTCACCACTGATTTTCTGAGGCTCCAACCTATAGGAGGCTACAACCTCAGTTCTACAAGCTACAACTTGCAAGGAAGCTCCAACTCCCATCTAATTTATGCAGGCTACAACCTATAGGAGGCTCCTACCTCATCCATCTACAACTGACATATATCAAGCTACAATTTGATATGGAAGCACCAACTTTCTCACTCTTTCATAAACAACACATTCTATTATGTTCCTTCTTCACTGTTGTCCACCAGCCTTGATCTCTGCCTTATATCATCTCTGAATCTTCACAGCTTCTCTATCTACTCCTCCTTATTCTTATCCTCTCTGCCTCATTTCTCCATTCTCTCTCCTCTTTATGCATATCTATGTGACACCATTTATAGAGATTACCTTATGATTGTTTGTATTCCATAGGGAATTAAAAGTGAATAGGTATGACTCTTTTCCTTCCACCTTCTCGTTTTCTTGCCTAGCACATTCAGAAAAATATAACAATATGTATACATTTCAATATTACAATGGGGTATTTATTTTCCCACGGAGACTTGCCTTTGCATCACAAGAAATCTAACATTAATTAAAACATTTACATTTACATTTGCAACAGAGATATCTCATTCAACCCTTTCAATTCTCGGCTCACTGTATGTTTGTCTTTTCTGCTGCTGTAGTGTAACAGTTCTACATACTCTCCTGTATTCTATGCATGTAGAATGCATTTCCAAATTTATGTTCTAAATCTGGCAGCTTTATCAATGCGGAGGCTTTCTTCAACCTTCATCGTTCCAACCATAGCCAAAATCTACTTTGCAGAATTACCATATGAAATGATCTTGTTAAACCCTTCGGAACTTATCACATTTAACCATCGAAAATGAATAATTGAAGCCTTTTAACCTATGTTCAAAACTTCATGATTAAGGTCGGAGCTCAACAATTAAAACTCTGTTAAATAACCCTTTCGGAGACAGTATTAAAACTTTAGGGAATATTATATAATTACGCTTTAAGAAAAGTTTAAACCCTCTCTCAACGATATAATAATAGACCTTTTTAACACAGTATTTAACCTTTCAGGCCCACTTTCCAAACTCTTTCTATCTGCCAATGCGATGAAATAAATCTGATGCGAAGATTTCTTGACCGATGCAAAAATCCGATGCGATGAACTACCTACGATGACTTCCAATTGCGATGACACACTTTGCGATGATTCTGATGCGATGAATCCAATGCAATGACTGCCGATCGAACGGTTGTGATTAAATCGCATCGTTGCAATTGCAAAGTTCAATGGATTGTTCCATTTCTCTGCCTCCATGCCAATGTGATGGCTCACTCTAGATCCAATGGTTTCCATTAATTGGGATCGGACAATTGCGATTAGATCGCACCATCACAATCGCAATGCTCAACGTATCGTCTCCTCAACACTTCTGCTTGCCGATGCGATGAGATCTCCACTGTCGATCTTCTATATTTGATAAGATCTTCGTCGTCGATCTTCAACACTTCCGCTTTAAGCCTTAACATTAAGACTCTGCCTTTCGCGTGATGCGACCACCGTTAGATCTTCACCGATCTTGATCCGACGGATATCACATTCACAATATACCTGTTGTTTAACATTTCAAAATGTCCATACACTTCTCTGATGCGATCACCGTTGGATCTTCGTCGCATTAAATCGGACGAATATCGTGTTACTTCGACCCCTCACCTTTAATTCTCAAAAATGACGTGAAATAGGCAGTTTTACTATTTTGACATGTCGTAATATGATACGATCGTGTTCCAAATGGAATAAACCACTCATGGCCCAAAAGCTATGCGAAACCAGTGGTATGGTTTTGCAAAACCACAAACCTTCAAACCTTAAATTTGAACACAATTAAGTGCGGAATTCCGCCATTTCTTCGAGATTTCTCTCAATCTCTGTTGCTCCCATTTCTCCTTCTACTCTGCGCCTTCATTCAAAATGGTTTCCTACCATGTTTAACATATATTGCACTTTGCCTTTTGCTGTTGAATGAACTTTTGTTGTGCCATTACTTCACTCCATCGCACAGATCTTCATCATTGTTATTGGATCACTGCAGATCTCTAAGGACCCTGAACCTTTCTTTTCTTTAGTGCAACTCCCTCTTAAGCTTGTTCTGTATAAGATCTTTGGCCCTTGTTGTATCTTGCAACACCACTACCTCTGCTTCAATTCACTATCTCCGCTCCTTGTCTGTCTCCTTTGCCTTATTGCTGGTTCTTCTTTGTTCTTTTGCCCTAGTGATAGTTTAGGTGCTGCTCCTTTCTTCTCCTTTGCCATCAATGACAATATTTCCAACAATATCCCCCTTTGGAATTGATGTCAATACTTTAATACTCTTCTTTTGCTTGCTTTTCCTCCCCCTTTGACATCAATGGCAAAGGGTTGCACATTTCCTAGTGTGGTTTCTAAATCTTGTCCATAATACTTTGATCTTGAGGACCTGTTCCATGCACTGCTCAGCTTCTCTAGCTCTTTTGTGACAATATTTGTTGACTGATCTCCCCCTGGAATGATGCTTTCTTTTCTGATCTAGACTATCACTAGACTTCTGTTATGATCCTGTTTCTTGTATGCAGCCCTTTTTTTTTCTTTTTTTTTATCATATCAAAGAGTAACATCTTCAAACACTACCCCTAGTTTGTCTCTTAGATATTTGAATGGTTCTTTAGCAAGAGGTTTTGTGAATATGTCTTCTATTTGTTCCTTTGTTGGTACGTATTCCAACTTCACCAATTTATGTGCTACTTGTTCTCTGAGGAAGTGGTACTTTATTGGGATGTGCTTTGTTTTTGAATGAAGTACAAGACTTTTTGATATACTTATTGCACTTGTATTGTCACATTTGATAGAAATAGGTTCATCAATGCTTACCCTCATGTCTTGGAGAGTTTGTTTCATCCACATTACTTGTGTGCAACATGCTGCTGTTGCTATGTATTCTGCTTATGCTATAGATAGAGAGATAGAAGTTTGCTTCTTGCTTAGCCATGCCACCAGACTTTTTCCCAAATAGAATGCACCTCCACTTGTGCTTTTCCTGTCATCCACACAGCTGGCTCAATCTGCATCTGTGAATGTTCTCAATGTGAAGATTTGTCCTTTTGGATACCATAGGCCATAATGTGAAGTACCTTGTAGATATCTAAATATTCTCTTGATTGCTAGTAAATGATTTTTTTTTTGTGCTTCTTGATATCTTGCCACAAGTCCTATTGCCAACATAATGTCTGGTCTAGAAGCTATTAGGTATAGCAGACTTCCTATCATGGTTCTGTAAATTTTTTGATCTACATCAGTTGATCCATCATAAGCACATAGTTTGCATCTAGTGATCATGGGAGTTGACACAGGTTTGAAATCTTCCATTTGAAACCTTTTCAACATTTCTCTTAAGTATTTTTATTGTGAAATGAATATTCATGTTTTCTTTTATTGAATTTGAAGTCCTAAATAGAAGGTGAGCTCTCCAATCATTGACATATCAAATTCTGATTTCATTTCTTCAGCAAATCCTTTTGCTAACTTATCTTTGTTGCTTCCAAACATGATGTCATCTACATACACTACTACAATTAATAGTTCATTTTCATTAGCCTTTATGTACAAATTGTTGTCTACTCCTCCTTGCTTGAACCCTTGTTTTTGCAAGTATTTGTCCAGCCTTGAATACCATGCATGAGGAGCTTGTTTCAGACAATATAAGGCTTTGTTTAATATGCACACATATTCATGTTTATCTGTTAAAGAGAATCCTTCAGGTTGTTCCATGTAGACTTATTCCTCTAGATCTCCATTTAGGAAGGTAGACTTCACATCCATTTGATATACCTTGAAATCATGCTAACATGCAAAGGCCAAACACGTTCTAATTGCTTCCATTCTGGCTACAGGCACAAAGGTTTCATCATAATCAAGACTTTAAATTTGTGAATATCCCTTTCATACAAGTCTGGCTTTATTTCTGATTATGTGCCCTTGTTCATTCATCTTATTCTTGAATATCCATTTTGTGCCAATGACATTTTTTCCAGTGGGTCTTGGAATTAATTCCCTGGTATTGTTCTTCTCAATTTGGTCCAGTTCTTCATTCATAGAATTTACCTAGTTTTTGTCTTTGTTGGCTTCTTCGAACTTCTTTGGCTCTATTTGAGATAGCATGGCTAGGTATACTTCTTATGTCTGTTCAGCAAGTTGTCTTCTTGTCTAGACTCCCACACTCTTGTCCCCAATGATTTGATCTTCTGGATGATTCTTTTGGGTGTGTCTTGAGGGACCTTTTGAGTTTAATTTAGTATCTTTTGTTGTCTTTCTCAGTTCATCATTATCTTGGTTCTCTTCTTCATGATCATCGGGAGGATTGCTACATTTTGTGCTTCTTGTTCTGTTTGGTAGATCTTCATCAAATCTTACATCAATGCTTTCCAAAATTTTGTGTAGTGTTTTGTTGTAGCACTTGTAACCCTTACTCTTAGATGCATATCCTAAAAATATTCCTTCATCAACTCTTGCATCAAACTTCCCCATTTTTTCATCATTATTTTTTATGAAACACTTGCTTCCAAAGACTCTAAAGTACTTGATTGAAGTTGGTTTTCCATGCCATAATTCGTAAGGAGTCTTATCACAATTTTTCTTAGATGAGCTTTGTTGAGAATGTGAACAGTTGTGTGTACTACTTCTGCCCAGTAGGTTTGGGGAATGTTACTTTCTTGCATCATAGCTCTGGAAATTTGTTGTACTGACCTGTTTTTCCTCTCTGCCACTGCATTCTGTTGAGGTGTACCTAAAATTGTAAACTGTTGTTTTATCCCATGCTTATTACATAGGTCTGCAAAATCATAGTCTGTGAATACACCTCCTCTATCTGATCTGATGCACTTTAGCTTGCATCTTGTTTGATTTTCTGCCAATGCCTTGAATATCTTGAATTTCTCAAGTGCTTTAGATTTATATTTGAGAAATGCTACCCATGTCATTCTGGAAAAATCATCTATTATTAGCATGAAATAAGATTCTCCACTTGGTGTTTTGGTTCTTGAAGGTCCACACAAGTCCATGTGTACAAGCTGAAGAGGCTTACTTGTAGATAATTTCTCTTTGGTCTTGAAATATGTGCAGGTCTGCTTGCCCAGTTGGTAGGCTTTACGTATGGTATTTTAAGGCTTCTTTATTTCTAGCATATCTATGACTGTGTTCTTCTTGCTCAGACTAATGATGTGGTCAAAGTTAAGGTGTCCCAATCTTCTATGCCATGACCATGATTCATCAAGTTTTCTTAGGCGACATACTTCGTCCTTTTCTTTCACTATATAGACATTACTTTCTATTTGAACACCTTTGATCAAGGACTTTCTGGTGGTGCTTGATCTTACTTCACAATCTTGGGCTCTAAAAATGACTTCATAGCCTTTATCACACATTTGACTGACACTTAGAAAATTTGCTTTCAACCCATCCACAAATAGTACATTTTGGGCCTTTCCTCTTCCATTATTCAGACTGACTGAGCCTTTTCCTTTGATTTTACCTGCTTTATCATCGCCGAATGTTACATTCCGAGATTTATTTTCATCAAAGGTTACAAATTTGCTTCGATCTCCAATCATATGCTTTGAGCATCCATTGTCCAAATACCATTGGTTTTTCTGATCTTGAGCTATTAGAGCCAGGTCACACTTATTCAACTTATTTTTCCACTGCATGCATCCTTTTGTTTGGTACCCTTCCTGAGAGGATGGACCACATTCTCTGAGATGACATTTGTGACACTTGGGCCCAATTTGATGGCAGTTAAAGCATTTGATTATGTTTCTGAATGAATTATGTACACGAGTGAATTCTCCATTGTTCATCCATCTCCTTGAGTTTCCATACATCAGTCTTTTTCCATTCGTTCTGCACTCCTTGGCTTTATGGCCGAACTCCTTACAGTAAAAAAATACCCATAAAAACAATTAGCGTATGTGATGAAGGGTTGTCTTCTCCATTTGTTTGCTTGAGGTAGCCTTTTCACTTTTTTCATCCTTTGTTGGTTGGAATCGATTCTCCTTTTATGGTAGTATGCAGCAATATGTCCCAGTTTGTGGCAGGCATAACAAGTGACATTTTTCATAGGGGGGAAGAATCTCCTTTGATAGCTTCCAAATTTGATATATTCAGGAGTACATGAGCCTTTTTCAGTGACTATTTATTTATTTCGTTCTTTGTCATTTGAGGTTCCTTCTTGTTTCTGTTTACTTCATTGCAGGCTTCTACTTTTGTAGGAACCTTCTGAGCTGCTTCATTATCCTTAACAGCTTTTACAAAAATGATATTCTTGTTATCTTTTTCTTTACTTGTTTCTCCTTCATAGCCTATCCCGGTTTTTATCAGAGGATATCTTTGAGTATCTAGTATTTTATTCAACTTATCAAAGCTTGTCATTTGAGGAGTGTTTATTGACAATTTCCTTTGGGTGTTTTCTAATTTCTTCCTCAAGCATACTACTTCTTCTTCCGATTTCTCTTGCTTCAAAATTTTATCCTTAATTTTCTTAAGTAGAGTGTCTTCTACCTTCTTGGATTCTTAAAGCTCTACTTTCAACTGAATGAGGTCTTCTGAATTTTGTTCTTCTCTTACATATTTGAGGAGAATGTCATTTTGTTTTCTGCACTTTAGTTTAAGTCTGTCTATTTCCTCCAGGGCACTTCTTAGCTCCCCCTCAAGATCAACTCCACCTTCTTCCTCATCTTCTAAAAGGAATCCTTCAAGCTCTTCCTTGGCCATCAACACAAATTCAGAGGTTCCTTCTTCATTTGAGGTTTCATCTGAGTTTTCAGATGCACTTCTATCTTGTTGAGCGTAAAATGATTTTCTCCTCTACCTACTCCCTTTCTGCTAGTTCTTTGATATGGTTTTCTCTGTCTCGTGAGTCTAATTAGTTGTCTTCTTACGAGGACACTTAGATGCGTAGTGTCCAACTCTTCCACAGTTAAAGCATTTAAATGGAAGTCTACCTTTATACTTGACTAAGCCTCTTTCCAATTTTCTGACAAATTTGGCCTCTTCTTCATTAGAGCAAGAGCATATATCTTCTTTTTCTTCTTTTTTCTTCTCTGTCTTAGAGGCTGCCTCCCTCACATTTGACTTCCTCTATGGCAGTCTCATCTCACAAGCTATTAGGTTTCCAAGTAATTGGTTCATGGTCAGAGTTTCCCAATTAGTTGTTTCTTCTATGGCAGAAACCTTGGGGTTAAAGCTGGATGGTAAAGATCTTAGAATCTTTTGAACAATTACACATTCTTTAATGGTTTCTCCTAGATCTTTCATGTTATTCATAATTTCTGCAACACTCAAGAAGAAGCTAGCAATGTCTTCATCATCATTCATTTTTATATTTTCAAACTGAGCTCTATAGACTTGTGGTTTAGCTATCTTCACCTTTTTGTCTCCCTCATGGATGCTTTCTAATGTATCCCATATTTCTTTGGCAGTCTTGTTGTGCATTACTTTGATAAATTCTACCTCACATAGTCCACTTAAGAGAGCATTCATGGCTTTTGCATTAGCTACAAAATCTAGTTTGGCATCTTTCTCTGAGTCAGACTCCTTTGGGGCATATCCCAATTCCACAGCAGCCCAAACTTCTATTCCTAGAGACATTATGTACGTCCTCATTCTTATTTTCCAGAAGGCATAATTTGTACCGGTGAACAAAGGGGCTTTATTTGTTGAGCATCCTTCTTGACTAGCCATCCTCGGGACCTAGGATCTCCCTCCAGTTGTTAAAATGATACAGAAGGAGCCTGCCTTGATACCAATGTTGAATCCTTTGTTAAACTGAGAGGGGGGGGGTGAATCAGTTTAATGAATGCATGGTCTTGAATATTTTCATTTACACTTATTTACATTTTCATTTCATGATTTACTTAATGAACAGTGAAACCACAACCTTAATTTAGTGAGCAGCAGGTATTAAGCAGATTAAATACAGAGTATCAACACATAATCATCATGTACATAGACACCAGATATAAGTGGAAACCCATAAGGGAGAAAACCACATCTTATTATTGTTTTGATGCAAAGGCAAGCTCCAACTCCCTCTCACCACTGATTTTCTGTAGGCTCCAACCTACAGGAGGCTACAACCTTAGTTCTGAAAGCTACAACTTGCAAGGAAGCTCCAACTCGCATCTAATTTCTACAGGCTACAACCTACAAGAGGCTCCTACCTTAGCTAGCTACAACTTACATCTATCAAGCAACAACTTGATATGGAAGCACCAACTTCCTCACTCTTTCATAAACAACACATGCTGATTTACCTAGATATCATTTCTATTCGGTTTCTTCTTCACTGCTGTCCACCAGCCTTCATATCTACCTTATATCATCTCTGAATCTTCACAGCTTCTCTATCTGCTCCTCCTTCTTCTTACCCTCTTTGCCTCATTTCTCCATTCTCTCTCTTCTTTATGCATATCTATGTGACATCATTTATAGAGATTACCTTATGAATGTTTGTATTCCACAGGGAATTCGAAGTGAATAGGTACGACTCTTTGCCTTCCACCTTCTCATTTTCCTTCCTAGCACATTCGGAAAAATATAACAATATGTATACATTTAAATATTATAGTGTGGTATTTCTTTGCCCACGGAGACTTTCCTTTGCATCACAAATCATGTAAAATTAATTAAAAAATTTACATTTACATTTGCAACAGATATATCTCATTCAACCCTTTCAGTTCTCGGCTCACTGTATGTTTGTCTTTTCTGCTGCTGTAGTGTAACAGTTCTGCATACTTTCCTACTTTCTATGCATGTAGAATGCATTTCCCAAATTATGTTCTAAATTTGGCAGCTTTATTAATGCGGATTCTTTCTTCAACCTTCATGGTTCCAACCATAGTCAAAATCTACTTCGCAGACTTATCATATGAAATGATCTTGTTAAACCCTTCGAAACTTATCACGTTTAACTGTCGGAAATGAATAATTGAAGCCTTTTAACCTATGTTCAAAACTTCAGGATTAATGTCGGAGCTCAACACTTCGATAAAACTCTATTAAATAACCCTTTCAGAGACAATATTAAAAATTTAGGGAATGTTATATAATTACGCTTTAAGCAAAGTTTAAACCCTCTCTTGGCAATATAATAATAGACATTTTTAACACAGTAGTTAACCTTTCAGGCCCACTTGTCGAACTCTTTCTATCTGCTAATGCGATGAAATAACTCTGATGTGAAGATTTCTTGACTGATGCAATAATCCAATGTGATGAACCGCCTGCAATGACTTTTGATTGTGATGACACACTTTGCGATGATTCTGATGCGATGAATCCAATGCGATGACGGTCGATCGGATGGTTGCGATTAAATCGCACCATCGCAAATGCAAAGTTCAATGGTTTGTTCCATTGCTCTGCCTCCATGCCGATGCGATGGCTCAGTGTAGATCCAATTGTTGTCGTTAATTAGGATCATACGGTTGCGATTAAATTGCACCATCGCAATTGAAATGCTCAACGTTTTGTCTCCTCAACACTTCTTCTTGTCGATGCGATAAGATATCGCCGATGTGATGAGATCTCCACCGTCGATCTTCTATCTTTGATAAGATCTCTATCGTCGATATTCAACACTTCCGCTTTAAGCCTTAACATTAAGACTCCACCTTTCGTGTGATGTGACCACCGCTAGATCTTCACCGATCTTGATCCGATGGATATTGCATTCACAATATACCTGTTGTTTAACATTTCCAAATGTTCATACACTTTTCCCATGCGATCATCATTGGATCTTCACCGCATCAAATCAGACGACTATCGTGTTACTTAGACCCCTGACCTTTAATTCTCAAAAATTACGTGAAATAGGAAGTTTTAGTATTTTGACGTGTTGTAATATGATACGATCGCGTTCCAAATGGAGTAAACCACTCATGGCCCAAAAGCAATGCAAAACCAGTGGTATGGTTTTGCAAAACCACCAACCTTCAAACCTTAAATTTGAACACAATTAAGTGTGGAATTCTGCCATTTCTTCAGGATTTCGCTCAATCTCTGTTGCTCCCATTTTGCCTTCTACTCTACGCCTTCATTCGAAATGGTTTCCTACCATGTCCAACGTATCTCACACTTCGCCTTTCTGCTGTTGAATGAACTCTTGTTGCGCCATTACTTCACTCCATCGCACAGATCTTCATCACTGTTCTTGGATCACTGCAGATCTCTAAGGACCTTGAACCTTTCTTTTCTTTAGCGCAACTCCCTCCTGAGCTTGTTCTGTATAAGATCTTTGGCCCTTGTTGTATCTTGCAACTCCGCTACGTCTGCTTCAATTCACTGTCTCTGCTCCTTTTCTGTCTCCTTTGCCTTATTGATGGTTCTTCTTTGTTCTTTTTCCTTAGTGATAGTTCAGGTGCTGCTCCTTTCTTCTCCTTTGCCATCAATGTCAATATTTCCAATAGTCTCCCCCTTTGGCATTGATGGCAATACTTTAATACTATTCTTCTTCTTGCTTTTCCTCCCCCTTTGACATCAATGGCAAAGGGTTGCACATTTCCTAGTGTGGTTTCTAAATCTTGTCCATAATACTCTAATCTTGAGGACCTGTTCCATGCACTGCTCAGTTGCTCTGGCTCTTTTGTGACAATATTTTTTGACTGATCTCCCCCTGGAATTCTGCTTTCTTTTCTGATCCAGACTATCACTGGACTTCTGTTCTGATCCTGTTTCTTGTATGCACCCCATTTTTTTTTAATCATATCAGAGAGTAACATCTTCAGACAGTACCCCTAGTTTGTCTCTTAGATATTCGAATGGTTCTTTAGCAAGAGGTTTTGTGAATATGTCTGCTATTTGTTCCTTTGTTGGTACGTATTCCAACTTCACCAATTTATGTGCTACTTGTTCTCTGAGGAAGTGGTACTTTATTGGGATGTGCTTTGTTTTTTAATGAAGTACAGGATTTTTTGATATACTTATTGAACTTGTATTGTCACATTTAATAGAAATAGGTTCATCAATGCTTACCTTCATGTCTTGGAGAGTTTTTTTCATCCACATTGCTTGTGTGCAAAATGTTTTTGTTGCTATGTATTCTGCTTCTGCTATAGATAGAAAGATAGAAGTTTTCTTCTTGCTTAGCCATGCCACCATAATTTTTCCCAAATAGAATGCACCTCCACTTGTGCTTTTCCTGTCATCCACGCAGCTGGCCTTATCTGCATCTGTGTATGCTGTCAATGTGAAGTTTTTTCATTTTTGGATACCATAGGCCATAATGTGAAGTACCTTTTAGATATCTAAATATTCTCTTGATTGCTAGTAAATGATATTGTTTTGGTGCTGCTTGATATCTTGCCACAAGTCCTACTGCCAACATAATGTCTAGTCTAGAAACTGTTAGGTATAGAATAATTCCTATCATGGATCTATAAAGTTTTTGATCTACATCTGTTGATCCATCATTAGCACATAGTTTGCATCTAGTGATCATGGGAGTTGACACAGGTTTGTAGTCTTCCATTTGAAACCTTTTCAACATTTCTCTTAAGTATTTTTCTTGCGAAATGAATATTCCTGTGTTCTTTTGTTGAATTTGAAGTCCTAAATAGAAGGTGAGCTCTCCAATCATTGACATCTCAAACTCTGATTTCATTTCTTCAGCAAATCCTTTTGCTAACTCATCTTTGTTGCTTCCAAACATGATGTCATCTACATATACTACTACAATTAAGAGTTCATTTTCATTAGCCTTTATGTACAAATTGTTGTCTACTCCTCCTTTCTTGAACCCTTGTTTTTGCAAGTATTTGTCCAGCCTTGAATACCATGCATGAGGAGCTTGTTTTAGACCATATAAGGCTTTCTTTAATTTGCACACATAGTCATGTTTATCTGTTAATGAGAATCCTTCAGGTTGTTCCATGTAGACTTCTTCCTCTAGATCTCCATTCAGGAAGGCAGACTTCACATCCATTTGATATACCTTGAAATCATGATAGCATGCAAAGGCCAAAAACATTTTGATTGCTTCCATTCTGGCTACAGGGGCAAAGGTTTCATCATAATCAAGACCTTCAATTTGTGAATATCCTTTGCATACAAGTCTAGCTTTATTTCTGATTACCTGCCCTTGTTCATTCATCTTATTCTTGAATATCCATTTTGTGCCAATGACATTTTTCCCAGTGGGTCTTGGAATTAATTCCCAGGTATTGTTCTTCTCAATTTGGTCCAGTTTTTCATTCATAACATTTACCCAATTTTTGTATTTTTTGGCTTCTTCGAACTTCTTTGTCTCTATTTGAGATAGCATGGCTAGGGTATACCTTCTTCTCTGTTAGGCAAGTTGTCTTCCAAGTTTGGACTCCCACTCTTGTCACAGCTTCAGTTTGATCTTACGGATGATTATTTTGAGTGTGTCTTGAGGGGTTTCTTCACCCAAGGTTTAATTTAGTATCTTCGTTGTCCTTCAGTTCATCCCATTATCTTGGTTCTCTTCTTCATGATCATGCGGAGGATTGATGCATTTGTGCTTCTTGTTCTGTTTGGTAGATCTTCTCGATCTTTACATCAATGATTTCCACGATTTTTTGTGTGATGTTTTTTTGCTTTTGTAACTGCCAGTTCTTATCCTATAAAAACTATTCCTTCATTAGCTCTTGCATCAAAATTCCCTAGTTTTTTCATCATTAATTTTTATGAAACACTTGCTTCCAAAGAACTCTAAAGTGCTCGATTGATCTTTGGTTTACCATGCCATAATTAAGTAAGGAGAGTATTTATCACAATTTGGTCTTAGATGAGCTTTTTCTTTGAGAATGTGAACAATTATGTGTACTACTTCTGCCCCGGTAGGTTTGGGAATGTTACTTTCTTTCATCATAGCTGCGGCAGTCTGGTATGTAAATTGTTTTACTCTCTCTACCACTCCGATACATTTGAGGTGTACTATGATTGTAAAAAGCTGTTGTTTTTATCCCATGCTTGTGCATAGGTACGCCAAATTCACCTCCTAAATAAGTCGTGCACTTTAGCTTGCATCTGGTGCAGTTACTACCCGCTGGTGCCTTTTCACTCTTGAATTTCTCAAGACAACGGTTATATTTGAGAAATTCAACCCGTCATGCAGAAAAACCATCTATTATCGACATGAAATAAGATTCTCCACTTGGTGTTTTGGTTCATGAAGGTCCCACGAGGTCACGTGTACAAGCTGAAGAGGCTTACTTGTAGATAATTTCTCTTTGGTCAGCAGAAAGATGTGTGGAGTGCTGCTTTTCCATTTGGCGGGATTTATATGGTATTTGAAGGCTTCTTTATTGGCATATCTCTGGGCTGACTGTCTTTATGAGATTGATGATGTGGTCAAAGTTAAGGTGTCCCAATATTCTATTCAGCATGATTCCTTAAGTTTACCTGGCGACATACTTGCGTCCTTTTCTTTCACTATATAAGACATTAATTTCTATTAGAACTTTCTTTGATCAAGGACTTTCCGGTGGTGCTTGATCTTACTTCCTAATCCTTGGGCTCTAAATGACTTTATGACCTTTTATCACACATTGGTGACATAGCATCGCTTTGGCACAATCCACAAATAGTACATCTTGGGCCTTTCTCTTCCTTACCTAGGTAAGTTGAGCCTTTCTTTGGTTTTCCCTACTTTATCATTGCCAAATGTTGCATTCCACGAATTTATTTTCATCGAGGTTACAGAGAGAGAGAGAGCTTGCTTCGATCTCCGGTCATTTTCTTTGAGAAATCTAACCTCAGGAATACCATTGGTTTTAAGATCTCGAGAACTCTAATGAGAACTAGGTCACACTTATTCAACTTCTTTTCTTTGCATGCATCTTTTTTGGTACTGCTGAGGATGAATACATTATTATCAGGGAACATTTGTGACACTTGGGCACAGATTTGTTAACGTCAAGCTTTTGATTATTTTTGAATGAATTGTGTACACGAGTGAATTCTCATTGTTCATCATCTCCTTTGAGTTTCCACCTACATGGTCTTTTTCCATTAGATTCTAGCTCCTTGTTTTATGACGAACTCCTATTACCCACTAAAGCAATACCCATAAGAAACAATAAAGCGTGCAGTGAAGGGTTATCTTCTCATTTTTTGCTTGAGGTAGTCTTTTCACTTTTGCATCCTTTCTTGGTTGAAATCGATTCTCCTTTTATGACAATATACAACAATATGTCTCGAGTTTGTGGAATAACAGTAGGCATTTTCATGGGGGGAAGAATCTCTTTGATGGCAAATTTGATATGTTTAGAGTTCTCATGAACCTTTTTTGGATTGTTGTTATTGTTCATTCTTTGTGTTTTGGTTCTTCTTGTTACCATTTGCTTCATTGCGGACTTCTATGCGCGGAACATACATTGCTTCATTATCCTTAACAACTTTTACAAAAATGTTACGTATGCTACCCTTGTTTCTCAGCATCATAGCCTATCTTGAGTTTTTACCATCGGAGAATCTTGACATCTAGTATTTTCTTTCTCCGAGCTTGTCATTTTGAGAGTGTTTATTGACATTCCTTTGGGTCTTTTAATTTCTTCCTCAGCATCTACTACTACTTCTTCAATTCTCATGCTTGCAATTTTATCCTCAATTTTCTTAAGTAGAGTGTCTTTACCTTCTTTATGACTTCTCAAACTACTTTCCATTGAATAGGGGTCTTCTAATTTTGTTCTTCTCATACATATTGGAGGAGAATGTCTTTATTTTTACCTTCATTTAAATGCTCTGGCTTTCCTCCGAAGGGCACTTCGCTCCTCAAGATCAACTTTACCTTCTTCCTCATCTTCTAGAAAGATCCTTCATGTCTTCATGTGCATCCTTTTCCGTTCAAGGTTCTTCCTTCATTTGGTTTCATCGAGTTTTGGATTCTTGTTATTATCTTCTTTTGGGCTTGCTAAAAATGATTTCCTCCATCTAATCCCTTTACGTTCTTTGATATCGTTTTCTTTATGTCTTAGGTCAATTATTTGTCATCTTATGGGGACAACCCAGATCCTTCAGTCTCCCAGCTCTTCCATGATTAAAGCATTTAAATGAAGTTTACCTTTATAATTGCTTAGGAAAGCCTCTATCCAATTTTAAAACCAGAATTTGGCCTCTTCTTCATTAGGGCAAGAGCATATATCTTGACACTGTACTTTGTTCTTCTTTGTCTTAAAGGTTGCCTCCCTACATTTGGCTCTCTTATTGGTAGTCATATCTCATGAAATTGTTAGGTTTCCAAGTAATTGATTCATGGTCGAGGAGTTTCCCCAATCGTATACTTCTTCTATAGAAGGCTGCTTGGGGTTAAAATGGATGGTAAAGATCTTAGAATATTTTGAACAATTAAACATTCTTTAATGGTTTCTCCTAGAGCTTTCATGTTATTCACAATTTACGCAACCCTCAAGAAGAAGGTGACGATGTCTTCATCATCATTCATTTTATATTTTTAAAATGAGCTCTGTAGACTTGTAGTTTGGCTATCTTCACTTTTATCCCTCATGGATGCTTTCTAATGTATCCCATATTTATTTAAACGTTATTGTTGTGCATTACTTTGATAAATTCTACCTCACACAATCCACTTAAGAAACCTTTGTGGCTTTTGCATTAGCTACAAAATCTAGTTTGGCATCTTTCTGCGAGTCGAGACTCCCTTTGGGGCATATCCCAATTCCCGTGTTGCAAACTTCTCTTCCTAGAGACATTATGTACGTCCTCATTCTTATTTTCTAGAAAGTTTGTGAACACAGCACGGTGAAAAAAATGGGCTTTATTTGTTGAAACATCTTCAGGCTGGCCATCTGGGGCCAAGGTCTGTCGATTTATTAAGGCGATACGGAAAAGACCACAACGCTGCGATTCCAATTGTTGAATCCTTTATTAAGCGAGAGGGGGTGGGTGAATTAGTTTAATGAATTCATAATTCTTATAAAATTTCATTTCTATGGCTTACATCTTCATTTAATGATTAACTTAATGTACGGTGAAACAAAATCTTAATTAGTGAGTAGCGAGGGTATTAAGCGGATTAAATACGGAGTATCCTTTAATCTAACCAACTATATAGACACCCGAATGCAAGTGGAAACCCCGCAAGGAAAAACCACATCTTATGTGTTCTGAGGTACGAGAGAAGGCTAAATCCCTCTCTGTGATTTTCTATGACTCCCAGCCCCTGGGCTACAACCTCGATTCTTCAAGCTACAACTTGTAAAGGAGAAGCTCCAACTCCCATATAATTTCTGGGCTACAACCTACGGAGGCTCCTACCTTAGCCGGCTACAACTAACATCTACCAAGCTACATCTTGATATGGAAGCACCAAATTCCTCACTCTTTCATAAACAACACATGTTGATTTACTGAATATCGGTTAAGACTTTTTTGTTCCTTCTTCAGCATTGTCCACGGTCTTCATATCTGCTTGCTTATATTGTCTCTAAATCTTCACGGCTTTTCTATCTTTGCTCCTCCTTCTTCTTACCTCTACGCACTCATTTCTCCATTCTCTAACCTCTTTATGCATATCTGTGATACATTTTGTAGATATCACCTTATGAGATTTTGTATTCCATAGGGAATTCGAAGTGAATAGGTATGACTCTTTGCCTTCCCCACCTTCTGCGTTTTATTTCTAGCATTCGGAAAAATATAACAATATGCATACATTTCAATATTACGGTGGGTATTTCTTTCCATGAACACTTTGGCTCCTGAAGCAATGTCTCTCCAAGTCTGTTAAAAAATTTACATTTACATTTGCAATAGATATATCTCATTCCAACCCTTTCGATTCTCGACTCACTATATGTTTGTTTCTTCTTGTGGTTAACAGTTTTTCATACTCTCACAGCACTACCATGCATGTAGAATGCATTTCCAAATTATGTGCCATGTGACTTTATCGATACGGAAGCACCTTTCGCCTTCATGGTTCCAACCATGGCAAAATCTACTTTGCGGACTTACCATGAAAATAAGATCGCAAAGCCATCGAAACTTATGCGTTGCGCGTGAAAATGAATAATTGAAGCCTTTTAACCTATGTTCAAAACCCAATTCAGAGTCGAACTCAACACTTTGATAAAACTCTTGTTAAATAACCTGTTTGACAGTCTTCAGAATTTGGGGAATGTTACTTTGCTGAAATTACGCTTTAAGTAATGTTTAAACCCTCTCTCGACGATATAATAATAGACCTTTTTAACGCATTAATTGACCTTCGGGCCCACTTTACGAACTCTTTCCATCCACACCAATGCGATGAAATAACTACGTGCAACGAATTTCTTGACCGATGCAATAATCCCGATGCGATGAACCGCCTGCGATGACTTGGGTGTGTTGCTTCCGCTGCGATGATTTCGATGCGATGAATCAGTGACGGTCACTTCAATCGGACGGTTGCGGTCTAACACGGGTTGCGTCGCAAAGTTCCGTAGCTTGTTCCAATGCTCTACCTCCATGCTGATGCCAGGTAGCTCCTTTGTAGATCCAATGGTTGCCCTGTTCTTTAGACGGAATGGTTGCGATTAAATCGCACCATACGCAATTGCAATGCTCGACGTACCATCTCCTCAACATACCCCGCTTTGCCGATGCGACAAGATCTTCTATAGCCAATCTTCTGTCTTGATCGGGTCTCTGTAACGATCTTCAACACTCACCTTTAAGCCTTAACATTAAGATTACGCTTTCGCCGCAGTCGATACCATTAGATCTTCACCGATATTGATTTGATGGATATCGCATTCAAGCAATATACCTATTGTTTATCATTTCCAAACATCCATACACTTTTCCCATGCTGGTAATGTTGGATCTTCGCATCAAATCGGACGGCTGTCGCATTACTTCCACCCACGACACCCCAATTCTCCAAGATTACGCGAATAGGCGGTTTAGTATTGTGACGTGTCGTAGTATGGTACGATCCCGTTCCAAATGGGAATAAGCGCTCATGGCCCAAAATACGTAGCAGGCTTGATGGTATGGTTTCTGCAAAACCACCAACCTTCAAACCTTAAATTTGAACACAATTAAGTGTAGAATTCCGCCATTTCTCGGGATTTTGCTCATGAGCTCTACATTTGCTCTCAGTTCCGCCTTCTCGTGTCTTCGACTGAAATGGTTTCCTACCATGTCCAACATATCTCGCACTTCCTTCTTGCTTTTGAGTAAATTTTTGCTTCTGTGCTTGCATCCAACGCGGATCTTCGCATCATTGTTCTTGGATCGCTGCCCGGATCTCCAGGACCCTAACCTTTCCTTTCTTTAGCGAGAAACTCCCTCCACGAGCTTGTTACGCTGTAAGATCTTTGGCCCTTGCTGTATCTTGCAACTCCGCAACCTGCTTGGGTACTTCCCTCTGCTCCTTGTCTGTCTCCTTTGCCTTATTGACTTTGGTTTCTTCTTTCTTCTTTGCCTTGGTGATAGTTAGTTGCTCCTTTCTTCTCCTTTGCCATCAATGACAATATTTCCAAAAATAGTGATAAAGCCTCCTCTCTTCTCCTCTACACAGCCAAGAGCATGTGCTAGCTGCCTCTCCTAGGCAAGGGGCCATGACTCTTCCTCCAAAAGTGGTGAAGTCTAAAAACACCAAATCTACAAAGAAAAAATCCATCCAGGCATTAGCAATGTCACTAGGGCACTAAGGAGCGAGGGCAAACTGCTAAGAAGAGTATTTTGAATTTCAAAGGAAAAAGAGCAAAGATTCTGTCTGACAAGGGCAAAGAAAAAGTTGAACAACGAGTAGTCATGAAAAATAAAGGGAGTTTGACATCATACAAATGGCATAATCTTTGGAGGTAAAGTAGTCCCTTTTGAAAAAAAAAGAAGCCCAAATACATGACTTGGGCAGTCTAGAAAGGTCGAAGGACCTCATACATTTTCTACAAATTCAAAATAAACAAATGAGTGGGAAAATGGAAATTTATGGGCTTGGGAGCATTCAAATACCAAGGGAAGCATACAAAGCACAAGTCAAGCTTGAAGAGCATATGTGTGCTGGTATTTAGGGAAGATGAGGAAAATTTAGTAATAAAAGAAAACGCATAAGACTATGGGTCTTGGGAAAGCTTTGGAGAAGCGAGGAAGGAAGAAGCGACCCTTGTTCGATCTTATCCTCTCACACGATTGCTTGCCCAAGAAATAGAAAATGATAAAGAATAATGGCTTGAAAGAGCCAACAAGAATTTGGAGGATAAATTATCGAAATAAAACGAGAGACTTGGGTTTGCAAAGGAAAGTGACCGAGGCACTACAAGAAATTGAACTTAATTTGCCGAAGAAAACTCAAACTTGCTCAAGAGAGAAAACCAGCGCCCCAGGAGCGCCCTGCGGAAAAGAAGGGGAAAAAGGCATATGCTAGGCTTTGTTTGGCCTCAACTTTGCTTCTAAGAACATAAAAAGGCTTTCTCACCAAAATTGAGCAGAATTTTGACATGATCTTGTTTTGTGTTTTTTGGCCCCCTAGTGCACATTTTTCTAGGCATTGCCATGGGTGTGCTGGAGCATCCTCCAAATGGCGAAATCATTTTTTTGGATGTATTAAATTTGGGGGCATCTATACAAATTTTTTAGATCAAGGAGGTGTTTTAGTTACGACGAAACATCGGTCAAAATTCACCGCCTACTTTCCACATATCGGCGGATGAGACCCTCTTGATTTTTTCCCTTACGAGTCCACATTTGTCCAAATTATAGGGATCAGTTTGGGAAAAATCAAATATTCATAATGAACATCAGGAGCTTTTATTAAACTATCACGGGCCTTGCTGACATTGGGAGGTCCCTCAAGTTTGCACAGCGAGGCTTCTTTATAACTGCTACGCTCTGTAGCATTTTGGCTAGAAAAGTAGTTTTCTGAATATGATCATCCAAATGTGCATTTATCTTATTTTTAACTCTATGTCAGAAGTTAGAATTCAATTTTCTTGCTATTTTTGGCTTAAATAGGTATTTTTGAATATGTTTTGTGTTTTTGGAGCTTTGCAAAGCCTCAGGACCAAAATCAGAATGACTATGCTAGGCCAATGGCCTTCTAGATGCTCTAGGAGGGTTTTCTCTTTGGCCTATATAATCCAAGAGAATTCATTTTAGCAGAGGCTGAACTTGGTTTTATGAGAGCAATACACTTAGCATTACAGCTTTGAAGAAATACTTTGCTCTCGTGAAGTAAGATGATCTCTTGCTTAGCTTGGATGGTGGAGGAGGGATTGTTTGTGAAGTTCCATGGCTTGGTGAATGGTATTGTGTTCCTTATCTGTTATGTTCCCCTTAGTTTATCATACATTTTTCATGCTTCTTGCTTGCTTTAGGTTAGTAAATAATAGATTTGAGACTTAGCTACCATGGGCACCTCAAGTTTCTTGATTCATTGCGACTTCTATGTTTTCATCTGTCTTGGTTATGTCCAAATAATTCTTAATTTCTATTTGGTATCCTAAAGAATTTTTATCATTTTCATTAATGGTTGTTATGTATCTGCTGTAGTATGATTCACAGTACACCCTACTTGCTCATAGCTAATCAAAACTCCATCTCAAATCTCTCTCCCAGGCTATTGATTGTCTTGGTTAAGTCAAAGAGGTCTTGTTTCGATCTTGCCCTTTGTCCATGCTGCTGTGGAGTCTTATTTCAAGGTCCCCAGGCTCAGCTCAGACTCTATGATGCTGGGGAGCTCCCTCTTCATAAATTGAGTTGTTGGTTTGTCTTATTTGTTTAGCAAAAGTACGAAGGTAAGTTTTCCCAAAGTTGAAGGGTCTTATACTTTAATATACCTTCTGATTGTTTATTTTACGCATCTGAGTTGGAGTTTGATTTATAGTGTTTAATGATTCATGCCACCACATGAATGCTTTGGGTCAAAATATTTATACTTAAAACCTCTTTGTCTCTCACAAAACTTAGTGTCCATATCATTTTCACTTTCACCCAAAGAATCCATTTATCTCGACCAATCAAGCACGCAATATACCTTGTACATTTGGAACAATCTGCATTCTTTTTCAGCCCCATAGCCTATTGAGATGAGCAAACTTTTTATCTATTTATCCTTTGATCCATTCCCCCTCAAAAACAAACAAACCAAAACATATATGGCAACTAGCCTAAAATCTAATATACGAAGCAAACAAGTTTACATCCTTTGCATAATAAAGAGAGCCCTCTTTGAGTCCAAGAGAGCTAGTCACAGGGCTCCAAAGTTGGTTTGATGTTACTGTCCTTGGCTTGTAATACGCAAAATCACGGGACCACAACATAATGGCGATCACGGTGGGACCTTGAATAGTAAGTAAACTTAAACCTCCTAAACATTTCAAGCATCCTTAAGAAGACTATCTTGTCGACTTATCCCACCGCTCACGCTAACATAATGGCGATCACGGTGGGACCTTTACGGGTTAGGCGTGTCTCGGCCTTGCTTAGGACTCCCGGAAATCCCTTGTCTTCAAGAATATCTGAAGTGAATTAGCCACCCCATCGCCACACTAACATATTGGCGATCACGGTCAGGACCTACTAAGTGCATATGATCTAGCAAACTCTTGTAGACTCATTATTCCTTCAAAATAAGAAAATAGGACAAACAACCTACAAAATCATATTTAGATTAAGCTGTTGTTTCACCATCTTAGAAAAATGATGATTCATCTATAGAACACTCTTGTAAACTAGGTTGCATATGGGAACGTAGAAAACCCCGAAAACATCCCTAGATTGGCTTTTATCACATTTTATTGGTGGTGGACCATAAATGCATATATCTAAAAACAACAAAAACATCCACACAGCAGCCTCGTGGGCTAATACTCCACAAAAAACCAAAAATTTCATAAATCGGACTATCTGTTGACTTGCCTTTCCAAAAAACACAAAATTTCATGATACGTATAAAATCGATGATAAACTAAGTACAACTTGAGAGTTCAAAATCTTCATCAGCTTATAGGATACAGAATAACTTGCAAATAGAACTATAGCTTTCTCAACAATCAAGTAAACGTTGAACTAAGTTTTAGTCATTCTTTGCAAGTTTTCCTAAATTTTTTCTAGAAAAATTTTCTAAAGAAACATCTTTGTCCGGTATTGGTGGTGGACCATAAATCTCAGAAAAATCCACCTGGCGACTCCTTTAGCCTTCATTTTGTTTTTACCTTCCTCACATTATTGAAACCCCTAGAAGGACAACCATCCAAAAAATCACAACGCTATCACCCTCTCTAAGCTTTAAATTTGAAATACGCTTCCACGAAGAATTAATACCGAATCTCCCTTTTAGAACACAGATCTCTATATTTGTTTATATTACGAGAAAATATTTTGTGGCAAACTTCGACGGTAACAGCTCTGGACGGACTTCATCCCACAAAGCAAGCTGTTGTATCTAAACATCTTACATCTCTTACAGATTCTAGGTTTACTTGAGTTCGGCAAAGCCATTTTTAGAAGCAAGTCGCAAAGTAAAATCAACATTGGCGATCTTGAGCCCCTTGGGTTAAACAGTCCCAGAAAGCCTCTTACTTTTTCACCTCCGGTTTCATTTCTCTCCACCCACTTCGGCTCTTATCACCCCAAATGCTGCTCGGGGCTGGTTCCACCAGTCCATTACCTCCACCACACCCATTCCTTACTGCTGCTTGTGCAATCCACTGTCCCCATACTACAAACCTCATACTATCTAAATCACCATCAACTCCCATCATGGCAGCTTGGTATGCGCCCTTAGTGTTACCACTACTTTTGGTACCTTTGCAAAATGATTATCAATCACAGAATCCCACACTTCACTGAAGTAGAGACTACTACTTCCCAACGAGCATGTAGATAGAATAAGTGATGCTTTTTTTTTTTTTACATGGAAATGAATATAGGATATAAGAATGAGAATGTTTGCCCAAGCCAGCGGAGAACCCGAAAGGGTTTAAAATGGCTCCTAACAATATACATGAATATACCCAACACTTTAAAAAACTTTCATAAACAAGTGGGAAATTGAAATGGGAAAAACCCCAACCAAATCCTTTTCGAATAGAAAAATATTAAAAAATATGGAAAGTGTTCGGGGCTGTTGCACTGGGTTCAACGGTGTCTATAATAACATTCCATAACTGTGAGAAACCTCCACTTGGTTTAGCCTTTAGTAAGAATTTCACGAAGGTTTCTGTCCGGATATGACATGCAACTTCAGAGAAAGAAACCACACATATGTACAGAAGAAATGAAAAAATTAGCTATTAGTGTTGAATCCAACCTAGATGAGAAGGGTTAGGATGAGATCAGAAAAAGAGAGTCACATCACAGGAATGAGGCCCATGCCTTCTGCCTCCTCCTTAGATCCCGAGAATAGAAAACCTGGTTAGAACCATGGAAGAATGTGGGAAAGAATAAATCTAAATGAAAAAGCACCTCTTAGGACCCATGACCAAATCCTCCAAAAATAGAAAGCCGGAACCAGACTTTCAGAAGAAGACATAGCCTCAAAACAAACCAAGGGAAAATGACCAACATGGTCGAGGCCACCTCTCCATGAAAATTGTATTGATGGGGTAGAAAGAGATATGGAACCACTTGATGAAAATCCAACATTAGATAGGTTAGAGTAAGCGAGGGTGAGGTTTTCCTCATGGAAAAGAAGCAGATTTTCTTCTCCCTCAGGCTAATTAGAAACAAATTATGAGGACTGAAAGGATCTTGAAATAGGATTACAAAATGCCATAATAGAAGCTCATGAGCAATATGATCTTAGGAGTAAGAAAAACAAAGACAAATCTAAGAGAAAGTGAAAAAACAAAAATATTTTACGCCCACAAAAACCAAAATGTACAATTCTTAAAAGAACAAAAAATAGTAACATAATCATGGATAAAATCGACCAAAACAAAGAAAAAACTAGCTAGGAAAGCATTGATCCCAACGTCACGGTACCTCTACTAAGTTTCCCAAAACAACTATGTTGAACAACTACGAATCAAAATAAAAAAATCAAGAACAAGAAGAATTCATGGACGATCGGGCGAGATAGACATTTCGCATGGCTTTATACACCAGTTTCGAAGGAAATTGCCAAGATCAAGGTAACCATACCCCTCAACGAGCTAATGCTTGTAGATACGTACGGATCTCGATTTTTAAGCAAACATGACGATGCATATACTTTCGTACGACGGACGACAAGCACGAGCTTTGTTTGGTCCCAAAATAGAAGGGGAATACCATGAAGGAAGCATTTCCCCATTCTACGTAAGTTTGAACATCCAAGATAAGATATTACATAACGCCATGTTAGATTCGTGCTTCCCCATAACCTCATGTCAAAGTATTCATGGAGAGTTTGGGCCTAGAAGTCAGCTTCAGCCTTAAAAGACTTGTACTCATTCTATTCAAGTAGGGTCAAATAACAAACCTAATAAAGAACTTTGTGTTTCACTCTAACACAAATACTGACTAAAATCCTAGTCATGGATGTAGTGGTGGCTATATTCCTACTAAATATGGAATTTTTATTATCAAGATCATTGGCCACCAAATGAGGTAGGCTCCAAATGGACATGTCATTTGCTACCATCACGTTCTTTTCTTCTTGACTAGGAGGTTGTATAGGGAAACTCACATGAAATACATGGTAAGCAACCTAGATAGGCCAAACAATATACGATTTATTCCATTCATTTCTAATTTAGATTCTTTTATCTTATAAAATGAAAGTGACATAAATAGAAGATAAAAAGGAAATGAAGAATATTTCAAACCATAAAAACAACATTATATCCCCGAGATAAAAAAGCGATGATCAAAGCCCTAAAAACATAAAAAACGACTTGGTAACACGCAGAAAAGGAAACTCTTTGGAGTATAAGCTTTGACGGTTCTTGTGGCAAAAGCTGGTTTGGGGGCAGCATCTAGATACACAATACTAATGAAGGGTCATTCTTTCGGATTAGAATTCCAATGTGCCAATAACATTGCGGAATATGAGGCCTTGTCCTTGAGCCGCATACTTAAAGACTTGGGCGCTAATATCAGCCCAAGGAGATTGGGAACTTGTATTAGAAAAATCAAAGGTAGAATATTCGACGAAAACTCAAGGCGAGAGAATACGAGAATGCGGCATTAGACATCTTTAAAACCTTTGAAAGATATGAACTCACTTATATTCCTAGGACTCAAATAGCGTAGCGAATGAGCTCGCCTTTGCATAAACAATTATGAGCCCTGTATTCAAAACCAATACGGTGTCCAAGTCAAACATCGTCTCTGAGTTCTGACAACATTGACCATTGGCAAATATTCAAAGATGATGAAAAAATTGATGATTTTTTTCAATCTAGAAATGAGTTTGAAATGACAAAAAAGAAACTTGAACATGAAAGAAAAGTCTTGAAAAAAATGAAGACCGGGAGCTAGTTTTTCTCTAATAGATGTAAACTTGATTAATCATCCATGAAGCCAAAACATGTGGATGAATACCAAGAGAGCTTGAAGTCTTACATGAAAATGACACCATACCCAAGGCTTGCACCCTTAGAGGAATTGTTTGATTTTTAATGATGCTGGCCAAAAACCAAAAATGGAATCTATAAAGGTTGAAGTATAGAAGAATATAACATAAAAGGAAGCACAAAAAGAATAAAAATGATCAAACTGTCCAGAAACTCTCCTCCTCACATAAGCAATGCATTAGGTTGTTAAAGTTCCAAATATCGCTGTTCTTTGAGGATGCCAAGATTTGAAATCATACGACACAAGCATCATTCAACATAAGATTCCCCTCAAAGAAGACTAGAAACCTTTCAAACAAAAGTTGAGAAGAATAAATCCGATGTGCCTTTGTTCTGAAAGAGACAAATGTGTGATGGGATAATGGTTTCCACCGATACTCTAAATGTTCCCAATACGGATATAGAGGCAGAGAAAAGAATAGTGAGTTAGACTTTGCATTGATTTTTGAAAATTTAAATGAAGCCTACAGAACAACTGTCACTGCCAAAATAGATACATACTGAAAAAGTGGTGGCCAGTAAAGAAATCTCATTACTTGTATTTTGGACTACAACCAAATGTTGGTTTTTCCTAGTAGATATTTCAACTTCTTTCTCTTGCCTTCTAGCTATTTCACTGTACGTTAAAGCCTTTTATGCGTTAAGCAGATACAGTGTCAAACAAAGAAGCATAGAATGCTTTCTCAGAAAGGTATGGACATTTAACAAGTCAACACCATATCTTTGATGACATCACAAGATATTCAAAATCGAGATAAAACATACGGCTCACTTGAAGGTTTTCCAAAAATGTAAAATACGGTTTCTTCTGAATCGAAAACACTTTTTGATCTCGAAAGGAAAACTCCTAGGTCACATCATTTACGAGGATGGAATAAAAATAGACTAAAATAATTGAAGGCATACGCAAATCGGTCACCGAAACATTAAGGAATTACAATCCTTTATCGGAAAAATTAACATTTTAATAAGATTCATCCCAAATCTTGACAAACTTTTGAGAGATATCACAAACATGTTAAAAAGGAATTTGGAGTTAAATGGTCTAGAAGCCAAAAAATCTTTTGAATTAGCACTCAGAAACACGGTCTTAGTAGGTCACGATTTCACCAAAGATTTTTACATTTTCTCATTTGCATCTGAACACACGAAGAGCGCAGTTTTATTACAAAGACGACGGGGCAGGGCCTAACCCATAGATTTTTTGTAAATCCTAAGAATGATCCCTTAAGATATAATATCATGAAAAAATAGGCATTCACATTGGTAAAATCAACGAAGGATTTCGAGTTTATATCTTGCATTCTCATATCATTGCTTTCGTTCCCCATACTGATACATTAAAGATATATTAAATCAAGATCACGATGGTAAAAAGGAAAATGGATCACTATCATCTTATAATATGAATTGAAATCAAGCCCACCAAACTTGTTAAGGGACAAGGACTCGCAATACTAATGGCTAAAAAAACCCTCCAAGCATTAGATATAAGTTTGTTGATACATTAGAAGAACAAGAAGAATGTGAGCCCCTCGTATTGAGAAATGTTTTTAAATTCACCTTGACATCTTGGGCTATTATTTACATGTTATTTTATCTTAATGCTCCTCAACCTTATCAAAGACAAAAGCAAGATTCCTCAAACCAAAATATTTAAATTTTTGTATTCTAGATGGAATTATGTATTGGAAAAATCACTTCGGTATCTTTTTTGCTTAAATGTTTTCTTGAAGATGATGCGAGAAGCCATTTATGGACGAAATGCACGAAGGAGAATGTGGAGGAGCATCTCTACTAGAAAACCACCGGCCAACAAAATCCTTGAGGCGGTTATTGTTGACCTACCTTGTTTCTTGACACTCACAAACTTGTTATGACATGCCATAGAATTCCAAATTTTTGATGGCAAGAAAAAACTTTTACCTTTTCCCTTACATCCCATCATAGTTGAAGGTCCTTTCGAGAAATGGGGTTTAGATTTTATTAGGAGATTCACCCTTCTTCGTTTGCTCAACACAAATGGATCCTTACAGCCACTAATTACTTTGCAAATGGACAGAGCCTGCCTCTTGGAGATGCTACCATTTCGGTCATCATTAATTTCCTAGAAACCAACATTTTATCTAGATTCGATTTGTCTTAGGAAAATTATCCTTTAGTCTTGTGTGCCTTTTCCTCCAAAGATAGTTTGACTTTTGTTACAAATATCCATATTACATTAGGACATTCCCGACTTATTACCCCCAAGGTAATGGTTTGGCAGAATATTCTAACAAGAGCCTAGTCAAAACATATTGAAGCTTCTTGAACAAAAATAAAAAAGCATGGAATGGAAAACTAGTACACACACACTATGTCAGCGATAGACTAACCACCAAAAAATACGATCGGTATGTCTCACATCAACTAGTGTATGGCATGGATGCTGCATTTCAGGCTATCCCAGGAGTTCTAGTGATGAAGAAATTTATTACAAGAAGTTCAAATAGAGAAGAAAATGACATGCAAAGGAGGATAAATCGGACTATCCATTTACAAGGAAACAACGAAGAAGTTTTCCAAAGGACTTAGTTAGTGCAAGATAAGATGGAAAAAGATTTTTGATAGAAGGACCAAGGAAAATGATTTTCGAGTTGGGGATAAGGTATTAAAATGGGATTCTAGAAGAGAAGATAAAGGAAAGCATATTAAGTTTAAAACTTGCTGAAGGGCTTTCATTATCGGTTCGATTTAGCGGAAACAATTCTTTTTCACTGCCAAAGAACACGATCAGGACTAAAAATTTCGGAGGTCTATCGTAGTGAGGACACTAAAACATTACCTTGGTCAAGAGCTCCAATTTTAAAATTTTCATGATTTTACATTTTGTGGTGGAAAATGAATCAAAAACGGAAAATGCAAAAACGATGAAAAGTTTAAAGAGAAGCGATTTTAAAAATAGTAGAAAAAGCCCCATGTTCAAAAAATAGTCATGCGAAAGTGTAGGTCTAAGTTCCCTCTTTTGTTTCTCCAAAATATATCTTGTTCGGTTATCAAGCCTAATCATATTTGGACATGTTTTAAATTCGATTCTTTGATAAGTTAGTGAAATAATTGATAGTCAAATTGTGTAAGCTTGACTTGTCAATGAAAGTAGAATAGGAAAAGATATTGGTTCCACACGCTCACTTAATTAGAAACGGGGATGAAAAACAAACTATGTGTCCTAACCACAGTTGCTACAAATCTCATTTGTCACGAAAAATAATATTTGTGTGCAACTTGTCTTTTATGCCACAAACACATGACAAATCAGATAGTCTAATCTTGATTTGGTCATTTTCAATTTCATGTTTTAGTTTAGTGGGTAAAATCATAAATAAATGACTTAATATTGACAGTCAATCTAGCATAGATAGATAAATCAAAGGAGTTTCATCGGTTTAATGGGAACTCTAGGAAGATAAGTGTAGAATTAGATATTCTTCCTTTTTTTCAAAAAAAAAAAATCATGTCAAAGGGTTGCTAGTCCAAGTACACCTAAGAGAAAAATGTTGGAGATATATTTTGAGTAGGTAGAGATGAGCTTGATGTTAATCATCTTGTAAATTTTAAAAATAACATCAAGAAGAAAGTTGGCATAAATAGATAAGGCACTAGTCTTCATAAGCAGTACGCAATTCTAGACACCTCCGAAGGCCTTGCTCCCAAATGGAGCCATGACCCAAAGTGTCAATATTTTGCCTATTTGTTGAATTCATGTTGGGGATTTTCTAGAAAGCTAATCTGAATCTCTCAATTTTCATCTAGAAATCACCTCAAACAAATTTTTGTCTTCCTACCCCTCTCCTCCGGCCTATATTGAGAAAAACCACTTCGGTTTTACCACCCCCATCACAGTTAGAAGCCAAGCCTCCTGTCTATAGTTAGTTGTTATAAGTTTGTCTCTCTACCATCAAAATCCTTTGTTTTTCATGCAACTCATTGTCCAGCATTTAACAAAGTGTCTACCCCTCTCTCACTGATCACTTTTTCATGTTATAACCTACTCATGCCCAAGAATTCATTGAAAATCCATGACAAAGTATGTAGGTATAGGTGGTGGTGTTTTAGGAAAATTCCTTGGCGAGGCTAATTTTCAGGCAAAAACCCTATCTTCAATATCGATTCAGCATCTGTGTCTTGTTATTTGCAAAGAAAAACCCTTATCTATCCCTGGTCACACCATCAAAGAGTCCCTTTGTTTTGTTTCTAGCAAGACTCGGGGAATGTTCAAATCGGGGAAAAGAAGGACTTTTACTTGTACGAAAGTATGATTAGATCGGTATGATCCCCATGAAACATCAAAGCCTCAAAAACTTCAAAACATCTTTGTTTACATCTCGCCGAGGATGTGCCGATTGATGACACTAAAAAAAGTATGAGAAAAAATAGCATCTCAGAGAAAATTTCATGGTGTATCAATTTACTATGGAAGTTAGAAAGTGCGGTGCTTGGCCGACCCTACAAATCAACCTTATACCACCGAAGTAGTGATAATATTATGGAAAAAGAGCTTTAAAGCAAATCGAGGCATCATGGTGAAGATACAAGAAGGACGGTTACTTCTTATACCTTATCATGAACTAAAATTTAGTATTTGTCACAAACAATTTCACTACCCATGAAAATACGGTCAAAGGAAGAAAGAGTTGTTTCAATAATGCACTGTGATGAGTACTCCCATGTACCAATCGCATTGTTTACTCCTTAAAGCAAAACTTCACAATGATATAGTACAAAGAAAATACATATATTACACAATAAGGCATAGTTTTGAGATGGATGAAGTTTCTATGTTTAAGAGTACACTCCTTCAAATAGCGAGAGGGTCAAAATTCATCAAATATTATTGACGATTATTTGGAAAAATTTGTCGATAATGGGTAGTTTGAAGACGTTTTGAAAGGAGTGCATTCAACGACAAACCAAGGCTAGAATTTTGATTAAATAAACCTCATCTAAATGGTAAATAAATTACACAAAGCTTTGTTTAAAAGTGACTTGGGCGGTAGAAGAAATTCACACGGAGTGATTTGCTAAAAGAGGCATCTCATCATTCGGACAAGCCCATTATAGATTTGAAATCGCTGTTAAATGATGAGAGCCGAATTTTGAAATGTTGAAAACAACCTTTTTCAAATAAATAGACGAGCTTTAAATGGTTTGAAACATGGGTATAGGACAAGCGCCGGAAGAGTATGTTGAAGCCTCCTTTAAGGTAGGCGAAGGTAAAGGCATAGTCTCGGAAGACTGATTTGGAATGGTGGCGCCTTTATAAAGGTTAACAACGACGGATCAGGTCTCCTTCCGGAAGGAGAAGAAAGGGCACCCTCACAATCCTAAAGAAGCCTCCCTTGAATGACAAGCACATGAGTCTCTTTTAAATGATAAACATAGTTTGTCACAAGAGCCACAAACGGTTTGTTCATGAAATTTTTCATTTGGTTAAAAAACGAGAGGTCAAAAAGCGCCCATAAAGTTGTCAAACATTGCCTCCTTCATGATAAGTAAGAGGGCCCACAAACAACTTGTTCAAAAATAGTCTTCAAATGATAGCGATGAAAGAAACTTTGTGTTTCGGCCTCATCGGTGTATGACAGATGGAAAAAACACGGTGTTACAAGGCCTCCTTCACAAATAAGCGAGGAGAATACCTTACCACGGTTATGGACATCCTTCAGAATGAGTAGATGGCCGGGGTTCCGGTATTAACACGTAGTTGAGAAAAGTGTATCATTAATGACAGTTTGAGAGATACGGTGTTTTGAAAAAATAAACATAATGATAACAAAAAAACTATATAAAATACCGTAGTAATGTTTGTGTGTATCTTTCTCGGTGATAAGCATACTCATGTCCCGAGTTTCAATCTTAAAAAGTCCACCTTTTAAAAGGATAAAGAAATTGGTAAAAAGCAAGCCCTCAACAAAAAAAGAAAGCCATTTTTTCTTTACAAACACTAAGGCAAAAAGTGGAATGTCAAAATCACCACAAGGGAGGAAAAAAGAATTCAAAAAATGTTTTAAAAGAGCTATAAAAGATCTCAAAGGAGAAAGGTCATTTTCTATTGTGCAAAGGACAAAGAAAACATTTTTGAACTACAGTTCTGCTTCGATTGGAAAGAAATTTTACGACGTGAGCGCGCTTTTATGTGAGGATTCCTCGGTTACACACGGTGCGACGCACCTATATGATCTTGCGATGTGCACAGCCATGTGTCGGCCAACGAAGCCCGCTCGGTGTTCGAGAGGGTGCCTAGTGCCCAGGCCCCGAAACCAACATCCACAATGGCGTGCATGTGCTACGCGCTGTGCACGGGGGAGCGCACCGCTCAAGCTACCTCCAACTCACCTCAAATAAGATTTTTTGCACAACGAAATTATCCCCAAAAGCACACAAAACAATTTAAAGGGGTATTTATTTTTTCCCTCACTAGATTTTTGATTTTGAGAGGTGTTAAGAATCAGTTTTGTTAAGAAAAATACACGGTCAATGAAGGAAAAACCATTTTATTCTTAAAGCCACCATGTTTGCTAAGATACAAAGACGATGGTTGAGAAAAGTGCCTATTATCGGTTCTGAAAGTTTTTTTGGTGTAAAAGGTTAAAAGATAGTGGTGTTTCCAAAGTAGAAAAGGCACGGTTCTTAGGAATGAAAACTATTTTCATTAAAAAGAACTTGGTTGCTAGTTAAGAAGAATGCAATGTTGAAAGAGGAGTTCTATTTTTAGTTCATTTTGAAGGCTTGTTTTGATAAAGTGAAGGAAAGCCTAAACAAAGCTATGCCTCCAAAGAAATTCGGCAAGGTGGATTTCACAAAATACCATTCATTTAACTCGGGAAATAAATGATACATCGGTTCTTTTAAAGTTACTTGGTGGTACATTGATTTTTTCCAAAATGTCCGGGAGGTCACCAATTATCCTCCCTTAACACATCTGTTAGCCACGAAGTGCAAGAAAAACATGTCCACCTAGCGAACACGGACTTTAAACTCACTCCTAGGGTTGTCTCCAAAGCAACTAAGATACCCTATATAGGAGAAAAGTGGTTCAAGCAGGCATACACGGATCTAAATACTATAAACCCTTCTCTTGACAGGACCATAGGATCCTTTTAAAGCTATATTTCCTTTTTCTCACTTATTGAGCGGTATGCCCCCTCATGAGTTATCACTTGAAGTATTTCACATGTGAAAGGTGTTTAAATTTATTCTATCACATCGGGCTTCTCATGCATTTCACAAGAGACTCGGTTACTAAATCTCCCTTTCTTCCTGCGCAAAAGCATAGACAAGATATGCTCCTTGTTCAAAAGAGACCTCCTCTGACCTGGCTAATCACTGCATCATTCTCTCATCAAAATCATCATTCTTCACCAGCTTGAAAAGAAAGGAGTGTCTTGTGGAACCTTCATTTCTCCATCCAGTTGCTACTATCTTCATCTCCATATATCCTCCCACACCTCACCCTCCGGTCTATTATTCTCTCCTTCATCAAGTCAAAAATACTCCTCAAAAGAAAGAATCTCCTATAATTGATAGTGAAAAAAGAAAGTCTATGAAGCGAGGCATGAATTTAGTGATGATGAGGAACATGGGGACACTAAGCAAGGCGCGTGAGACGCTTGGACAATGACAAACCACAAGAAATGGCGACACGGTACTTTATTGATGGTAAGAAAACTCCCCAAAAGGATAAAGAAGTCGGTGGCACTCAACAAATTAGTGAGGATGAAGAGCAGCAACCTAAAGCAAGCGGTGGTAAGAACCGAGGAACGATGAAGAATTCCAAACGGTGGTCATGATGAAGAGAAGCAAGCTGAGTAGAAGTGATGAGGAGCAAAGGAAGAGGGTTCCAAGTGGTGATGAAAAAAAAAGTGACCATCGGCGACATAGTGATCGGGAGGACGGTCCTCAGAATAATGAAGAGCATCAAGCTAGTAGTGATAAAGAGGAAAAGGAAGATGTTCAATGGGTGATGAGGAACACCACGGTCGTTAACATGGTCAACGAAGCAATCAGGGACGTTGAAAAAAGTGACTCCCCGAGAAAAGTAGTGACCATGGTGTGACCCACACGAGTCTACAAAAGAGGACACTTAATATGATGGCGGCATGAAAAATGACAAAGAAGACAATCAAAATGAAGGCAACCTCAAAAAATTCAAGACGGTGAGGAGGGTAAACAAGGCGGTCCGCAAACGGGCGGTGAAGGCAGTCAAATAGCAAAAGATATGATGACTAACATCCCTAAACAAGCTCAAAACGATGAGGAAAACAATGAACGGGGAGCAAAGCAAGTGATGATGGAGGCGAGCGGTAAAAGTCCAGAACCCCAGACAAGTGCTAGTGATAAAACCTCCTCTCTTCTCCTCTACATGACCAAGGGCATGTGCTATACGCCTCTCTTTAGACGAGGGCCATGACTCTTCCTCCAAAAGTGGTGAAGCCTAAAAACACCAAATCTACAAAGAAGAAAATCACTCCCGTGACTGGCAATGTCACTAGGGCGCTAAGGAGTAGAGACAAAGCATCTAAGAAGAGTATTGTTGAATTTCCAAAGAGAAAAAAGAAATAAGTCTAATCCAAAGCAAGGGAAAAGAAAAATTTGAGCAATGGGAAGGTAGTCATGAAAAAGAAAGGGAGTTTGACATCACTTTAAAATAGATAGTGATGTTGGAGATGATGAAGCTAGATTCTTGAGTCACTTTTGCAAAATAGAAAGCCCAAATATGACTTGGAAACCCCAGTCTAGAAAGGTCAAAGGACCTCATACATTTTCTACAAATGAAAAAATAAACAAATGAATGGGCAAATGGAAATTTATGGGCTTGAGAAATCCAAATACGAAGAGGCTTATACAAAACACAAATTAGCTTGAAGGGTATACTGGGTGAATTTGATGATATTGAGAAGAAGAGGAAACCCCAGGTAAGAAAAAGGCCTAAGACTATGGGTCTTAGGAAATCTTTGGAGAAACGAAGGAAGAAGGCCCTTGTTGGAAGTATTATCTTCTCACACAATTGCTTTCCCAAGCAATAGAAAATGATAGAGAATCATGGCTTAAAGAGCCAACAAGAATTTGGGGGATAAATTAGAGAAATAAAAACGAGAGACTTGGTTTTGCAAGGAAGATGACGGGCACTGCGAGAAATTGAACCAATTTACACCGAAAACTCAAACTTGCTCAAGAGAAGAGCCAAAAGCTGCCCAAAGTGCCGGTGAGAAAAACCTCCGGCTTGAAATCTTGGCCTCAACTTCTGCATGCTTCTGAGAACCCATAAAGACTTGCTCGCCAAAATTGAAAATTTTGACATGATCTTGTTTGTGTTTTTTGGCCCTAATTGCACATTTTTTCTAGCGCGCCATGGGTGCTAGGAGCATCCTCAACTCATGAAATTCATTTTTTTTTTGGATGTATTAAATTTTGGGAAGCTACTCATAAATATTCAAATCAAAAGGAGGTGTTTTGGTCCCCCAAAAGAGGCAAAAATCAATCCAAAATTCACCTTTTTGCCTCACATATCGACCAAATGAGACCCTCTTGGGTTTTTTCACTAAGTCCACCATTTGACAGAATTATATAAATCCTTTTTGGGAAAAATCAAGTAGTTCTAGAAACTAGACATCTAGTTCTTTCCAACGAGCTATCACGAGCCTCATTTTGACATCGGAGGTCCCTCAAATTTTTGTAAAACGGGCTTCTTCTGTTGCTACGATCTTGTAGCATTTTGGCTAAAAAAGTTGTTTTTCGAATATAATCATCCAAATGTTGGGCCAGCTATTTTGCTCTATGTCGGGAGATTAGAAATCAGTTTTTCTTGCTAACTTTTGGCTTAAATGGATATTTTTTTGAAGATATTTTGTGCCTTGGGATTTACTTATTACCATTTGGGGACAAAATGGAATATTTGTGTTGGGCCAATGGCCTTCTAGATGCTCTAGGAGGGTTTCTTTCCTACGCTGTATAATCGAGAGAATTCATTGTAACCGGAGGGCTTAACATGATGTTATAGAGCAATACATAGCATTACGAGCTTTGAAGAAATACTTTGTCTCATGAAGTAGATGATATCTTGCTTGACTTGGATGGTGAAGGAGGATTGTTGTGGGATTCCATGGCTTGGTGAATGTATTTATGTTCCCTTATACGTTGTTTCCTTAAGTTTATCTTGTGCTTTTCAAGCAACTTCTTATGCTGTAGTTCGAGGAAAGAATGGTTGAGGCTGTGCCCATGGAGGCACCTCAAGTTTCATGATTCATTACGGCTTCTATGTTTTCATCTTTCTTGGTTATGTCAAAGAATTCTTAATTGCTCTTTTGAGTACTAATAATTTGTTATAAATTTTAATTAATGAATTGTACTGTGATACTCTAGTATGATTCATGGTGCACCATACACACATATCTAATCAAAACTCCATCTCTGAAATCTCTCTATGAAGTATGAGGTTATATTTAGTTAAGTCAAAGAGGTCTTGTTTCAATCTTGCCCATTGTCCATGCTTTCTGAGTCTTATTTCAAAGTTCTCGATAGCTCAGGCTATGTGATGTTTGGGGTTCCTCTTCATAAAAAAAAGCTGGAGTTGTTTGTTGTCTTATTTGTTTTCCCAAAACTGCGAAGGTGATTTTCCACTAAGTTAGATGGTCTTATACTTCCTATACATCGCTTTGATTGTTGTTGCATCTATCGGTTTGAGTTTCATTTTATAGTAGTGTGGTTAGCCCTACCACATAGATATGCTGATTAAACTATTTATGCTTAAAACCTCTTTAATGTCTCTATTTATAGTGTCCCATCTCATTTCACTTTCACCCAAATAATCCATTTATCTCAACAGAAATTTATTTTTATTATACCTTGTCCACCATTTGAGATAGTCTCTACCTTTTAATTCTGCTTGATTGATAAAAAATTTTTTTCTCTATTTATCTTTGATCGGTTCCCCTCAAAAAACCTAAAACAAGCCAAAACATACTTAACAACTAGTCTAAAATCAAATATACGGAAACAAACACGGAGTTTTATCCTTTTCATAATAGAGAGAGCCCTCTACGAGTCTGGGAAGGCTGGGTCCTAGGGCTCAAAAGTTGGTTTGATGTTACCTTGTCACTTGGCTTGCCAATCTTCAAAATCACGGGACCCTAACACAAACTAAATCTAACCTAGAGGTCAATTTTTTAATCTTGGGAAGGCTGGTAGCTGTACTGGAACATCTGTAACGGATGTATGTCTGGATCTATGGTGATCTCAGATGGGCAGGCCACTAAGAGGCAGACAGCACACCCTGTAAAATCGCATATGGATTTGAATAGTCCCTGATGGGACGAATTTGAACATGAATCTGATTTTTCTCTACCTCTCCTCCCGCTTGAAAATCTTAATAATTTAGAGGATGAAACGGAGGATGACATTATTAATTGTTTTATTATAAATTTATCTCTATTTCCTCTATTAGGAATCCATGGGGAAGATGAGGTGGGTGATGTAAATATTGAATATTTGAAAACTACTCTTGGATATTGAAAGAAGTCTTGTTGGTAATTTGAAAATGTTTGAACATTAATCTTAACTTGAATGTGAACATAATATATTTTGGTACAACTGCTACTAGAAATATAAAGGCATTTTCATGTGGGACTATCTTGATATGAAAGGAATCCATCTTGGCCTATGCACTCGCATCTACCTTAAAGAGGGATGCAAACCGATTCTAGCTGGCTTCAAACCTTGAATGAATCACACACTTAAGGAGATATTGAAGAAGAATTACAAAATTCCTTAATTCTAATTTCATCTACCCCATTTCGGCAATTGAGTGGGTATCTCTGATTTTTCATTGTTCCCAAAATAATGAAAAATGGGGGTACGTATGAACTAGAGAACTTAACAATGTCACCCAAAGGACCATTTTCCCTTTACCATTCATTGACAGATCTAGATACTCTCTGGAGGAGAATTTTTTTTGTCATTCCTATCAGGTTCGGTGGCTATAATCAAATATTAGCCCACTGAGATGCAAGACAAGACAACCTTTACTTTCCCATGGGGTACCTTTACTACAAGGTCCTTCCTTTTGGCCTGCCGCAATGCATAACAACTTTTAAAAAGGAAATGCGGGTATCTTTTCAGATCGCTTAAATTATTGCCTCGAAATTTTCATGGATGAATTTACACCCTATGGGGGATGCCTTTGAAACAACATTAGTTAATTTGGAAAAGATGGAAGTGGAACATTGTGAACAAACTAATGTTGCTTTGAAATATGAAGAAATGCCACATGATGATAGTGAGGGGATTGTGTTGGGACTTTTTCATTTCGGAAAATGGAATCAAGTTAGACCTTTACAAAAATTAGAATAATCTCGAGAATCCCAACTCCTATAAATCAAAAAAGAGGTATTTTTTTTGGGACCTTATGAAACACTACGAGAGATTTATAAATTTTTTTCAATGTTTTCATCTCCTCTGTTTTTCTTTATGTATTGAAAGATGCAAAATTCTTGTGGACGAGGGGAAGTGTGAGCAAGCCTTTTTGAAGTTGAGCGGCATAACAACAACACCTATTTCACAGGGAATGGCCCAAATTTCCACTCCATATCTCTATGAATGCATACGACATAGTTGTGGGTGTTTTGGGGCGAGTTGGAGGAAAAGAAACATTATGCCATTACTACATCAACAAGAATTTAACTCCAGTGAACTCAAATATATAGTGGGCGAGAAGTAATTGCTAACGGTAGTACATGCTATCAACAAATTTCGGCACTACATTCTTCATTCATCAAAGTATTTGTACACACTGACAATATTTCGAATTCGATTTTTAATGAATAATCTTGTTACCAATGGTAGAGTTACACGATAGTTATTGTTATTCTGAGATTTTGATATCAACATTTTTGAACAAACTTTGGAGAATATAATGTGGTTGTTGATTTTCTTTCTGAATTAACTAGAGTGATGATTGCACCCCTGCGAGATTCTTTTCGAGATTAATATCTTTTTGCCATATCTACTCACTCACCATGGTATGTAGATATAGCCAATTATCTAGCTACAATAAAATTCCCGCTACATTTATCTTCCAAATAAAAGATAAATACCATACAACAGTGCTAAATACTCCTAGATAGAGGCAATCTCTATCACAGGACGAATTTACGGATTAGGCATTGTGTTAGAAGATGAGGTTTTTGATATCTTGTGTGTGTGTGAAAAGGAGCACGCGAGGAGCACTTAGCTAACAAGAGGACGAGATATAAAGTACTCTCAATAGAGATTACACTTTTAATATATTCTAGGATGCCAAGAATTTTGTAAAGAGGATGTGATAGCTTCCAAGAGGGATGGAGCTAGCCTGCGAAATCGAGATGAGATGGGGTTACGACCTCGGACGTGAAGAGCCATTTGAGAAATGGGCCTAGAATTTTTAGGAATAATTAGTCCTTCATCGCAACAAATATCATACATGACAGATGCCTGACTATGTCACAAAGTGGGTCGAAGAAGAAGGAACTAACTAGAGCTACGAGGTAAATTTGTTCAGACTTCTTTGTTCGAAGATATTTTTTTCGCTTCGGGATACCCGGAGATAATGATGGATGGGGGCCCCAATTCACATCTCATTTGATCGAGAATCTGTTGAGAAATATGGGTCACTCCTAGATCACTTCACCTTCACCCACAAGAAAATGGTCTAGTTGAGAGCACCAATAAAATTCATTTAGGGAATCTCTTAAAAAAAACCGGTATGCATCCACCAAAGAAATTGGGCCAAAAAAAAAACTCCCATGAGTGTTGTGGGTTTACGAACAAAATTGAGGAATACTACGGGCTTCTTTGTATGAATTAGTGCCACTAGTAAAGATCAACATTACCCATAGAGTTTGAAATAAGGACATTGAGAACAACATTGTAGGTCAATCTAGATTTAACTTGGTAACCCGAAGACAAAGATTGAACCGGCTCAATGAGTTGGAAGAAGAAATGGTTGGTTGCCATTCAACATATAGAGATCATTCGGTGGCAAAAGAGCTAGATGGCATGATAGGTTCATCAAGAAGAATAAATTTCGAAAGGATATTGGGCTCTCTTGTAAGATTCCAAGATTGAAAAGGGATTTCAAAAGGCAAACTCTACACTAGATGGCTAGGTCCTTATTTAGTATACACGATGTGACAATGGGACTATGCAATTGGTTTAGTGTTGAGTGCGAAGAACACCATTACTCGTTAATGGTTTTCATACGAGGTTATATCATCAACCTACTTGAAGGAATCATTTGTTAACATTGTCATGGACTACGATCTTTATGTTACAACAACGGGGGAATGCTCCCACAATAAACTGAAAATTTAAAATCCCAATAAGTGTATGGAATGAAAACCACTTTTGTGGAGCTGTTACATTTTGTTAGAAAAAAAAAAACAATAATAATAATAATAGTAAAAATCGGATTGTGGCTCTCTTTTCGGGGCACAATCGAAGAAAATTTGCGCTTGTTTGAAAACCATACGTGACGGTATTACCATATTTTTTTTCCTTTCAAAACATCATCCTTACGTACGATATATTTTACAAGATGATGTTACTTTTTTGTTTCTTTTATGTATCTATTTTTCCTAATTATCATGTTTTCTGAAAAATAACACAAAAAGGTAGTCTTGGTTGTCACATATGACATACGATAGCCATGAACAATGTTTCTTGTTTTCACATGCATCAATAATTACAACATTCGAGGATGATCGTTGTTGGGCCAAGAAGAAGGTACGTTTCACCCCCATCTTTACCATGATTTTTCATGTACTTTATATATTTTCCCTTCATCTTAGCAATAAAGTAAAAGGAAAACAATACAAAAATAAGGCGAGTGGACTAGTGATAAAGGTGTTTAATAGCTTAAAAGGCGATTTGTCTTGTCTTTATTAATGGGGAAGAAAAACAACCAGAAAGCTGATGACCGAAGATGATTTAGAGTAGTTAACCTTCGATGTCCCTTGCATATATTTTCTTGCTCTTAAATATAAAAATTTCCCTAGGTTGATAATCGGTGAAAACCATTAAGTTGCCTTTAAAGCAATCACCTTCATAACTTTTGACATTTGGCGTAGATTTAAAGGAGGTATTTAAGAGTTATTTCCTTTATTTTGTTTTCCTTTTTCTTGTGAAAAATTTTGGTATTGAAAATGAGAGGTAAGAACCATGTACTAGCAATAAAAAAGTTTGCTCTCCAGGTTTGCTTCTAAACCCAATTGTGCAAAGGTTAGTACGATAAGTGTTCTTGTTTTGTGACTAGGAAGAAAAAGATACAATTAGATCAAAAAAATCCTACTTCGTCACAACCCAAAGGATCGGTGATTATGGCGAACAAATATATGACGAAATCATTAGAAAGTTCGAATCCCGGGCATCCATAGGACCCAAACCATTACTACCAGAGTCCTACTACGGTCCCTCGGGCGGCGACCTCATCTACGGCCATGCCAATATTCATAGTGAAACGAAGGGTACGAACAAAGCTTTCGGGCGGCCCGAGCACGTAAGTCTTGACCCTTCGAGATAGGAGGGTATTGCAATTTGTAGGAAGGAGAGGAGAAACCAAAAAATGCGGTACGGTAAAAACTCCCGAGCCTAAGTCCTTTTAAGGAGTGGTTGAGGCAGAGACACCCAATATCCCAGAGATGGGGAAGTCTTTGTAAGGCCTCCTCCAAATCCACTCCTAATTCCCTCAGAATTATTCCCCTAGAACAAAAATCACGAAGATTATTGGCATATATTTTATCAAATGGAAAACAACCAAAACCAAGGCATACATCAACACTAGAGTATCCCATTGGTCAGAAGTAGCAAATACACTATGAAAGCCATTCCACTACAAAAAACATCCCCTTCCATGGGTGATGCATTCTTGTTGAATTTTATGTCTTGTGTAAGGATATGATTACACCAATGACCCTCGAGCGAAATTATTTCCCTCTACTTTGAAGGGAAAACATTACGTTGGTTATGGGGCTCGGTGGAAGGATCCATTAATAGTTGGGATCAAATGAAAAGCTTATTTTATTAACAAATAGTAAGACCTCTTCATTGGACTCAGGAGCAAAAATAGAAATCTTCAATATTCTAAAGATACAGTAGCACGTGGAAAGAATACGTTTGAAATATTTTCAAATATAATTTAAGAATATCCATACACTATACTGTCTAAAGATATCTTAAAAGCAACGATGATTAAAGGAATGAAATAATAATGGGTCGAAACATTTAATATAATGGGAAAAAGGGGACATCTATCGAGAATAATATGATGACATTATTGCATTGCATCGGTGTTCTCGATAGCTTAGTATGTGAAGTAGGCCAACGGGCGAGATTCGGATACGAGGAATTATAAACGATCCCGATAGCAGTAACGGCCGGACGAGGTCGGTAATATTTTGGAAGATTTTAAGCTAATATCTTGAGCACCCTCACAATGTAGCTATATTTCCTACAAGCCAAACGAAGCCGAGCTATAGCGAACAAAACTTGGTTGTATTTTTTTCCTGTTTGTACGGAAGGAAAACACGGCTAGTGGGAATGTCCATTAGACATGGTCCGGACATGTATGATATTTGTACCCAAGTTGCCTTTACTAACCATTTCCCTTCACTTCCGGGGTTGAAAGTTGTTTTTAAAGAGGTAGAAGAAGAGATAAAACCGGTCTATCTAATAAATCAACGTTAGCAATGGAAAACGTCAAGTATGCTGAAAGACTTGCCTCGGTTCTCTTCTCCTCCACAATTTAATCAACCTGTGCAACTGTGGCGGAGCTGGCTAAGCACCACCGCACTGTCATCTAATCATTTTACATGCCTCCTTGGCTTGGCAAAACCCTCTTAGGGTAATAATTGATTTTCATACATTTTCTCTACCCCTTATTTGAGGAAAACAATCCATATCGATTACCCGATGGCCTACCTCCCTTAAATAATACAAATTGGTCTAAAAAATGGTAGCGACCCCTAGGAATGACCATTTTCACAGGTAGAGGATAGGGCTTAGAATCAACCTACATTACCGGCTCCATGCAATTTAGCACAATCCTCGACCTATTGTGTCCTCCAATTTCTAGATTAACTGATACTAATCCCAATAACGGTTGAATTCGGTTAATCTAGATTGTCGAAAACCCAAACACGAAGGCGAGAACGGAAACTGATGCAATGAACTTGGGTTGAGATCGGGACGTGTTATTTCCCTGAAGAAGATACGACCTTGCCACAACTTAAAATTAAAATTTTGACAACACCTAAACAATCAGCTATGACATAAACAAAGATAAAGTAGGGTGGGGACATAGTTGACCAAAAATACCCTAAAAACCTTATTATTTCCTCCCCTCCAGACCCACTAAGAGATTAACATTGCCTAAACCAATAGTCTCTTAAAAATTTTGATCTCTGAGAATTAAAAAACCTTTGCATTAAATTCCTCTTCTACGAAACATACAAGACATTCCTATCTATGCCAAGACAATTAAAGGTTGTGCGGAAAAAAAACGGGTGAGAAAAGAAAAAAACCGTACCTTCCTTCATGTAGTGGGAGAAGCTGTCGATTACTCTTGGGTAAATAAACACAGGTAAAATACTGGGATCATAGGAAACCCTTAGTTATGCAAATCTTCTAAGCCCTCTTTTCGAACACATTGGTTGATTTGTGGGCGACCATCAACATCTTAACTACAAAAACTTAAAAGTTAGGTATAACAACGTTGGAACCCACACATCTATCTTCTTTGGAACTTCAGCATTAGGATCGTATCAAACTAGAACGTATATTAAGGACATCCCAGTTCATGAGCTCATGGGAGTATACGGCGAGAATTTTTAGTTATTAGAAAGCCAAAATTAGGTTAGATGGACACTAATGTTGGGACGACAGCAGTTGTAATAGTCGATGCTTCACATGAGTTGTCGGACATGAAACATGACCATTGCTAGAGGTGATGCCATAAAAAATATTGTCATATACCACACCATGGCAAATCCCCACTATAAATATTCACAAACAACCACATACATACGGGAACAAAAATTCGTTCACCAACGACAATAGTTAGGAAAACACTTGAATTCAGATCAAGCGAAGACGATGCAATCAATAACTTCATGAATCGGCCATCTACCCGAAAATTTAAAATTCCAAAATGTTAAAAATCGGTTCTTGATAATGAAGCACGGGAAGACCCCTTGGCAAACATTGATAATCACCACATACCCCATTATTGTTTGCAACGACATACCAATTATGTAATTGACCCGGGGAAAGGTTTTAAATATCAACGGTAGTCTAAATAATAAAAAACAACAAAAGCTCATTAAGGTTTAATAGAAATATAAGGGAGAATTTGCTTGGGGACTACCCGGACATGAAGGGTATAGGTCCTCAACTATGCACACAACACATTTATGCGACAAGGATGCTCGGCCTATTCGGCGACCTAGTGAGAGGTTAAACTCGCATACGAAAGACATTGTAAAAGATGAATTGCAAAATTTGCTACATGTAAGCAGCTTCATTTATCCTATTTTAGAAAGAAAATGGGTATCTCCTCTAGTATTCATTCCTAAGAAGAATGCTAAGTGGAAAATCTATGTATATGGATTGGAAGAAGCTGGAGAAAAACTCGAGAAGACCACTTCCCCCTCCTTGTTTATCAAGTCCAACTTGATACATTAGCACTAAGCAGTTCTTCTCTTTCCTTGATGGTTTCGGTGGTTACAATCAAATCCAGATAGCCCACGAAGACTAGGATAAAATGACCTTCCACCGCCTTGAGGTACATTTACCTATAGGGTATTTAGTTCGAGGTTATGAAATGCCCAGTGTGTTTCAAGAAGGCATACTCAACATTTTTTGATTTAATAAATGAAACAAGATTTACATGGACGACATTACTCCATATGGAGATGATTTTGATCAAGCAATACAAACACTAGAAAAATTATTAGAACGATGTATTGCTACCATATTGTGTTTAAGCAACCGGAAAATGTACATGATGATGATCAAAAGGAGTAATCCTAGGGCACTACTGTCTTTACGGTACAGATACGGGTAGATTCGGAAAAATAGAGGTAATTATTTTTATTAGCCACACCTTGTACTCGGATAGGTACATGTAGTTGCCATAAATTATATACGGGTATCTGATAAGTTTATAAATAATTACTATACACAGAATTCTTTTACACCCTTGCTATGCATTAACAAAATTTTAATTCCATTGTTCTGATAAATGTGACAATGCTTTGATTTGAAGAAACATAGTCTCGGTGCACCAGGTCTTACGTGGCTTTTATTTGGGCTGCCCTCTCACATTTCCTCGGATACATCCAGGCATAGCGATAGGAGAAGTTCTTTGGTGAATAAGAAGACGAAAAACCCTATGCTATTTACTATATCATCAAGAATATCACTCTGTTTGAATTAAACTATATAGTGGCGAGAAAAGAGTTATTGGTTGTCATTTATTCTATTAATAAATTTAGACATTATATAAGCGAAAGCTATCAAGTATTCCTATATACCAATCATTTTTACGATGAATGTAGCCAATAAAACATATTACAAATGGAAGTGTGACCTGGTTGTTGTTGCTTTTACGGGAGTTTGACATAACTATCAAGAGCTGCTAGGAAAAGATAACGTAGTTGCAAATTTCTTGTCCTAGAGTTCCAAAGTTAGATGATACCACTAATGGTGGATGATCGGTTCACGATGAGAATTTGTTCACTATATCGGTAAAAATGCCATGGTACATAGATGTAGTGAATTATGCAGTAGTAGGAAAAGTACATGAATAGTTGACATTAAAAGAGCTGTTTGATTGTTTAGCACGGCGCTAGATTCTCCTGGATCGGTGGATATGTTTTTCATAGAGGATTTGATATGCATATAGGCAGAGGATGCATCCCGAAGATGGTTATGACATCCTAAGGGCACGTCATGATGAGCCATGTGTTGCTTGGCACAGAGATTGCGGGGATGGGGCACAGAATGTGAAAATGGGTTGTTATGTTGGCTTCCCAATTTTTTTTAAATATGCTAAGAAATATGTCCAAGCCTGCAATGGTTTCCAAAGAATGGGCCTGCAATGATACGATGAAATTCCATTCTGACCATAGTTAGTGATGAGCCACTGAATGGTGGGCACTAGATTTTGTTGGACCATTCAACCCGCCATCAAATTAGAAGACCTACCTCTTTGGTTGCCAAAGATTATGCAACGAAGTGGGTAGAAACAATGGCTTTATCAAGAGCTACGGAAAGATTTGTGATCAATTTTTCTTTTGAGCCTATTTGTATAGTATGGATTACCTCGGTAATCTTGGAAAGTCTTGAGAACACCGAGTTTGTGGGAGAAGTAAAATCACAGCCACTGCGAAAAACCACCATATGCCCCCACAGCATCATGTCTCCCTATCACCCACAGAGCTGAACCACCGTGGGTTGGCTGGCTGGGTCCTTGAGGCAATACTCTGCACAACAGTCTCAACACATCAGGGATTGGGCTACTAGACTACCGGAGGCCTTGTGGGCTTAAAACAACATGGTGAGAAACACCGGTGGATATTCTCCATACTGCTTCTTGGTATTTGGAAGGGATCCATTTTCTTGTTTGAATTTGAAATCGGGCACAAAAGAGAACAACAGAGGTGGGGTTGTATTTGATGGAGGCCCAAATTAGAAGACTCTAGCGAATAAATGAATTAGATGAAGCATGACTGCTTGCTCTTGCAACTTATTGCAATTATTCAACAACAACGAGCTAAGTGGCACTGACAACCTCATAAAAAAGAAATACATTCCAAAAGGAGATTGGGCACTCCTCTACAACTCCATATTCCAAGACTTCACGTTAAGTTACAAACAAGGTGACTTAGTCATACAAATCGAGGCCTGCAACAGTCTTTTGTCTTTGACCACATAGATGGATACGAAAATACCTTTTGATCCAATGGACACGGGTGTACCTCTATCATAAACCACTTACCGAATTATTTATGCCGGTAGGTGCGTGGCAGTCCACACCATCAGTTTTCCCATTTGTAGGAGGTGATGGCCCCGTAGCTTTAAGTTCATATAAAAATGTGTTAGCTTCCTCTTGTAAATATTGCATATATGTTTTATGAAATTTACATTTTTTCCCCATTCTTGTACATTCCATATCTTTCTCATGCTCATGTTTGCATTTTTTTATTTTTCTCGTTTCCTTTCTTTTGTATGTTTTGTTGTTCAAAACTTTGTGGAGTTGCTATTCAATCCAATTGAAAAGTTGTCGTTCAATCGAATTGAACATATTCTATTCAATTCAATTGAGCATTTGTGATTTTTTAGTGTGGTTATTTTTCTATTCAAAACTTTGAACATTATTGTTCAATCCAATTGAACAAGCTGCTATTCAATTGAATTGAACATTGTTCTTCGATCAATTGAACGACTCTTGTTCAATCGAATTGAACAGCTTGTTCAATTCAATTGAGCAGGTGTTTTTGCATGATTTTATTATTTTTGTTCGAAACTTTGAACAACTATTGTTTAATCCAATTGAAACATTTATTGTTCAATCGAATTGAATAGTTGTTGTTCAATTCAATTGGGCAACTATATTTTTTAGTGTGTTTATTTTTGTTGTTCAAAACTTTGAACAACCACCAATCCAATTGAGCAGTAGGCTATTCAATCGAATTGAACGAGTTTTTGTTCAATTCAATCGAAAACAGTAGCAATTTTTAATGAATTCTTTATTTTCTATTCAAAACTTTGAACAATACATTGTTCAATCCAATTGAATAGTTGTTGTTCAATTCAATTGAACGACTATGTTTTTAGTGTGTTTATTTATGCTATTCAAACCTTTGAACAGGCTTGTTCAATTCAATTGTACATTTGTTTTTCAATCGAGATTGAGCTTTTGCTGATTTCTTTTCTAGAATGTATTTTTTTGTCTTTTGATGATATCTTCCACTCCCCCTTTACACATCCTCATACATAAAACCCATTTTTGAAGGGAATTGGCACACGAAGAGAAGCAATGATATTACTAATATGTGATCCTTTGAAATATTGATGGAAATCTATAATCCAAAAGTTGGTATGGTTTATCTCGTAATGAAGGGTTGGATATCTCCCTTATTCGGACGTATTATTACACAATTCATTTCCATGGTCTTATGCGGTATATCTTTCTACACTCTCAAGTAGTAATTCTTCTTGACATGAGGATGTAATAATAAAGAGTATTAATTGTATTGGCATTCTTTTTGCTTCTCACCATCCCTAACTCTTAAGGTTAATAAGCCTCCCTCCTTGTATAAATAAAAATAAAATATTATTTCCATGTGAAAAAGATTTTAAGAGAGAATAGGGGGGTCACCGTCACAAGCCAACCTACCATGATCATAAGGGTTTAACGGTGACATTCCCACAATGGCCAACACACCGGGGTAGTGACCTTATCGTGTGGCTGGCAGAAGGATGGGGTCTCATCACGGCGGCACGATCACTCTATTACAATCCCCATGAATGGCTATGATTGTTTGGCACTGCCAAATACGGTGGTCTCTCCATAAAAAAACAAGAAAAATTCACACTTTTCAAAAAGAAATATATTATGTCTATGTGATATTTTTAGAGAGAATAGGGAGTCTCATCACGGCTTAATCTACCATGATAATAAGGGTTTAACGGTGACATTCCCACAATGGCCAACACACCGGGGTAGTGACCTTATCATGACTAAACTCCTTGAAGGACGGAGATCCTCATCACGAGTAAGACCTGCTCACTCTGCAATCCCCATGATTGGCACTGTAGATATCTAGCCACCACACAGTATGATGGTATCTCCATAAAATAAGAAAAAAATTCTGCCTTTAAATAGAAAGGATTAAACTCATTTTAGGGTTAAATAGAAACCTTGTCAAGGCTATGAACACACAGTAGTAGCAATGGCTATTCTTGTGGTATTGAAGTATTTTTTATAATAATAGCCAATTACTTTTATGTCATATTTCCTATTGATCCATTCACGAAATAAATGCACTACTTAGAATAAGTGTTATCACTACCTACCTACATAATTAACTATGGGTGAATTATCTTTTCATGTTGAATTGAGGGATGATAGCACCAATTATAATCTTGTCACCTATAAATACTTCCTTCATGCTACACTAGTCAAAATAGGACATCTTTTCATAATAATTTCTACTCTTGTCTCCCCTTATTCGATCATTTCTTTGATGTACGGTTGTGATGATTAGCAACTTTTGACCTTTGCTTCATATGCATTCATGATTGATGCAATATTCCTCTTTCTTGAGCTTCAAGGCCATGGAAACACTTCTCTCATACATTTGCGATGATTACCAATTTTTGACCTTTTCTTCGTGTGCATTCATGATTATTACAATCTTGCTTCTCTTGAGCTTAAGGCCGTGGACGCACTTTTCTACGATGGAGAGGGGTTATACGAATATCCATATTGAATAAGCATGCAAATTACCCATGCGACTTCCTTTGGATACATTAATGGGATGAATCATTGCATTTATGACATGAAGTTGCATATACACTTTAAAATACGTGCATGCAATGTTTATAAAATTTTAACCAATAGGGCCGAAGAAACACACGAGAAGAAGAAACCGGTTCGGATAACACGATGTACATGGGTGGAAATTCTCTACGCAATGAGCACAACTTTCCAAGTCTCGAAATCATCTTTTACCATTCTCCGGCAAGGCAATGGCTTTCATATCTACATGAACTACAAGGGTTTAGTACGGAGACAATCGTTTAGTCTTTCAAGCCTGGGGAAGGGCATACCATAGTTAGAGGAAGAATCATATGTTTGTCATAGGAAATCATCTTCGATACGGTCTCCAAAATACCAATGAAGGGGAAATGGATGACATATTACAAGAAACAATCTCGGTGTAGCAAGACAGGTAGACATTGGAACAAAAAAAGGTATTAATCCGCATCCTTGCGTGACCTTGGAAAGAATTGGTAGTCTTCATTCAAAGATATATCACATGTGATGGATGCCGAGTGTGGTAAGTGCTTAAACGTAAGTTAAGCTGTTATCGAGGTGAAAAAAAATCAATTAATTTTCCCTTTCTAGGTGCTGTGTTACATAATCACAGTGATACAGATAGAAAAGCCAAAAACCCCCAAGTTGTTGTCGGTCACCATGTAGCCAGTTAAATTGATCATCATTCATGAGTTAAGAAAACATTAGATAACATGGGACAAACTTTTTGTTAATCCCCCCTACACACTACCCTTAAAGAAAACCTTGTGAGTAGAGATTGAACTCCTAATAAACATACTGAGGAGAGCAAGAGGAAGAGAACCCATGTTGCGACCACGGAGACGACGGATGGTGGGGTTGCAACTACGGAAAAAAACCTCTAGAATTTCCGGATAATGGGACATCCCTTTTTATGACCCTTAAAATATGTCCATACAAAAATACGAAGAATAAACGGTTCAAGTACTTGAAAAAATAAAGAGCATCTTGTGAAATTGGGAGCCACGAACAATCCGAGGAATAGAGAGACCTATTGAATGATTTTGTTCTTGCTAGCGACACTCTAAGCACTATGATACCTTTTCATGATGAATTACGGGCTTTGAGGATATAATATCCCTGCGACAATGAATGGGTGGTAAAGTGGGAAGAGAGAATATCTAAAGGCTGAAACCGGTCGGGGACACTATTCTCGGAACAGAAAACACCGGCATTGATACGGTTCCACGAAGCATGAAGAAATATTATTTCACCCGGTCGGATGTTAATGTTGAAATAACCTCTTGGACGCTGAAGAAAACACCATTGCGATAACCTTGGGCGGCACAACCATTTATGAGCGAGAAGCCATTGTCCTCCTTCTCCTGCCAAAAATTTGACAAGAAAAATCAGCTGATATTAGTTCAAGAAAATGAGTAGCGGTGAAAGAAATTGTGAAAAATGATCAAACAACTAAAATAGTTGGAAGAAGAAAACAAGACTTGAAATCTTGAAGAATTGGCTACATGGGTACCCAGAAGCAAGTTTTATTTTTAAACGGTATATCTTGAACTTTATGTACGGAGTTGACTTAATATACAATTTTGAAGACTCTATATAGGCAGATTTAATAGATACCACTAAATTTTCTATATAGATTGAGTTAATGGATAAATTTTAGCCTATAACCTGTGGTTGATACACATTTATAGAATCTGCATGCCTATTTCGGAGAGGAGAGAGGTGATTTCCACTCAGGAGATCCTGAGGAAGTCCTTGGGGAAATTAATGTATTATGTCCCTTTAGAGCATATCAGATATTTCTCAATGTGGGGATTCTTTGAGTACAACATTATTTTACGGTGTTGTATCTTGTGTTGCTATTTTCTTAAAACCCTTGGATGCTCTAATGTGTTTGTAAAAGAATTGATCTCTCATTTATGATTATATAATAAATGAAAGCTCCCGGATATTTTATTCCATCCATTCTTGTAGTGGACATAATAAAAATAACGTTTTTCACTTACTCACGACATTTATGTTTTATGATGTCTTGGTTGTGATGCTTTTTAGCATATTTGAATTGGGGAGATATGTTTAATGTAGCTAGAGTTATTTTTTTCTAATTCCATTCTATATTTAAGCTACATACAACATGTTTTGAAGGATGGCTCACACGCGCATTATTTTTGCCTTTAGCTTCCTTATACAACGCTCTACGTGGAATATTGCTAAAATTCCTAAAAAGAATATGAGTGTTGTGAACTCTGCTATTATTTTCGACTTGTGGGGGGAGATTTTCTCTTCAGCATGGAGAAGGAAGACATCTCAAGACTCATACTTAAAACCACTGGGGACATTGCAGGGATCTCTAAGGGAATGAGGCACTGAAAGAGGACTCTTTAGGGTTTTCCATAAGGCAAGCACCGACCTTGAAAATGGCATGGGACATTCAACTACATCACAAAACTCCACCATGCCTTCATTTCTAACTTTGAAGGAGATAAGGAGGGCCTCTGCGGGAATATTTTGAAGAATATGAACTCGAGTCTCAAGGTTCAAGGAGCACTTGAGCTTTCGGGAGTTTTTCGGATCAAGGATGGAAGGAGGAGTGATCCTCATCAAGGAGGATAACTTGATGCGGTATCATCCCTACAATCGTGTGGTAGGGTTATTCTTGCCTACATTTTATGGGACATAAATGCCTGACAAAAGCATGGGTGGAGAAGTGGACACATACTTCCGATATCTACAAGGTTTCGAAGATAGAAGCTATCAAGGTAACTCACATTGCACCTGAAGAAACTCAAGATTAGTGGAAAAACAACAGACAGACACTGTGCTGGGCATCATCATATCACTTCATACTCGGCTTTCACCAAGGAAGCTGGTGGAGAGGTTTGATCCAAGGGATGCGGAAGCCCACTTTTCCAAGATAACCGAGCTCAGCGAGGAGGGAGATCTTGAGGATTACATTCTTTGATGTTGCTCAGCTTTCAACAGTGGTATCCAACCTCGCTAGCAGAGCAGGAAGGTATTCATGTTTTTGAATGGGATGGTTGGGCCATTACAAGGGTCTATCAGAGTCTACCAAACCAACCACACTCCTTGAAGTTATGGAGAAAGCTAGAGATCTACTGCAACACATCTTGCCCGGGCAAGAACCTTTTGTATGCTCAAAGCCAAGGGAGACAATCCACCCATTACCGAGGACTTGGAGGTAAATGTGTTATGGGTGGCACCCTCCATATGGGGCCTTCTCCAAGAAGGTTTCCGAGTGTTGTACAACTCATAGAAGACTTTTCTCCAAGAGGAGGAGTTGTTGCAGTGTTAGGGGAGTCCTAGTATATTTATTGCGGGTGAGAGGCACCATCATGGGGCAAGGGTTTGTGTTGAAGATAGTGGAGCCACTCAAAATTTTGTTGATGCACGAATTTGGTACACAACAAAGGAATTCCCATGGAGGAGTTTGAGGGGTTTTAGTTTTGGTCAGGAGCCATGACTCTGTAATGTGCCAAGTATGTTCTAGCGCTAACCATTACTATGGGTACTTATACATTTACGGACCATGCTTTGGTAGATATTCTAGACACCAATGTCATGACTGATCCGGTGGTTGGTTACTCTTGGGAGAGTTGCCACTAAGCTGAACCTTGGAGATGGGAGGGATGGACAGCAAAAAAGGATCAAGGGTATGAACACATATCCCCCTCGGGTTATTTCGGAGCATACCAGGATGGAGGTAGATCTCACGTGGAGGATGTCTTGCATGGGTGGTAGAGCTGCATATCAGAAATTGAAGAACGAGACTCACAGGTGCATCAGATGTTCCAATCTCTTTTGAATAGGTATTCTACAATATTTTGGGATATTCCACCGGGGAGACCTCTGAGCGGGGTTTGAACACACCTTGAGTTGGAACGAGGGGGTCCAAGTAGTGATCACCACTCCTTATGGGCATCCCCAGGCTTATAGGGATGAGATTGAAAAATCTATCCAAGAGCTGCTAGCGATGAGGAACTGTCAAGCCTAGTACTAGTCCTTTTGCTTCCTTGGTGGTTTTGGTAAAGAAGAAAGATGGCACATTGAGGATGTGCATTGATTATAGGGCCTTGACCAAGAAGACTATGAAGAATAGGTACCTTATACCCAAGATCGATGAACTCATGGATGAGTTAAGGGATCCAAATACTTCACCAAGATTAATTTGAGGTCCGGGTACCATCAAATCCAAGGTGAGAGGCAAAGAATATCCCCAAGACAACGTTCAAAGATGTCACTATGGCCATTTGAGTTTTTGTTAGTATACTGGTTGACTAATGCTCCGGGTAACTTTCCAATCTGCATGAACCATATCTTAGGGTGTTTGGGTTCCTATGTTTTGGCATTTTGGCAATACCAAAAGACAAGACAACATAAAAACCACTTTGGGACCTCGGGGATCTAGCCCTCTGAGTCCGGAAGAGGATCTCTGTAAAGCGAAAAAAATATACTTACTTTTTAAGTTCGGAGTTTAAGATATTAGGCTGGTTATCGAGGCCATGAGGGTTGTTGTTTTGTTTTGTTTGTTTGTTTGTTTGGTTGTTGGGAAACATGAAAGAAGGGTTCAATGTAGAAGCAGGTAAGAAAATAATATTTTGGCTATGAGAGGATAATTTAAAGAGAACTCAATTCCATTGGGAAATGAGATGTAAAAGGTTTACTTGCAATTCAACCTTGAGCTTTCAAATGGGCAGTCATAGAACGGAAGGATCTTTTAAAGATGATAGTATGGGATGAAATGATAAGGAATGAAGGTGAATGACAAGGAAACCTTCCAAAGATATTCATGGAGAAAATCTGGGAATGAGGGCACGTAACCTTCTATGACCAAACTCTATGAAGCTAACTCTTTAGACAATATCTGGAACATTTTAATATTTAACACAAAGGTGAAGCACGAGATCAGAGAAAGACTTTGAACTTTCAATGCTTTGAAATTCAACTTAATGGAACTTAGAAAGGTTTAAAAATTAGAAAAGGACCCTAGTGAGATAGAATCAACTCTAATCTCCTAGTATCCCAATTCTTTCGATTAAAACTAGACGAGAACATCTAAGAACGGATCTAAATTCATGCATTAGTAAGCGAGAGAAAACCAACTACTATATTGGCTAGAAATTACCTTGAACTTGTTCTCGGATAGCACAATTAGTAGAAAACATCAAAGATAAGAAGAAGCAAGGAAAACATTATGGTACCATGCAAAAATTTTATCTAAGCAATAATACCGGTTTCTTATCGAAGTGAAATCGAAATATGATGAATTACGAGAAGGAAAACGAGAACAAAAAGATAGAACACATCATCGTTGCTTTAAATCGGGATCCGATGGAAACATCCTTGTCATGTTAAAGAACAACACCAATCATATGCAACATTTTCCAGCTTGATATTCGGTGAAATCATCTCCTCGGCCCTGGTTACAACTAATACATAGAACTCTATCTTTCAAGAGAACAACTTACAATCTGGTGTCAGATCCAAAAACTATGATATATTTTCATGAGTTTTATAGTTGAAAGAGGTTGAGGGTAAGATAGAACTTTAAATGAAACATTAAAAAAAGAAAAAAGTGAGCTCTAGGCCCATTCTGTTTTATCTGCATTGACCTCGGTATACTTTGGATGAAAGAGTGGTCTTCAACAGTCTGATAATAACTTTAGAGATGCTTGTTTCTTTGATGTACTTTTCGGTTTATGCTGATGCAGCAGTACTGCAGGACAAGTAAGGCGGTCAGCAGCTTGAATTCTTCCATATTGTGTAACTAATTCTCTAGCAATCTTTTTGGAATCACATCGGGGTGGTGATCTTCTCGGGGAACTCGATGTAGAATAAAACCACTGTAGGAACTCATCCTTTCTTGGAAAAAGACAGCACGCTAATGTGAAACAACAGTAAGATTTGTTTTATGTGCTCGGGCCTTATTGGGCTTTCTGTGTCATTCATAAGGTCTTCAATACACATTTTCCACTCTAACACTGATTAAAGCTTTAAATCTTCAATAATAGGCTTTAAATCACTTTAAAACTTCAACGATGCTCTTTAGCTCCTTGTTGACTATCTCTGTGCGTATGTCAGTTTAATGGAGTTGGCAGGATTTTGGTAAATTGGCCACTAGTATGCAATACAGGGCATTAGGTTTAAAACCCAACCATACATTTCTAAATCTTGACTCTCGAAAACATGACGTGCTGTGCCTTTGTATTACACTAACGATGACTGTCTTTAAGAAAGGATGGTTTCATCATCTGGCAACCTTTCAAAACACAAAAAAATGTTAAGAAATCCATGCGGGAGGGAGAGATGGATACTGGAAGGCTTGCTGGGAATGGCGAGGTAGAAGTGATGAATACGGTGGATGCGATGGAAGACGGCCGAAAAATGTTGTGAAATGGTGAAAACATGATCTGATGAAGGTACGGTGAAGAAATGGATTACGGGCCATTGTATTAGATACGGTAGTGATGATTAATGACGAAGTTGCGGTGGAGATACTTTAGATGAGTTAGGCGAGAGAAATTAACTTTTAATGTAAAACATAAAAGTTAAACCTTTAGAGAAGAAAATTCTGAAAAGGAAAAATGATTAAAATGATTGAAAACGGAGGCGATTTAGTGGTGGGACCGGAGAGGCGGAGGAGTGATTGATTGCCGTCGTTGGATGCGGAGGAGATCAACGGAAAGATCTTCGACACGATCATTTAGCTCGATGCAGAAGAAACATGGGTGACGCAATACGGTATGGTGGTTGATGCAGGATCTGATCAGCCGAGTTTGAGATCTGGGAAAGAGTACCCGAAGCAAAAGGAGAAGTGGTTTTAGAGGAAAAACCATTGTTTTCGTGCGGCAATAGAATGATTTTGAAAATTTCCCAAAAAAATGCGATATGAATGCATGCTTGGAAACCGTGTCCCTTTAAAACCGCTTACATCGTGTAAATTTGAACTTTTAGCAGTCGGATACTAAAATCACGCGATATGCACCACAGGTTTGTTGGATGTGGGACCGGGAGATGCGACGGTGCGGATGGTGCACGATATGAGGAGATGCATGGTTGGTAAGGTGGGAGAGGTTCGGCGGGGTGGTTTTAATATGGGCCATCGGATCGACGCAGTGGGCCGGGTCAAGATCAAAGACGGGCGCTAATGTTCCAAGGGAAATATATTATAAATAGATGGGCGGAAAATCCTCACAATCGGATCTGAGGATGGACGGCAAGATTTCAAAAAAGAGAGTGAAGGAAAAGGGTCAATGTGAGTGGGCGGGGAGAAGGAGGAGGATCGTTGGATCGAGAGGTAATGAACGACGGAGGTTAAATCGCAATAAGAGAACACGAGAGACCAAAACATGAGTGGTTTTCCAATTTGGCGATTACCATGATTGTTGGATCGGCGGAATATCAACGGTGGAGATTGTTTAGAGGGAACCGATGGGCTTTTGGGGTAGTCAATGACGATCAAATCTTACTGGCAATGGTTCTTGTGGATTCAATGACCGGGATTGAATGGGAGATTGTGTCGAGGGGAAAAACAAGAGTGGGATTCATTGGGTTAGCGCAATGCGATTTTGCGCCAGTCGTTGGATCTCAAGAGGAGATCAACAGTCAATGTTCAATCGGGATGGAAATGGAATGAGGTGATGGGTGCAGTGAAACCAAAGAACTAGTCATTAGATCTATACAGATCAACGGCTCAGATCGAGCGCACGGTCGATAAAACAAAAACTTCATCGCATCGGGAAATTTCAAGTAACAAAGGAAATGTGCACATAACAAACTCCCGATTACGATTGGCCCTCAAGGGCTTAGCGCCTGGTCTTGGCACCGGTTATATGCGGAGAAGGGCTGAGGGCCAGGCCGAAAGGGGCTAAGGCCTGTCCTAAGGTAAAAAGTGGGTTTTAGGCCAAAAAACAGAGTTTTCAGGGCTTAGAAAGGGGTTCTGGTAGAGGAATAAAGGGGGTTTTAAATCAAATGAAGGGATTCACATGGTTTTGAAAGGGGAATTTGATGGTTTAGTGGGCTAAGGAGGGTATTTTAAGGGTTTTTTGGGGAAATTTGAGAAGGGAAAAAAGGGGTGGAAATGGGGAAATTAGCAGGGATAAAGGGAGCAGATGGAGGCTTTTTTTAGCAAAATTTTCTCACAAACAGTGAGGCTTTCTTGATGGAAACAACAGTGAAGATATTTTCGAAGGCAAAGGCACTTAGAGGCTTCAAGAATGAGAGATTTTTAGAGGAAATTTTTCTCTTGAAGGCTCAAAAAAATATTTAGCCACCTGTTTGCTTGACAAAAATTTATAGGTGGCTAACAGTGGCTCCACATGGGGATGGCATCTTCTTGAAGGTGTCAAGAATCTCAGAAAATAATATTTGGAAGTAGGCCAGATGCCTGGCACTTGAAACATCTTTCTTTCTTTGTTCAGCTGCCACAAATGATGAAGACATCATATCAGTAGCAATATTCTCCCAAACAATCTACCTACCCATCCTACAGTCCTAACATTTTTTCTTCAAGGTGCATTTAAATTTGCAGACCTTCTTCATCATTTTTTATTGAAAGCAGAAAACAAACTAATCTAATTCTACCCATATTCCTCCATGAGACCAAATTAAACAGTTGGTCTCATAGATTCTCTACCTAAACTAATATTTGCTAGGATTAAACTGTCTAGCATATTTCATTCTCTACATTCTACAACAAAAATTTAAAAACAGTCAAACCAGGATTAGACTGTCTAGTTTGTTGTGGGTCCATGGCATAAAGACAGATGCACATGAACTAATATTTGCAGGAAATTGAAACCAAAATTTTGAAGGCTTGAAATTTTGAAACTCTGAAGCATCCTTCTTTTCCTTGTGACTCAGATTTTGAACTTGTTAGAGTCACTTTGCTTCTTCATTTCAGCTCTAGTTTTGGGCTTGTTAGAGCTGATTCTTCTTTATTTCTTTGCTGGTTCAAATTTTGGGCATATTAGAACCAGCCTTTCCCTTTCTTTGGCTCAGGTTTTAAGCTTGTTTGAGCCATTCTTTTGAAATTTAGAGGTTCAAGTTTTGAGCATGTCTGAACCTCTCTTTTCTCTCTTTTTTGAAACATTTTTCTCTTTTTCTTTAAAAAAAAACACTGCAATGGTATTTACAATGAAAATGAAAAATTTAAACTGGAAATCAGCAGTAGTAATGCTTGAGCATCCTACCATTGACAGGACCCCCAAATAGATCTGTACCATCTAGCTCTTGCAGAAAAAAGGCATTTGGACCAATGGTGGATTGGATGATGTAAGGACCCCGCCACAAACTGTCAAATTTTCCATGCTTTCCTTTGTATTCTCTTCTAGAGTCCCACTTAAGTACCTTATCTCCAATTTTGAAGTCACAAGCCTTTGTTCTCTTATCAAATAACTTCTTGATGTTTTCTTGCACTTTTAGAGCTCTGTTGTAGACTTCTTCTCTCGTATGCTGGAGATGTATGGTTTGATTTATCCTCCTTACCTTGCTGTCCTCTTCTGTCTATATTTCTTGGACCAATTTAATCACTGGTACCCCTAGGCTGGTAGGAAACACTGCCTCCATTCCATAGACTAACTGATATGGGGACATTCCAATGGATTTCTTTGTTGTTAGCCTGTCAGCCCATAAAGCATGCACTAACTTGTTATGCCATGATTTCTTATTCTCCTCAAGCAGCTTTTTTATGATGGTCACCAAGATTTTGTTTGATGATTCAGCTAACCCATTACCTTGTCGCTAATAAGTAGTTGAATGACCAAGTGCAATATGATACCTATGACAAAAATAAATCATCTTTTTGGAACCAAAAGCAGCAGCATTATCAGTGATTATCTTCCTAGGGCAGCCAAATCTAGAGAGGATGTGGTCTTCAAGGAATTTAATGATGACAAAATTTGTGTCATTCCTAGAAGGGATGGCCTCTATCCATTTTGTGAAATAGTATGTGGTTGTGAGAATCCATTTGTGTTGGGCAGATGAAGCAGGATGTATCTCACCTATGAAATCTAGGCCCCACTGTTGAAAGGGAGCTTCAACAGTTATAGGTTGTAATGGTAAAGGGAGGAGCTTTCTTTTGCCCTAAAAAATCTGGCACTTATGGCAGGCAACTATCCTTTTATGGATATCATTGAAAAGTGTAGGCCAGTAATAGCCAGCTCTAAGTATTTTTTTAGTAGTGGCTTTCTAGTTTAGATGGCCTCCACACTCTCCTGCATGGAACTCATGTTTAACCTTCTCTGCTTCAGCTTTAGGTAGACATTTAAGCAACAAACCATTTTCATTCTTCCAGTATAAACATTCATTGAAAATGCAATAGTTTCTGGCCTTTAACTTCAGAAACCTAGCCTTAGTATTTGATAAATCAGGAGGAGCATTCAGATCTATAAGCACATACAGGATGTCAGAGTACCAAGGAGAGTTTTGAAATGGTTCTTCAATAGTAGGGTCAGGCAATCCTTCATGTTCATCCAAGGCATCTACCATGTTTATGTCAAGGGCTTGCAAGTTAGATTCAGCCATTAGTTGAGCTAAGCCTTGACCTTTGATAAGTTTCATGGGTTTGATCTCCAGGTCATACTCTAGTATTACAACAATCCATTTGCCCCTCTTTCCATCTAGGTCTTGGGACAAAATGTCTTTTACAACTATGTTTGGCATGTAGGCAATGATGTGGGAATGCAGAATGTACACCCTGAAGTCTTTCAAGGCCTTTACCAAGGCATAGGCCTATTTTTCCATTATGTTATATTTCAAGGTTGCATCCCTCAGAGCCTTGCTGAAAAAAAACAATAGGTTGTTCCTGTCCCTCTGGGTTTTTCTGCAGCAGGACTGCAGCCACTGTATGCTCGGAGGAAAAGGATAATATCAGGAAATGTTTTGAAAATTTAGGGCTAATTAGGACTGGTGCCCAGGTAAGTGTGAGTTTAACTAATTCAAAATATTTTTTGGCCTCTAGATTCCACTTGACCCCTACTTTATTTTTCAGCATGTTTGTCATATCTCTGAGGAGCTTGGCTAAGTTGGGAATAAACCTCCGCAAAAAGTTAATTTTCCCAATAAAGGACTGTAGTTCTTTTATGTTTCTTGGGTGACTAATCTGTAGTATTCCCTCAACTCTTTTCGGGTCTATTTTGATCCCCTTTTCTGATATAATATGGCCAAGAAGTTTACTTTCTTGAAGGCCAAATACAGTCTTCTTGGGATTTAATGAAAGCTCGAAACTTCTACATTTCTCAAATACTCTTCTCAGATGTTTAAGGTGCTCTTCATTAGTCTTGGAATAGACTGTTATGTCATCAAGATAAATGACAATGAAGTGACCTATTTCCTCTGAAAATGCTATGTCCATAGCTCTTTGGAAGGTTGCACCAACGCTCATTAGTCCAAAAGGAATTTTCACGTACATGAAAGTGCCCCATGGAGTGGTGAAAGTTGTCTTAAGTTGATCTTCTGGGAGTACTAAAACTTGGTTATACCCTGAAAATCCATCTAATAGGGAGATCCTTTTTGAGCCCACTACCCATTGGAGGATGTGTTCCATATTGGGTAAGGGGTAATTGTCTTTAAGTGAAGCTCTGTTAAGGTTTCTAAAATCAATGCATAGTCTGATCTCACTTGTCTTTTTCCTCACAACTACAAGGTTGGAGACCCAATCGGAAAACCTCACAGACACTATGATTCCTACCTCATACATTTTCTTGATCTCCTTTTCAACTAGAGGCAGTTTTATTGGGTTAATTCGATGCAGTTTTTGCCTAAAGGGTTTTTGGTTTTCTTTCAATGGGATCTTGTGCTGGATGATTTCTGTATCGTAGGCTTTTAAGTCCTCAAAGCTCTAGGCAAACACATCGAAAAACTCTTTAAATAACTCAATGTATTTCTTCTTCATGTCTACTAGCAAAGACTTAGCTAGTTTAATCCTCTTAGGCTTATCCTCGGTGCCTATATTACATTCCTCGACATCAGACTCTATATGTTCTATAGTGCGTTTCTTCGCTACATCGTTAAAATCAAAAAGGTCCTCTAAAGGTGCTAGCCCTCTAGGTATGTTCTTGTCTTTTGACTGCAGCACCTCAGTGTCTTCTTTTTTTGCATTCTTGTACTCTTCAGTTTGAGTTCCAAGTTCTTTAGTTAACATGTTTATTTCTACATTATGGGGTGATTTTCCTTCATCAAGGGGCTCTTCACTCAGGCAGTTTTCATCGAATTTAGAGTCTGAATCAGAGAATTCAAACTCATTCCTGCCAATCAGGAAATCCTCTATCTACTTGTCACCCTCAAAGACCTGCCAATATTTCTCATTATCTGGCACTATAGGCCTATATTTTTGAATGATGATCTGTTTGTCACTAGGTGATTTCTGATATGAACTAGCAACGCAGGCTAATCCATTTGCAATAATGTTCTGACTCCTAGGAACAAACACGAGCTCGTATTCTACAAAGGTTTTCAGTAAATCCATGGCATCGTTTCTGTATGCCCTCAATCTAGGATGCTTCGCAGTGTACTCTCCGTTCACTTGTTTGATGACTAACTCAGAGTCTCCATGTACAGCTATCCTTCGGGCTCCTAGTTTTTTCAATAGATTCAAGCCTAGGATGAGGGCCTCATACTCTGCAATATTGTTTATACATTTAAAATCTAGCTTGAAGGCATGACTCTCATCATAGTCACTCTTAGTATTATGTAACCACACTCTAGCCCCTGCATTCTTCCTAGTGCAAGACCCATCAAAGTTCATTCTCCATAAGGGGTTTTTTTCAGGTTTATCATCATTTTCATCCCTAATGTTGGGTTCATCATTATGTTGTATTATGGGGTCTGCACCGTGGTGTGGAATGTTTTGTCCTTCATGATGTGCATGGAGTTCAGAGTGATGAGTAATCTGTAGTTTGCAGTCTTGGTTTTGTTCACTTTGAGTTTTTGATTCAGTACATTGTTCTAACATTTCTCCCTCATTTTCCTCTATATCTAGAGTGGCCATTATGTTAAGATATGTGGGCCCTACTCTATTGTTTGAGTCTCTTTCTTCTAGTTCTGGCTCATCTATGGATTCATTATTGAAAAGGATAAAAGAGTCTAGATCTGTGTGGACAGAGTATAGAGGTGAATTTTGAGGTTTTTCAAGGCTGCTAACCATAAACTTCATTTGTGCCTCTCTATACAGTCTCCTAAGCTGGCTAAAGACAGGGATTGTGGCATATGACCCATCCATCTGCATTGTACCTTGCAGCTTGGCACCCCATGACCATGACAACAACATGCCATACTTAGGTGGCACATCTACCACTACAACATCCATCGCCATGCACTTGGCTGGGATTTGAGTCAGATTCACACAAAGATCTTTGATTAGGCCAAGGCACTTCACCCTGCTAGAGTCAAAGGAATATAGGTCCTTATAAGGTCTGGTTATTTCTATGCCTAACTTCTCCATAATTACCTTAGGCATAAGGTTGTGTGAAGCTCCAAAGTCATGCATTGCATAGTGAAGGAATTTGTCATGGATATTGAGGCTGATATAAAAAGGAGGTACTACCCCTTCCTGAAACTTCCCTTCTATATTTGGACCAAACAGAAGGGTTGGTTGATCATCACTTAGATTGGCAGTGCCATTGTTTTCTCCTAGATTTAAAGCTTTCAAAATTTGACCTTTGTATGCATCTTGGGTGGCCAACTTAGTGAGAGGCACCAGAATTTTGATCTTGGCTATCTCACTTTCCAAATTGAAAGGAGATGGACTCTTTGAAAGGCTCAATTCTGTTCTATTGGCCACCATTTTATTGACAGAATTGGACTGCTGATTCTCACTATGTACAATGTTTGAAGCTATTTTTTCAAGAGAATTAGCTGCAATGCTAGTGCTACTAGTTTCTTGACTTTGTTTATCAGTATTTTGGCTATCCTTCTCTTTGTTTTTCCCAGAACTCTCAGCTACTGATTTATTACTTTCAGCAGTCACTTTAAGAGTTTTCTCAGGTATTTTCTTGATGGTAACCTCAGAGGCTTTTGGTTTGGAAGTGTCTAAGCTCTTTTTTCTCCTGAGTTCATACTGTTCTCTGACCTGCATGAAGGAATTTTCAAATCCCAACCTATAATCCTCAGATTCTAACCCTTCCTCATCCCAATGTGAGTATGAGGTCTAATTATCTTCTATGGAATAGGTGTGGATAGAGTTGTTTACTTCCACCATGTTTATTGTGGTTCCCTCGGACTCTTCTATTATCCCCTCATCCTCATCAAGGAAATTCTCTTGAAATGGGGGTATGACTTGTTGATTAGAGTCTCTCTGTTTGTTTGGGGGATTGTTTCTCCTAAAGTTTTGGTCCTGGTTTTGATTTTGGTTTCTATTCTAATTACTGACTATGACAACCATTTTCTCCATCATTTTCTCTGGCCTTTCCATGTTTTTGGCTAGACTGTCATATTTGGGATCAGATGCGGAATCTGATCTGTCATCCCTATAGGTTACCTTCTTCTCAGCCCTCATTCTAGCTCTTTTTTCAATCAGGTTTGCTTCTACACTCACTGCTCCTTTTTTCATGTCTTCTAATGTGTTATAATCTCTCTCCCTAAGTTGATAGGCCATGTCAGCATCAAATCCTTCAAGATATTTCACTAAGGCCATTCCTTGGGGAGGTTTCATATGTGGTGGAAGAGCATTTTAGACATTGTTAAATCTGGTAGCATAGTCATGGAAAATCTCTCCCTGATTTCTTTTCAGATTTTTATATTCTGCTAATATTTGGAGAGGGTTGCTTTTGACTTCCCATTTTTTATGAAAGTTTGGTGCAAAGAGGGAAGGTCATTGATGCTATTAGGAGGTAGGCCTTTAAATATCTCTTCTCTGATATTTTAATTCCATATATTCAAGAGCATCATCAAATGCTACATGATGTTGGTTGTGGTAGATACTCTGATAAATGAGAGTAATCATTGTCAATCATTGGGTAGTGGAGCCAAAGGCTGTGGTAACACCAAGGGAGCATACCATGCTACCATGATGATATTCTGTGGAGGTAAAGGATTGATTTGAGCAGCAGGGATACGAATGACATAAATGCTAGGACTAGCAAAAAACTGTTGAGATGATTTAGGGTGATAGAGGCCCAGGTTTTGAACGAAATGAATATCAAGAAGTGTAGATGGAGGGGTCTCTCTATCCCTAATGTGCTGACTGCTGTGAGATGGTGAACTTGGAGGCTCAAGATCTATTTGATCTAAAGCGCTGAATGACTTATTTCTTGGTAAAATGCTTGGTAAGTCTAAGTCAAAATGAGTGTCTGATAGAGCTGTAAAGTGTTCTGGTGCAGAATTAGCTCTATAAATGGATCTGATAATAGTTGGCATTCCAGGGTTTGGAGAATTCCTAAGAATGTTCTCTGGGTTGTCAACTATTTCAGGTGGGTTTGGGTTAGGATAAGTTTTTGTATGAATTGTTCTTGAAGCCATTATGTTTTTCTCTTGACAAGGAAGATTGATCCTATGTGTTTCTTCTAATATGGTTTACATTGTAATGAAAGCTGGTTTCCCAGTGGAGTCTTGTGAAAACCAAGATAATCAGCAAGCCTACTGATCACTAGTGGAGTCTTTAGTCATTAAGGAACTGTGGAGTTTCCAGGTGGAGGGTTTAGAATGTTTCAAGGAGTTTTACTGTCCAACAAAATGATTAACTACCAAACTTAGGCTTATATGGTTCTGTGTTTTCCCCAGTGGAGTCGCCATTATGTTGGGGTTCATGTGTTTTGGCAGTTTCGAAATACCAAAAGACAAGACAACGTCAAAACCACTTTGGGACCTCAGGATCTAGCCCTCCTGGGTCCAGAGAGGGATCTCTCTATAAAGGCAAAAAAATATATATCTTTGAAGTTCAGGTTTAAGATATTAGGCTAGTTATAAGGCACAAGGGTTGTTGTTTTGTTTTGTTTGTTTGTTTGGTTGTTGGGAAACATGAAAGAATGGTTTAATGTAAGACAAAGTGAGAAAAGAGGATTTTGGCTATGAGAGGATAATTCAAAAATAACTCAAGTCCATTGGTAAATGGGGTTATAAAAGGGTTTACTTGCAATTCAATATCCAAGGCTTTCAAATGGGCTAGTCATCCAAAACAGAGGATCTTTTAAAGATGATAGTATGGGATGAAATGATAAGTAATGAAGGTGAATGACAAGGAAACCTTCCAAGGTGACCACTTAGGAGAAAATATAGGGATAGGGTATGCCTTAACCATATATGACCAAACTCCTATGAGGATAACTCTTCAAACAATATGGAGTATTTAAGATTTAACATAAAGGTGAAGCCTGAGATCAGAGAAAGACTTTGAACTTTCAATGCTTTGAAATTCAACTTAAGGGAACTTAGAAAGGTTTAATAGTTATAAAATGACCCTAGTGAGATAGAATCAACTCTAATCTCCCAGTATCCCAATTCTTTCAGTTAAAACTAGACAAGAACATCTAAGAACAGATCCTAAATTCATGCATTAGTAAGCAGGGAAAACCAACTACTATACTGGCTAAATTACCTTGAACTTGTTCTTAGATAGCACAATTAGTAGAAATCATCAAAGATAAGAAGAGCAGGAAGCATTATGGTACCATGCAAGGGTATATCCTAAGCAATATTACTGATTTCTTATCAGCGAAATGAAATATGATGAATTACAGAAGGAAAACAGAGACAAAGATAGAACACATCACCGCTGCTTTAAATCAGGATCCAATGAAACATGCTTGTCATATTAAAGAACAACACCAGTCATATACAACATTTTCCAACAGCTTGATATTTAGTCTGAAATCATCTCCTCAGCCTAGTTTACAACTAATACATAGAACTCTATCTCAAGAGAACAACTTACAATCCATAGTTATCCGATCAAAAACCTTTACAATGTATTTTCATGAGTTTTATAGTTGAAAGAGAGGCTGAGGAGGTAGATAGAACTTTAAATGAAAAATTAAAACAAAGGAAGAAGTGAGCTCAAGGCCCATTCTGTTTTAATATCTCTGCATTGACTTTAGTAATCTTTGGATGAAAGAGTGGTCTTCGATAGGCTGGTAATAACTTCAGAGGTATGTTCTTTGATGTAATTTTAAATTTAATACAGCCTCTGTCAACAGGACCATCAAGCGGATAAATGACTTCGGGTCACCATCTTGTGTAACTAATTCTTTTACAATGTGGAACATGTGGACCTAAATGGTTGTGATATGCAAACTCGATGTAGAATAAAAACCACTATGGGAACTCGTCCTTTCTTGGAAAAGACATTTCTCTTGATGTGAAATTACTTGATAAGATTTGTTTTATGTGCTTGAGGCCTTATTGGAAGCACTACGTATCATTCATAAGGTCTTAATCAGCACATTTTCCCTCTAACTCTTGGATTAAAGCTTTAAATATTCAATAATAGGCTTTAAATCACTTTAAACCTTCACGATACTCTTTCCACTCCTTTTGGCCCTATCTCTATGCGACGGATATGCGGTTTAACAATATTTGGCTGGAGGTTTTGACAGAGTTAAACACTGGTCCTTTAATGAAACATTTTGTTTAAAACTTTCCCAGGTGTTTCTCTACAATCTCTGGCTCTGAAAAAATGGCATTCTACACCACTATATTACACTAATAGTGACTGTGTAGAAAGGATGGTTTCACCATCTATAACCCTGCAAAACACAAAAACATGTTAAGAAATCCATGCGGGAGGGAGGATGGATGCTGTGGAAGACTGTGGGAATGGCAACGCAACAGTGATGGATACGGTGGATGCAGTGGAAGACGGCCAAAAAATGCTGTGAAATGGTGAAAACATGATCTGATGAAGGTCTGGTGAAGAAATGGTTCTGGACCGTTGGATTAGATCTGATGGAGGAGATCGACGGTCAGGATCCACCGGTGGGATTGCTTTTGGAAGGTTAGGTGAAAGAAGTTAACTTAAGTGTAAAACACATAAGTTTTAATGTTGGGCGAAATACAAAGGAAAATGATTAAATCAAATGAAATCAGAGGCTGTGAATGGTGGGACCGGAGGCTGGGGTGATTGATTGTGGGTCGTTGGATCTGGGAGATCAATGTGAAGTCTTCAAACACGATCATTGGAAAGCTCAGATGAAAGAAGCAATAGGTTCAGATACGTGATGCGGTATGAGCGTTGATGCAGATCGATCAACGGTTGAATCTCCGAGGAAGAGCTTTCGAAAGCAAAGGTGGTTTTAGAGGAAAAACCGTTGTTTTTCTGAACCGTTGTTTTTCTGTAATGATAGAATGGTTTAAATGTTAAAACGCGATATAGTCTGTACTGACACACATGTCCCTTTAAAAACTACATCATAACAGAAATTTGAGCTGTTAACCATCGGATACTAAAATCACTGATATGCACCTTAGTAGTTGGATGTGGGGCCAGGAGATTTGACGGTGTTCTGGATATAGTGCTGCCAATATGGAAAGATGCACGGTCAGTAAGGTGGGAGAGGGTTAGCAGTGGTTTTAATATGCGCCGTCAGATCAGCATGATGGAAAGTCAAGATCAAAGATAGGAGTGCTAATGTTCCAAGGGAAATATATTATAATAGATGGGTGGGGAAAATCCTGACCGTCAAATCTAAGGGATGCACGGTGGAGATTTCACAGAGAGAGCGGAGGCAAAGGGTCAATGTGAGTGGGCAGGGAGAAGGAGGACCATTGGATCAGAGGGAATGAACGGCGGGGATTAAATCGCAATTGGAGAAGGCAGGGAACAAAACTCCGATGGTTTTGAACTTGCGATTACACGCGGACCGTTGGATGAACGGAAGATCAATGGTGGAGATTGTTCAGAGGGGAACCGATCGAGGGCACAAGGGCGGTGTGTGATTGAATCCTGGCCATTGGTTCTTGTGGATTCAACGGCTAGGATTGAATCAAAGATTGGCCAATCATGGAAAAAGAAAAGTGGATTCATTGGGTCGGCGTGATGCAATTTTGCGCCAGCCATTGGATCTCAGGAGGAGATCAACGGTCAATGTTCAATTGGGAGGGAAACGGAATGAGGTAATGGGTGCAGTGAAACCAAAGCACTAGCTTTTAGATCTATATAGATCAACGGCTCAGATCGAGCCTGCGGTCAATAGAACAAAAACTTCATCGCATCAGGAAATTTCAAGTAACAAAGGAAATGCGCACATAACAAAATCCCAATTGCGATTGGCCCTCAAGGGCTTAGCACCTGGTCTTGGAACCGGTTATATGCGGAGAAGGGCTAAGGGCCAGGCCAAAAGGGGCTAAGGCTTGTCCTAAGGTAAAAAGTGGGTTTTAGGCCAAATAAACAGAGTTTTCAGGGCTTAGAAAGGGGTTTCGGTAGAGGAATAAAGGGGTTTTTAAATAAAATGAAGGGATTCACATGGTTTTGAAAGGGGAATTTGATGGTTTAGTGGGATAAGGAGGGGATTTTAAGGGTTTTTTGGGGAAATTTGAGAAGGGAGAAAAGGGGTGAAAATGGGGAAATTAGCAGGGATAAAGGGAGCAGATGGAGGCTTTTTTTAGCACAATTTTCTCACAAAAAGTGAGGCTTTCTTGATGGAAACAACAGTGAAGATCTTTTCGAAGGAAAATACACATAGAGGCTTCAAGAATGATATATTTTCAGAGGAAATGTTTCTCTTGAAGGCTCAGAAAATATTTAGCCACCTGTTTGCGTAACAAAAATTTATAGGTGGCTAACACTGGGGTCATTTGAGAAAGTTTGTTTTGGTCTTCTTTGATGATATTCTTATCTACAGCCGCACTTGAGAGGAGCACTTGCAGCATATTAAGATAGTCCTACATATCCTCAAAGAGCAGCAATTCTATGGCAAGCTCTCCAAATGTGAATTTGGCCTCACATAGATGTTGTATTTGGGGCATATCATAGGAGTGGATGGAGTGAGGGTACATTAGGAGAAGATCTAGGCTATCAAAGATTGTCCTAAACCTAGGAATGTTACAGAACTCAGAGGGTCTGTGGGCATATGCACTTATTATCAGAAGTTTGTGAAAGAATTTTCACACTTAGCAGCACCGCTCACAGACTTGAAAAAAAAGGGAGCTTTCCACTAGACACCTACAATGCAGAGGGCTTTTGATAAGCTCAAAGAGGTAATGAGTAGTTGTCCTATTTTGGTTTTACCTGAATTTTCTCAACATTTTGTGCTAGAATGTGATGCATCAGGTGAAGGGATTGGGGTAGTCTTAATGCAAGGAGGGCATCCTATAGCCTTTGAGAGCAGGAAGTTTCTCCCTCATGAGAGGTTATACCCCATCTATGATAAATAAATTTTGGCTATCATGCATGCATTAGCCAAATTTTGGTAGTACTTGGTGGGAAATAAGTTCAAGGTGAAGACTGATCACAACAGTCTTAGATTCTTCCTTGAATAGAGACAACTTCAGGAGAGACAATAGAAGTGGGTGAGAAAAATCCAAGCTTATGACTTTGACATAGAATATGTCAAGGGGAAGAGAAATATAGTAGCTGATGCTCTATCCAGGAGGCCTACAACACTGTCCTTGAGGGGCATGGACGCAGATTGGAAGGCTCAACTCTTAGTTGAGTACTCCAAAGATGACTTTACATGTGAGATACTTGATGGGGTGGTATCGGATGAAAGGTTTAGAATAATGGATGAGGTTATCTATTACAAGGACCGGATCTACTTGGCTAAGAATTATAAGCTCAAGGAGAAGATCTTATTGGCCTCACATGATTCACCACTTTCTGGGCATCAAAGTTTCGCAAAGACTTACAGATCTATTAGAGAGAGATTCTCACGGAAGGGTCTCAAGGGGGATGTGCTCTGGCATGTCCGGGAATGCACCATTTTCCAAAAAAATAAAGGAGAACACACTTACCTTGTTGGATTGTTGCAGCCACTACCTATTCCAGATGGGAAGTGGGAAAGTATCTCTATGGACTTCATCACCGGCTTACCGACAGTGCAAGGTAAGGACTGTATCTTTGTTGTTGTTGATATACTAACAAAGTACTCTCATTTCTTTTCCATTTCTGCATATTATATTGCTTCACAGGTAGTTGAGCTCTTATTCAGAGATGTATTTAGACTCCATGGTCTCCCTAGGACCATAGTGAGTGATCGAGACAGCCGCTTCATGGGTGGATTTTGGCAGGAACTTTTCCGATTAGTGGGGACTGATTTGACTCCAAGTACTAGCTATCACCCCCAAACTGATGGGTAGACTGAGATAGTGAACAAGTGGCTAGAAGGCTACTTGAGGAACTATGTGGCAGGGCAACAAAAATCTTGGCTATGTTGGCTCCACTTGGGGGAGTATTGTTACAACACTACTCACCATATTTCTATTGGCATGACTCCATTCTGAGCCTTATATGGGTATGAGGCACTTTCATTTTCTGATGTTATGTTTGGGGAAAGTAAAGCTCCAAGGGCAAGGGATTGGATTCAAGAGAACCCGGACATACTTAGGGCACTCAAAGATAACATTGCTACTGCTCAAAACTAGCAGAAGATGTATGCAGACCGTGGTCGGATAGAGAGATAGTTTGAGGTGGGATATCTTGTCTACCTACGTCTTCAGCCTTACAAACAGTCCACACTCAAGGTGAAGGGAGCTGAAAATCTCAAACTGCGTTTCTATGGGCCATACAAGGTGAACAGATGTATCCGTAAGGTAGCATATGAGCTAGAGCTTCCTAAGGGGAGCAAGATCCACAATATCTTCCATGTCTCTTGCCTCAATAAGGCCATTGTGAGGAATGTAGTTTCCAACATGGAACTTCCTCTTATTGATGATGAGGGCCATTTGATCTTGTAGCTAGAAGTAATCTTAGACACAAGGGAGAGGCAGCTGAGAAATAGAGTCATCAAGGAATATATGATTCGATGGAGGAATCTACCTGATGAGGATGCCACTTGGGAGGGAGATAAGATCTTGCATCATCCTTCTTTACTGTTGCTTGTGGGAAACCAACTTTTGAGAGGGGAGGACTGTAATGCTCCCAATTAACCACTGCTACTTGGAACATTATAATTGCTCCATTTTTTAAATAAGAAGTAGGAAACACAATAAAATCTATCCCAGTGTGAAAAGGGATTGAGGAAGGAGGACAAAATAAAGCCTCTTTAGTGTGAAGAGGAGCAAAAGCAAGGCGCTAGCTATAGTTGACCAAGTCAACAACATTGTCATAAGGGAGGGAAAGCTACTAGGGCAGCGTAGTTTTGAATGAGGAAACTTCTCAAGGAAGCTACATCACCAATGAGTGGGGCCCAGGATGGAGAATCTCACCGAATATAAAAAGAAAGGGATGGCAGAAAAAGGATTCATTCATTCATACTTCTTGTTTTAGTCTTATGGCTGATTGCAAGCTTCAGCTGTTTAGCCGAAGTTGCAACACTGTTTAGTACAAGGGTTCTCATGCGGGAATTCTATCTTCATTATTGATATAGCTGATTGGGAGAGCTAAGGAGGAGGTCTTGAGTTTAGTTATCATCATCTATCTTGAGTAGAGCCATCCTCTAACCTTGACAGTGCAGTCACTTCCAGTGAATGTGTTATTTCTGCAGCAGCTGCAGTAGTTGGGGTTGTATCTATCCATTTGTGCCTATTTCAGGAGAGGAGGAGGTGATTTCCACTCCAGGAGATCTATTGAGGAAGGCCTTGGGCCAATTATTGTATTTGTGTCCCTTTTAGAGCATATAAGATATTTCTCAATACAGATTTGTTGAGTACAATGTTATTTTTTGCAGTGTTGTATCTTGTGTTGCTATTTTTCCGAAAACCCTTGTCGGAGGGTCCTAATGTGTTTGTAAAAGAGGTCAATCCTCTCATTTCTAATTATATAATGAATGAAAGCTCTAGATATATGTTATTCCATCCATTTTTGTATTGGACATAATAAAAATAACACTGTTGCTGCCTCCGGCATTTCTATTTTATGATGTACTAGGGTTCTGATGCTTTTTAGCATATTTGAGTTGGGGAGATCTGTTTAATGTAGCTAGAGTTATTTTTTTCTAATGCCATTCTATATTTAAGCTAAATATAGCATATTTTAGAGAATCCAAGCCCTTGAATGTGTTATTTTTTCACTGGTTTCCTTATACAGCGTCCTCATTGGAGATATTGCTAAAATTTCCTTAAAAGGAATATTACAACCTTTCATAAAAGAGAGCATGGCCTAGATCTATGGGTCAGAGGGGAACCTACTAAACCCTTGTGATTTTTTACCCAAAATAATAAATTCATACAATGAAAAGGGGTGATATCCAAATTGGGACCTATTCACAGGGATATTTTACAGAATGGGCGGGCATACTTCCAGGAAATTCATGAAGAAGCATTAACAACAGCCAAACAGAGATGGCTAGCCTCTACAAATAATGTGAAGAAATGTTATATAGGAACTTCAAGGTTGCTACTTTTAGGTTCCTTCTATACAACAACCCAATTTTGAACATGGGTCCTACATGGATAGGGTGCAGATACAAATGCCCCATCATGTCGTACCCCCCTAAAGACTATCTTCATGATTATGAGTTACTAGGGGGGCACACAAACTCAACATTTGAAAAGATTAAATAGATACATGGCTTCAGAATTTACAAAGAAGAGGTATAACTTGCATATTCTTTAACCCAGCTACACCTCAACCATTTGATTTCATGAGGACCTGCAGAAAAGTAAGCAGGGGAGTATATTGGGCCAAGAAGAAGGTACATTTCACCCCCATATTTACCATGATTTTTCATATAATTTTATATATTTTCCCTTCATCTTAGAATAAAGTAAAGGAAAATAATGCAAAAATAAGGCAGACTGGACTAATGATAAAAGGAGTGTTTAATAACGTAAAAACTGATTTGTCACTGTGTTTATTGATAGGGAAGAAAAACAGCCAAATCTCTAATCGGATGACCAAAAGATAGCAGAGAAAGGAGGCGAATGGAATCATATCGGCTCCTATGAATCAGCGGAATATGTAGAGGCACACCCACTCTTGGAGTGCTCAGTTGATAGCCACGAAGCAGCAGGGTCTCATAATGAGAAGGATCAATTACTATTTTTGAATTCACCTTTAAGCTATAAAAGGGCGAAGATGAACAAGACGAAGGGATACTGCAATATAATCTTCCTATACTATAAATGTATAAACGCATTCAGAGACACTGTAATATAAATGCATTCAGACAAAATCATCAAGTTTGTACTAATGTATCGCTATGTGGATTAACTTAAGAATTTGGCATTTTTGGAATAAACAACTTTTGAGTATTCCTTAGAAATAGGCTTCTAGTGGCTTTGGGCCCAGCCTTGGGGGTTCTCCTGCTACTTCTATGCTATACATTTATTTACAGAAATTGAATTTCCAATTATTTATTGCATTCCATAATATTATCATTTAATTAGTTAATTGCAAGTGTGAGATGTCATATTTTCCTTTTCGTTAGACTAGATTTATCATTCATGTCCTCTTATCTGAAATCAATGCTTTTACAAATTGTTAGACTAGTTTCAACACGATTATTGTTCAATTCTGCGTGCAGTTAATGTTTGGATATTTTCATCATAATTATGAGCATTTGGTTGATAATTAATTCTGAAGAATACTATTAGTTGATTAGAAGAGAATTCCATTGCAAAATCTATAATAATTTATTGTTGTTCAATTTATTAGGGTTGTTGTTCAATTCATTAAGGTAGTTGTTCAATTCATCAAAGCGTGTTGCTCAATTGCAATATATTACTTTCAGTCTTGAGTAGTTATTCCTGCATAAGCTTAGAACAGAATTAGCTCCTTTGAATAGTCTGAAGTATTTCATAATTCACTCTCAAGTTGGTTTGATTGAACTTCGAGAATTAAACAATCTTTCTTATAGTGATTTAGAGTAGTTAACCTCTAATGTCACTTGCATATATTTTTCTTACACTCTTGAAATAAAAATACTTGCCCTGGGTTGATAATTAATGAAAAGAATTAAGGTTACCTTTAAAATAGTCACCTTCATGACCCAACAATTGCCACGATCACTAGAAGAAATTACGCCGTCAATTAGAATTCCTCCACTTCGTTTCAGGTACGTCATTTAAAAAGGTAACATCATCATTTAATAATTTGGTGATTAATGGAAAGTTATGATATTCCTGTGATGGCCATGAGTAGCCATAACCATTAAAGCTGGGGGGAATAACTCTCGTAATCATTGCAAGAAATCCTTAGTCCCGAAACTTTCATTAACCCCACATGCATCAAATTAAATAGCACGATAGCCAATTATGATCAAATCTAGCAGGAAAATGAATTTGTACTTAAAGGTCGTTACCTTCCATAATTAGAGCAGAGCAGGGTGCTGAGAGGAAATAAGCAATGCAGCGATATTATGGTTGAACGAGTTTAAGGACTGAGTCAAAATAACAGCAATATGGGAGGAGAAACAGTAAGGCATGAGCCGGAATCAATGGAAGCATTGTAGAACTGTCTGAAAGCTTACCAAGTATTTAGGGATGCCATGTGAATTGAATATTTTCAGAAGTTTGAAGGCTCAGACGAGGCTATTGCAATCGAATTCGCTCATAATTTCAATAACCACTAGACCCGAGTTAGGGGCCTGCAAATTGAATTAACAGAATAAGTGATTTCCCGAGTGACTACATTGCCAGTAGAAGGATAGAGATGGTTCAATAGGAAAATTAATGACCCTTTTTTGAAGGAATATTTTCTTGAGGAGAGGAAAGGCTAGAAAAGAAGGGAAGAGGAGTTGACAGATTATCACTCCCCCATCCATGGGAAGATGTCGCCCTGGGTTTAATCAAGTAAATTACTTGCGAGGGAAGATCCACAATCATCTTCAATTGCTTATTCCCTTTACTAAATCATCTTCGGCACCAACAGAAGATCAACCTCCCATTTTTCCTATTGGGAAACATTAAGCATATGGCGGCGACAGTGAAGACAACAACACATCTTGAAGAATGTGTGACCAATCATGGACTTATTAAATTGATCACGTTGGATGCCCTAAGCCAGCAGGGGAGGAGATGGGAATAATTTAAACAAAAGAGGCCTAGGACAAGCTGGAAAAACAGGCCATGACTTCGGAAGGAATTCATACAGAAGTTGAAGTCCAGACTCAGCCTGTCAGGGTCAAAATTGTAAAAGAACCCACCGACAAGCCAACTGGGGATAGACGACCAAAACATAGGGTGAGAGTTAGCCTGACAATAGAACCATTTCCCACAGTTGAAAATCATAAAGAAGCAGAAGGATTAGAAGAAGAAGAAAGAGAACCCTCCTCGTTAGGTAAGGATGAAACTCATGTTATGCTTTTAGAACTTGAAAATTTAAGAAAGGAAAATGAACAATTGAAACAAAGATTAGCTGAGGGAAATGAAATTTTAATATCTATATGCAAAACATGTTCTCAAGGACTAACAGCAGTAGGGTATAAGGTCTGTGGGGAAAACACTAGCCCAATGGAAATAGAAATAGAACTTCGGGATGTTTTCCCACAAGAACCTGCTAAGGTTACTATTGTTACACAAGAACTAGTAGTTAAAGAAAATCCTCCTGTAGTAATTGACCTAGAGGCCGATACACAAGAACCTGTGGAGGCCATTGTTGTTACAGAACCAGTAGTGGGAACAGAGGCTAGCCTAGGCGAAAATGAAGGGGATGATACACAAGAACCCACTGATGAATTTGCTATTACACAAGAATTAGTAGTATAGGTGGATCAGACCCATCCGACAGAGGTTGTTATGCCCACTATTGATGTTGATTATGAATGCAAAGGAATGTCAGTTCCCACCACGGGATGGAGTTTTGAGAAAATTTTGTTGATTTCCAAATTACAAAAGTGGAAACAGGAAGCAATATCCCTTCGGGAGGGGGTGATATTGTTGAAATAACATCAGAAAGAGATAAGTGCTTTACAGGAAAAATGGGTGAAATAAAAGCTGAATAAAGGTTGGGAAGAGTGTAAGTGAAAGGAAGTCGTAAAGAAGCATAAGGAACAGTTGTTGTTGTTACAATAGCAGGTTCATGATCTAACTGTGGATAAGAAAAAACTCCATGAGATTGCCCTCAGTTTTTTGGGGTGAAGGTGACCTTCCCCATCTTACCCCATTTTCCTATTACCTATTTCAATTAAAAGTCGTCATGGAGAACAGGGCCTATCTGGGTTCGTCTACTCGCACATTTTTAGATCTCTTTCGTGCTTCTGATTTTGATGAGAAAAGCCTGCTGTGTGAGCTATTTTTGCATAATATCATTTGCGAGCACACAAGTATGCAAATGGTGGTGACTATATTCTCCTACATGGGAGATTTGTAGTTATGATCCTTTGTTTCATTTATGAGGAATTATATTGAGTGGCATCTGTCGACGAAATCTATAGATGCCAATGAAGAGAAGACAAAATTATGGATCCGAATAGAACCAGGACAGACCGTCGAATTAAGGTGGAAATTTAGAAGGATTCTGAGCACTCCTAGGATAAGGGAACTTGCTACCACTTATAGAAGGAGGATTATGGAATTTTTCCTTAATCGGTTTTCATTAATGAAGAGTCGAGCCCTGAATGGGTGTCTGAAGCATACAGAAGCCAACATTTTTGAGTTGTTGGAAGGGGACTTGTTTGCATTTCAGAACTTTGTGGTAGCTGTTACACATGTGCTAGCATATGCCCACATAATACAGACCCTTGGCACTTCCTTGCTTGGGCTAAGATTTAAATTTCCTTTGCTTTGGCTACCAATAGAGGATTACCATATTCATTATGAGCTAAGCAAGTATGAAGAAAAATATTGGGTACGATAGCTGATGGCTACTCAAGGGTACATGTCTCCAGATGAAGACACAACCCGTGCCTATAGCCTGACTAGCCTGGGCCCTGCACCGGAGATATTCTCATGGGAGATGAGATTTTTCATGAGGACATGCAAGTGATTCAGTTGGGGGGAGTGTTGGGTGCAAGTTTTGTACTTATTTCCTACATCTGTTTCCCCCATTGTTACCTTGTGACTACAACCATTGGGACTATCTTTGCCTCTTTTCCTTCTTTTTCTATCTTAAATAGTGATTTTTTACCTTATTTTCATTATCTTGTCCTTTCATCAATTATTATGATGTATAGTTTCTTGTTTTTTTTACTAACTAGGATAAATGTCGGAAGAAGTTCTTTGGTATTTTGTTGTCCTTCTAGATGTTATTCTCAGCACAAAAGATCTAGAGCATGAGGTGTATAGAAGCAGTCAAAGTGTGTTGTTTCAGTGAGTTGTTACACAACGATGTTGTTACACAACGATGTTGTTACATCACGTTGTTGTTACAGACCCGCTATATAAACTGTTGTTACAATTTTACTGCTGACTAGACATTGTCAACTTCTGGATGCCGACCTGTCCGCAATTGTTGTTACGCTATAGCTGTCATTTTCCACGGACAGCTGTAGAAGTCATTACATATTGTATTTTAGGATGACAACTTTTAGGCAGTTATGATTGTAATCCATACTCTTCTAGTCATAATTTTTATTAAGAAGTGGTTGTAACTATATGTATATTATTTTGATCAACATGAGAATCGTAATATTCTCATGACTGATTTGTTACTTGTTTTTATGAACATGTAACCATTATATAAATCTCAACCCTTGAGGTTAAGTGGATTACCGGAGAACAATATTACTTTTGGCTTTGTAATTTTGGTCACATTAATACAAATATATCACATTGCTGTTGTTACATGTGTTGCCTGGTTTAGTTTCCATTTAAGTTTCTATCTCTTCCTATGCCCTGCTAGGGAGGAAGGGCCCTCCTCTTTATTAGGGACTGTAGTGGTTAAGGTAGCTATACTATATTTCTTATTTGCTTTATGTATTGGTAGGAGTATCGTTTTTGATGTTCTGGCTATGAGTATATCTGCTTCAATTTCGATATTATTATGTTGTTACACTGATGTGATTAAAGATACCAACTGGTGTAATTGTTGTGTGGCATGCTAGGACGCTAGGTACAGTTAATTGAGGCATGATTACATTCTTGTAGATTGTTTTTATTCCTACATGAGTGATTTCTTCCAAAAATTGATTCAACAACAATTTCTATTTACTTGATTTGCTTCTAGTTTGATTTATCGACACATACAGTGTAGCTGTCATTGAAATAAAGACGTCCTTGGATTGATAATTTATGTATACCATCTTAGTCATTTAACAATGATTAATAAAGTCCAACACCAGCTATTGATTTCTCTGCAATATTAGCTTCTGTTTGGAGAACATAATTTCCGTCATACTGATCATACTTAGGTAAATCATCCAAAGGAAGAATGTCATCAAGCATGCATATCAGATCTACGGATCTCTCCTCTACAAGCTGATCTATAAAACTGATTTCTTTATTTTCCCTTAATGTATACATAAAATCATTATCAGATCTATGACAACTAGGATAGGAAGGAAAATGTTTCAGATCGGCAACTTGTTTTTCTTCAATCAGTGAGACATGGTCATCTTGAACAACAATTTCATCTCTCATGATGATATTTTTCATCATTTCCTCTACTGTACTTACCAAAATGTCGAGCTTCACTTTTGAAGATGTCAACCATTCTTTCGCTATGTTTTCCCTTTCTTATGCTTTCAAATTTAACCTTTTGACCAGAAAATTAGATTCTACAGCTATTGCACCGTCCTGCATTTCTTTCAGTGTTGTAATGTCCATTTCTCTAAAAAAAAATTCCATATCTAGATCTAAGGCATCCAGGTAGTCACAAGAGGGCTGAACCAAGAGGCGGTTTTATATCAGTAGGGATTGAATGGTATACTTGATTGAATCTAGCTGAAAATTTTTGCACTATTTCTCCTGGTTTCTTTTTCAAATTATCATATTCTTATAAAATTAGAAAAGGATTCCTCTTGATCACCCATTTATCAAGAAATATTTTCACAAACTGATGGAAATCAAAAATACTTGCAATTGGCAAGTTTTTGAACCATTCCTTGGTTTCTCCTTGCAAAGATAGAGCGAAGATCCCAATACTGACATCATCTTCATCAACCACAAAAAGGTCGAGAAAATTTTCAAAACTCTGAATTTGTTTCTCAGCAGTGATGTTACCATATTCTCCATCAAACCTGGGAAGATATTTGTACTAATTTTCAGGGAAAGCATGGAGTATAGGAGGTAAGATGAGTGGTTTATATCTATCTGAAATTTTACAAGGTGTAGGAGTATGTATAGAAGTTATAGGATAAGTCTTGATCTCTTTAGGTTCATAAGCTTGAAAAGGAAATGCATAATTTTCAGGAAAGAGGTCTTCATCTTGATCAAAATCAAAGGCACACTCAGTATTTACACTCCTCAAATAGGCGGAATCAAAACTTTGATCATCTTTGTCATACAACAAAATCTGGAAAACTTTCAGGATAGTTTTAGGAAAAGAAAAGAAGTAAATTACAAGAAATATTATTACATCTCGAATACAATTCCATTTTGAATACCTGACCTTTGTGTGAGATTCTTCCATTTTGCTGCTGGCAAGGTCGATCCTTCAAGTGATTCTTTATGTTGTCACTCCTAGAGATAGTCTTGATTTGCAAAATACCAGTGCCTAGGACATCTTAAAATCAGAAGTTGAATGTATAAAATCATAAGGATGCCTCTGACAGAATATGGATCAAGAGAATAATGGTTTTGGTAGTTCAGGAATGGAGAAGACCTTGGAGTCTGAATCATGTGAATTATCCTATACTGCGAGAGGGCTCAAGAGGTTGTATGGCTCAGTAGCTTTCAAATGGGCCAAGTATGAAACAATGAGAAGAGGCTTTCAAAATATGTAGAGGTGTTGAGAAGGAACAGAGGAGGAGGAACCCACGAGAGACAGGCTTAAAAGTATTAAGAATATGTCTCCCATGAACTCAGAAGAAACAAATGGAAGTGGAATATGACTAACAACACAGATTCGTGGAGCACGAATTAAGGGAGTGAAGCAAATTTAACACATGAGCATTATACATACACGAATTCATGGATAAAAATGAGGGTAGTTCAACTTGGATGGGTTGCTTCTCCTTCCATATTGTCTTAAATATGATCTTTTCAGGATCAGATACAGAAGGGGTTCTCTGCTAGGAAGTATCTGATCGAGTGTGAGGCCTTATGTAAGCTAGGATTACAACTAATTTAAACTTTCATAATAGTGGAGTCACCAAGGTGAGGGCTATGCAACTCTCAACCCTTCGTGCTCACCTGATTAGAGGGTGAAGATAATGTCGTACCCAAGGAAAATATTTTCAAATTTGTTCCCCGACAATAGTTCCAAAAAGATGTTGTCACTCCTAGAGACAGTCTTGAGTTTCAAAAGACCAGTGCCTAGGAAATCTTAAAATCAGAGGTTAAATGTAGACAATTATAAGGATTCCTCTAACAGAATATGGATTGAGGGAATAATGGTTTTGGTGGTTCAAGAATGGAGAAGACCTTGGAGTCTAATTCATGTGAATTACCCTATATTGCAAGAGGGCTCAAGAGTTTGATTGGCTGGATGGCTTTCAAATGGGCCAAGTATGAAACAATGAGCTGAGGCTTTCAAAATATGCAGAGGTGTTGAGAAGGAACGAAGGAGGAGGAACCCGTGAGAGACGGGCTTAAAAGTCTTAAGAATTTGTCTCCCATGAACTCAAAAGAAGCAGATGCAAGTGGAACATGACCAACAAAAAATATTCATGGAGCGCAAATTAAGGGAGAGAAGAAAATTTAAAACATGAGCGTTATACATACACGAATTCATGGATAAAAATTCATACCACCAGAAGCTATATTACATGAATCATAAAAGCAACAGAAAATTGAAAGGTGATTATACATAAACAGGAGATTACTGATAAACAAAAGAATACAGATACATACTACTCATTGCTCCATCTGGAATCCAAATAAATAGCGATTTATATCATATTATATTCAAAATAACTCTCCCAAATATGTATCTCAGAGCATAAAGAGCACAGTCGCACAGAACTACAGCAAAACTTCTCCAAAATTCAGAACCTTTCTTTCATCTCTTAACTCTCTACATATATAGTTCCCTTTGAGGGTCTACGATCGAATAAACATTCATGATCGGCCCAAACATGTGAAATCAAAATATCCTAACTAACTGACAAAGCATGCATCAAGCAATCACTCCTGTAATCAGAAAATTAAAACAGAATCGGGTGAAATAGATATTTCACCAGCAAAAGATCACATTCAGCACTGTAAAAAGAAACAACATAGTTGACCATGGAGGCCAAATCCTCGAATCTTCAAAATGGGTCAGTGAGGAGTAACCGTGAACAGGTGGGGAAGTCTAGCTTCCATCACTTGATTCCACCTGTTGTCGAAAGCCTCCATTCCCTTGTTCTCATGATTTCCACTAACTTTCATTGAATGACTAGTCATGTTTTGCATGCCTTGCTCTTTTACGGGGAGTTCTTGGGAAACTGAATAAACCATAACTGTGCTCGTTCCACCCAAAAACCCATGCTGTGTAGGACTTGTAAACCCGAAAACTAGATTTCGGAGGGGGGCCTGTTCAGTTTGTGGTACTGGATGGGGGGGGTGCAAAGTCACAGCAGGCTGACATGTAGCACTGGAGGCGGTTTCCAAAACCGGCCATTTCGGACCCCCCTCCCAGCGTTAACCTTCGGAAGGTGAGAGGGGGCTGAACTAGATTGTGAGCCATTGGATGCATGATAGGGAGTGGAGATGAGGGGAAGATGGCAGAGGTTTAATGGTGATAGGATGTATGGATTATGGATGGAAATGGCGGAAGTGATGGTGGATTTAGTGGGATGGTTAATCACTGAAAAGAGTGGAACCAGGGCTGGGGGAGGACTTTGATGACGTGGCAAGGAGGTGGGGCCACCCGCAGATTGCAATCGCGAGTATTTAGTTATGAGGAGTGGGAGGTAAATGCTATAATCCATGATTTGCAAGGTGCAATGGAGGAAAGGTGACATGGCCAGATGGAGGTGGGGCCGCCTACACATCACAAATTTCAAGGTTTAACATATGAGCAATGGAGGGTAAATGGTTGTGATTTGCGAAATGTGATGCCTATGCAAAAAGGTATATGGGTGCCGATAAAGGTTTAGAGCGGAGATGTGTGAATTATTGATGATAAAGGTTCATGTGGAAAGGTGAAAAGGGCTAATGTTTAATTGCATCGGGGGTTTTGCGAAGGATTTCAATGGTAAATGTATGGATTTTTGAGATATGTGATTAGCGATTAAAGAAGGGGCCCACTTCTCCACCTTTTGTGCGGTCACAGGCCAACACTTTACATCAAGTTGGAGTTGCCAGGTGAATGTTTTAGCCTTCATATGCATCTGAATGGTGCCCACCATTAGCAATCAGATCTAAACTTTCTCATTATTTCCCAGGAAATATCTTATCTTTCATTCCCTGGCAATGACGCCAAGATGTTATCACTCCACCAGATTCCAAAGGCTGAGGAAGGAATCCCAACAGAGGTAATCACAGACCAAGCTTTTGACTTGGTAGCTAGCCCTACCAAGTCAGAAAGGGCTCTCTCCAAAAGGTCACAGCCAGGAGGGCTGGAGAAATTATGGTTTTTAGGCTAGATATTGAGTGCAGGGGGTTGTTTTGATTTGATTTGGTCGGTGAACCACTAGATGAAGAAATAGGTCAAGGAAAACAAGGTCAGGGAAAATGAGATAGGGTTCCAGGGATCAATGGGGTGACGTAGGCACAAGTCTTATCACTTGAAGAGGATTGTGATGGAATGGTGTTGAAACTGAAATAAATCTAGGAAGAGCATGGGAGATGTATTCTTCTTAGACATATGAAAATGAACAAACTATGATCAATTCCCCAAAATGGAGCATGTGCAAGCATGTATTCTGATTATCAAACTTGAAAAATATCATACCATAGAGATGAAATGAACATGAATACAATACATTATAAACATATGAAAGTAAAGAAAATAAAATGATAGACATCAATACCACAAGTATCCCATAATGTAGTTGCAACTCCTCTTTATTAGTTGGCCAAACTTAGAACAATAGTTCCTTGATTAACTAGCAAACATACAAACTGATTCCAACCCTTGCTGAGAGTCCAAAAAGGGAAGATATAGACATCAAAACAAACTTCAATCATCCTCAGGGTCAAATCCATGAGGTGAGGAAGATATGCACAAAATACTGAACTACAAACTGAAGTGTAGGATGGTCCATGTGACTCACTCCTCATTACATTCAAACTTATTCATATTTGACTAAAGGATAAGTTTACCCAATGAATCTACCCCTAGGTAACTTATCCTTTACATAATTACCTTTACCATGATTAATTACATTTATAGTAAAAACATTTCTTGAGGTAAAACCAAAAATTACAGTGAAAAACCAAAAAAATGAGTAAAAAAACATAAGCACTCTTGATGTGTCATAAGCGCCCTCCATGTACAAGGCTGCTTTTGGAGGTCTTCCTGGTGTTCAAATTGGGCCCATAATTGATTTTTGAAAGATTATCTTGTTCTCTTTCTGAATATGTCTCCAATTCTGAAAATGGTGCTGATTTGACCCCTAAAAAATGCAATCTCCCAATATTAGTATAAGTGCAGCGCCTAGGCAAAAACAAGGGAAAAAACATGTTTTTTGGTGTTTTTTTTTCCTTTTTCACCTGCTGAAACTGCAAATCAAGCTTGGAAAAGTGGTTTTTCTAGATGTATATGTCATTACAAATATCATGGTGGTTTTATTTCTCTCAAAAAGTTCCCCAAACATAAGCGCAGCGCCAAGGGCATTGTGCTTATGACCATTTTTCTGATATTTGCATTTGCAGAAAAACACAGTCATGTACAACTTTGAAAAAAATGTTGAAAATTGCCTCAAAATTTGTGGAAGGTCTTGATAAGTGGCTAGGATTTGAGTGAAGCCTCTGCGAGTATTTCCAACCCGTCCTTTTCCTTTTGATGAGTGAGAGCTTCAATTTTGGCATTGGCTCTTTTGATCTTGGCCAATGAAATTTTATCCTTCCGTACCTGATATTTGACTTTCCTCCTCAACAAGTCATTATCCTTATTTTCCTTTTCTAGAAGATTCTTTAAGTGTTGATTGGTTCTATCGAGCCATGGCTCCCTGTTCTTTTTTATCTCTATAGTAAGTTGCTCATTTAGGGTTAGCTGATCAACAAGCTCAGCTTCCCTTTGCCTCTCTAGAGCTAGAGCTCTTTTCAACCCTCTAGTTCTAGTTCTCTATATTGGTACCTATTCTTCTTCATCATAAAGTAAGCCATACTTCTCGATTGTTTCATATAGCATGACTTTTGCCTTTTGATCCTCTCATTGGGAAATGTAAAATTTAACCTCATCAATGACCTATTTGGTTTTCAATTGTTCATTCTCTTGCTCAAGAAAGTTTATTACATATTTGGCTCTGTCAAGGTTGGTTTCAAGGTCTCTGATTTTTGCATCCTTACCTTTGATGGCCATGTTAATTATCTAACTATCATCATCATCACCTAGGCCAACCAACTCAAACTCATGCCCAATCTCATGGAGGTGTTCATCATGTTTCACCTCTAGTTGAGTTTCTGTCTCAATCAGCTTTCCTATACCTTTTTCCACCTATTTTTATGATGTAGAAGACATGGCCCCTCCCACTATGTGTCGAGAAAACACATTTATTCGAAATGAGATATATGAGATGAGAGGGCTAGTATGGTTGAGGAGTTGGAGTCATTGTCAAACCTATACAAAGAGAAGTATGAGAAGACCTCAAGATGTTTCTGTGCATCAATCTCATTTTCTCCATTGAATCTGGGCAGAATCTTCAAATAATCCTGTGGCATATCATTTAGCACTTGTGGTAAGGCCAGTGGAGCATATTTATTCAGTAGGAAAGCTGGAACATTAGCCATTGGAGGAGGTGGGGGTTGTGCAACAATTTGATGTACAAATGAAGGAAGGGGAGGAGGAGGAAGTGGAGTATGTATAACAATGGGAATAAATTGCACAGAAGCCTAAGGTGTAGATGGGAATAGTTCACGGTTAACAGCAGCTACTTCTGTGACTTCTTTAACTTCTTCAGCCTCAGGGGTAGGATGAGGGTTATCTTTGGTTCTAGCACTTCCCCTGGGTGGGCTATCTGAGTAATATTCGGGATTTTCCTCAGTGGAGTCGGGATTTTCCACTGGGATTTCTTGAGAAGAAGAGGATGGATGATCTTCTACAGAATATTCAGGGACTTCAGCACGGGCTTATTGTCTTTCTTTCCAACTTCTTCTATGAATAATCTTCTCTGGGTCAGATACAGAGGATGTCTTTAACTTAGAGGAATCTGACCTCAAATGTGGCTTTCGAGGAGCCAGGACTACCAATAGATTTATCAAATAAAGAACAGTGGAGTCGCCAAGGTGAGAGATAAGAAACTCTTCAACTCTCTGTGCTCACCTGATTAGAGAGTGAAAACGATTTGTCGAGGCCCAGGGAAACTGATATTCTTATATTCGTCCCCGGCAACAGCGCCAGAAAGATGTTGTCGACAATTCTTGTCTACCCTAGAGACAGCCTAGAGTTGCCATAGACCAGTGCCTAGGACATCTTATCATAGCAAGAAAGCATATAATAAATCTGGAGTGTCAATCCAAATGCTCTCCTGCTATCTCTTGTAAAACAAGGAAAGTTATCTTGAATGGAACCAAACTCTCTCAGAAGCTGATACAAAGATAAGAATAATGTAGGAACAACATGCAAAACTCCAATACAAAAGCATCAGACAGTTAAGAGACAGCTTACTGCAAAGAGGGCCAGTTCAAATAATATGCCATAGAAATCAAATATCAGAAAGTGGATGCAGTGAAGAAACATGAAGAAGATACTAGTTAGCATGAGGCTGATACCCAGATACACAACAAAACCACATATGGGCTTATCCAACTAAGAATCCATACATGACAATGGCGTTTTTAAAGCACCCTCCTCAAGTAACTAATATAGCAGAAAATATGGATGAAATGAACATGGAACAATATATCATGACTAGGCCTATTTAAAGCACTTGACTAATCCAAGTATGGGCACCAACTAGGATGAATCCTTACTTAAGACCAGTGAGCCACTCGCATTCTAGAACATGATACAAGAAGATAAATAGCATGAAATGAGATATTATATTAACACATAAGAAAAGATTACATACTGTGGGATACCAAAGACCATAATCCTCATTACAGTTATAACTCCTCCTCACTGAGACCCTACGGGCTCTGAGCCTTCATACAGAAACTTTACAAGATGTATACAAAGCCTTTCACTGCACAGTTTGCTGATAGAAATCTGGAACCCTTACAATGTGTTTTTTCATAGTTTTTATAGGAGAAGCAGAAAACTCTAGAGAATGAGGTAGGTGATATACATTTAATGATCTAATTTAAAACAAATTTGAAAGAAAAACCCGCCTATGCTGTTTGACGGTGCTGAACTGGTGCAAGTACTCTGCTGCTGTTTTATGAAATAAATGTTGAGGATGAAAATCTCCTCATAAATAGGACATAAAGAATAAAATATACAAATGTTCTGTACTTGACTGAAAGAGAAAAATTTTCTGCAATAAAATCTTGAGGTTGCTTGTATTTGTGCATGGTACTCTCGCCCCCTTGAACCCCGAACTGGAATTTGTATTTTTCAATGCCGGACACTGAGCTCTTCGATCTTTTGTTGATATTCTTCGTAACCTCATTTATGTTTTTAGCTACCAGAATCTTCCCCCTTTGAATTTCTCTGTAGGGTTCAATGGATTTATTTCTATTTCCATTAATGAAGTCATGTCACAACAACTACCCTGAGCTTTCGGTCATAAACTCTTCCTTTGCAGGCAGACTTCTGGATGCGTCCTCGACTTCTGTGGTGAAGACAGAGATTAATGGAGGGTTCCTGTCCCTGCAACCTGCAAAAACACACAAACATATTACAAGACTGGACATAGGGGTGGTGAATGTGTTGGCAGCCATGGAAACGGTGACACAGACTGAGAAAAATGGTGGGACGATGCAGGGTGGCAAAGGAGGATTACAGGGGAATGGTGAAGAACAAGCCGGGCGGAAGTTTATATCGTAAAATTTTTAAATTTGAACGAAGGGTGTAATGGTAAATGAAATATAACAAATGCGCAGGGGTGATAACGTGGAGGAGTATGAGATTAACAGCGTGGCAGGGGAATGGTCTGGGTCGTGCATCCTGGAAACAAGATCAATGGTTACAAATGCATCGGGGTGATGGAACGGTGGGCCATGGGCGCGATAGGCATGGGTTAAAACACCTGCAGCTTTAGAAGATAACCACCGTTGGATGAAAGGCGCAGGATCGGACGATGATGATTGATTCCGCTGCACATCCTTTGGCCAAAATTTAATGCGTGGGGAGAGTGAAGGCCTGAGATAAAGCGTGTGCATCTTCGAGGCACGATGGCCATCGGATGGATGCCCCGAGATCTAACGGTCACCATTTATTCTGCTACCCGACCTTTGTCTAAACATTAACGTGCGAAATGGCAGCGGTTTAGGGCCCATACCAAGGACACGTGGCGCACATTCAATGGGATCGCTGGCCCCGCGGAGAATACCACCCTCTCACCAATGGTAGTGCGGAATGAAACCGTTGGTTTTTGCAATACGCGCGGGTGCGGGGACCACCACGGAAAACCAACTCCGCTCCCGGTCGATTTGTTTCCAAATCCGGGCGATGGAGATGAACTACGGGGGGCAAGGTATACGAACACGAGACTTTTGAGCAACCCCGTAGTGAATGGTAGCGGTTAGATTAAGTCTTTCACCCATCCAGGAGTCAACTATGGGGGCACCGAGTTTGACCCTACGGATAGAGTAAAGCCTGACAGCTCGGTCACGGCGTCGGGTCACATGGAAGAGAGAGAAAAAAGAAAGGCACGGGAATTTTGAGATCTGAGACTGTGCATTCTTGTTTCAATTATGGGTTTTGAGCCTTTTGGGTGTCGGTATTTTTAGGCGGAAAGAGCAACGATAAATGGAGAATATGAAGGTTTTGCCCATGGTTTCAAGTTTGAAAGGTTTATATGGGGCGGTAGGCCAAATTTGAATGGAGGGGTTGACATACTGTATTTGGCCGGTACATTTCAGGATAAGCCTAATCCTACCTATTAATATTTAGGATCCTCCATACCCTCAATGATTAACTAAAATTGGGCTAGCCTCACAACTTGAATCCAAATTCCTCAAGGAACTGAAAAATATGTATGTGCGGATTCCGTTGTTACAGGCTCTTAAGGAAGTACCTATCTATGTTAAAATAGTGAGGGATTTATGTGTTAAAAATCCTAGAAGAAAACCAAAATACCATGCTACTATCCATGTCATGTGGAAATTGTCTGATATCATGATTGATCAGCATTGTTTGACTAAATATAACGACCTAGGGAATCCTACAACGACTTTCCATATTGATGACCAACCCATAACCAACACTTTGATTGATTTAGGGGCAACCATTAATGTCATGAATAAAGAACTCTTTATCTCCCTAGGACTTCATGGACTTACACCTACACCCACAGTGCTTGAACTAGTAGATATGTCATGTTTCAAGCCCAAGGGAATGATAGAAAATGTGATTATCACTATGGTCTCTTGGAATTGTCCGACTTATTTTCTCATTTTATAAACCAAATCCAACCTGGGGGCATCCTTTAATCTTGGGAAGACTGTGGCTAGCCACTGTAGATACATATATCAGATGTAGTTCCGGATCTATGGTAATCTCAAATGGGCAGGCCACTAAAAACCTAAACCTTTACCCCCTACCAAAACCTCACATGGATTTAAGTAGTCCCTGGTGGGATGAATTTGAACCTGAATCTGATCTTTCCTTGCCTCTCCTCACGCTTGGAAAAGCACAATACTTTAAGGATGAAACAGAGGATGATATCATTAATGGTTTTATTAGCAGTTCGCTCTCTGTTGCCTCCATTAGAGATCCGGTGGAAGAATATGAGGTATATTATGTAATTATTGAACATTTGAAAACCATTCCACATACTATCAGCAATCCCGTTGAAATATAACCTAGGAAATGTTTAAACATTAAACCTAATATGACTGCTGAAAAAAACATATCGTTGATACAGCTGTTACAAAAATATAAAAAGGCATTTGCATGGGACTATACTAATATGAAAGGAATCCATCCTGGCCTATGCACTCATTGCATTTATCTTAAAGAGGACTGCAAACTAGTTAGACAACCATAGCGTTGAATGAACCTTACACTTAAGGAGATAGTGAAAGAATAATTGCACAAAATCCTTAATGCTAATTTCCTCTACCCCATTTCTGACAGCTAGTTGGTGTCTCCGCTTGTCATAGTTCTGAAAAAGAACGGAAAGTAGAGAATCTGTGTAGACTATAGAGACCTTAACAAGGCCACTCAAAAGGACCATTTCCTTTTACCATTCATTGATCAGGTCTTGGATACTCTCTCTAGGAAAACATTTTTTCATGCCTGGATGGGTTCAATGGCTATAATCAAATAAAAATTGCCCTGGAATACCAAAACAAGACAACCTTCACTTTCTCTTGGGGTACTTTTGCATAAATAGTCCTTCCTTTTGGCCTTTGTAATGCATCGACAACTTTTCATAGTGCATTATTGGGTATTTTTTCTGATCTCTTGAATGATTGTCTTGAAATATTTATGGATGATTTTACACCCTACGAGGATGCCTTTGAGACATCATTAGTCAATTTGGAAAGGGTGCTGCAACGTTGTGAACAAACTAATGTTGCTTTGAGCACAGAGAAATTCCACATGATGATGACCGAGGGAATTGTGCTGGGAAATTTCATTTCGACAGATGGAATCAAGGTAGATCCTGCAAAAATTGAGGTAATCTAGAAAATCCTAATCCCTAAGACTCCAAAATAGGTACTTAGTTTTTTGGGACATGCAGGGTAGTATAGGAGATTTATAGAAAAAATTTCAAAGATTGCATCTCCTCTGTTTTCCTTGCTCATAAAAGATGCAAAATTTTTGTGGATAGGAAAGTGTGAGGAGGAATTTCTGAAGTTAAAGAAATGTGTAATAGGAACACCTATTTTATGTGGACCAAATTGGAGATTTACATTCCATATCGCTATGGATGCATCTGACATAACTGTGGGTGTTGTTTTGGGGTAGTTGGAGGAGAAGAAACCTTATGCCATTTATTACATCAGCAAGAATCTAACTCCACAAGAACTCAACTACACAGTGACTGAAAAGGAATTCCTAGCATTAGTGCATGCTATCAACAAATTTCGGCACTACATCACCGGGTATCAAGTATTTGTACACACTGACCATGCTACCATTTGATTTTTAATGAACAAACCTGTTACTAATGGTAGAGTTACACAATGGTTATTTTTGTTACAAGAATTTTATATCGGTATTTTAGATAAACCCAAAAAGGATAATGTAGTTGTTGATTTTCTTTCTAGATTAACTATAAGTGATGACTGCACCACCACTGAGTATTTTTTTCCAGATGAATTTATTTTTTCCATCTCTACTCACTCACTGTGGTATGCAGATATAGCCAATTATCTTGCTGCAGGAAAATTTCCACACCATTTATCTTCCAAATAAAAGAGGAATATTATACAACAGAGTGCTACCTACTCTTGAATAGAGGGCAATTTCTATCACACTGGGCCAGACTTTCAAATTAGCCGATGTGTTAGAGAAGATGAGGTGTTTGAGATCTTGAAAGCTTGTCATGAGGAACCCTGTGGAGGCCACTTCCCTGAAAAATGATGGGATACAAAGTAATCTCAATAGGGTACTACTGGCCAACTATATTCCAAGATGCCAAGAAGTTTGTGAAGGGATGTGATACCTGCCAAAGGATGGGCCAACCTCTGAATTCAGATGAGATCTCGTTACACCCTCAGATAGTGATAGAAACATTTGAGAAATGGGCCCTGGACTTTTTAGGGCCAATTAAACCTTAATCACAACAAAAATAATACATATTGGTTTGCACCAACTATGTCACAAAGTGGGTCAAAGAAAAGGCACTAATTAGAGCTACAGAGCAGGTTGTTTCAGACTTCCTATTTGAAAATATATTTTTTTCGCTTCGGGATACCCAGGGGGATAGTGAAAGATGGAGGGCCTCAGTTCACATCTCATTTGATCAAGGAGCTGGTTGAGAAGTATGAAATTCATCACATAATCACTTTGTTAAGTTCCCATGTTTTGGCCAGATTGGCAAGACCAAAAGATGAGACAACATCAAACCACTTTCAGACCTCGGGATCTAGCCCTCCTGGGTCCAGAGAGGGATCTCTCTATGATTTTTAAAGGTAATGTCTTTAAAGGTCAAAGGTTAAGATATTAGGCTAGTTATAGGCACAGGGTTTGTTTGTTTGATTGTTTGTTTGGTTGTTGGTCATCAAGAAAGAAGGGTTCAATGTAAGACAAGGATGAGAAAAGAGGATTTAGGCAGAGGTGAAGTATTCTAGGGAGCATTCAAAACCATTGGGAAATGGAGTCAGGAAAGGGTTTACTTGCTATTCAATAGGCTTTCCATTGGGCTGGTCATCTAAAACATTGGATCTTAAAAGATGATAGTATGATATGGAAATGGTAGGAGATGAGGAGACAAATATGATTCAAAGGCACAAAGTTAAATACCAGTCGGTCGCACAAGGATCCTAGTGGACATATGGCTAATCCTAATCCTCATCAGCTCCCAAATCTTCCGTGCCTAAATCCTTAACAAGAAACATCTAAGAACTAGATTCATGAACTCATACATCAGCTAGCAGGCAATAACATCCACTACACTGGTTAAATAAAATGAAACTAATTCTTAGATAACTCATTTAGCATAAAACATTAAGGCAAGGAGAGAAGAAACATAGGGTGCCTAACAAGGGAAAATCCTATGCCAGATTTCTGGTGCAAGCCAGAAGAACTGAAATGGAATGAAATAAAACACAGAGACAGAAAAACATCACCGTAGCTTTAGATCAGGATCCAAAGAAATGTGCTTGTCATATTAAGAGAAACAACAATCAGGTACAACATTTTTCAATAGCTTGAAATTTAGTTTGAAAACATACTCCTCAGCCTATCTTACAACTTTACACAGTGAGCATGCCTCAAGAGAAAAGCTTGCAATTCTCAGATATCTCATCAACAACTTTACAATCTTTTCTTCATGAGTTTTATAACTGAAGAGAAGCAGAGGAGGTAGGTAGAAAACTAAATGCAGCATTAACACTCAGAAGAGGAAGAGGGCCGAAGCCCATTCTGTTTTAAACTTTGAGCATGAATCTCTGGCACTCTTTGGAGGAAAGAATGGTCTTCATCAGGCTTCATTAACTCCAGGTATGTCTCTGATGCATTCTGGTCTGCTGTACTCTGGAGTACCTTTGGTGAATAAACAACAGGTAAATAAATGACTGAAAGTCTGCCATACTTGTGAAACAAATGCTCTGATAGTCTAGGACTGTACTCAGGGTGGAACTTTCTTCAGGAACACGGTACAGACTGAAAACAATATGGGTGCTTGGCCCTTTAGGGAATGAACAGACTGCTGATGTGAAACCCTGCGTTTTGATTGCACCTGGAAGGACTTTGCACAGTCAAACTCTGTATTTTTAATGAAAATAGCATTCAGATATCCTCTCGGGTTCTTCTATGTACCTTTGAACTCTAAAAAGATCTTTCTTTGCCTTTGCGCTGCTGTAACAATGATAATGAGCCATGGCAGCATTTCACCACTCGTACTCTGCAAAACCCACAACTGAGTTGAGAAATCAAATGTATGGAAGGGAGGATGAAGCGGAGACTCATAAAGAGGTGGTGCAGCGATGGTGGTGAAATGGTGGTTTTATATGAAATAATGGTGGAAAATGAAATGAAATGGTGAAAACGACGTATAATAGGGTTTTGGTGGAGAAATGCTTGACGACCGTTCGATCATAACCTGGAGGCGTAGATCAATGGCGGAGATCAATCCGTGGAATGGTATATGAACATTGGGTGGGATAACATATGAAACATATGACTTTAACATAAAACCCAAAACTTTGGTTATGACATAAATACGAGGAAATGTGGAGAAAAGCAGTGGAAGCGATTGTATGTGGTGGGACTGGCGTGGTGGAGGGCGATTAGATCTGAGCCGTCAGATCGTTAGATCCAATGGACGGTCAGGATTAAGTCGGAGAATCACAATCGCAATGGACGAGAGGGATGCACATTTATAATTTGCGATGTGATTGCAATGTGCGATGCGATTGGCAGGGAAAACGATGACCGCTGGATCTACATGGGGATCGACAGTGGAGATGTGGATCGGGGGTTCGCAATTGGAGGGGACACAAAGGGGCAGCACCAACAAACTTCCGATTGCGATTGGGTGGAGACATTCGATAGCCAATGGATCAGTGGGGAGACTTGAGACGGCTAGATGAAGTCTGAAAGACGAATCTAAGGAGCGGAAGGGGGTAATCGCAATGCACCGAGAGAATGTGATGCGATCAATCGCAGGGGAAACCGATCGACGGGGAGTGCAATTGTGATCGGAAGGGAATTGCGATTGCGATGATCGGAAGGGAGCTGCGATCATTCACATCGCAAACATTTGCGATGGGCCGATCGGGGGACTTAACATAAGCATTGCGATTACAAAGGTTTGCGATTAGCGTGTGTCGTCCGATCCCGATAACAGATCAATGGTGGATAACACATTGTGGAACTTATAGAGAAGGGCAATCGCATCGGAGATTTTTCGATGTAACAAAGGATTTTGCCCCTCCAACAACTTCCGATTGAGATTGGTGCTTGAAGTCTAAGTGCTTGGTCTTAGCGCTGGGTTATATGGGGAAAATTTTGGAAGGGGCTAGCGGGAAAGGGGCTAAGCCCTAAAATAAGGTTAAAAAGTGGGGTTTTTAGCCCTTTAAATGGATTTTAAAGCCATAAGAGGGTAACGATAGGAGGACTAAGGGGAAATTTGGAAAAACAAAGGGCAAGGGTGGGATTTCATGGGGATTTTGGGGAGATTTAGGAGAGTAAGGGGGGATTTAGGGGGAACAAAGGGGACTTTGAAAAAAGGGAAAAAGGGGTGAAATGAAGCATTCTGCAGAGGTACAAGGGGTAGATAATGGCCTTTTTGGAGCATCATTCTTCATCAATAAGGCTCATTGACATCAGTACAGCAGGGGGGAAAACAGTCAAAGGAAGGGAACATAAAAAGGCTTCAATGATGATGTGTTTTCAAGGGAAATGCATTCCTTGAAGGCTCATAAGACATTATAGCCCCTTGCTTGCTTGTCAATGAATTCATAAGGGGCTAACACACTTCACCTTATCATCCACAAGAAAATGGTCAAGTCGAAAGCAACAATAAAGTCATAAAGGGAATCCTAACAAAGACAGTAGCCAACCACTGAAGAAATTGTGTCGAGAATTTCCAGAGGTGCTGTGGGCTTACAGATAACATGGAGGAACACTACAGGCTTCTCACCATATGAATTGGTGTATGGTAAGAATCCTTTATTCCCCATAGAGTTATAGATAAAGAAATTAAGGACAACATTGCAGGTCAATTTGGACTTAAGAACAACATAGAAAGATTGAACTAGCTCAATGAGTTGGAAGAGAAACGACTGGTTGCTATTCAACAAACATAGATCATTCAGCAACAGAGAGCTAGATGGCATGATGGGTTTATTAAGAATAATAAGTTCCAGAAAGGAGATTGGGCTCTCTTGTATGATTTGAGATTCAAGGATTTCAAAGGCAAGCTCTACACCATATGGTTAGGTCCTTACGAAGTAGACACGGTATTTGAAAATGGGACTGTACAATTGGTCACCATCGATAGTGTTAAGACACCGTTACTGGTTAATGGGCACCATCTAAGGTTATATCATCAACCCGCTTCGAAGGAATCATTTGTTAACATTGTCACGGAATCTGATCTTCATGTTATAGCAGCAGGGGAACATTCCCCTGTGTAGCCTGAAATTTGAAATTCCAATAAGTGCAGCAACTGAAAACCACCCTTGTGGTAGCTGTTACACCTGTTTAAAAAAAAACAAAAATAATAATAAAACAAAAATAACAAATATGACTGTGAAAACCTCTTTCTGGGGAGCAGTCAGACAATTTGTAATAGCTGAAAACCACTCTTGTGGCGACTATTACACCCTCTCTCTTTTTTTCCCCTTAATAAAACATCATCCCTCCTTCCTGATACATTTTACAAGATGATGTTATTCATTTAAATTTCCTTTTGTACCGATTTCTCCTAATCATTATGTTTTTTGAAGAATAATATGAAGGTTGTCTTGGCTGTTACACATGTAATAGCCGACATCCACAAACATTGTTTCTCATGTTTTGTCACATGCATCAATAATTGTGCCAGCCAAGCGCGACCGCCACAATCACTACAAATAGTATGCCGCTAATTCGAAATCCTCCTCCATGTCACTTCAGGTACATCATTCAAAAGGTAACGTCATCATTTATTATTTGGTGATTTATGGCAAAGGTAATGATATTCCCGTGATGGCTGTGGGTGGCCATCACCATTAAAGAAGGGGGGGAATATATCTTATAATCATTGAAAAATCTATAGTCATAAATTGTTATCAACTCCTCATGTACCCAAGTAATAACACAATCGCCAATAATGACTAAATCCAGCCTGAAAGAGTGTGTGTACTTAGAACCCATTACATTCCATAACGGGACATTTATGAAGAGTTTTTTGAGGAACGATTCAGTAATCCGTAAATCCTATCACCTCCAATTTCCCTCCTCAACTGAAAGCCTTGTATCCTCATTTAAAACTCATCATCTAGGATAAGCAGAGTAAGACCCCAAGAGGAAGTAAGTAGTGCAGTGAGGAGAAAATTCATAAACAACAGCAAGATGGGTGGAGCAGTAGTTCGATATGAGCCGTATTCCATAGATGTCTTGAAGAACTGTCCAAAAGCCTAATAGGTATTCAGAGATGTTGGATGGATTGAGTATTTTTAGAAGTTGGAAGCCTCATATGAGGCGGTTGCAATCGAATTCGCTCATAATTTGAATAAAAACTAAACTCGAGTCAGTGGTCTGCAAATTGAGGTGACTGAAGAAGTAATCGTCCGATTAACTACATTTCCAGTAGAGGGATGGAGGTGGTTTAACAGAAAAATCAATGTCCCCTCCTTGAAAGAAGACTTCCTAGAAGGAGAAGAAAAGTTGGAGAAGAAAGGGAGAGGAATTGATAGGTTATCACTCCCTCAACCATGGGTTGATGTTTCCTTGGGTTTAATTAAATACATTACCTATGAGGGAAGATCCACCATTATTTTTAATTATCACTTCCCTCTACTCAATCACCTTCAGCACCAACAAAATATTAACCTTCCATTCTACTTATTGGGGAATATTAAGCATACGGCAGCGACAGTAAAGACAAGAACACATCCGGAAGCATGTGTGACCAATCACAGACTCATCAAATTGATCGTGCTAGATGCCCTAAGCCAACAAGGAAGGACCTTGGAAGAATTCAAGCAAAAGAGGCTAAGGACAAGCCAGGGAAAACAAGTCATGACTTCAGGAGGAATTCAGACAGAAGCTAAAACCTAGACTCGGCCTGCCAAGGTCAGAACTGGGAAAGAACTTGTTGATGAACCAATTGGATATAGATGGCCAAAATAGAGGGTGAAATTTAACTTGCCCACAGCTGGAAAGTAGACAGAAGTATAATTATTAGAAGAAGAAAGCGAACCCTCCTCATTAGGTAAGGACAAAACTCATGTCCTTCTTTTAGAACTTGAAAATCTAAGAAAGGAAATGAAGAATTGAAAAAAAGATTATCTGAGGGGAAGGAAATTTTGGTACCTATATGCATGACATGTTTTCAAGAACTAACAGCAGCAGGGTATAAGGTCTATGGGGAAAACACCAGCCCAATTAAAATAGAAACAAAACTGTAGGAGTTTGTTACACAAGAACCAGCAGTTAAAGCAGAGCCTCCTGTAGTAATTGACCTAGAGGCCAATACACAAGAACCTGTGGAGGCCACTGATATTACAGAAGAAACAACAATGGAAACAGAGGCTACTCTAGGTAGAAACGAAGGGGATGATACACAAGAACCCACTGATGAATCTGTTGTTACACAAGAACCAGCAGCTGAGGTGGATTATACCCATTCAATAGAGGTTGTTACACCCATTATTGATGTTGATATTGAATGTATATGAATGTCGGGTCCCATCTCGGGATGGATTTCTAAGAAAATCTTGTTAATTTATGAATTGCAGAAGTGGAAACAGGAAGAAATCTCCCTTCAGGAGGGGATGATTTTGCTGAAATAACATCGGAGGGAGATAGCTGCCCTACATGAAAATTGGATGAAAGAAGAGTTGAAGAAAGCATGGGAGAATCATAAGAGGAAGGAAGCTATGAAGAATAATGAGGAACAACTGCTGCTATTACAGCAGTGAGTTCGGGACCTTATAATGGATAAGCAAAAACATCATGACCTTGCCCTCAATCTGCTGGGGTGCAGGTGGCCTTCCCCATCCTACCCCATTTTTCTATGGGAACACTACTTCCTATTCCAGATGAAATTTTTTATGGAGGACAGCCCCTATCTATGTTCTTCCACTCACACATTCTTGGATGTCTTTTGTGCCTCTGATTTTGACGAGAAAATCCTGCTATGTGAGTTATTCTTACACAATATAATTTACAAGCATGTGAGTATGAAAATGGTGGTGACGATATTCTCCTATATGGGGGATCTGCAGTTGTGAGATTTTGTTTCCTTCATGAAGAATCAGATTGAGTGGACATTTTCCACCAAATCTATGGATGCTAATGAGGAGAAGATGGCATTGTGGATCTAAGAAGAACCAGGATGGGCCACCGAGTTAAGGCGGGAATTTAGAAGACTTTTTAGTACTCCTGGGATAAGGGAACCTACTGCCAGCTACAGAAGAAGGATTGTGAACTTCTATCTCAATCAGTTCTCAATAATGAAGAGTCGAACCTTGACTGGGTGCTTGAAATGCACGGAAGCTAGCGGTGTTGAGTTGCTGAAGGGGGACCCATTTTCATTCTAGAATTTTGTGGTGGTTGTTATACATGTACCAGCATATGCACAGATAGTACAAACCCTTGGTGCTTCCTGGCTTGGGTTAAGGTTCTAGTTTCTTTTGATCTAGCTGCCAATTGAGGATTATCAAAGAAATTATGAATTGAACAAGTATGAATCAGAGTCCTAGGTATGGCAGCTGATGGCTAATCAAGGGTACAAGTTTGAAAATAAAGATACACTCGACACTTTTGATCTCACTGACTTGCACCTGAGATATTCCTATGAGAGATGATATTTTGCATGAAGACATGCAAGTGCTTCAGTTGGGGGGAGATGTTGGGTGCCAGTTTTTCACTTATTTCCTAAATTTGTTTCCCCTATTTTACCTCATGACTATAACCATTGGTACATATTTGCCTCTTTTTCCTACCATTTTATCTCAACTTGTGTTGTTTCACCTTATTTTCATTACTCTGCCATTTCATCAATTATTATGATGTATCGTGTCTTTTTTATGACTAAATGAGGATCAATGTTTGGAGAAGATATATGGTATTTTTTTGTCTTTCCAGATGCTATTTGTAGCAAAAAATATCTTGAGCACAAGGCATATAGAAGCAGTTAAAGGTGGGTTGTTATAGTGAGTTGTTACATCATGCTGTTACAGACCCGCTGACGAACTACTGTTACAGCTGTATCACTGACTGGATCTCGTCAACTCCTATTGTTGACCTGTCCTCTAGCTGTTACGCTATAGTTGTGATTTATCGCGATAGATGTGGAAGTTGTTAAGTATTGTATTTTTGGAAAACAACCTCTAGGTGGTTTTGATTGTAATCTATAATTTTCCAGTCATAATTTTATTAAGTGGTTGTAACCATATGTATTCTATTTTGATCAGCATGAGAATCATAAGATTCTCATGACTGATCGATCCCTCATTTTTCTGACATGTAACCACTATATATTTTTTGACCCTTGATGTCGAAAGGTGAGAAGATAACAACATTACTTTGGCTCTGTAATTTTGATCATATTAATACAAGTTATCTTGTTGTTTCTATTACATGAATCATCTGATTTAGTTTCCGTTAAAGTTCTTTCTCTACCTGCACCCTGCTAGGGAGGAAGGGCCCTCCTCTTTAGTAGGGATTACAGCAGTTAAGGTAGTTTCTTATATATATATATGTGTGTGTGTGTGTGTGTGTGTGTGTGTGTATGTATATGTATATGTATATATGTATTTATATATATATACCTCAATTAATTTTTCCTAACGTGCCATAGAATAATTACCTAGCCGGTATCTCTAATCTCACATGTGTAACAACATATAAAGTACTGGAATTGAAGTAGATCTATTCACAGCTAAAACAACAGCAACAACACTTCCATTGGTACATAAAGTAAATGGATATATATATATATATCCATTTACTTTATGTACCAATGGAAGTGTTGTTGCTGTTGTTTTAGCTGTGAATAGATCTACTTCAATTCCAGTACTTTATATGTTGTTACACATGTGAGATTAGAGATACCGGCTAGGTAATTATTCTGTGGCACGTTAGGACAAATTAATTGAGGTATGATCACAGTCTTGTAGATCATTTTATTTTTGCATGAGTGATTTATTTCCAACATTTAATTCAACAATGATTTTCTTTACTTGGATTTGTTTCTGGTTGATGTATCGGCACAGACTGCGTGATTGTCATTGAAATAAAATACATCCCTAGATTGATAATTTATGTGTACTGTTTTATTCATTTAACCGTGATTAATACATCCCAACAACAATGACCACCCCTGACTTTCCCTGGGATGATATGCACCACCGTGCGTACTTCCTTTTACAGTAGTCCCATGATGAGTATGTTTTGGATTCTAAAGACTAAATCCATAGTGAGGTCGATTGGTTCCCCCCCCCCCCCCCCCCCCCCGCCTTACATCGAACCCATAAATTTTATCCACATACACCTTGTGGCCATTACATTGACACCCAATGTTTGGGAAATGGGGCATACCTTCTAGAGGATTTTGAAGGCCAACTCCTTCCTCACCCTCATATTGCACTCTACCTTAGGAGATTTTACCTATAACATCTCCCGTAGAGATGCATATTTTATTTCTTTCATGCATTTAGGTAGATTTCATTATCATATCATTCTTTGTCTTGTGGCACCTTTCAGATGGATCCATTATCCACACCGTATATTAGCAATGCCAATGGTGCAAGTCTCTTCTCCTGGATTCTAGCCTCGGCAGCTTGGGAAATTTTTACCCCCACTAATTTGTTAGTCCTCTCCAATGACGTATGCATTGGATCTGCCACTAATAACCAGGACAAATATGATGCAGTGATAGGTTTGTTAGTCGATTCCCTTGATCATCACATCCTTCATCTTCATGTTAGTTTAGATTCCTTGCTGCTTGTCATGCAATTGAATGACGTGTATCGTGTGAATAACCATGTCCTTTTTAGAATATATTTACGAGTGAAGTTCTTAGTGCATGAATTTGAAACCATTACATTCAGTCATGTACCTTGAGCCCATAATCACTATGTAGATAGAATTACAAACAATATTATATATTGGCACTTATCACATGCATTTAATAGAAGACACTTGTAAATCAAATGGTGAACCATATATTCTTCATATATAAAAATATGAATTTGCATAATATGTGTCGAAAAAATCATAAATTTTTTGGATACCACTATCTAAATACATCTGACATTCTCATAGCATGTTACAAAAATCAAAACTGGGGGCACCACATGCCCCTACATCTAATCACTATCTGGAGGGTCCCAAGCCAATGGCTCAACTCTTGCAACCCATAGATCCCGCACAGCCTGTCCGACCATTGCCATGCATCTTACGACCCCTCGCCACTCAGTGGGTAGACTTATACATCCCTTGATTTACTGTTCCTCAATTTCATTCCATCTGTGCTCAGCTGCACCAGTCAGCATCAGCTCACATTTGCGGCAGACATCCTCCAGCAAGGCCTGATAGCTAGGTTCCTAGTGTTAGTGTTAGTCTTTGTAGCCTTCCTCCAATGATCAAACATGCTCTTACAAAGTGATTTTAAGGTGTCAAGGTCAAATTTTGTCATTTCAGTGAGTCTTCAAGCAAAATTTGGTCACTAGGTATTAGGTCTAGGGTTTGCTTTTACTCCTATCAAAGTTGTCCAAATGTCGGTCCATGTTGCAATTCAGCTGAGTGTACCATCATTCAGAGGGTTTTCATCATCACGTCAAGTTCCACTGGGTCATTTTAAACCTTTTTCATGCTGCAGTTGTGCCTAGGTAAGGTTCATTTCCCTCTCCTAGGGTTTTGAAGGTAATTTCTCTTGGATAGTCAAATCATCAGCAAAACTTGTATCCTGATGTTCATACACCTTGCCCTATCCTTAATGTACCTTATTAAACACTTCCCATCACTGATATCCCCCAAATTCCTCATTTTCACACAAACCCTAGTTTCTTGCTACAACTTGGCAATTTTCTAGGCTAGGCCTGTGTTTTTCCCTTTTGGACCCATTCCCCTCACTCAATATTTGAAATTACACTTTCCCCTACTTCCTAACATCCCTCCCTACTTCCAAAAATCTTCTCAAGAATTTAGAAGCCCTTTATCCCCTTCATTTTACTTCATTTCGACAAATCCCTTGTTCCACACATCGAGATAGGTTTTACTCCAATGATGTTTCTGAGAAATAAAAGCTGAATTTGGGAAACATGAGAGAGGTATTTGTCCAAAATATGCCAAGGAAGAAAAACCTCCTTCAATTTTTATTCAGGTGTCATGGTTTTAGAGAAATGTCAAAAATACAGTTGCCTCAGGAGAATTGATGCACCTCTGAAGTGACCTTAGAAAAATCAAGCTTTCTCCTAGATTGGTTGGCCAAATGACTTTCTTGATGAATCAAATGATAACTAGACACAAATATATTTCAAATGAGATATCATGAGCTCAATTTGGAGTTGAGGAAGACCTTAAAAAGCTGACTGCACCAACACTCTTCCTTGAGGCAGCCTCATTTTTCACATTTTGACCAGTCTTGGGAGATTTGATTTTTGACAGGTCAAATGAACTCTAAATTGAAAAATTCCAGCTGGGTTGGAAATTATACTTGATAATATTTCCAACGAGCTATCCTGTGCCCAATTTTGTCACCAGGAAGTTCTCCAAAAGTCTCCTGCAAAAATGCGCGACGCATTGGGTAAGAAGCGCGGCGCATTGGGTTTGTGGCACGGCGCATAGAGCTGCAAGCCATTTTCACCACAAATTCATCTAGATTCTCAATTTACTAGGTTATGGTTTGTAAATTTGTTTTTTGTGACCATCACTCCCTCACCTTTCTATTCCCTCACTTCTTTCTAGTTTCATTAAACCATTTTACTATCCCCCATATCCCTAAATTCATTCACCTCTACCCACAATTCCCATTTCCCCAAATCCTAACTACAAAATCCCCAAACCCTACTCACATCCCTAAAATTGTTACTCCCATCCCTAAAATCCGTTCACACATAAATTTTTACACTCTATTCCATACACTCTACCCATTTCATTCCTCCACCACATTTTCACGCTATTATCCACAAAACCATCCATGTACAACCACATTTTTCAAAACCAAAGGAAAACAATGGAAAGAGATGGTGATCATGGGTATGAGCAAGAGATTGAACATGACCAGGAATCTTGGCTTGAGAGAACAAACTTGCACTTGGGAAAGGATGTTGGAGAAGTCCAACAATGAGAAAAATATGTTGAGGAACATGGCATACCACTACTTGGCGAGAAACAAGGTGTGCAAAGAAAGAATCAAGATCTTGAAGGCCAAGTTGAAGAAGGCATCAAAGCAGCGGAAAGAGAAAAATAGACTTCAGATCTTGGCTGAGGCTTCCTTGGCCTAACACATCACTTGATGAAGAACACTCAGCCCAAATTTCAAAAAATTTGGGACACTTTTTGCATTTTTGAAATTTTTGGGCCAAAACACAGGTTTTTCTTCCCAATGCGCCACGCCACTTGGCGCTCGCTTTTGATGGAGACCTCCTTTTGATGAAAACTCAGCATTTTTGGATTTTTCAGGGAAAAATATGCATTCCTACTAATGTCCAGGAAATTTTGACAGGTTTTGGGCTTCCAAAAAGGTCAAAAACACCCCAAAAATGAGCTTTCTGCCCCTTTTTTGACACACGGGAAGAAGTCTTGGGAGAACTCAGTTTTGGAGGAGAAAATGGAAGCCAAATTCAAAAATTCCACTTGTGATGGAAATTAGACAGGCATACCTTTCCAAAAAGCCCACTTGGAGTGAATTTGGACACCAGGAAGGCCTCCAAAATAAGTTTCAAACAGGCGTGACGCATAGGGAAATCAGGCGCGACACATTGGAGGATTTTGCTCATTTTTGGTCAAAAAATATGTTTTTCGCCTAGTTTTTTCACAGTTTGACTTTTTTTCCTTCTAGTTGTCAAACTCATGATGTAATTAAATGTAACATGATGTATTATGATGTAATTTTGCTAAATTTTCACTCATAGAGATAGATTCATCCATAAAAGGGTAATTTGCAACTAAATGAATCAGTTTCCTAGTTTTTAGAGGCAAGCTGTTCCACTACCTACTTTCTAGTTCTCAGTTTAGATTTTTTTGGAACAACTCCTAAACTTATGAGCTCGACCTCTAGAGACTGGGATGAGTTATTTTTTGTCTATATCTTGTGATTTTTCATTCATTAGCATGGTTGGACTTTTGGGAATGCTTTGAGCATCATTGTACATTCATTTCTGTAGTTCGGTAAAAGAATAGACTAGGGTTTGCAGCACTCTATGGGATTCATGTGGAATTTTTCTTTGATAGTGTGTTTCTCTCTGTAAATGTAAGTCTACTGGTGTTTTATGTATACCATTTTCTCTCTTATTTCTTCTTAACTTAAACAAACAAGGATAAAGGCAGAATTCATTAAAATTTGCAGTGCTCTACCTAGGGTTTGTTTAATTTTCTATGTTTTCAACTGTTTGAAGAGGATCCATGAAGGTTTATTTCCCTCTTCAACTCCTCACATGTCTCAACTCTCCATTTATTTCAAATTGAAGTGTCAAATCAATTACCTACCTTGCCCCATTCAGATCTCTGCAAAACTAAGCCTTATTCCCCAGACCCAAATTTTCCTTTCCTCTTGAGCCAACAAAATATCATTAAAAATCAATCAAGCTCCCTTGCACACATACCTAGCCTAAAATTAGTTTTCATTTAAGTCATCTCAAGCCTCATTGATCATTTTTTGCTGAGATTGAAAAGGAGAGAGCCCTCTCCCGATCTGGTAGGGCTAGCTACCAGGTTAAGCATGGTTTGATGTTACCCTAGATTCTACCTTTCTAAGACTGAGGTAGATTTAGGCCATAACACCTGGTCTCCTCTTGATCTAATAGACTTCGTACCTCTTGGCACTACAGGTCGTCCCATATACCCTTCTAGCTTCATTGATGTTATCTCTACATACCAAAAGTAACGAATTAGTACCACATACATATACTAAAATATTTAAATGCACCATAATATATAGAAAATTTAAATTACCATCTGGTCCCCATGCTCGAATTGGTGGAAGTGGTAGGTCAAGGTCCCCCTGAAAGTACATTCCACTGTATGGATAATGTTGATCAGCGGTTGTCATTGATATCAACCCAAGCAGTACCAGGGGCTACCACAATATTGCATGGGAATTTTGACCTACCAAAATAATATATTCTGGGTCAAGAATGCTTTTGATGGTTTCTACTTGTCGATATGTTTCTGTTGATATATGGCATGCCACGTAATTCTTTAGGGTTTGAGAGATATTCATGTTTGAAGTTTGTACCCCCAGTTAGTGGGCTAAAACCCCATGGGGTTGTGGCATGGGTCATTGAAAAGTCATAATTAATATTTTTTAAGCTCCTAAAATCCCTCCCACGTTCACTTATTGAATCCCCTCTCAACTTAAGCATTTATATAAATTGTGATCCTCATATCCTCCTTATGCAAGGGATTTCACCATCTAAAACATGTCATTGTGGAATTTTCACTCTAACTTGTTTTATACGAAGGTTCATATGCTGAAATTTTTATGAGGCGAAGCTGAAATCCTGAGAAATCTCCTATAAACATTTGAGATCAAGGTGCATAGTATTTGCGGAGATATGATCTGTGGAAGTTAGTGTTTTTGCAGGCTCCTAAAATTCATCTCAAAGAAGTGACCTTGGGAAAATCATCATAACTCTCTATCTGAGTATTGGATTGGAATTATGTAAAACGTGGCAAATAGTGCATGGACTGTAGTTTTCTCTCCATTAATTTCAGATCCGAATGAAAAAACAGTGACACGTGGAACGTCGTACAAGTTCGCTCTACTGAAACAGTCCATAATTAGGGAATTGTGAGAGATTGGGCATAAGTCTACCTTGAAGAATCCAAATTGGGTCAGACTCGTGGCATTGGAAAGATGACTCAGAGGAATACTACAGGACCAAAAATCACATATTTGGGATATGAAATAACAGAATACACCAGATTCAATATCGAGCTCCTAGAAGGAAAGAAAAAGCTAGATCATGTGTTGTCAAGGGCTGCAAAGGACCAGACTTTCTAGTGTAGAAATCAAAGAAAGGTGCAGTAGAGGGTAGCATGACAAGAGAAGCAGCCAAGGTGCAGAACAACAGCAATAAGTTCATCACATAAAGTCTTCAAGTGGGCAACAGTGCATACAGTCACTGTAAAGGTATCATTGTACTAAGTCATTGTAAATACATTATTGTAAAATTTTTACTAGTGTCTATTTGCCAAGAGTTGAAGAGGCAGTGTCGGGAGGTCTAGGATCATCATTAGGTGGTTGTGTCATAGTTTGGGTTATCTTCTAGTGTGTCTTCTTCTTCTACATCATTCCATATCATTGTAAAGTGGACCATATTCCCTGGTACGGGAGTCCATTCTCGTTTTATTCTTCTATAGGGTGCTAGGGTGGTGCTAGGGTGTGTTGTATCTCATTGGGTGTTGAGGCATCCATTCAGTTGACTACTGAAGAATCTCAGGTGTTGGAGCGTCCATCCAGTGGGAGTTGGAGAAGAATGGTTTTCTAGATTCTAGGAAGTTGGAGCTTTATTTTCAATTGGAGTTGAATATTAAAGAATTAATAGAAAATAATTAGGTGGTTTTTGTCCCAAAGTGGGTTTCCACCTTAAAACCTGTGTGCATTTGTGTTCCTTTTGTTTACTGCTATCATTGTACAAACACTGATAATAATTGAAGATTAACTAATGCTCTAATTGAAAGGAATATTGATTCACCCCCCCTCTCAATATTTCCAACAATTGGTATCAGAGCTTGGTTCCTTCAATAGCAATTTAACAGATGGAAGGAGGTCATGGAGCATACCAAGAATGGTGTACCTTTGTTCACTGAAAATAATTATGCACTATGGAAAGAAAGAGTGGAGGTCTATCTCTTGGTGCAAGGTTACGAAGTATGGGACATTGTTCAAAATGGATTTACATCAACCGCGGATGAACAAGGTAAGAAGAATTTGGTAAATGATGTAAAAGAAAAGAATATTATTATCAGTGGACTTATTGAATATGCTTATCATAAGGTGTTGGGCTGTAAAACCGCCAAAAATGTATGTGAAAAGCTTGAGAATATATATGTAGGTGACTCAAATGTCAAAAAAGCAAAGCTTCAAATCTATAGAGAAAAATTTGAGCAACTCAGAATGAAATAATATTGCAACATTGTTGCATACTTCCAATACATTGCTGAAATAACCAATACTCTGGAAGGATTGGGAGAGCTAGTTGACGAGAAGACTATTATACGAAAGATTCTTAGAATGTTACCAGGTAGATTCAACCCAAAGGTATCGGTCTTAGAATACAGTGCAGACCTGGAAAAACTCAGCAAAGAGGAATTATATGGAGTTCTCATAGCATATGAAATGAGACTTGATGAAGAAGAGGGTACTTCACATCTAAAAACTACGTTCGTTGCATCTAAGAAAACCAATAAGGAAAAAGAACCTTCAATTGAAAAGACGTGCACCTACAAGTGTGAAGAAAAGGAAGATGATGAAGAAGGTCTTTCAGATGAAGAATATACTTACTTATTGAGAAAACTAAAAATTGGTAAGGGAAAATTCAAAGGTAAAATTCCATTGATATGTTTCGGCTATGGTGAGGTTGGGAATTTCCCAGCAAAATGTCCAAATAGAAGTGATGGAAACTCAAAAGAAAATAAATGATTTAAGAAATTCAACAAGCAAGAAAAAAGGAAAGGATCTAAAAGGAAATTTCTCTCTAAAAGGGATAGCTCATCATCTGATGAAGACAATGATAGCAAATAAGAAGCTAATGAGATAGTATTGTTTATGGCCAAGCACAATAAACAAGAGGTATCAAACAACGAAGAAGAAGGGTTGACCATAGAAGAATTTTCTAAGGAGGAAATCAGGCTTATAAAAGAGCTCAAGGTTGAGAAAATTTGTTCCAATACTCTTGAATAACAATTTAAAGGTCTCAAAATCGAATTTGAAGAACACAAATGTATTGAAGAGTCACTTCAAAATAAGTTGGAAGAAATCAACCAAGAAAGGGAAGCATTAGAAGCCGAAGTAGTCTCATCACGTAAGGAAGTGAAGAAAGGAAAAATTGTCCAAAACTATGCCAACAACTCAAGGGAATTGGAAGAACTCATCAACGATCAACGATCATAAAATAACAGAACTGGCTTCGGTTACAAAGAAGAAGAAGCAGGACCTCCTACAACAAAATACAATGAACCTATGAGATCTGACATGCATGTAGACTTCATTGGACAAGATTCTCAAGAACATCCTTGGAAGACGATTCCTCGATGAAGATTTCCATCTAGGTACCAACATATTTTTCATGGCTATTGTTATTCATGAGGAAAATTTGGTCATAAAGTTGTAGAATGTTGCACGTACCCTAGGAACCAATACAATTCCAGGAGATCCTTCAAATATCAACCTCCCAGGGCTCAACGAAACATCAATAAATTTGAACATTTAAGAAATAATATGGAATGTTACAAATGTCAGAACTTTGAACACATAGCCAGAGACTGTAGACTTGAAAATCCTCCAAAAGAATCTTCAAAGCCACATAATAAACAAACATGGAAGAAGAAGAAGACTAATAATTGTTCTCTTGCTCTCAAGGCTCAAAACAACAAATATGTGTGGTATGTTGATAGCGGTTTCTCAACGCATATAACTGGAGATAGAAGGAAATTTATATCTTTGAAAGAGAATAAAGATGGAACCGTATCCTTTGGAAATGATGGATCTTCAAATTTTATAGGATCAGGTGCCATCACTCTTGGAAGCAAAAATATTATAGCCAAGAATGTTCTATTGGTTGAAAACATGAATCACAATCTTCTCAGTGTTGGACAAATGTGTGATCAAGGACACACAATGCTATTCAACTCCACAAAATGTGAAATCAGGAAAGGCAGGTATGGTAAAATTGTGGCTACAACAAGTCGAGTTCCAAATGACATATATGTTATGGATGAAGCGACTAAAGCATTTCTACTAGCTAAAGAAGATGAAATTTAGTTATGGCACAAATGAATGGATCACATAAAATTTGACAATCTTAGCAGGATAAGAAAAAAGGAAGCAGTACGAGAAATTCTGAAAATCTCAAAACCTTCCAAAACACTATGTGAGGCATGTCGGCATGGCAAGAAGACAAAAGTCTAATTTAAAACAAAATAACACTTTGCATCACATCCATTGGAATTGATACATACTGATCTATGTGGTCCTATGAGAACAAAAGGCTTATATGGAGAATTATATTTCATGTTAATGATAGATGAATATACCAGGATAACAACCGTCAATTTCCTAAAGAAAATAATTGAAGCATTTGAGTGCTTTAAGATCTACAAGGAGTTTGTCGAAAATGAAACTGATCTGAAAATAAAGTGTGGAAGATTAGATAATGGCGGAGAATTCACTTCCAAATTATTTCAGCAATACTCTGACGAAAATGGAATAAAAAGGCAATTTTCAACAGCATGAACACCTCATCAAAATGGATTTGTTGAAGGAAAGATCAGAACCATACAGGAAATGGGTAGAACAATGTTGAAGGACTCAAAATTGGATGAAAAATTTTGCGTTCAAGAAAATGATATGGCAATGTTCATTATCAACCGAAGTCTTCTCAAAAATAATTGCAACAAGACCCCATATGAATTATGGAAAGGAAAACCAGTAAATGTAAAATATTTCAAAATCTTCGGAAGAAAATGTTATATCAAACGAGAAGATCAAACTTTGGGTAAGTTTGAATCATGTGTTGATGAAGGTATCTTTGTTGGTTACTCACGCAAAATAAAGGCCTATAAATGTTATAATCTAAGATGAAAATAGATATTGGAGAGAATAAATGTTATATTTGATGAATATGGTGTTTTAACGAATAATGATGAGGATCTAGAATCTTTGAAACTTGAGATAGAGGCTGAAAAAGACACAGATAAAATTCTAGAACAAGAAGCAGCTATCAACCAGGATGAAGTAAATAATGATCATCAAGATATACCAGAACAACAACAAGAAGCTCCTCCAAAGAGAACAAAATAATGGATTCAAAAGAACCATCCATGAAATCAAATCATTGGTGACATAAATGAAGGTTGACAGCTTCGTTCATCACAACAAGCTCACATTGCTTTTCTAGCAACCTTTGAGCTTAGTAGTTTTGAGGAAGCCAGCTAGAATGAACATGGGGTAGCAGCTATGAATGAAGAATTGGATCAAATCGAGAAGAATAACACCTGGGAATTATTTCCATGACCAAAAGATAAAAATGTCATTGGGACTAAATGGGTGTTCAGGAACAAATTGAATGAAGATGGACAGATTACCAGAAACAAAGAAAGATTGGTTTACAAAGGCTATGCACAAGTGGAAGGAATTGATTTCGATGAAACATTTGCACCAGTTTCCAAAATGGAAGCCATCCAAATGTTTCTTGCCTATGCATGTTCAAGAAAAATCAAAGTCTACCAAACAAATGTTAAGTCAGCATTTATGAATGGAGAATTAGACGAAGAAGTTTACATCGAACAACATGAAGGTTTTCTATTATCAGGAAAAGAAGACTATGTTTGCAGGTTAAAGAAGGCTCTATATGGTCTCAAGCAGGCTACTAGAGCATGGTATGCTTGTCTTGATGGATATCTACATCAACAAGGGTTCAAGAAAGGTACTGTTGATAGTAATATTTATGTACAAATAGATAAATATAATTTAACAATCGTTGAGGTATATGTGGACGATATAATATTTGGCAGCAATGATGATCAACTAAGTAAGAAATTTTCTACAAATATGAAAAGTGAGTTCGAGATGTCTTTACTTGGTGATTTGACATACTTCTTAGGGATTCAAATATCACAGCAAGAGAAAGGAATATTTATATGTCAAGCCAAGTACATCAAGGAAATGCTCAAGAAATTCAAAATGGAAGATTGCAAAACCGTCCTTACTCCGATGGTAACAGATTTCAAATTAATCATATATGACTCATCTAAGGATGTGGATCAGAGGTTGTACAGATCTATGATTGGTAGTATTCTATATGTAATAGCCTCTCGGCCAGATGTTATGCAAGCAGTTGAACAAGTAGCAAGATTCCAAGCAGCACCAAAAGAATCACATATTATTGTTGTCAAAAGAATTCTTCGATATCTAAATGGAACAGAAGAATATGGCTTGTGGTTATCCCAGTGGTAACAATCTCATTATTCAAGCCTTTACAGATGCATATTGGGCAGGAAGCGTTGATGATTGTAAGAGTACTAGTGGATCAACATTCTATCTAGGTGGTTGTCTCGTATCATGGTTGAGCAAAAAGAAAACCTCAATCTCGTTATCTACAGTGGAAGCAGAATACATTGAAGCGGCACCATGTTGTACTCAAGTCCTTTGGATGAAACAAACTTTGAAATATCTTCAAGTACAATTCTGTGAGCCTATTCCCATATTCTGTGACAACACCAGTGTCATCAGCATCTCCAAGAATCCTCTCATGCATTAAAAAACAAAACACATTCCGATCAAATATCATTTTTTTAGAGAACAAGTCGCTAAAAATAATATCAAACTTGAGTATTTTGGTACAAAAGAACAAATCGCTAATATATTCACTAAACCTTTACCTCGTGAAGCATTTGAATATCTTCACCAGAAGCTTGGGATTCTCCCATGTTCTCATTATATTTTCTTTATTCAGAATATAAAGGGGGAGTGGAAGTGTGTATAGGTCCACAAGATGGTTGTATGTCAGGGGGAGTTACCCTTTTCCATTGATGTCAAAGGGGGAGATTGCTGATCAGCAGTTGTCATTGATGTCAACCCAAGTAGCACCAAGGGCTACCACAATATTGCATAGGAATTTTGACCTACCAAATTAATATATTTTGGGTCAAAAATGATTTTGATGTTTTCTACTTGTTGAGATGTTTCCATTGATATATGGCATGCCATGTAATTCTTCACGGTTTGAGAGATATTCATGTTTGAATTTTGTACCCTCGGTCAGTGGGCTAAAACCCCATGGGGTTGTGGCATGTGTCATTGAAAATTCATAATTAATATTTTTTGAGTTCCTAAAATCCCTCCAACGTTCACTTGTTGAATCCCCTCTCAACCTAAGCATTTATATAAATTTTTATCCTCATATCCTCCTTATGCAAGAGAATTCGCAATCTGAAATAGGTCATTGTGGAATTTGTGCTTTAAATTTTTTTCTACGAAGGTTCAGAAGCTGAAATTGTTATGAGGCGAAGCCAAAATCCTAAGAAAGCTCCTATAAAAATTTCAAATCAAGGTACATAACATTTTCAGAGATATGATATGTGGAAGTCAGTGTTTTTGTAGGCTCCAGAAATTCATCTCAAAGAAGTGACCTTGGGAAAATCGTCATAACTCTCCCTCTGAGTATCAGATTGGAATTCTGTAAAAAATAGCAGATATTGCATGGACTCTAGTTTTCTCTCTATTAATTTTAGATCCGAATGAAGAAACAATGACACATGTAATTCCATACAATTTTTCTCTACTGAAACGGTCCATAATTAGGGCATTGTGAGAGATTGGGCATAACTCTCCCTTGAAGAATCCAAATTGGGTTAGACATGTGGCATTGGAAAGATGACTTAGAGGACTACTATAAGACCAAAAATTGCATATTAGGGATCTGAAATAACAGAGATACACAAGATTCAATATTGAGATCCCAGAAGGAAAGAAAAAACTAGATCATGTGTTGTCAAGGGCTGCAAAGGACCAGACTTTGTAGGGAAGAAAATTAAAGCAAGGTGAAGCAGAGGTTAGCATGACAAGAGCAGCAACCAAGGTGCAAAAAAACAACAATAATTTCATCACATGAATTCTTCAAGTGTCAGCACTGCATACAATCACTATAAAGGTATCATTGTACTAAGTCATTGTAAATACATTATTGTAAAAATTGCACTAGTGTCTATCTGCCAAGAGTTGAAGAGGTAGTGTCGGGAGGTCTAGGATCATCATTAGGTGGTTGTTTCATAGTTGGGGTTATGGTCTAGTGTGTCTTCTTCTTCTACATCATTCTATATCATTTTAAAGTGGACCATTTTCCCTTATACGGGAATCCATTCTTGTTTATTCTTCTATAGGGTGGTAGGGTGATGCTATGGTGAGTTGTAGCTCATTGGGTGTTGGGGCATTCGTTCAGTTGACTACTGAATAATCTCGGGCATTGGAGCATCCATCCAGTGGGAGCTGGAGAAGAATGCTTTTCTAGATTCTAGGAAGTTGGAGCTTTATTTTCAATTGGAGTTGAACATTAAAGAATTATTAGAAAAACATTAGGTGGTTTTTGTCCCATAGTGGGTTTCCACCTTAAAAAATGTGTGCATTTGTGTTCCTTTTGTTTACTTCTATAATTGTAAAAACATTGATAATAATTGAAGATTAAATAATGCTCTAATTGAAAGGAATACTGATTCACCCCCCCCCTCTCAGTATTTCCAACAAATAGTCGTCTATATACAACAACATCTGATCCTAATGTGTGAAGAACTCGGGTCGGAACACTCGCCTGACTCCCCTACCTCCTCCTCTCTGCAGTAGTTGCCCCCACTAGTGCATCTTGGGCTCTTGTGGGCCCCCATCCTATATTTGTGCATGAGGTCGAAGTGTGGGGACCTTCTCGAAGAAGAATGAGAATAACACTATACAAAAAGCATAGTCATGGTTCACCTATCGCTTTCATAGTGATAGCTGTCGTTTCACCAATGACAGCTTCATCTAGACCCACCCATAGTAGGTCCCACTCAGTACACTCTCAACTAACATCATCTGCCCTCTAGTGATGTGGTGGAATTCTTGGTTTCCCAATATCTGAGTACTGTTGTGGTGACAACTCATGTCTCTAGCCTCACTATATCACTGATAAGTATGGCCACACTCTAATCACGAGCATCTATTCTGCGGTGGTGTTCTATGAATTCTGATATGTTCCTCCCTTGCGGTAACATCGGATGTATATCTCCCACCACCCTTAGTGGTAGGAGTTCGGTCAAGAAATAGATGTCCTATATGGTCATCTCGATTTCATGTCCATACACTATAAATGCCTCCTGGTCTGGATCCCAGTAGCTGAATATCCCGGACAACAAGTGCTCCCCTACCCTCATCAGCGGGTTCTCAACCAACTTGAAAACCCCGAACCTCGCAAGTGTGCCTTGGACCACCTGATCCCCCAAGATCTCGGCACAAATTGCATCCAAATCTCTATCTCTCCATTTTATCTTTATCTCTTCCATACATGCACAAGCCCAACATGTTTTTTAGCTTAGAGAAAGAAAAACGACATCCAAAACATCGAGTCCTAGTTCCCAGCCAAAAAATAAGACAAACCCACTTTTTTCTGCTTACTCGCACTTTTCCAGCCCTGTACCTATGAGCTTGTAGTTTTCCCCTCTGGAAATTGCAAGCTAAACTGCAGTATAGGGCCCAGGAAGTGCAAGCCGGCCATGAGAATGGGCAGTGTTGTTCCTGGGCTCAGGCACCTAATCTGAAAAATTGATCCACTAAAAAAGTAGAGTAGGGTTAGGCCACCAACCTGCAACTGACGGATCTCGATTCCAATGGTCCGTTTGTATGCTATGATCTTCGCAAGATTTAGGGCCTTCTCCTCCTTTCCAAGTTCATCATATCTCCACTAGCAAATGAATTAAATTAGAGGGAAATTTCCCTATTAAAAGAAAAACCATAATTTTTCTTTCGCCAATTGCGACCAAACCATAGCTCAGTTTGATGAACCATAAAAACTGTTAGAAATCTCTTAGTGAGCTCTAAAATGGATATTATTTTGTTTTTTATGATTTGATACTTCACCCGGAAGCCATTTTTCCAAGAAGGGTCACTTCGCTACCTCTCAAAATCTGATTTCTTCACTGGCATTGCTTATACTTGGGGCACCATTTTTCCTTCATACTTGTCAACGTGTGTGTTGATTTTTGGCATGAGTAACCATATTTTTCTCATGATTTTATGGTGCCCACCAAACCTATTTTGTGTGGCAACATCATCGAGTCACCCTTGTTCAGAGCATCCAAGTTGAGTCATCATCGCACTCATGGAGTCTGTCCCAAGTCCCTTTGTCTCCTGCTGCAATATTCCATCAATTTTTGCCTTTTCCCTCTTTCATGTTGCCCATTTTTTCCTCCAGTAATACTCTTCCCCATCCCCTCTGGAGTCGAGTCAGCCGCTGCCAGGTAATCCATGCTTTTTATGCTCTAACAAGGGAATTCATTCACCCGCTACTCACTCCCCACCATTCCATCATCATCCTTGGTGTCAATCCATCAGTCACTTTACTATGATCCCTCATGTCTTAGTTGAGGATTCCTCATTGCCTCACCTATGGCGGAACTCCTCCTGTTGAAATCAACATATTCATTCCCGAAGACAGGTCTAGAGGGAGGTGTACCTTGGTTCAAGCTTCCATTCTTGTTTGGTGCGTTGGATTAGGAAAAGGGACTCCTCATTCCCTTTTACTTGATTATTTCTCATCCACTTAGCTTCAGCATGATTGAGATTCATATACTTGATGGTTCGATGATCTAACATATTGTACCAGTCATTCCCGAGTGTGTGTGATATGTTTCAATCCTCGTGAGGGGGTGGCCCTTCAGGTAGCCCCCCACATGCCCGGATGACGTCATATTATGATACAACTTCAGATATAGCTCCGCAGATTTGATGGGTTTGGCTCTAGCTTCTTGCAGTGCCTATAGCATGCATGTATCACTTAGATGATCCATTCATATTTTCATATCCCTTTCCTATTTATCAAGGCTTCTTTGGTTGTTATTATGTCTCATGTACTTAGATATTATTGTATTCAGTCCTGGCTATTGTCTAGGCGTAGTATGTATGTTGGATCCATCATATTTTGTTTGGCCCATTTTTCCACCACCATATCATGTACTTTATAACTCAATCTCATTTTATTAGGCGCACCATTATTCTTTGTACTTTTTGATCTCGACGGGCATAGGTATGCCTCCCCCGCCTCACTTAGAAACAGGTACCCAAACATTAAAGGAGACTTATATCATTTGTAGGTCTCGCCCCCTCGGTTATTGTCCTCTCTTGCTTCACTCTGTCTATGTATCTCTCTCTCTCTCTGACTCCCCTTTGGTGTCTAGTAATTGTGTTCTTACAACATACTTCAGTCATACGATTAGCTCCTAACGCTCGCATGTTGGGGGGCAATTTTTTACACCAATTTCTGGTCATCTAACCATTTACAATTAGATGGATCGAAGTACACCATGTAAGACAAATTTTACCCTAGTAAAATTGCTTTCACTATAAGAAATAATTTAGTATACCATGTTTTATTAAGTTATATCTGGTTCAAAGAGGAAACCCCATGAGGAATAATTAAATAAATCATTATTTATTTGATTTTCCTCTAGGAATAATTAATTAAACCATTGTTTAAATAATATTGTTGGTCATATTTAACCCAATTATGAGAAATAATTTGATAAATCATTATTTTTCTTATTTTTCTCTAGGAATAATTAATTCAATCATTATTTAGTTATTATTCCTTGTTAAATTTGACTAAATCACCTAGAAATAATTAAATAAATCATTTATTTTTTTATTATTTCTAAATAAAGGTATTTAACCAATTTAAATTCCTTTTCCCTCCAAAAAAATATAATAAAGTATTCCAAGTAGTTAGATCTAGATCTTGGTTAATAATATTTTATTATAATCCATTATCGAGGATAACTCAATATTTTGTTATAAATAGGAGGTTTCTCCATTCATTATTCACTTTGATCACTTTCATTGTTGTGCTTTGATAGCTGCTACTTTTTTCTTGCTTCTTGAGCATCCATATAATTAGACACATTTTGGGTTTTCTACACCATTGAAAGAGAGAAACATCTGGATCTGAAGCATTGAGGACAAACAAGAACCCATCCCATTGAGGGGGACTAGTAACATAATTCTTTGTTCCCTTCCCAGGTGTTAATACATATAAAATTGTTTATATATTGTCTTGTTCATTGGATGTATGGAGCATTTTCTTATTTCTTTTTACTATTTAGCTACTTTTATTGCATAGATCGGGTTTCTAGCAGCATTTGTTTCGACTATCTATTGCATATCTAAGGAAGTTAAGCAACCATATTTGTTGTTAGGGTTGTTTGTCACGCACAGATAAAGTGAGATCTTTTCATACACTTGCATTAATACTTTATGCTAACAAATATCATAGTCTTCTCACCAATGTGTGAAGCAATCGAGCTGATGACATCTGCACATGGGAAGGATGGATATCTGCATGCAATCCTGTATAATCCTAGTCGCTAAATACTGAGATATACCTATTGTTCTTCTAGATCTGCCTCAAAGTCCTTTGAAAAAAAATCTTTAACCATCTTACATGTTAGTGTTGACTCCTTCTATGATAAACAATTGAGTTTCTACATATACTTGAAAGTTAACTGTTGCTTGCTCAATTGCTTCCCCAGTACTACTTTCAGTGGTCTCTTTTGAAGCAAAACTCATTGGTGCCATGGTAACAATGACTGTTGGAGAGAAGTGCTCATCAATTGTGGTACCTATGGGACATAAAAGACAGTCATGGAAAGCAAACTTCAGTCTTTATAAAATATACTTTCAAGGCATGATCAAGTAGTAAACCAGGAAAATAGAGAGAAGGATTGTGAAATTTAAAACAACAAGAGGGACTGGCTTCCTATGGGAACTACACACCATGCAGTCCCTGTAGCCAAGGATGAACCTTGAGGCCTGATACTGCACAATGCATAGTTAAGCTTAGGAAGTGGATTGGAAGAGATTGTGCATTGCGCAGTATTAATGGCCAAGGAAGAACGCTAATCCATCAAATTGCATGATGCGCATTTGGGATAGCCTGTACTATGCATTGTTCAGTTCTAGATGCCAAGCTCTCGGCTTGATCCTTAGGATTACATATTTCCCAGCTAGGGAAAGTGAAAATCGGCCAAGGAAAGTGTAGATCTACCCAATGGAAGTGTGAAAAACGATCAAATATAAGTGATGGTGTGAGATTGAGTGTTTATCTGACTAAGTATGAATGAATCAATGTAGATCAAGTGAAGAAATTGAATCAAAGGGAAGAAAATCAAATTGGTGAGGAGAGTCGCCGCAACAAAGACCATTGGTGCAAAAACAAAGAAACTGATGTGAAACTTTTAAAAGGAAAACAACAAATTGAAACAACACTTCTACAAGCTAAAACAAGTAAAAATTATAGCATGCATGAAAAGAAATGAGAAAAACAACACTCACACAAGAAAAACAACAAAAAGAAGCAAAAGATGAGAAATGTGAAACTCACTCGAAAAAGTGACGAAGAATGCACCAAACGATCCTTGATCTCCTCGAGAATGCTAAAGCTCTAATACCAAATGTGAAAATTAGCTCTAGGGACGTCAATTAAATAGATTTGAGAAAATTAGGGTTTATGATGCGTATGCCTAAAATCAAGGAAAAAGTGACACTTGGCGGAAGTTTCTAAAAATAGTGAATGTGCCTCCTTCAAGATACTAAAAATATATACCTATTTTTTATGGATTCTTTTTGTTTTTTAGATTTTTTCCTTTTTTTTGTTTGCAGAAAAAATTTTCATGCACACTGCCGAGAAATATTACGCAATTCCAAGGAACTAGGCAACTTTTCTAGCGTAGTGGAATGTGTTGTTTATGAGATTAGTGAGGTATTGAATTTTCTGGGCTCAGTGCTAAGATTCCATCCATGAATATGTAATTTAAGAGCTCAAGGATGACTTCCAGTTTTAACTGCGTAATTCCAATCATCAAGGTTGGGATTTCCCTCATGGATTGCACAATTTATGGAGGCAAGCGCATAACTGTTGCAAGATCAAGCTAGGAGGTTATATTGTGACTTAGAAAGATCAATTAAGTGTGAAAAAATTGGACACAATCATATATTAAAAGGATAAGTCTCAATCACAACATGAATACTTGATAGCAATGCAAGGTAAGCTCCTGTGAGTAGAAGGTTAGGATCCAAAATCTAAGCATATGAAAAATTTTGGAGAGTGGTTGTAGCTGCTACAACAGAGGGAAAATGAATTCTTGCACAGAATGTAGTGTGAGACAATTATATATACAACTCCATACAGTCTTGTGTATAGCTCCATACCTATATATACAGTCATAAAAATAAACAATACATGATTTATAGCAGGTAGTACAACAATTTTCTGTTGTTTCTAGATTTTTCAACAATTAGTTCAAACTAAGTTAGAGTGTTTTTTGGTATCCATTCATTTTTTTTATTTTACAAGTGTGTGTGCGTGAGGGGAAATGCATGGAGTTTTCCTTGTAATTTTTTTCTATGGCATGAAAATTTGATTTGGAGTAACTACCTATGTGTGTGAGAAACTATTTCTTATGATTTTGTTAGGGGGCGGGGGTCAATACGTGAAGGTTTCCTTATAAGTTTTTTAGATGGAATGAAAAGTTCATTCAAAGGAGTAATTACCTATATGTGTGAGAGATTAATTCTATTGATTTTTTGCATTTTCTAGCCATATGTATGATTACTTCATATTCAAATTTTTATTTATGTTAATGAGTAAATTCAAGGTCTGATTTATAAAGAAACATAAGAAAAAAGTCACCTAGGGTTTGGATAGTTTACATGTTATTAGAGCTACTCTAATTAAAGATCACATATCAGAATTTTATGTGAAAATAAAGGATGGCATCAGTTACCTTGGGTTCAAGGACAAATAAAATGGTGCATATAATCTTTTATCTTAGAAGGTTATGGTTACTCTCTTGTTGGAAGGGAATGATCTTTGGGACATCATGAAAGATATAATGACAATGCTGACAAATCAAGAGAAATTAAAAACCCATAATAAGAAGGAGGTAAAATCCAATTGGATTATCATGTATGCCATTAAATATAACTTAATCCCTCAGCTGGTAAAAAATTATAAAAGATAGAGACCCTGGGTTCAGACGTAGGGGCCAACAAAGGGTCTGTTATAGTCTAGCGCAATGTCGACATTTGCATATTACTCAGAAGAAATAAGGTGTCTCACTGGAGGCAGGCTGAGGGCTTATTGGGATAGGGAATAGAAACAAACATCGAGGAAGATTACACAACAATTATCATTCAAATCTATTCTGGTAAATCACATTATTAGAAATACAACAGATGCAAAGTATGACTTACGACACATCCAAAGAGACAAGTAAAGCTCATATTCATGCATATGAAATTTTTAAAAAGGGACATGCAAAGCAATGCATTCATAAGAATAGAAAAATCCTACAACTTATTTCCATTAAACATAAAATGTCATTACATCCTAGAACTACGACCCTTCAGGTAGAATTAGAAGAATCATCATACAATTTGGCTAAGAAAGATATGACCTAAGAACAAAAAAATTCGAACGGACTCAACGAAAACATCTTGGCATATGACCTTTGCCTATTTTCTTTTGTTGCCTTCTCCACTGGGATTTATAAGCTTAAATCGCATGAACTACCAGTATTTCCATTGGATGGTGTCTTTTGTGACTCAACTAAAACTGCTCCATCTATCCTCGGTGACCTCTGTGAATTCCATTGTGCTTTCATTTTCCCATAATTTTTTCTTGCCAACTTCAATGTCTGAAATATCTTGGCATATTTTCTCTCTTTTCCTCAGCAATTTCTTGTGCAACTGCCTTTCAGTGATACTTGGTAAAAATGTGTGAAAATTCTATCCCCCAAAACTAAGGAACCAACAAGCACCGATCACAATTGATTGAATATTCCCCGAGTCAATCCTTGATCGATGATGTTACTTCTTCTTGCTATTGCGGGGCTCAAGCTTGTGATGCTTCTTCCTAAATTTTTCCTTCATGTGCCATAGTTTCTTCTTCAAATGAAGGACCCAAATCTGGGATAGATTGGATGGCTTTAGTCTTAAATTTGTTGTATTCAACAATCATTGACTTTGACGAATCCAACAAAGTGGAAGCTTGCTCAATAAATGGTGTGGTAGGTTTAGTTGTCTGTCGGGCAGGTCGAGTAGTCATGAGGGAATTCCATTGGGTCTCTGCTTCAGTGCTTAGTTGTTGCAACTTTTGAAAATGGTTTTGTGATGGTGGTTTGAGGTCACGTATTAGATTTTCGGTGGCTCGAGAGTCATCATCAATTTTTTGTATCTATTTCTCTATAAAATCATTCTATCCAACATATGTCCTTTTGTTGGTCGAGGTCAGAAGTAAGTAGCGCTTGGTTAAATAGTTAATGAGATTTAGTCATCGAGATGGTATCGAGAGTGCATTCACCCTTGGTGTAATGGCACATAATATTCTCGACAATTATGTGACAGACGAACTTATTTGAGGGCACATTATTTACATCGATGTTGGCTCCTTTACCATCGTGTTGAGTAGCATACTTGTCATAATAGTTATTGTTTCCTATTTTCTTCCCATGCTTGGAGGTGGTTTGAAATGCAGATAAAATAGTGACTCCCATAGCAGATAACCCCATTGAACTTTGGATGTCACTGGAATGTATTGGTTACTCTCGGTCGAGCCATAGAGAGCCCCCATTTAGCCAGCTGATAAGGAAATTTGTGCACTGCATTGTTGCACCTGAAGTGTTGACGACTGGAAATTTCTTAAATTCATCAGCGCATACCTCTGTAATCCTTGGAAGTCCTATTTTAGCTTGGAATAATGGTTTTCATCTTGCTTCATTGTGGACTATGTGAATATTTATGGCTTGAGCTTGAGGAAATGAAAGAATTTTGATAAATCATTCTTGACAAGTGAAGCTTTCTTGTACTATACAGGAAGAGATTTAAGTTCTTTAATTTTGGGGTCGGATGGACTAGTAGGGATAACATTTTTTGATACTTGAGTCATGACTGCAACTCATAGTTTGTACAAAATAGACACAGGAGGTTGAAATTTGGACTCAGAACTAGGGGAATTTGATATCGAATCTAGAGTGAGCAACTCGACCACCTAATCTTTTATAACAGAGAATTCAACATTGCGATGAAAAATATATAGAAATACTTTACACGACACTTTTTATTATACCATTTAACTAATAAACATGAAAAAAATATATACTTGATTCAACTTGTGGCATTAACTGCGACAATGACTTGGACCCGAGCTAGATGACGCAAAAAAACAAAAGGTGAATGATCATGATGGATAATTATTATGAAATGATGACAAGACCAAAACATTGATAACTAGAATGTTCAAGGGATATTATGGTAGAGATTTAAACCAAAATTGAAAATACATTGGAAATTATTATTTATTATGACGGGCAAGATGACTGTCATGTTTGTCCCTGGACCACAATTAGTTGTGGACGGGTGCACTCAACTAAATTAACATATCAGATGCAAGTATTTTTATTCGCATTTGACATAATTAACTCAACTTCAAATATACCTAATTTAATTGATCCTAAACTAAGACCCCCTTTTGTATATCAAACCAATTGATTAAGAAGTTTGTGGGACATGGAAGGGTTTCCAAGTGTGCATCGTTTATCCAACCAAGCAACAAATCTCATCCAATTGCACAAGATTAAAAAATCCAGATTCTAGTACTTACATAATAATGAATGGCCCCATCCAATGCATTTCGAGTTTCTTAGGATGCCCCAGGAACTTAATTTCATATAGTAGAAGCTTGTCCCCAACTGTGAAATACTTCCTCTTGATGTGCCGATCATGCCATGCTTTATGTATTTCTTTCTTGACATCTTGGTGAAAATCAACTAGAAACTTGGCTTCATCAAATTCCCATAGTTCGTTCAACCACTCAACAATTGACTCATGCTCTGTCATCTGAGTGGCCTACGCAATAAAGAGGTCGAAAATAATAAATTTTGCAGGTACTACAAATTTTTGAACATAAAAAAGTTGTAACAATGTATGTTTATGCAACCTCTTGACGGTGGTATAGTAGGCCCATAAGGTAGTTGTTTCCATTCATCTAGATTGGTAGAACTATCTTGGTGAGGCCCTTCTCCAAGGATCTTGTTGAAAGCTTCAACAGTGTCATTTGCTTGCAGATGGTAGGGGTTTCTTTTATGATTTTGGATCATGAAATTCCACAATAATATGGCGATTGTTTCATTAATTAAGTGGGTCCCCTGACCATTGATGAGGCTCCCGGGGCCCCAAATCGAGAGATGATATTTTTGAAAATGAACTGAGCAGTGGTGTTAGCAGTGCAATCTTTAACCAATACGTCTTCAACCCAACGAGTGAGATATTTTGTAGTAGTAATAATGTACAGAGCATACGAGTGATTCACCTGAGGATTAATAGGCCCCACGAAGTCCACAACCCACTTTCAAAAGCCTTAAAAGTTCATACGAGCTATAGAGGAAGTTCATCCCTATGTGATGGTTGATGCACCCGTGAAAAACATCGCAAATACATAACAAAAACATTTAAAAAGTAAAAATTCTATAAAAAAAAAATTACCTGCATCGGACCACTGTTTGCCTAGTGAAGGAGGTATATTTGGATTTCCTCTAAAATGGGTGCCCACATAACATTGTCTTCAACCACAATTAGTTGACCATGCAACTAGCTAAAAAATGCTATCAGAAAATTCATCTGCTAGCTCCCTCCTTGATGGGGCATGATTTCGCACCACCTCAACAGCCTCTGGTCCTTCGTGGTTGGATCATAAAACTCTAACCATTGATACTGAAACAGAGGCACTCTCTCCAGAAAGAAGGTGACTAATATGGAACCATACCTAAACTATTTTATCCAATTTGTCTTGCACTTGGTTAGTTTTATCTTCTGGTTAGCCAACAACCCCTTGCACCAATTAAACATCGTGGGAGCCAGAAAACCCACCGCATACTGGAATTGAGAATTTGTTGTCTCATGCAACACCTAGGCTCCAGCTACTCATGCCATACAATGTAATATTGTGCGCAAAGGTAAATCTATGATTGACGATATTTCCACCTTGCCACTCTGAGTATTTTTTTCCCTGGGACAATGTCTTTGGATGAGCATGCTAGTGCCTCCCCTCCACCACAGGCCCTGGAGAGTTGGATTCTCTCCCCTCTCTTGGAAAACCCTGTAATGAAGTAGATTTCCATTACTTCTATCTCATTTTTTTTATCCTCAATTATGAAAATTTTGCAATCCACATCACATAATTTAATCAAATACTCAAGTATCTCTAGTTGAGCTCTCAACCCTGGAGTTTGGAAGAATTTTAGTAATCCAAAATTCCTCAATTCCTTTACGCAATTTGGATCCTGGAGAGTTTGGTGGTATTCCACCTCATGGTCTCTTTCCTTCCATTCGATCACCATCTTCACTGAAAACACCTACAAAACATGCTTAATTGACATTTTTGGAGCTTTCATTGGAGTATTTTTTGAAATAAACCATTGAAAAGGAGAGAATTCCTTGTTTTAAATCCTTCCCCTTGGTCAGGGCGACTGTAAAATTTAAAAGGGAACTAGCAGTGCGGTCGCGTTTTGGGCTAAGAGCGAGTAGCGCAGATCCGACGCTCGGATCTATGCTGATGGCCAACGAAAATGAAATTTGAAATTATCCCCCTCAATTACAAAATTTCTAAACTAAACTACTTAAGAATGGAATTAAAATGAAGAGAAAATTTTGGGCTCTTACCTGAAGCAGACGGATTTCCTAGTGGTGTCTTGGATCAGCTGCACCACTGATCTAAAGTTCGAAGGAGAAAAGGGTAAAATTCACTTTCGCAATTTACTCCAAATAGAATAGTTAAAATGATTTAATTTTTGTCTATTTATAGGTTTTTTAAGATATTTTGACCATTAGTTTATTATTTTTCCTCGATATCAGTGATTTGTGTTTTTTTTGTGTAGCAATAGGATTCTTTATACTGAAAGTGATTATTTCTGATGCAACGAGTTTTATTTTATCTCTTTTCAGACTCGGTAAAAATAAATGAAAAAGGAGCCCCCCCGAAGTCAAATCTTAGCTCTTTTCTGACTCTTAAAAAATGAAAAGATTTTCGAGTACTTGTATTTTTGAACTCCTTAAAGTAAGTGAATTGACATGGTCTTAGTATACATTTACCCCTTTTTCGGGTTGTGATTAACTATTAATGAAAAAGGAATACCTAGATCGAGCATGGTCAAGAGGTTCTCTGAAATATTATTTTCTACCTTTTCGGATTCGGGAGATGATTTACAAAAGGGACATTATGGATTTTTCTTTTCTGTTTCTTTTTAAAACTCCCTAAAAGTGAAACATACACCGATTTCCCCTTTCCTTCGGACTCGTTAAAAATTAAATGGCGAAATACTTGTCACCATGATAGGATCGAGTTCCTCCTTCCTAGAGCTCGTTAAAATTACTAGTTTGGATTCATTCGGAGAATTAAATTACACGCTCAGAATATGCTATCATCTTCATGCTGGCTATCAAAAATAAAGAGGTACTCATTCGCAATAACGGGGGGAAATTGAAAGTGGAACATCTTGTGTGTTTTGGGCAGATTGTTTCTCTTGAACAAGACACGCATATGTATTTCGTGTTAGGTTAGGATATTTGTAATTTTCCCATTTTAGCACATGGCTAAATGGAACATTAAGATTTTTATTTTATCATGTTGCAGCTAGATAAATGGGCAAGGAGGCCCATGGTTATGAAAAACATCAATAAAATCCCTCACATTATGAAAGAGGAGCATCATTGGAGCTTGTTTGCACACCCGATGTGTGAAAAGGGTTAATTGCAAAGAGGGCTAGGTCATGTTGACCAAGTCAAACTACACAATAGATGAAGGTGTGGCTTGCTTGGGAAGCCTACGAAATTTCATGAGGAGGAGGAAACCCTAATGTGTGGGGTCCATGGCTAAGGAGCTTTCATTTGCATAAAAGGAGGGGAAAACAACCATTTTGAGCAAGCTTGGATATTTCAAATTACTTTTCTTTCCACAGTTGCACAACTATGATAAATGTGTTGTTCAACACAAGGGATTTCTTGTTCAAGAATTCCCTCCCTTCTTGAGAAGCTCTTGAAGGTTTGATCTTCATCTTCTCCACATCTTGGCTCAAGGCCAAATATATTCCTTTCAGTGCAGTGATTCTTGCAGCAAGAACCATTGTGTTGCTGGGGTTGTAGTGGAGGTTCTCACATCATCATTCCAAAGCTCAGATTTCAAAGGAAGAAGCTTCTATGCATCCGGGAGATCAGTAGGGGAGATATCAACTCCATTTCTCATATCTTGGTAGGAGGCCAATATCTTCCCATCACCTACAGCGTAGTTCCTCTCCTTGACTGCACAGTTCTTGAGTGCAATTGCAGCCATTGGAGGAGGTATATACATTTTATGCAGTATTATTCAGCCATCTCCTTCATGTTCTCATTTTAGAGTTGCAGCTGCTCCAACAACTCTGGAATTTCTACAGATTTTCCATTTTGTATGTATTGTATCCAATCCCTTTAGGGATTTTTCATTATAGTTTCCAGGGGTTGAGATCCATCTCCCCCTTCTTTATTGAGCTTCAGATTTCCATATCTTCATTGTATCATTATTTTGCAGCAGTTCTCCTTCATTGACTGCGCAGTCATAGTTGGGCATAATATATGTAACAGTGTATTTCCTGTTCATTGTACTTGTGTCTTTAGAGAAGGATTTTCTTCAACTTGAGTGACCATTTCCTCAAGGTCTTGTACACATTTCTACTACCATATTATAAATAATAATGCTATGAGGGTTTATTGCATTTTCTGAAGTTTATGCACTCGCTGCTATTTTCCAGTTCATGTTTATGTATTGTTGTAGCTAATTTCTTTGAGCAAGATCTTCCCAAGGAAGAAATATTTGCATATATATATGCAGAGTCTGAGAAAGGGCTAGGAAGCCTCCGGTTCTCATCCTCTCTTTAGAGGTGACATAACTGGTAAAATCCCTCTCAGTCCATCTCTAAAATAGCCTTGTTCATATTTCCGACAAAAGGAATTCTTCAGCGGTGAAAAAGATGCTGATTTCCATTTCGAAACATTACAGTGGTATCAGAGCATCAAACTTGGCACAGCCTGTGAATTTCGAATTTCATAAGCAGAGAGCCCAAGGATGAAAAATATGAGATTTCTTTCATCTATTTTTTGATCTAGAGGAGACCTCTCCAAAGAGTTCAAGAAAAATAAAGGAGGAGAAGAGGAAGGACCATGTACTTCCTATTCTCACAGAGAAGCAGAGCAGAAGCATGGAAGACACTTGGAATTCAAAATTATAAGTGAGTACCTAGCTAAATACTGAGCAAACCCTAGAATCTCCCAAGAGACTTTATCTTTTCCACAGTTTATTTAGCAGAAATAAGAAGAAATACCCCACAGCCACGGGATGATGAGAGGCAATATATTTCTATTGTCCACATTTGATGAATCACTCACATGTGCAGCAGAAGTTTGGGAAAAGAAGCTAGAGGCATTTTTCCTGCTACATTCTATAGTAGAAAAAGAGGTAGTAGAAGTTGCAGCGCTGCGCTTAGAAGGTGAAGCAAATATTTGGTGGATCAGCCATCTAGACCATGCAAGGGTTTCAAATCTTGTTGAGTTTTCTCAAAGATTGATCAGTAGATTTGGAAAAAAGAGGGAGGAGCCCTCACCACCATTTGATGAGGCATGTACTAGCACTATTGAGACCGTGGAGGAGCATCCTTCATCTTCAGCAGTTTTGGAGGCCAATACTCATGGGGAAGCAACACTTGCAGCCTTGCAAGGAGCTTCCAAGTTTCACCAAGGTATGATTGGAGATCCATTTCTTGTCATTTCAGCAAACACCTTGGATGGGTCTACATCATTGCATGCAGGTGACCTAGAGCGGCAGAATAATACTGCACTGTACAAAAGCAGTGATGCAAAGGAGATCTCACAGAGAGATTTCAATGCAGGTGGACTCCCACACTTTTTGGAGTGCAAGGTTCTTCAGCAGTTGGAGGAGGGTTTTTCCTTCTGATAGGAACGAATAGAAGATGGGGGACATCTTCGGATGGATAGCTTCTCTCATGACTGTGGTGGACATTCCTTGAGCCACACATATCATGATGGGAGGTTTTTTCCTACCAACTATTTGGATCCGCATAGGGTCAAATTGATCCTCAGGAAATCTGTATTTCAAAATCCCATGAAATACAAAGGATTGATTTGGGATGAGGGTAGTCTTCAAAGGAGGAGTACTAGGATGAAGGAAGGAAGGGGACATCCACACATGGCTGAGTGGATGTGGTGGAGGAGGAGCAAGGGGCTAGTGAGCCACTTGCAGATTTATGATACCGGGCAGCAAGAGGCTTGGCTACACTGGTTACTCTTGAAAGAGTTTGGCCATCACTTGGCATACTCTCTTTCTAGGAGTAGGAGGAGGCAGCAAGAGGGTTTGTTGCTTGGATGGTGTTGGAGAGAGAAAAGGCATATGTGCTCTCAAATTATGTACAATGTTGCAGGAGTAGGAGATGGCACTATCATGGTGCAAAAGGGATACTCCTTGGCTTTCGATGATCAGGAACTTCTTCCACCTTTGGAGAGATTCCATATTTGTAGCAGCATTGTTGGAGGGTTTCCCATTTATGTTGAGGGAGCTGAGGGCAACAACGCAGTGCTATCCAGAGACTATCTAGTGCCTCATGCAGAGGAAGGAGGAGCTCTTGCTCCAAGAAGAAGGACTCTTGCATTCTTTCAAGGAAGTCCCTAGGATCTCATGCATGGAGATCAAGGCACACATGTGCCATTTTTTAGGAGGTGTGTCACCATCAAGACACAAGGAGGAATTAGGGAGAAGACCCAACATCTTGAGATGAGGAGTACACATCCATACTCATTATTGGAGGACGATGCACCTAAGAGGGTGATTGGATTGCACAGTACAAGCATGGAAAGAATTGATAATTCATCTATGCAGTGACCTCTTGAGGATGATCTCTCACTGCATGGAGACATTCTACCAGGGAAACCACTAGATCACTAGCTGATGGGAGATGCTTCACATGTTGGGGCACTAATCATTGCTTTCAGAGGAGTGGAGACCTTGGGAGACAACTTCACATCGTTGAGAGTCTTGGGTAGACTCAAGGAGGAGGGGGCCATTCCCTCAATATCATTTCCACCCACTCTCATTTCAGATTTTGTGCTGTGGCAGAAGCAGCAAGGGAAGGTTAGCAACCTTCCAATTTGCATCTTTGGCATGAGAAATTTCAAGGGAGGAGATGACCATATGACAGATGCCCTTCATGAGGAATCATCAGCTCTGTCACTATGGAGGATGGATTCATGTGTGAGCTCCAGACTGTTGGTGGAGTATTCCCAAGATCATCTTTCTTGCATGATATTGACAAATCAGCATATGAGGAGATGCATAGATCATGTGCAGATGGAGGAGATACGTAACTCTTCGGAGGAGTCAGCACAACCACCTCTTTTCTCTTTGAGGATGAGGGGAGACTCATTTTTGAGCCACTCCATTTGCATGAGCAGAACTTATGGTAAGGGTATTGTTTACTTTCATGATGATTTATATATTCATCACTTAACCATATATGTACAGGATGTTGCTCCAAGGAGGGGCATTCTTCTTTCTAGACCCCATGGTATACTTGAGGCCATGAGCACTATTGGTGACCACTCCCTAGGAGGACTTGGGGAGGAAATGTATTTTGGAGGACATGCTCACCTTGCACCATACATCATGCACTATCTCCATACATTCGAGGAGAGTAGGATAGCAAGCAAGTGATTGAGAGGCCACACTATTTGTCATACTCTTTTGCAGTTGAGGGTTGAACTGCATTGGTTACAATTGAAGGACCATTGTCCTTCTCCCTTGCCACACATGATAGCAAGCACAGTTTTCATTTTGGTTCATTATTTTGATGGTGTCTTTGTATTTGATGAGAGCATGATTGGGGGAATGGCACATTGGTTGGATGTGTCCCTTGGGGGAGAGATCTCCCACATTATTTTCATTGCATGTTCTAATGGGAGCATGAGAGGACATGTGGCCACTACAACAACACATTTGTTTCCATTTTAGGTGATCCATATGATTGACTGGATACCATATGGTGATGACTACCCACTCATCACATATGAGATGATTTTGGACAGCATGCTTCATAATGCTGGAGAAGAGATCTTTGGAGGTCTAGTCTTCATCTTGCCACTAGAAGGCAACTTTATTGCAGCCCAGGATCAGCATATACTCTACACTTATCCTAAGTGGAGAGGAGGACAGCGTGGGGTAGGCTACTTTGTCTACCAAGATCAGATTTTCAGCCCACCTATATTGCAAGAGCCAAAGGTGGAAGATGATTGTCAGGAGTTGCCGTGTTGGGAGGTAACTCCCTTCTTATGGATCATTGCTTGGGGGATGGAGGATCTACATGAGGAATATATTCCTCAACATATTTCAGACTCCATGCCTTGGGTGGAGATTCTTCAATTCTATCCTTGCAGTTGCTTGAGGACAAGCAACATTTGGGAGGGGAGGATTGTAATGTTCCCATTTTAGCACATGGCTAAATGGAACATTAATATTTTTCCTTTATCATGTTGCAACTAAATAAATGGGCAAGGAGGCCCATGGTTATGAGAAACGTCAATAAAATCCCTCACATTATGAAAGAGGAGCATCATTGGAGCTTGTTTGCACACCCCATGTGTGAAAAGGGTTAATTGCAAAGAGGGCTAGGTCATGTTGACCAAGTCAAACTGCGCAATAGATGGAGGTGTGGCATGCTTGGGAAGCTTACGAAATTGCATGAGAAGGAGGAAACCCTAATGTGTGGGGTCCATCAATAAGGAGCTTTCATTTGCATAAAAGGAGGGGAAAGCAACCATTTTGAGCAAACTTGGATATTTCGAATTGCTTTTCTTTCCATAGTTGCACAACTGTGATAGTTGTGTTGTTCAGCACAAGGGATTTCTTGTTCAAGAATTATCTCCCTTCTTGAGAAGCTCTTGAAGGTTTGATCTTCATCTTATCCACATCTTGGCTCAAGGCCAAAGCTATTCCTTTCAGTGCAGTGATTCTTGCAGCAAGAGCCATTGTGTTGTTGGGGTTGCAGTGGAGGTTCTCATATCATCATTCTGGAGCTCAGATTTCAGAGGAAGAATCTTCTATGCATCCGGGAGATCAGTAGGGGAGATATCAGCTCCATTTCTCATATCTTGGCAGGATGCCAATCTCTTCCCATCACCTACAGCACAGTTCCTCTCCTTGACTGCGCAGTTCTTGAGTGTAATTGCAGTGAGGGGTTGCACCGAAATTTTGGAGGGTGAAGTATTTGGTGAAAATATCATCCTTTCACTCTAGATTTCCATTGGAGGAGGTATATACATTTTATGCAGCATTATTCAAACATCTCCTTCACGTTTTCATTTTAGAGTTGCAGCTGCTCCAGCAACTCCGGCGTTTCTGCAGATTTTCCATTTTGTATGTATTGTAGCCAATCCCTTTAGGGATTGTTCATTATAGTTTCCAGGGGTTGAGATCCATATCCCCCTTCTTTATTGAGCTTCAGATTTCCATATCTTCATTGTATCATTATTTTGCAGCAGTTCTCCTTCATTGACTGCGCAGTCATAGTTGGGCATAATATATGTAGCAGTGTTTTTCATGTTCATTGTACTTGTGTCTTTAGAGAAGGATTTTCTTCAACTTCAGTGATCATTTCTTCAAGTTCTTGTACACATTTCTGCTACCATATTATCAATAAGAAGGCTATGAGGGTTTATTTCATTTTCTGAAGTTTATGCACTCACTGCTATATTCCAGTTCATGTTTATGTATTGTTGTAGCTCATTTCTTTGAGCAAGATCTTCCCAAGGAAGAAATATTTGCATAGCTATAGGCAGAGTCTGAGAAAGGGCTAGGAAGCCTCCGGTTCTCATCCTCTCTTTAGAGGTGACATAACTGGTAAAATCCCTCTCAGTCCATCTCTGAAATAGCCTTGTTCATATTTCCGACAAAAGGAGTTCTTCAGCGGTGAAAAAGTTTTTGATTTCCATTTCGGAACATTACAATATCCTACATTCGTCATTTTGCCTTCGTGGGTTTGGGAAATCTATTTTCCTCTTATTCGATCACCATTTTTGTCATCATGACCTCTGATCCCTCTTTGAGTCAAATTCTTCCACACTCCAGAGTCGTGTCACCGATATGTTCAAGAGAAGTCCTTCTTGTCAAAATTCAAACATCCTCTGCTTATTTGACCCACTCTGTCACAATCCTGAGTCACTCCTTTCATCTTAAGATATCCTTTGTTTCGTTTCAATGACGTGGGAATAATTATGGACCTCCTTCAATGAATCACTTCCTATCAACTTCAGCTCATTATCCTGGAATGTGGTTTAGAAACTCTTTTTTAGTACCTTGGAGCTTGCATGCCTCAATGGCAAGTTCTTCGTGTTCGATGATAGGATCACCTCATTGGCCTCTAATCGGATGATTCTGCAAGTTCGAACTCAACACATTTATTCTTACTTGTATTTTATGTTGGTGTACCTACATAGCCATTGTCATTATTGGTGGTTTATCTCGTGCATGTTAATGATTTTCATCATTGACCGGTAGTCAGGTGGTTTCTATCATTTTCGACATCAGATCATCTATTCACATGGCTAGATTTGTATGTTGGATAGATTGAGATTGCAGTGAAGAACCTGGATCACATTTGGCATTATCTAGGTTGCATGGAGTTATTTAGTATTTTTTATTGTACACAAGATCCTATTTATACGGATGGCTACATCCATATTGTGGGTCTCTTTCCATGATCTCCTTTAGATGGATGGATACGACCATGTTGTGGGTTCATTTGTTGTTCAGTGCCTAGTCCATAGATATGTCATATATTATATTGTATTTTATTTGGCAGGTTTCCTAGTGGTATTTTGAGTTCTTTGCCTTGGTTCATAAATCATTTCACCCATCACTCCCCTTTCTGAATTCATGCATTAGGGGGCATCTGTTACACAAGAATTTTTCACTCTAGTCCTCACTTCTTATCCTCGATATTGTAGTTTGTCGTGACGAATCCTGTGCAGTATTTCCACCTGGAAAAAATACATAAATATATCCTCTAAAGACTCAAATAAATTTTCCTTCAAAGATCATCGAAGAAACTTAGCTAAAACCCTAAATTTCTAGGTCAGCGCATTTTTTCTAGTTGACTTCCCATGTTGATGCTTTATGGCAGTGTTTCCTCAAATGCAAGAGAAGCTTCGACCTCTAGAAGTTTCTAAGATGGCGAGCTCGATGTCATTCAGTGGAGATAGGGCCAAGCTCTCTCATTTAGAGCTTTTGATGTTATCAATGGGGGATTATCCCTTGAAAAGTGGACCTTCCACCTCCTTTCATGGGATCCTAACTACCTCTCCCTTCCTATAAATTGATCTTCATCCTTCCACTACTCGTTGGTCATTGTTTGGCTGGTCTGATCATTCATTTTCCTTTGCATCCCTGTATTTTGATAATGCCTAAGATATCTAGGAGTAGTGGTTTAAGAGCTTCGATGAAGGACTCATACATCACCAAAGGGAGGCCCCCAACATTAATGCCATGTTTGTAAACTCTCTCTTTCATATTTATTAATACAACATATGGTCTTTTCTTTCTATATTTGTCTAATAATTTTCGCAAATATTCTAATTTTCCTTGATCTCTTTGATATCCGATATTCAATATATGTTTTGTATAAAATTACATTTTTTGTTGTCTCTTGATCTCCTGTAGGTAACCGTACGCCACTAGTAGCGAGGAGCGAGACTGAGGGACTGTGAATCAAGGCCATCATTAAAGGATTTGAGCATATCATCAAGAAGAGGTAGGCCTATTCCCTTTCTCATATTGTTTTTGATATTATCTAATAGCTTGCATTATATAGAATCTTAAGTTGCTAGACCCACTCTAGGGCTAGAGAGATCACCTCTGTCCATAGAGGGGATTTATCTTCACAACATCCTCATTCAGTCGTGAAGGTGGTTTTCGCCTTATCTTATTCTACAATGCGACCTTGGCGATAGTCAGAGAACCCATCCATGAAGGAATAAGCCTAATTACCTGCAATGTTATCAAGGAATTCGTCCCTTAATGGAGTAGGGAAGGGATAATGGACGCAGACATTATTCAAGCTCCTGTAATCTACACAGACCTAGATATCTTTGGAGTCCTTATGATTTTGAATGACAATGATCCAAGTGGATATTGTTGGCCACCCACCTATTTCCACATGGACCCCCACCATTTTTTCTTTCAGTTTTCCAGTTTCCTTAATTATAGCACAATTTATTATTTTTGGCAGTTTTTCGAGTCCTGAACTTCTCGAACTGTTTTGAGGCCCTAAACGACGTTTATTGGGAAAATAATTTACAGGGTAATATGACTCAAAGACTCAATAATTTTTTTTAGTAGTGTATTCCTCATATTTATCTTTCTAATGAGGTATCATGTGCATCAAATAAAGATCGTATGCCAAAGTTACGACCCTCGGAAATTGATGTACCAATTTAGCCCAACAGGGCCCATAGTTTGGCGTGTCTTCTCTTAGGGTTAGGTTTCTGTATTTTTATGGATTTCCATTGGTTTTAAATAATAAATATGCCTTAGAGCCTCATTTTAACACAATTCATAAGCCAGTATCCACCACATCTCTCCTCAAATATAAGCTACCGACGCTCTACCTAGTTTATTTCCATTTTGTCTGAAAGCATATTTCAGTTATGTGATATTAATGAAATGAAGTCTTATTTCTATTGAATCTTTGCGTTTATGTGTATTTTTGTATTTTATTGCATTCCTGCATAAGTTCAGATCAGTGGTATCAGAGTGGTCTGCTATATTTCAATCCTTCTTTGCATGTCCCCACTGAGGTCCGGGTATAAGGAGTTAGGGCTCGATCTGGTTGAACCTTTGCAAGATCAGCCTCGCAAACCCCAACGACCACCCATGGGGGACGAAAATAAAGATGAGGGAATAGAATATCCTATCAAAATATTGCTCAAGGAGGCCCCCGAGAAACAAAGGAACGCAATGATGGATAAATTTTCCTAGATTCTTTAACAAATGCCCACAAGCAGTGCATCTACATTTAGCAACCACTATGGAGGAACAACTCCTTTTAAGGTACAAGTGAACTTTGACATTCCCATATTTGAGGGCAAAATAGATGCAGGTGTCGTAGATAGGTGGTTGAATCTATTAGAATGGTATTTCTCGATTCATGACTTTTCTAACCAGGAAAAGATTACTTTTGCACTCCTCAAAGCCACCCCCCATGTCAAGGTCTGGTGGGAAACCTACTAAGAGAAAAAGGATGAGAGGGAACCCTCTTAGTTTTCGGCCACACTCACTTGGAATTATTTCCAAGAAACTATCAAGGAACAATATTATCCTATGGGGAGCTATGATTATAGTATATACAATGGAATACATTGCGGCAACAAAGGGATCAAGATGTGTGTGAGATGACGAATTTATTCCATACCCTACGTAAAAAATTAGGTATCAAATATTAAAAGAAACATTTGGTGTTGAAGTACCATAGTTGTCTACAAATATACATTTAGGAGGAAATGGATTTCCTCAATATATCTATGCTTGGTGCAGCATACCGGTATGCTGCCAATATTGAGCATAAGTTCAAATAGAAGAAGCGAGACTTTGGATCTACAAATCAGAAGTAAGGGAAAGGTGCCCCCAAATTGCAGAGCAAAGGAAAAATCCAAGGTGGGTAAACCCAGGATAAACTTCCAAAGCTACAAGCAAAGAACAACACCACGAATCCAAAGAAGGACATGGGAAAGTGGTGTGAGTTCCATAAGAGCTCCACTCACAACACAAGTGAGTGTCGGGCCAAGCAGTCACTAGTGGCCGAGTTGAAGGCTTCTGAATCAGATGCATGCTCTGACTCTAATTCAGAACCCAACAAGGGGAGTAACAAAGGGAAGCAAATAATCGATGCAGAGCCCAATGCCACCATTGCCACCATGAAGATCCAGAAGGAGGAAATAGAAGATCCAAAGGAGGAAGAGCACATCTTCCATTCCGAGATGTGGGTAAAGGGTTCCCTGCTATAGTTCATTGTCGACAACGGCAGCCAAAAGAACCTCATTTCAGTAGAGGTTTTGAAGTGGCTGGGCTTGCCGAGCACATCACACCCACAGTCGTACACCATCAAGTGGCTTCACCAAGGACGAGATCTCCATGTCAGCCAACAATGTCACCTTCCCTACAACATCAAGCCCTTCACGAATGAGGTAATATGTGACATTTATCCTTTTGATATTTTCATTGTATTATTAAGCCAATCGTACTTGTGGATGCGATATGTTGTGTATGAGTCCCAACCTAGCATTGTTATTATTACTTTGGGAAGTAAGTTGTACAGAATACCGGAGGTATCACCACTTTTCACCATCTATTTGGTTACTACAAAACAATGCAGTGAGCTCATTTCCAAAACTGGGAAATTTTCTTTCCTGATGATCCACCCTCAGGGAAAGAAGAACATAGTGGCCATGACCTCCAGACAGGGCTCCTCCATGTGACAACAACAAATGGACAAGGTCGTGGAGGAGTACGAGGACATAGTCACCTCAGCCACAGGGGTGCCTTTTCACTATCAGGTCAAGCACCCCATCGATCTTACCCGAGGTGCACAACTAGCTAATGGACCACTCTATCAGCATTATGTTATGGAGAACGATGAAATCAAGAGGCATATTTAGGATTTGTTGCAGAAAGGTCACATCCGGCTGAGTTCATCTCCCTGTGGGATCCTGATTGTGTTGGTATAGAAGAAGGATGGGACTCGGACACTATATATTGACTATCGGGTGTTGACCAAGATCACTATCTTAGAATGAGTGCGGTGGCTCCACTGTGTCAACAAGATTGGAAAAGTCGATCTGGGGAGAAACATTGTTTCAATCACATTGGGATTCTAGGATCTAGCCCTCACCGAGATCGAGAGAGGGATCTCTCCAATAAGTGCAAAGATGGATTTGTCTTTGAATTTTATGGTAATGATATTAGGCTAGTTATGAAGGCCAAGGGTTTTTTTTGTTTTTGGATGGTTGAGCATGAATATTGTTTGAGGTGGAAAGTCCCAAATGCAAAGAGTTTCAAAGGTGAGAAGTTGCGAGCAATCGAGTAAGCTTCGGCCAAAAAGATAGATAATTGCGGGTTTTACTCCATTGGGCTATGGAGTCATAATAGGGTTTAATTGGAACAACAAGAGGCAAGAGTGGTCTAAGGGGCAAGTCATCTATGTCTAAGGATCTCTTTGAAGTTTTATTTATGGAATGAAATGATACAATAATAAGGAAAAATTTAAACGGATGAAGAACAAAAGTAGTCAAGATCGGGTAAGTGCTTTTAAACTATCTGCTTTGACATACATAATAAAACATAAAGAAATCTAAGATCGGGAAAGTGCTTTTAAACTAACTTTGATTTTGATATACTTTCAATATAAAACATTTAAAACATGGGGAAACTGAAGGCAATGTTGTTGGAGTAGAGACTGGCGGGTCGGAGCTCACCACAAATCCTCTCCTAGCTGCCTTTACTTGGTTACTTTCAAGACCAACACAAAGGTAACACGAGAATGGCCTAAGATCACGGTAAGTACTTCTAAACTAGCCGGCTTTTAACACATTCCAAGGGAAACATTCGGTGAGTTGTGGGGATAAAGCCGGGACCGGGGCTCACCATATCTTCCTCGGTTCATCTTCACTAAAAATATGCGAAAATAACATTTAAGAATAACATTCGGCTAAGACAATAAGACGAGGGAACGCCAACATTCTTATGCTTGAGCTTGAATTAAATCATTCCTAAATAACATAGTTTAGAAGAAAACATTCGAATAAAGATTTTCGGTCGGAGAGGTTGCGTGTACGGCGGGTCCTAACTCTATGCATGCTATTCTTTATAAGAGAAAATGGAACACGATTATGAAAACGAAACAAAAAGACAAGTTATTCTGATAGAAAAACATCACGATCAACATAGACCAAGATCCCATAAATTAGCTTGTATTGATGCTCCAAACCGGTTATAGCTTTAAGTCGAGTGCTTTAGTTTTAGCAACCATCTATACATCTCGGCCTAACCTATCTATCACCGTGAGCTCCAAGAGCCGATGAACACTATTTACAATCGAGAAGTGCTTCAAGTGTATATCAAATTTCTACAACCAACCCCTTACTCATCTTCTGCGGTAGTATATATAGAAGAATGAGGAGGTGAGATACGATAAAAGATATCCAATTACAATCAATACGGACTTAATGGATTCTTGGCCCTTGGGGAGCTCAATGAAGAAACTTTCATACATATCCTACGTATTAAATGATTTACATAAATATTTAAGCTTGGTGGGATATTTTGTTGACCTTTGAGGCTACGTGAGCGTCGAAGTAACTCTGCGGATGTTTGTCATTAATTTGCGTGTAGAATTTATCTTTTGGGTTTGTGTTGAGAGGCGGATATCGGTCTGATCAATAAATTCGACCTCGATTGAATACTTTGATGTACGAGTGCCATTTTAGTAGGTAGGAGGAATCAATTTTCCTCGGATGTGGCGGTGGAAGCGCTCTTGTTGATCGTACTTAAGATCTTCTTTAGCATGTGTTTTAAATCGGGGATTAGGCTTTTGATAAAAATTCTTAGCCATGATCCCCGAGAAAAATGTCTTTCATCCTCATCCTGGTTCATTTGATCTTCGTCAGCGATACTCTCTGTTGTGCTGATTCATGGTTTTTCTAATGTACGGGGACGCGCGAGAGCGTATGGCATGATACTGGCTCTTGATGAAACGTGAATCTCGATCTGCCGAAGGATTTTCTTTGTTGAATTGGGGGCGGGAGGATCGTCACCCTCCGCCTTTGAAATTTCTACTGAGCTATGGCGAAAAAACCATAGAAACCACCTTACCGATAAAAAAATATTAGAAAATCCTACATATATAGGTTTATTGCTACGGAGGACATGTCGGGAAGCATGGTCGTTGGATGGCATCATCCAACGGTCGGGGTTTATCGGGAGAAGGCGTAGTGAACGCGAAAAAAATTTTGAATCGGGGTCATCAATCACGCGAGAGATCGACGGTCGGGAGCGGAAAATGGAAAGTAAAAACGGGAAATGTTGGTGGGCAATGAAAGTGGGCGATGAAATATGTTGTCGATCTGCGGATCGGATCGACGACGGAGATTAGTTGGATGCGGCGCGTGGCCGGTTAGCGTCGGGCATATTCGGTGAGCGATAGCCATTGGATGGCCGCCCCCCGAGATCGGACGGTGGATGCCGATATCGCGCGGGGTCCATGTTCGATGTTTAATGCACGATGGACGGCGGTTTCATGAACGATGTCAAGACACGTGTCGACGACGTATGGAATTGCGCAATCGGGAAAAAAACACCCTTGCCCCAAAGGCGGGTGCGATGAATACCACGCGGTTTTGCGATCGGTTAGTGGATGACGGGGACCACGGGGTGATAGACTCACGCGCGGGTCGATCTACGGATCGGATCGACGGTGGAGATTTACTAGGGTTTGAGCACGGCGGAAAACTTTGAAAATAATTAAAAACCCAAAGTTAGAAAATAACACAAGGTTTTAATATTTTCGGGGCGAGAATATATATATAACATGAGCGGCGCCGGATGTGTGGCATTTGGGTGCGTGGAAAGAGAGATATATGAGCGAGGTCAAAGGGAGAAAGGGATAGGACCCATATATGTCCAAAATGTGGGTTTTTATGGTTTTTCAATGGATTTCAAGGAAATTGAGGGTTCCAATATAGTTTAAAAATGAGTTTTTAAACCATGTAAAGAGGATTTTTCACGAAAGGGAGAAAAGGAATCATAAAAATAGAGAGGAGCTTTATGGAGAAGAGGGGGGAAATGAGGGTTAGTTTTGGAAGAAGGGAAAAGGGAAAAGGTGCTTACGGCGAGTATTACGCTTGGAAATCGGCGGGATTTGTAAGTGTAAAACGGGAACGGCGGTGAAGTTCGGACGGAAGGATAGGCATGAGGCCTTCAAGAGTCTTCAAGAGCCAACAATTTTTAGCAATGAAATTTGTTCCTTGAAGGCTCAAAAAGTCTTAGCCACCTTTGCTATAACAAAATTTATAGGTGGCTAACAGTGGCTCCACTTGGGGATGATGCCTTCTTGAAGGCATCAAGAACTTCGGTTTCCGTTCTGCAGGAGGCGGCGTATGCCACATCCATTATGTTCTACGGGAGGGCGACACATTACTTTGATCCATTGAGACGCCTTCCTTTCTTTGGGATGATCTTCTCTATAAACATATTAGCGGCCATGAAAAACAATGGACCGTCATCAATAAAAACTTTCTACCTACCCAATCCCTCTTGATCTAACATTTTCTTCATTAGAGTGCACTTAGATTGGAAAACTCTTTTTCACAACATTTTATTCTTTTGAAAACGGAAAACTAATCTAATTCTACTCCTTATTTCTCACGAACTCGGATTAAGCAGTTGAGTTCGGATGCTTCTCTACCTATTCTACACTATGTTGGGGATTAAAGTTTGTTCAACATATTTTATTCTCTAATTTAACGAAATTCAAAAGCATTCAAGTCAAGATTGAGCAGTCTAACTTGATGTAGTCTATGGCATAAAAAACGAAATTTGCACATAAACATTTATTTTTCGAAGAATTTAAAACAAAATGGAAGGCTTAAGATCGAAAGTTTCTCATCATGGCCCTTCTCTTTTTAGAGCTACATTTTGGCTCTTGTTTGGGTTGTTTCTCCTTTTTCTCTGGTTCATATTTTGAGTTGATTGGAACGAGATTTTTACATCTTTTGACTCGAGAATTTGAAACGGATTGGAATCAATTCTTGCTTGGAAACTTAGGTTCGGGTTTTGAGCATGTTTGAACCTTTAATTTCTATCCTAATCTATCTATTGATAAGACAAGATTAAACGGTTTGGCAAATCGAATTCACTATCCTATCGGCAGAGAAAATTTAAAACTAATTAGTCAAAGTTAGGTTGTTTGACTAGCCCAGAAGTGTGTTTTGTAGGAGTGGAATTTAAGCTTGCACACTTTCATATTTGTTTCTCTTTTGGTATGGGGCTATGCCTTTCTTGTTGACAATCTGCCCTCTTTTCTTTCTTTTCTTTTTTTTTTGTATTTTTGAATCTTTGATTTTTTTCTTCAAAACGAGAAAACAACAACTAATCTACATGCTCGGAAGCTGAGCTTTATTGACATTCCCTCTAACCTATTCCTATTATGGAGTATGTACATTTATCATGATACAAAAATGCCAATGCGGCTTGGTGAGTAATGTCAAGAAGAAGTAGAAACTCGGTACACTTGTCGGAGAGGTATCCATAGAACATATTGAAGATTAACCTTTTGTTGATCACAATTAATCCTCTGTCAAAGTTCTAGCGGAAATCTGATGCGAATACTCAAATCCTTCCTGCCTCATCTTGCAACGCGCATATTTACTAAATTTACTCTTCCTCTCGCTCTAAATTACTCTTTCAAAGGCCATGACCCATATTTGAGAATACATTGGAGCTGGCCCCTTTCGGTCTTAGCCCCCTTTATTTTACACCCTAGCACGACACGAGCACTAAACCATGTGCTAAACTCAAAGCGCTTTTTGTATATGTCTATCGGGTGTGCTTGGAGCCATTCAATTAAAAACAGATCGACGCACCATATCCCTTTGCTCCCATGGTCCCCGCCTCACTAAAACCATTCAAAAACCTGTGGTATCCATCGATACTTTGCTTATCGAGAGTAGCGGTTTCTCCCAAATACGTAGCAATGCCATTCGGCTCAAGCCACGCGTCCCGGTGTACGACGGAAATACCACCCTCCATCACGCATTATCCTCCGATCAAATTCGTGCAGCGATATTAGCGTTGGCCGTCGATCCAAGAGCTCCATCCAACGGCGGTCGCTTGATGTAATTGCACGGGTGTTAATGTAGACCTACGGTGTCCGGGTCCACCATTCCGTCGTTGTACAATGCATTCCTAACCGTTGATATCGCTGCGAAATCGTGTGGCCCGGATCATTTTGCGTGACCACCGGTGACCGAGTCTCTGCCATGTCATCATCCCACGTGTCTATCGTGTTTTCCTCGCCATTTCACATATTTCATTCATAAATCATATTTCAACGTTCTACATGGAAAGCTATCACCATCCCGTCCTCCATCGTTTCTTTGCATCTCCTCGCCGTTTCTCCCAGTCTGCACCACCATTTCCATCAACCCCGCCACGTTCACCATCCCTGTGTCTGGTTTTCTTTAACGAGTTTGTGGTTTTTCAGGTTTTCCGTGGCAGAGAATTATCATGATTCACCGCCTCCATTACAGAAGCCGAGAATGCATGACAGGACCATTTTTCAGGAGCAAAATTTATGAAAAAGATCCGGGAGCTGCTATGATATGACCACCATTAAAGAAAGCAAGGATTTAAATCTATTAAACCCTCCAGGGTCATTCAAATGCACAGGTTGAGTAGATGGAGAATTAATGGCGCAGATAGAGAATATCAGTGAAGAGCAGGGGATTAAAGAAATGTATTTAAGGACTTTGGGGCTCTTACATACCCTTTTGGAGGCAAATTACCGGATTGAAGACCCTGCAAATCACTAGAAAGATCTTTTCACAGAAAACAATGCCCTCAAGGTTTATTTCAGCCGAATTTTCTTCAGGAAAGGACAAAAAGTTCAGGTGAATTTCTCTCTATACCGTGTTCCTGAAGAGATTTTCTACCCAGTGCATTTATTTCTGTCGGCAGCAGAGTACACACAGCTCAGCATGGTCATTTAGCAGTGTGGGCGCGAAGGTTTTCCACCATTTTGTTTAAATTAAGCCAATTAAATGAGCATCACCTACCCCATTTTCTAGAGTTTTTCAGTCTCTCCTATAAAACTCCAGAAGAAAGACATTGTAGGGGTTCCAGATTTTTATCAGAAAATTGTGCAGTGAAAGGCTTTTTTTTTGTATACATCTTGTAAATTTTCGGTGTGAAGGCTCAGAGCCCGTAGGGTCTCAGTGAGGAGGAGTACTATCTGTAATGAGGATTCTGGTCTTTGGTATTTCACAGTATGTAACTTTCTCTTATTTGTTTAATATAACATTTCATTTCATCCACTTTCTTGTATCATGTTTTGGAATGCGAGTGGCTCACTGGTTTGGTAAGGATTCATCCTAGTTGATGCCCATACTTAAATCAGTCAAGCGCTTTAAATATGGCTCATGCATGATATATTGTTCCATATTCATCTCAACCATATTTCTTCTATATTAGTTGCTTTGGGAGGGTGCTTTTAAAACGCCATTATAATGTATGGATTCTTAAATTGATAAGCCCATATATGGTTCTGTTGTGTATCTAGGTATCAGCCCAATGTTGACTAGTATCTTCTTAACTTTTCTTTCACCACATTCACTTTCTGATAACTTGATTTTTGTGGCATATCACTTGAATCGGCCCTCTTTACAGTAAATTTTCTCTTAACTGTCTGATGCTTTTGTGTTGGAGCTTATCATCTTGTCTCTGCAACATTACTTTCCCTGTGGCAGTTTCTGTAAGTTCTGGTCCCATCTAAATCAATTTCCTTGTTTTACAAGAGATAGAAGGAGAGTTTTGGATTGACACCCAAGTTATATGATACACTCCTTGCTATGATAAGATGTCCTAGGCACTGGTCTATGGCAACTCTAGGCTGTCTCTAGGAGTGACAATATCTGTCGACAACATCTTTCTAGCGCCGTTGCCGGGGATTGAAGTTAAGAAAATCATTATCCCTGGGCCTCGACAATCTTTATTCACTCTCTAATCAGGTGAGCACAGAGAGTTGAAGAGTTGTATATCTCTCACCTTGGCGACTCCACTATTGTTTATTTGATAAATCTATCGGTAGTCATGGCTCCTCGTAAGCCACATTTGAGGTCAGATACATCACAATCAAAGATACCTTCAGTGTCTGACCCAGAGAATATTATACATAAAAGAAATTGGAAAGAAAATAAATCAGCCTGTGCTGAAAGCCCTGAGTTTTTCGAAGAAGATTATCCACCTTATTCTTCTCAAGAAATCCAAGTAGAAAATCCCGACTCTGCTGAATAAAACCTTGAATACTACTCAGACAGCCCACCCAGGGGAGGTGCTAGAATTAAAGATAATCTTTACCCTACTCCTGAGACCGAGGAGGTCAAGGAGGTCACAGAAGTAGCTGTTGTTAACCGTGAACTGTTCCCATCTAAACCTCAGGCTTCTGTACAATATATTCCCATTGTTATCCATACTCCACTCCCTCCTCCTCCTCTCCCTCCATTTGTGCATCAGATTGTTGCACAACCCCCACCTCCTCCAATGGAAAATGTTCCAGCCTTTTTATTGAATAAATATGCTCCCCTGGCACTACCCCAAGTGTTAAATGATATGCCCCAAGATTATTTAAAGATATTTCCCAGATTCACTAGGGAAAATGAAATTGATGCTCAAAAACATCTTGAGACTTTCTGCTCTTTTGTAGAGAACTTTAATGTTGAACATCTAGATGTGGTCTTAAGATTTTTTGTGCAATCCCTGGACGGTGAAGCCAGAAAGTGGTTCAAAACATTAGGGAACCGTTCCGTAACTACCTGGGATGATATGGAAAATAATTTTCTCAGAAATTTGGGAGAAAAGAAAGATCATGGACAGTGTCTTACTGAGTTCAATACACTGAAGAAGAAACATAATGAATGGGTGTCAGAATTTATCAAGAGATTTAATAAGTTATATCTAAACCTCCCCGCAGATATGAAGCCTCATCAGAATGCTGCCAAATTTGTTTTCATAGTAGCCTTTGACTCAGACTTTGGTTTCTCCCTCTGGGAAAGAAAGCCTACCACCCTAGATGATGCTCAGTCAAATGCTCTTGAGCTGGAAGCAAATTTTGCCTCCATTGGAAAGTTAAAAGGAAAAGTTGAACAAGACACTAGGAGAAGGGGCAAAGAGGAAGTATCTACCTCTAATAGAGACAAGGATTCAGACAAGATGGATGAAATAAGAAAAATGATTAAGAAGATGGTTAAGCTCGAATTGGAGGCCAAAAATTCAGCCCCTAAGAATTTTTATAATGCTCCAAACAGGGGTTACAATCCTCAGTATAGAAAGCCACCCCTGCAGATATTTCCAAGGGAAGCAAAGGAGCAACAGGACCAAGTACCACACCCATTGTACCTGGAAGGTCCAGCAGATGACTCTGTTGAAGATGCTGCCTATGAGCTGCAAGATGCAAATCTTGCCTTCTCAAACAATGATGAAATAGAATGTCCATTGCAAGAAGAAGAAGAAGAGATCGGAGATACAGAAGATGCAGAAATTGATCACTATTGCAAACAGTTTAATGATTTCATGCAAGCACATTTCAACAGAAAATATGATCTCCGGTCTTCGAGGAAGAGGATTCGGACTCAAGATCAAGAAGATGAGCCTCCCTAGAAGGAAACATCTTGTCAAAAGGAGTCAACAAAGCAAAAAGTCACAGACAAAGGTAAGAGTCCTATAAACAAACCTTTGCAGTCTAATGATCAAATTCCTTCTTCTTCACAAGTAGTCACTCCTCCTAATTCCGAGTCTATGTCAAAAGAAGTTAAACCTTCAGCTGAAAATAAAGAGTCAAAAGAAGTCATAATAGAAAAGTCCCCTCCTGCTTTCAATTTTCAAAAATAACTTGAGAAAGTCAAAATCCCAGTCCCCTTGACTGAACTGTTGAAACAACCTGCATATCAATCTCAAGTCACTTCCTTATTGTTCCCTCCTGAAGCACCAATTGTTCTAGACAACCTCAACCTCCAAGAAGAAAAACCCATGGTAGTTTTTGGCCCACATGTTGAGGAGATAGACCCCTCTACTCCTCCTTTCTATGTGTCTCTAGTGATTCATGACCTGCTATTACACAATTTTATGTTAGATTCTGGAGCTTCCCATAATCTTATGCCTTTGTCAGTCATGGAACAACTAGGATTGCAAATCACACGTCCATATAAAGATCTATATTCATTTGATTCCAAAAGAGTTAAATGCTTGGGGATGATTAAAGATTTAGTGGTCAATCTGGCCCAAATTCTAGCAAAAAATGTAGTAATGGACATTGTGGTGGCTGACATCTCAGCTCGCTTTGGCATGCTGTTATCAAGGTCCCGGGGAACAAAAATCGGTGGGTCACTCAAGATGGATTTAACCTATGCCACCATCCCTGTTTTTGGTGGCCAGGAGAGGAGGTTATACAGAGAAACTATATTTTTCAAGATGGTGACTGAGGCTGACAGCTCAGAGAATTCACCAGTCTACAGCAAAGAAGGAGATTTATCATGTTTAATGTTAGAAGAAGATCAAAATTTCGCTCATGAACCTTCCTTCTGTCAAATCAATACTGAGTAGCCTTTAGAAGACCATGAAGCAGGAGTATGGACTCTACATTTTGATGGAGCAAATTCAAGAGAAGGTAATGGGGCTAGAGTATTATTAATCTCTCCTACAGGAAAATGGGTGCCACTGTCTTTTAAATTGGAATACAAAGCTACTAACAATGTAGCTGAATATGAAGCACTCTTGTTGGGATTGCAGACAGCCAAGAGCATGGGTATACAGAGTTTAAAGGTTCTGGGAGACTCTGAGTTAGTGGTCAGACAAGTCAGAAATCAGTGTCAAACTAAGCATCCTCGACTAAGGGCATATAGAAATGAGGTGTGGGACATGGTGGAGAATTTCTTCTCAGCATTCAATATCCAGTTCATGCCCCGAGAACAGAATAGAATGGCAGATTCTCTTGCTGCGGCTGCTAGTACTTTTCATCCCCCCCAGAACCCTCTCTTAAGGTATGAAGTTGAGGCACGTTATAGACCATCAATCCCAGATAATATTAAGCATTGGCAGGTATTTGAAGATGAAGAACAGATGAAGAGATTCCTGGAGACCGTAGGGGAATTCTCTAATATGGAGATTGATGATTGCGAAGAAGATGAGGCTGAGAATGTTTCAGAAAACAATTGGGAGGAGAAAATGACAGGTAGTAGAGTGCTGCAATTAAAGGGAAATGTTATACCTAGAGGACTGGTGCCTCTAGAAAGATTATTTGACAAAAATGATGTTCCATTGCGGCCTAGTAAAGTAGTAGAAGAAGATCAGGTAGAAGACCTGAATTTGGGTACTGATGCTGACCCCCAAATTGTAAAACTATCCAAGAAGGTCCCAGAGGAATACAAGAAGAAATACCTGAAATTATTCCAGTCTTATAAAGATGTATTTGCATGGTCTTATCAGGACCTGAAGACTTTTGATATCATTATTATGCAGCATAAAAATTCCTCTGAGGGAAGATGCAAAACCTTACAAGCAGAAGCTCAGGCAGATAAATCCTCTGCTGCTTCCCTCCATTGAAAAAGAAATCAAGAAGCTGCTAAAGGCCAAAATAATTATGCCATTAAGGTACTCAGAATGGGTTGCTGACTTGGTCCCCGTCCGAAAGAAGAATGGAGAAATAAGGCTGTGTGTGGATTTCAGGAACTTAACTAGAGTGTCTTTAAAAGACAATTATCCACTGCCCAAGATGGACCACATCCTGCAGAAAGTGGTGGGAGCCTCTAGAATGTCAATGATGGATGGTTTTTCTGGCTATAATCAGGTGGTTGTATTCCCAGAGGATCAGAAGAAGACTGCTTTCACTACACCATGGGGAACATTCATGTATGCCAAGATGCCTTTTGGATTAATTAATGCAGGGGCTACCTTTCAGAGGGCGATGGATATTGCTTTTGTTGGGGAGCAGGATAAATTTTTGGTGGTGTACCTTGATGATATAACAGTGTTTTCAAAGAATGACAATGAGCACATAGAGCATTTATGAAGAACTTTTGAAAAATGCAGAAGGTATGGCCTTTCTCTCAATCCACAAAAGTCTCTATTTGCATTAGAGGAAGGCAAGCTTTTAGGGCACATTGTGACTAAAGATGGTGTGAAAATAGACCCTAAAAGAGTAGAAGTCATAAATGGTATTCCTCTCCCTAGGAATAAGAAAGAGGTGCAAGTGTTTCTAGGCCGAATCAATTTCCTAAGAAGGTTTATTCCTAACTATGTTGAGATAGTTAGGCATATAACAGACATGTTGAAAAAGAATAATGAAGTTAAATGGTCTCGGGAATCTAGAGAAGCATTCTCGAGGATAAAACATGCTTTTGTTGAAGCCCCTGTACTAGCTAGACCTGATTATTCCAAGCCATTTATGATATTTTCATTTCCTTCACTCCATACAATAGCTGGAGTGTTGTTGCAAAAGAATGAAGATGGATATGAACAGCCTGTTGCCTTTTTCAGCCAAGTGCTTCATGATGCAGAATTGAAATATAACATATTAGAGAAGCAGGCATATGCCCTGGTGAAGTCCCTCAAAGCCTTTAGAACGTATTTTTTGTAGTCTCACATTATTGCATTTGTTCCCACTGCAACTGTTAAAGACATTCTTATTCAGGGAGACAGTGAAGGGAAAAGAGGGAGATGGATTGCAAAGATACAAGAATATGATCTGGACATCCATCCTACCAAGCTGATCAAAGGACAGGGGCTTGCCAAAATGTTATCAGAATCAAACTACTAGGCTCTGGGCATAAATTTGTCCATGATTGCAAATGGAGAGTCTGAGAAGGAAAAAGAACAGCAAGGGTTGGAGATGGCCACCCAAAAAGCACATATAAAGTATCTCACTAGTCCATGGTATAAGGAGACAGTAGAATACCTCCTAACACTCAGCTATCCACCCAGCTGTGATAAATCAAAATACAGGGCATTAAGATTGAAGTCACAAAAGTACATAGTTGCTAATGGCCAATTATATTGGAGAGATCCTTCGGGCATCCTATTATTGTGCCTCACAGAGGATGAAGTAGAAAGTATAATGATGGAATTTCATGAAGGAATCTGTGGAGGACACTATAGCTGGAGGGCCATAGCTTATAAAATCTTAAAGGCCAGTTTCTACTGGCCAAAATTATTTGGAGATGTTTTTACTTGGGTCAGAGCATGTGATAAGTGTCAGAAATTTGCTGAGAGACAGAAGTTGGCAGCTCTGCCCCTGATTCCAGTTCATGTAAATGAACCATTTCAACAATGGGGAATATATTTTATTGGATAAATACATCCCCCATCAAGTGGACAACATAAATGGATATTGACAGCCAAAAATTACTTTACAAAATGGGTGGAAGCCATACCTGCAAGGAATGCTACTGACACTGTCATCATCAAATTCATGGAGGAAAATATCATATCTAGGTTTGGCTGTCCTGCTAGAATAGTGACTGATAATTCACAGGCCTTCAAATCTGCAAAATTTATAAATTTCTGCCAGCAATATAATATTACATTGAATCATTCTACAGCCTACTATCCATAGGGAAATGGCTTGGAAGAATCTTCCAACAAAACTCTGGTGAGGGCTTTGAAGAAAACCATAAATGAGAATCAGAAAAATTGGGATTCCCAATTGAAATTTTCTCTATGGGCTAATCGAGTCACCAGTAAAAGAGCAACTGGGAAATCTCCATATGAGTTGGTATATGGACAAGCAGCAATGTTTCCTGTGCAGCTAGCTTTACCAGTGGCACGTTTCATACAAGAAAGTCAGGAGGAACCTGATGATATGGTCAGGAGAATCAATCAATTGGTGGAACTAGAGGAAACACGGGACCAAGTGAATCAGAGATTAACTGAATATCAAGAGAAAATGAAACATATATTTGATCAGCATGCAAAAGACAGGAAATTGCAGGTTGGTGATCTGGTGCTTAGATGGGATGTCCGGAGGGCTGAAAAAGGGAAACATGGCAAGTTCGATTCATTGTGGTTTGGCCCATTTAAAATTGTGGAGCAGAGAGGTAATAATACTTTCATATTGGAGAATTTACAGGGCGACCTACTTGATGCCCCTGTAAATGGCCAATTTCTTAAGCCATACTTCCAGTTTTGATTCAGGCTGGGAACGCCTGATGTATCGTATTGTACATTAGTTTCCTTTTTGCTTTTGATTAAATAAGGCATGTGCTGACATGTTATGAAGTAGAATGCAGAGGGACTGAATGGCAGAGCCGTCTAAAAGAGTATCTAAGGTTCTGTGGAGTTCTCGACACGTTCAGGGATGAACGCACCGTCCCCAGTTGGAGCCGATGTTATCCATGTCAGCCCCCATTAAATTTTTTGGCCATCAGCCCCTCCTGAACCTTTCAAATTTCCTATCACGGCTTAAGAAATTCATTTCTGCTGACCGTTGCCTTTCCCGCCCCCCTGAAATGCATTAGAAAACATCACGGGCGCGTATCCGAAGTAATAATAGGCTCAACCCCTTTAGTCGTGGCCCCCCGTGTCTTATTGTCTGCATGAACATGTCTTGGAACCAGGTGTTAAGCCCCAAAGGCGCTTATCGTACATGTCCATCGGATGCACTTGGAGCCGTCAGATCAAACACAGATCAACGTTCCACGACCTGTTGCTCTTGTGGTCCCCGCGCCTTAAAAACCACTGCTTAAAACAAGCTGTATTCCCCGCACCGCTTTTGAAGGGCTGGCGGTTTTTCTCAAATTGCAGCGATTCCATTCAGTGTGCGCCACGTGTCCCCATGTATGATCCCAATACCGCCCTATTTCGCGCATTATCTTTCGGTCGAAGACGTGCAGCAAAAGCAACGAGAGTCGTTCGATCTGTGTGACATCATCCAACGGTCGCCGCGCTGCGAACTGTGCATGTGTTTAGCCCTATGTACAATGTCTCGAGCCCGCCACTTCATTTCTCTCCAACACTTTTTGGACCGTTCATCTCGTCCTGTGATTGTATGGCCCAGATCATTTGCGTGACCACCTGTTGACCGAGTCTCCCACCACGTCATCATCCCACGCGTCTATCGTGTTTTTCCTCCGCTATTCACATATTTCATTCATAAATCATATTTCAACGTTCTACATGGAAAGCTATCACCAGCCCGTCCTCCATCGTTTCTTTGCATCTCCTCGCCGTTTCTCCCAGTCTGCACCACCATTTCCATCAACCCCGCCACATTCACCATCCCTGTGTCTGGTTTTCTTTAACGAGTTTGTGGTTTTGCAGGTTTTCCACGGCAGAGAATTATCATGATTCACCGCCTCCATTACAGAAGCCGAGAACTCATGATAGGACCATTTTTCAGGAGAAAAATTTATGAAAAAGATCTGGGAGCTGCTATGATATGACCACCATTAAAGAAAGCAAGGATTTAAATCTATTAAACCCTCCAGGGTCATTCAAATGCACAGGTTGAGTAGATGGAGAATTAATGGCGCAGATAGAGAATATCAGTGAAGAGCAGGGGATTAAAGAAATGTATTTAAGGATTTTGGGGCTCTTACATACCCTTTTGGAGGCAAAGTACCAGATCGAAGACCCTGCAGATCACTAGAAAGATCTTTTCACAGAAAACAATGCCCTCAAGGTTTATTTCAGTCGAATTTTCTTCAGGAAAGGACAGAAAGTTCAGGTGAATTTCTCTCTATACTGTGTTCCTGAAGAGATTTTCTACCCAGTGCATTTATTTCTGTCGGCAGCAGAGTACACACAGCTCAGCATGGTCATTCAGCAGTGTGGGCGCGAAGGTTTTCCGCCATTTTGTTTAAATTAAGCCAATTAAATGAGCATCACCTACCCCATTTTCTAGAGTTTTTCAGTCTCTCCTATAAAACTCCAGAAGAAATACATTGTAGGGGTTCCAGATTTTTATCAGAAAATTGTGCAGTGAAAGGCTTTTTTTTTGTATACATCTTGTAAAGTTTCCGTGTGAAGGCTCAAAGCCCGTAGGGTCTCAGTGAGGAGGAGTTCTATCTGTAATGAGGATTCTAGTCTTTGGTATTTCACAGTATTTAACTTTCTCTTATGTGTTTAATATAACATTTCATTTCATCCACTTTCTTGTATCATGTTTTGGAATGCGAGTGGCTCACTGGTTTGGTAAGAATTCATCCTAGTTGATGCCCATACTTAAATCAGTCAAGCGCTTTAAATATGGCTCATGCATGATATACTGTTCCATATTCATCTCAACCATCTTTCTTCTATATTAGTTGCTTTGGGAGGGTGCTTTTAAAACTCCATTATCATGTATGGATTCTTAAATTGATAAGCCCATATATGGTTCTGTTGTGTATCTGGTATCAGCCCAATGTTGACTAGTATCTTCTTAACTTTTCTTTCACCGCATTCACTTTCTGATAACTTGATTTCTGTGGCATATCACTTGAATCGGCCCTCTTTACAGTAAATTGTCTCTTAACTGTCTAATGCTTTTGTGTTGGAGCTTAGCATCTTGTCTCTGCAACATTACTTTCCCTGTGGCAGTTTTTGTAAGTTCTGGTCCCATCTAAATCAATTTCCTTGTTTTACAAGAGATAGCAGGAGAGTTTTGGATTGACACCCAAGTTATATGATACACTCCTTGCTATGATAAGATGTCCTAGGCACTGGTCTATGGCAACTCTAGGCTGTCTCTAGGAGCGACAATATTTGTCGACAACATGGGGTACATAGTGGGGTACCCAAGGGCATAAAGTGATGGGAAAGGGGACTACAATTATTTAGTTTAGTAAATAAAGCCCATAAATGGTTACACACATTAATGATGATTGTAAGTGGTTGACCTTTATCATAAAAAGGGACCACAATTAGTTACTTTAGTTAAGGATGATGAATAAATGAGCCATAGTTAATAAATAAAGTGTTAACTCACATTATGCAAGGGACTACAAGTAGTTAGGGTTTGTTAGGGCTTTGGATCTTAGAAGATTATATATAGTTAAAGATAGGAAGAAAAAAAATGTCGAGAATTGTATTGTATTGACAAACACATGGCTTATGGAGTTTCTCCTTCCTCAAGGAGTAGTTGTATGGTGTTACCCTACCTTAAGGGTTTTATATTAATAACTAGGAAGCATTCTATGTTATATTGGACTGCTCTTAGATTTATTTTATCAAATATTTTAATATAATTGTAGCTATATTACAATTATAGACTAAAGTTTTAGATTCATAAGGGCTCAAATCTTTAATATATATCAAGAAAAATGTTAGTCATTTGGATATTCTGCAAATTAATGTTTTAAAGGTACATAACTTACAAGTGACAACTTTTGATTAGAAGATCCATTATTTTGGGCTACTGAAAGTTGTGATAAAGAGGAGTACTATTATTATTTTCCAATATGCCTCCAAATAAAGCTACTACACCAATTAAACGTACTAGAATCTCATTCATGACTCATGAAGAAACACAAGAATTTGAATATCGATTATCCATGTTGGAAATTAAATTTAAGAAAATAAGTGACATTATGAGTCATGAATTGTCATTGGTGAAACGATCAATTGGAAATATGGAACAAAAGATGGTGGATGAAAGGTAAAAGAAGATCAATGAAAACAAGGAACAAGTAAAAAAAATCCATGAATGGAAATATAAAAGAAATAAAAAACATGCTATGACAAAATCTCATAATAAATCATAAAAATAAGGAGAATATTGGTGTTGAGACTCAATCATGTATGAAAAGTATTTTATCATAATTTGAAAGCACCAATATTAAATCACATAACCCTAATTGGGACTTTTCAATCCAAGATCCACATAATCATGGATTCAATTTAACACCAAGTAACTACTACATTGCAAATATTGATACGAGGAAGTTTGATTGTGTAGAGAGGCGCTCCCTAGCCCAGTATGGTAGATATGTTGTAATGCAATGTCTTGTTTAACATTTGACTAGGTAAAATTACATAAAAATAATAATAATAATAAGCTAAAAACTTTGATTAATAGTTATCTTTATAATTAATTATAATTAATAATTAAACCATCCTATATACATCGTAACTTCAGATCTGCAAAGCACCGAGAGGGATCAGATCTATTGAAATGAACCTCTTTTAGAGTGAAAATAGATTTGATCCCTCTCGACGCTTGGTAGATGCATAGTTAAGATGCACCTAGGTTGGTGGTAACGATCCTATAACATGGATATTTGAGATGGAACAATACTTCGATCTACACCAAGTGGAAACCTTACAAAAGGTAAATATTGCATCCATGTTTTTAGAACAAGAACAACATGTATGGCATCGATGGCTTTATGAAAGGAAAAAGGATTTTGTTATATCTTGGTCCATTTTTTACAGAGGAATTCATAACACATTTTGGGGATATTAATAAAAATACATTTTGTTTTCTGGTTGGTTCTCATGATTCCTTTAGTTGTGTGTTGATTTATTAGTTCTTGGAGCTTTGGTTGGACAAATGATCTGGAGCCCGACGAATAGCTGTTGGGTTGAGTTACTAGTCCTAGAGCCATAATTGGACAAACAATCTGAAGCCCTATGTGGGTTGCATTACTAGTCCTGGAGCCTTGGTTGGACAAACACTCTGGAACCTAGAAATAACTGGAGTTGAGTTACTAAGCATGGAGCCTTAGTTGGAACAAACGCTCTGGAGCGCTGGAAATCTTGGGTAGAGACAATATAGTGATGTTTAGTGATTTCCAACCATGATGTGGAATCAATAGTTGAGGGTTGAGGTGGTTTGGCCTCTGGAAGCCTTGGTTTGGTTTTGATTGATGTGTTTTATGAGATCCCACATTCATCCTTGGAATATGGCACAAGGGTGATTGGGTAAAGAGAGATTTTGCTCAACAAATCTATGGTCGGGTGGAACGTGGTAGTCCCATCCCAAGTTAGATTTTTCATTCAATAAGAAGAGGTTCTCTTTTTAAAACCCTATGTATAAATGTATTGGTTTATATGTGGATTCTATGGATGATGTATCCTTGATATTTTTGTTGTTATTATGTTGGTTATAATCATGTATTATGACAGTGATGATGTATGGCTCTTCTCATGTTTTGATTTGTAAATGAATGAACAATATCTATGACCTAATAGACGATAATGCAACCAATAATTTAAGGTAAAAATGAGTCTTAGTGATTATTAGATAAGTATGAGACCCATATGCTCATATTTTTTATTTAGACCTGTAGATTGAATTTGATGCCAAGTTTTTGATAGAATGTTAGTCCTGGTTGGGGATGGTTAGGCTTAGTCATGAAGTTAGTTTTTGGTTTATTAGCCTTATCATCACATGTTTAATGGATTCCATAAGTTACAACAAGTTCTGGGAAGTGGCCATAATTCTGGGCTTGAAAAGTGCCTTAAATTCCGTAGACTCTGGCACAACAATGTTAGAAACAGTCCCTGGATGCAGGAATGCATATTTTTGCATGCGTCTAGAGGTTTAAGGGCCAAAAATATCAATGGGACCCAGGGGCAGGATGCCTGAATGGTTGGGTTAGCTCGTGGGGGTATTATTATTGATGTGCAATGTCTGTGTTATGTGTTTTCGTCAATTCCACTTCCTTAAGGTCACCTAGGAGGTTGAGTCTCATCATAGTAGCCTCTTGTCGCATGTTTACCCTGGTTGGCCAGTTACTTGGGTATATGTGGAAGGAGGGTGTTACATAGTGGTATCAGAGCATGGTTCAACCCTCAGACTGGATGGGTGGTGTGTTGGTCATGCATTCAAGTTGGTTTCATATGTGTTCCTTATGCTTGTAGTCCATGTTCTTGTTGCATTTTCATGGTGTTGATCATGGTTGTAGTGATGTCGCCATGTGAAGGTTGATGGTGTTGTTGTAGGATGTGTCATCGTGAGTTTATGGTTGTATATGAATTTGTTATGCATGTCAATGTCTATATGTTGTTATGCATGCATTTTCATGGTTAAGGTTGTTGTGCATAAGGTCATTGAATGAAATTAGGTCATCATAATGATATTGGTATGTTATGATACTAATGTGTTGGCTAAGATAGAGCAAGAGATGCAAATCATTAAAGTGACATTGCAAGAATGGACTTTGGGGTAAAAGCAGATCATCATACAAGTTTGTATGCTTGGCATGCAAGTATGTGATTCATGGTTGTTGTAAGCATTAGGGTTACTTATATGTTTGTCATTATATTATTATTATGGTTACATATGTGATAAATTTTAGTTGATCGACATTGTCATATTCATTATGGTTATGTGTATGTATTTCATACTATTGATGTTATGGATACATACATGATAGGTGTTAGTTAATTAGTGTGATTATATGTACATGCATTGGTTAGTCAAGCATTGTATTCACTTGATGACTATGTTATAATTGTTGATGAGTATGTCATATGTTAACTTGCAGTTAGCTCAATGATTATGTTATGTGTTGTTGATGACCATGTTATATGTTAACTTATTGTTGTTATATGTTAGATAAATTGAGGATTAGGGTCATAACATTAATATCTTTATGTTACGTGTATCATGCTAAATTGGATTGGCTTATGAAGATGGTTAGGATTATGACATTCATGTATGAGTCAACTTAATTGTGACAGTGTTGTACTAATCTATATTGATCGTATATATGTGATTGTTACGCATGAACGACAAATGTTTATGAGCTTATGCTGTGAACATGTTAGTTAGTTATTGTTATGGATATCATGACCCTTTTTTTTATGTTTGATTGATATGCCGTGAAGGTATATCGTGCTAATCTATATTGATTATGCAGACAAGATAGCCTTCCCTAAGATACATTAAGGTATGAGTTTTAGTATGTCATATACTTGGTGGTTGATCGTTTGACTATGTCATTTATTTTGTGTTTGAGTGTTTGGTGTCTATTATGTCTTCTGGTTGATTTATCTAACATGGTATGTTTATAGTTTGTTTAAATGTTTGATTAATTGCACGATATGAATATGTGACTCAAATATTGCAGGAATGAATGGCCTTGTTTTAGGATGATTGTACTAACACATTATGTGTTGAGTCAATTGATATGTACTTGGGTGTAACTGTATGCTAGTTGTAGTATTATGATTTTGAATGTTGTTTGATTATGAGATGATTGTTAGTCTTGGAAAATGTTGATTTCAAATTGATAGATATGATGTCTTGATATGTGGAACATGTGATTTACATGTGTGAATGATTGCAGGGAAACATGCTTGGTATTAGCATGACAAGATAATAGTTGAAGTGTTTATATAAATAATTGTAGGGTGATGTGATAACATATAGTAAGACTCAAGTTTATAAAGATAAATGGTAAAATAAAGGAATTGGGTAAGAATTTCTTGGGCTATGTTTGGAAACCCTAATTCCAAACAAATGAGCGGTTTGCATGGAAAAATTAAGTCTTCTTAACGTTGGTTTCGTGTGACATTATGTGGATATGTCCTAGATTCATGAATGTGTATTTGACAAGGTAAGATAAATGGTATATTGTTATATTTATTTATGCATTGAAAATTATGTGCTTATAGCAGTATGATGGAGGAGATTACATTGCAAGAGACTTCCATGAAATATTTAAGAAGGCTTGGGTTAATGATCTTTCCTTTGGAAGCATTGGGAACCATGGGGATTGAGTCATGGTGTTTGTTGAGAGTCTTGTGATTTTGGTCTTTTGTGATTTGTTGAGCTTGATTTGTGGGTTTGTTTATGTATAGTGCAAGGCCTTTCCACTTTGTTGCGATGTCATATTGCTTTTGTTTTTTCATGGTATTTTTTTTGCTTGCTATTGTTCTTGCATTTTATGTTTTGATAGCCTCGGGGATTGGTTGGTGAAAGAGTAAAGTAGTGGAGCTTGGGGAGAGCTGGATGAAACCCAACAGGTAATGTAAGAATCATATGAAGGTCAGTGCATGTATAATGGCAACGAAAGGCATGAATATAATAGTCAGTTCGATTGGTTGAGTCCATTGGGTAAATGTACAGTGGCAGAGTAGGTGAAGTAAAGGGATATGAGGCATTATATGCCTTGGATAAATTGGGAACTGTGGTTCTCAATGTTGTGCATGTTGTGCACAAATGAGGAAGTTCTCTTAACCTAAACCTTATGATATCTAGCAATTGTGTTGTGAACTTGATTATGGTGATGTTTATATATGTATAAATGTATGTATGTATGTATGTCGTGTCTAACAGGGTCGTCATGGATCACGATTATTTAATGATAAATGTTTATATGTATATATGTGTGTATGCATGTCGTTGTCTCACAGAATCATGATTTTTTTATGCTAATTATTATATATATGTATGTATCTATGTATCTATGTCACTGTATGACAGGGTTTTCAAGGATCATTCTTGTGGAGGAATGATTTCTTATGTAGGTAAATGACATGAAGAGGTTCTTGGTCTTATGAGGAAATCAAGTGGGAATAGTAACTCTAACAGATCTATGAGGTCAGTATCATGTGGACATGAAATGATATTATATGCTTGTACTATGCCTGTGTTTATGTTATGGATAGATAAGGTTGAGGGGTGCATCACTGAAGTGAAAGTAGTGTGATCTACAACATGTTAGGATAAGCATGGATAGTGTAAAGACACTAGAAGCAAGGTTTCTTTGTGGAGTCAGTGTTTGGTCTATGGATGTGCAATACTAATGTTTTGTATATGTTGCACATGTTGTATATTCAATGATTTTACCTATGGTGATGTGTACATGTAACATATGTAGTATTGTGTACATATGATCTTGTATGTTTGTTGTATATATGGTGTAGTGTGTATATTGCATATGCAGTACTCGGTATAGGTGGTGCTATGTACGTGTTGGATATGTGATGTTGTGTACATAAATTATTGTGCACATGTTGGATATGCGACGTTGTGTGCATATGGTACTGTGCACATGTTGGATATGCGATGTTGTGTATGTATGGTGTTATGTACTTGTTGTATATGCAGTGTTATGTACATATGGTGTTGTGTGTGTATTGTACATATGGTGCTATGTACATATGGTGTTGTGTGCATGTGGCGTTGTGTACATGGTGTACATGTGGTTTTGTGTGTAGGAGGTTTCGTGTACATGCCATGCATGTGGCGTTGTGTACATGTGGTGTCGTGTACATTTCGTGCATGTGGTGTTGTGTACATATGGTATTGTGTATACATTTTAGAGGTGATGCAGTGTACATTTGGCATTGTGTACACATTGTGCCGGTGGTGTCGTTTACTTGTGATGTTGTGCACATGTTATGCAGATAGTGTTGTGGAAAGGTGGTACTGTGTACATATTGTGCATATGGTACTGGTATACATGTGGTATTTTGTGCATGTCGTACATTTTTTGTTACACGAATGCAGTATTATGTATGTGCATGGTGTAGTCATGGAATCGTGACATGTGTATCATTGTGTTGTAATTTGTATGTATATGTATTGTATTATATTGTACACTAGGTGTAGGTGTATGTGTTGTATGTCAGTATAGGGGCATGTAGTGTGTTCTATTGTGCACCGAGTGTAGATGTATGTGTCGTATGTCAGTATGGGTGCATGTATTGTATGGTATTGTATGTCATGTGTGGATGTATTCATTGTGATTTACATTATGTGTATGTATACATGAATGAAGGAAATCAAAGCCACTAGGTGCTTTCCAGGTGTGGCAACCAATCTAGTGTGTGTACAGAAAGAACAAAGGTATAAGTAAGGACCGATTAAGGATAAGTATTAGTATTTTATTTTAGTTTTATTATGCATGTGATATGTGATTCTGAATTATGATGGTTAGGTGTGACTTATGATTATGGTTTATGGTGGTTTCATGTCATTCGTGATTTTAATTTATGATGGTTTTGTTTTGAGATAACCAAATGTGATATGTTTATACACGATGATTTGATCAAATAATTAGTTTGACTTGTTGTGGCAGGAAGTAAACAGAAGTACAAGTGTACCTTGTTGGCTGATCTTTATTTGAAAGATTGAGAGCATATGGTGAAATTTGCAAGTGAAAATATTAGGGTTTTTAAACACTTATGTCAATTTCATTAACACATTAACATGTTTTAAAACTCAGTTTTGTAGAAAATAAAGAAGACATCCACACCATAACAATATACACTAGACAACAAATGATGAAGGAGTTCACCCCTCCTGGGCTATATCTCCTGTTCCAGCTTCCAATGGTTGGGGCTCTTTCATTATGCTAAAAAAATATGTTTACATGAAGTTACAGTGCTCAAAATTCTAAAAAAATGTCTCAAATGACTCCAGAACAGTAAAAAAACCCCTAACTGGGTTCTTTCTGCTCCCAAAAGGGTCAAAAATTGAATGAGTTATTCTCCCATGAATTTTTTTGCCAATAGTCCTACAATTCACACTTCCCTGCAATATGTTCTAAAATTTCCACCTTTCGCAGCCACGTGGAGCGAAATTTTTTCCTCATGCCAACAATATTCCCATCGCACCGTGTGCAAATTATCGAACAGTTAATCGCGTCGATCAACCCTTTGTCCTGAATTTTTTTTGCCAAGTGGCAAGTGATCCACCATTGATATTGGGCTCGTAAAATTTCCCATCGATTTGTATTGACGTTGGTTTAACTACATAATTGAACGTTGCTTAAGTTCGTGAGTTGGGGGTTAGCCGAACCCTACCCATGGCAGGTTTCGCTCCCCACCTATTGGTCCTGACTGTGGCATTAAATGTTAATCCTGCAGCATGTGATCACCACTGATCGTTTCATGTTCTGGATCATGCCCTAGTCGCCAAGCCATCTCTGCCCCAACCTTTGATAAAGGTTTTCACACATAGTTTGGTGGTGTATTATGTGGTATGATTCGTCGATAATACATATGGCATTAAAATTTGGGCTAGCACTTATAATAAGGTTTCGATTCAGGGTAAGCCCTTGACCTTGGTTGTTGGATAGGGGTCGGGGGTTAACCTCGGTCCCCACCCCCGCATATGCCACAATTAAATTTCAAATAGGATTGCGCCTCTATATAGGTTAAGTCACAATGTAGCAACGATGGAAAAGGTATTTCCTGGTCTATGCGAGGTCTTGTGTTCGATTCCCCGGGGGTTTTTCATCCTCCAAACAAAATTTTGGTCAACCATGAGGAGGCCACATGGCAACCACTAGTTGGACCACGTGGCTCTCCCTCATTGGCCACCACACAAACTCTAAACCAATACAAATTCAACCAAATCGAACCAATCAACTACTACCAAATGTCGACCACCCATTGGCCAATGGAGGACAAGTCAACCTGCCAAGTCAAGGTCCAGTCAGCAGTACAGAATGCTGACTGGGCATCCCTACAACCCAAATTCAATTTTTTTAGTTGTTTCCCAAAATGGACAAAACACAATATTGGGAGCATTCAATGTCGGATTTGAGTGAAATGAGTTGCGTTGGATTTAGGGCAATGAGATCTACGCTTTGGCATTAGTTTCGAGCCAATCTGAGCACTTTGAATTTTGAGCACTTTCTTGATCCACTGGATCATTGCTCCCCACTAGAAGCTTTTGGACCCCAAAATATCACTTTCAGTTAACAAAAAAATGAGGGTACAGTTCCCTCACCCTTCCAATCTCAATCCGTTTGGATTTTCTTCTATTTGTTCCCTTGAGCCCCACACAAAGGTACTCCATGTTCCCTCATTTTGAATTCCTTGCTTTTATGTTAAGGATGGTGTCTTGCTACAATTCTTCAAGATATTTAGGAGAGAAATATTCAATTGAAGGAATATGAATATTATCTCCTTAATCTTCAATCAAATACTCATATAATCTTAAACTATCAACATTAACAACTGCATAAATTTTCATATATGAAGGCAAATCTAACCTAAAGGCATTGTTACCAACATTTTCCAGAATTATGAATGGACCATATCGAATTGGTTTCAACTTTTTACCTTCTCCTTGGAGTCTCTCTTTGCTAATGTGAAGCCAAAATTCATCACCAGCTACGAAACTGTGATCTACACTATGCTTATCATGTCTTCTCTTGTACTTGACTCGACTCTTCTCCAATTGTTCTTGAACTGTTTGATGTACCAATTGAACCTTTTCAATGAATATTTTGGCTTTGTCTATGCCACTATGACCATTAATAGCAACATTCTTCCTAATGATAAAATCCAAAGGAGATTTTGGCAAGTATCCCAAGCATGCCTCAAATGGCGATGTTTGAGTCGATGAATGCTTAGCTCGGTTGTAAGCATGTTGAATATAGTGAAAATGTTCATCCCACAACTTAGGATGCTTGTTGTAATACCCACGAAGATGTATAATCATTCTGTTCACCGCCTCTATTTGGCCATATGTTTGCAGATGGAATGTTGTAATATTTTTCAATTTGGTGTCCATGAATCCCCACAAGCTTGACCAAAACTTCCTGACAAAGCGAGAATCGTGATCACTAACAATGGATGTGGGAAACCCAAAATGCACCCATACATTTAGTTTTAGCCTACTTTTTACAAGGCATAAAAATACACATTGTTTTGAACCTATCCACAACTACATAAATATAATCATGACCTCTCCTAGACATAGGTATGCCTCCTACAAAATCCATAGAAACACTCTCCCATGGATGATAAGTTACTAGAAGTGGTGTATGCAATCCCAACTTTCTATTGCTAGGCTTAATGACAACACATAATGGACATACTCTTACAAATTGTGACACACTTTCAAGCATATGAGGCCAGTAACAATAACTTTGTAATTGTGCCACTGTCTTACCTACACCGAAATGACCAGCAATAAGAGAATATTATGTGCTTCCCTTTTGATGTTGAATCTCTCTCCCTGTGGAATACAAAGCTCACCAATATGGTATAACAAGTTATCGTGCATATGATAATCCAATTCCTCTACTTGGTTACCTTGACACAAAGTTGCATATACATCTTTGAAATCATTATCTAAAGCATATTGTTCAACATAGCTCTCATGCATGAAAGAATTATGCTTAAGAATAATGGATGCACTAACAATTGGTTTAGAAATCATATCAACAACCTTGTTATAGATACCTTTCTTATACCTTATCACCAAGTGGAATTTTTGAAGAAATCCCATCCATCAAATGTGCCTTGCTTGTTGCAACTTTGTTTGTGATTACAAGTATTGCAATGGCTAATGATCCGTGTGAATGATTGTTTCCTTACCTAGCATGTAGTGTTTCCACTTTTTCACACTTTGTACCAATGCATACAATTCCTTGTCATATGTAGGATAATTAATCACTACACCATTACAATTTTCTAAATTAAAACATATGGGCTTACCATGTTGCATTAGGACTGCGCCCATGGAATAGTCACTTGCATCAGTATGGATCTCAAATGACTGTCTCAAGTCAAGAAGTGCAAGTACAAGAGCTGAATATATATTTTCCATCTATGCATAAAATGATTTTTTCTATTTATCTCCCCACTGAAAAACCTACTTCACACTTGTCAATTCATGCAATGGAGATGTGATAGAAGAAAAGTTAGCAATAAACTTTCTCCAATATTGGGATTCTCCCAAAAAATTCTAACTTTTGTCCCTATTTTGGGCCTTAGCCAATTCAAAATTACATCAACCTTGGAGGAACCTATTTTCAACTCACCTTCTCCAACAATATGACCCAAGCAGACTAAAGAAGTTTTTCCAAATTCACATTTCGACATCTTTAAAAAAAAAAATCTTTCTACCAGACATCTAATACTTTCAGTGACATGCATGACATGTTCTTCACGAGACTTGCTGAAAATTAATATGTCATCTAAGTACACTATCACAACGTCATCTAAAAAATGCCTCAATACATCATTCATCACATGCATGAAAGTAGCAGGAGAATTAAAAATCCCAAAGGGCATAACCAACCATTCAAGCAAACCTTGCTTCGTTTTGAATGTTGTCTTCCATATGTCTCCTTCAGTGATTCTGATTTGATGGTAGCCACTCCTTAAGTCCAACTTTGTGAAATACACAACATATTTCAATTGATTAAGTCAATCATCAATTATAGGAAGAGGGCAACGGTTCTTTACCGTAATCTTGTTCAATGCATGGAGGTCCACACACATGCGTCGGGTTCCATCTTTCTTTGGCACTAAAACAATAGGTGAACTGAATGGAAAAGTAGTTGCTCAGATGATCCCCTTTTCAAGAAACTCTTGGATTTTTTTTTTAAATTTTTTTCATTTTCCATCACTGACATCCTGTACATGCCAATTTTAGGAAGAGGAAAATCTTGCTGCAATTGGATTTCATGTTGGATTCCTCTTTTGGGAGGCAATCCCTTAGTATCCTGAAACATCTCATCATATTTGTTAACAACCTCAACCAAATCAAATTTCAACTTTGAATCACACCCTTGAAAGGCTTCATTATCAACATAATTCTTTGGTTTGATCATTAGAAGCACAAAATTTTTGCTACAGTCAACAAGTCTCTTCATTTGTCCAGCATTCACAAATGAAAGGTTTATTTTCTTGTGATGTGCTCTAAAAATGTACTCAATACCATATTTAAACAAGTGATATTTGTTTTCATAGATATGAAAGATAGATTTCCTGTCATAAAGATATGGGCTTCCTAAAACAATACCACATATGTCTAATGGGACTACATCAAGCTCTACCTTATTAGTGAAGTTTGCAGTAATGGAAAATTTCAGTTTGAATTTTCTAGTTACTTGAAACTTTTCATTGTCACACAACCAACCTAAAGGATATGGTTTATGATGTGGAATGGTTTCCAAATTCAAATTTTTGACAATGTTTTCAGAAATGAGATTTTCTTGTGAGCCACTATCAAATAGAGTGTCAATCTTGTTATGTTTTGAGATGACTCTAATATGGAAGAGTTATATTCCTTAATTTTCACTTTTAGTTTCATTGTGACTATTTGAAGAACTTTTGATAGAAGTGAATTCCTTACCTTTCAATCCCATAGTTGTGGCCTTTGTTTCATCTCCCGAATCGGATCCTAAATCATGTTGTGTAGTTGCAGTTGTCTTTTGATTTCCTTTATTGTTAAAATTTGTGGGTCTCATGTTAGGATGAAGTTTCCTTTAGTGATATTCATTGTGACCATCCTTTGAACAATTATTGCATGGTAATTTTTATGACACTGTCTTGATGGAAATGTTCTTCTTCCCTTTTCCTTTGAATGTAAACTTTCCTTTGTCTCCACCTTTAAATGGTTTTTTGTTTCCCTCTTGTGGAACATGTTTCCCTCTTGCTTTTTGATTTGTTTCATGTACATAAACCTCATCTAAACTTGTAGGGTTAAACATGAGAATGGTATGTCTCAAATAGTTATGCAGACCTCCAATGAATTTCAGCAAAGTATCTTGACATGACAAATCTATACTTAATATCAATGCTCTTCTTCTAAACTCTTCGGTATAAATTTGCACACTTTGACCCTTTAATTGCCTAAATTTTTTCCAATCCATGATAGATTTTTTCATGTATGCTAATGGATAAAATTTTCTTCTCAATGCAGCAAAAAAATCATTCCAAGAAGATAAGACCTTACCATGTTTCTTCGTGTCCTCTTGAGTTTTGGTTTCCCACCAAATAAGTGTTGCACTCTCCAACCTTAATAAAGCAAGCTAAATTTTGGCCTCATCATCCTTGATCCTTTGTATCTTACAATACACTTCAATCTGACGAACCCAATTATCTAATCTATCAGATTTACCTCTCCATTATACATAGGAAATTCAAATTTTATGTGAATTTTTACCATGTCCCTTTGGAGAATGTGGAGGTGATTGTGAAGGGGTTGATGTAGAAGATGATGATGGTGAAGATGGTGGTGAGGATGGATGTGAAGAGAATGGTGGTGTCAAAGGTGGTTTGTCACCACTACCTCCATTCCCTTTTGGAGGCTTGCCCCAATCTCCTCCATCTTCTCTTGACGAATTACCTCCCTTTTGAGGATTGGAGCACTCACCTTGCAACCTTGTGTTTCTCTCTTCATAGATAACTTCCACCATTTGTGTCATGTCAAAGAATGCTTTCCTGAAATTATTTTCATCCTCTGACATATTTTCAAGCTCTCCTTCATGTGCCATGATTGTTGAAGCTTCAGGTGCAACTTGAGGTGAAATTTTTGGTGGAGATTGTGGCAATTGTCCTCTCCTTGTCCTTGACCTAACTTGAGGACTTGAAATCACAAGATTTCATTCTCCTCTCTCTAGATTCAACCTTGTAAGCATCATAAACACTTGCAAAAAAATTAAACCCTCAAACCAACACAGAACCTAATCTCTGATACCAAACTTATCTGTATTTGAAATCTTGAGAGTTTATGGTGAAATTTGCAAGTGAAAATATTAGGGTTTTTAAACACTTATGTAAATTTCATTAACACATTAATATGTTTTAAAACTCAATTTTTCTAAAAATAAATAAGACATTAGTACCATAATAGTATACACAGGACAACAAATGATGAAGGAGTTCACCCTTCTTGGGCTACATCTCCTGGTGTAGCTTCCAATGGTTGGGCCTCTTTCATTATGCTCAAAAAAGTGCGTTTACATAAATTTACATTGCTTAGAATGCTAAAATAATGTATCTAATGGCTCCAAAATAGTCAAAAACCCCTAACTGGGATCTTTCTGATCCCAAGAAGGTTAAAAACTGAATGATTTATGCTCCCATGAAGTTTTCTGCTAACTGTCCTACAATTCGCACTTCCCTGCAATATGTTCTATAATTTCCACCTTTTACGACCACGTGGAGCGAAAATTTTGCCTCGTGCCAAAGAGATTCCCATAGCACCAAGGGAAAATTTTTGAAACATTAATCGCACTAGTTGACCCTTTTTCCGGCTATTTTTTTGCCAAGTGGCAAGTGATCCGTCGTCGATCTCGAGCTCGTATAGTTTTTTGCTGGTTTGTATTGATGTTGGTTTAGCTGCATGGTTGAATGTTGGTTGAGATCATGGGTTGGGGGTTAGTGGAACCCTTCCCAAAGCAGGTTCCACTCCCCACCCATTGGTCCTTATTGTTTCATTAAACATTAATCCTGTAACAGGTGATCACCACCGACTATTACATGTTATGGATCATGCCCTAGCCGCCAAGCCATATCTACCTCAACCTTTGATAAAGGTTTTAATACATATTTTGGTGGTGTATTATGTGGTATGGTGCGTCGATAATACATATGGAATTAAACTTTGGGTTGGCACCTATAATAAGGTTTCAGGCTAGGGTTATCCCTTGACCCTGGTTAGTGGACCGAAGTCGGGGGTTAACCCTGTCCCCACCCCCACATATGCCACAATTAAACTTCAAATAGGATTGCGCATCCATATAGGTTAACTCACAATGTAGTGGAGATGGCGGGGATCTTGCCTGGTCTATGAAAGGTATGGTGTTCAAATCCCCAGGGGCTATTCAGACTCCACACAAAATTTTGGTCAGCCATGAGGAGGTCATGAGGTAGCCACTGGTTCACCCACGTGGCTCTCCCTCATTGGGCCACCACACAAACTTTGAACCAATATAAATTTAACCAAATTGAACCAATCATCTACTGCCAAATGTCGACCACCCCTTGGTCGATGGAGGACCAGTCAGCCTGCCAATTCATTCTCTAGTCAGCAGTACAGACTGTTCACTGGGCATCCCTGTAACCCAAATTCAATTTTTTTAGTTCTTTCCAAAAAATGGATGGAACGCGATATCGGGAGCATCTAATGTTGGATTTGAATGAAACGAGTTGCTTTTGATTCAAGGCGACGAGGTCTATGCTTTAAATTTGGTTTCAAGCCAATCCGAGAAATTTGAATTTTGAGCACTTTCTTAATTCACTAGATATTTGACGAGCTACCAATGAGGTATGATTTGAGTTTACGTCAATTTATTTTGAATCTAATGGAATTTATGTGCTTGCTACATGAAACAATGTAATATCCAGTTTGGGATGGTTGAAAACAACTGCAAGAACTAGCAGCTTCAGTAAAAGGAATTGGAACATGCAGCAGTATGTTGGTAAAGCACTTTAGGAGCACGACCATTGTGGGCCGAGAAAATTTTAGGGGCTAATATTCGCAATTGGGCTAATTTTACATGTTTTTTCCAAAAAAAAAATTTCCAATTTCCTTTTTATAGTACATGATTATTTTACCTTAAAAATTGCCAAAATATTATATCGACTAATATAAAATCATTGGAAATCTAAATATTTCTACAAAAATATCACCAAAAAATTTATAATTTTCATATTAGGTACTAGTAAGATTCACCAAGGTTTCTAAACTTTAAGATAAACTTTCATCCTTAAAATTTTCCCTGATCGTGGGACACTGGTACCCAATAGTGTCCATTGATTTCCATGAGCATGCTATGACTAGTTTGTTGGATTTGAGGCATGGATATGCCTTGGTTTTTGTATCTTCCTATGAAAGGAAGCCTTACCAAGGGATGGACTTCCTGGGATGGGGGTGCTAGCAAAACTTGGAATGTGTGTGACTGCACGAAAGGGGGTGATCGAATTTCTCGAGGGACTGTATAGCAGAGAAGGGAAGGTCGAGGATGGATTTTTTTTTGGTCATTATCATTTCCAGATGAAATCAGATGCACATTGGGAGTGTGCCTTGTAGCAATGAGCTGGTAACTATTCACTGAGAGGACAAATGGTGCATGATTGTAGCACTGGACATTGGATGCAGCTTTGACTTTGGCAATGGATTCTAAACTTCCTGGGAAGGAGGTGAATACTGGTATACTTTGAGGGTGGAGGTGTGAGCCTCTGGATTACCTTGTTGCAAATGCAGGCCTCATATCCTTTTATTTTTTGGTTGAGAAAATGTGCATATGTGTATATGTGTATATTATTGTAAATATTGTATCGAGATGGATTTATAAAGCTCCATAGGCAATGTTATTATTTTTTGGTTGAAGCAAATGTGGTTAGTATTGGAAATATCATAATAAGATGTATTATAAAGCTCCAATAGACGGTATGATTGTCATGTTTTAGTAGATGGTCATTGTAAATACGGAAACGAGCTATGTTATAAAGCTTCATGGGTAGTATGTTTTGTTTTCAGCCGTCTTGTTGGTTATAGGTGTCATTGAAAATCGAGGATGGTGTTCCCCTAAGGGGGAGGGTTCTATAACAACCATGGTTAAAAATACATGTAAAAATATATAATACCATGTTGATGGGACACGTATTCCAATATGAATGGTGGGAAAAACATGCTAGGTAGTGTTCACTTCAGTTTATTACGGAAAAAGAAATTGGAAAAGGAAATGGCAAAGGCATTAGAAAGGCATGAGGCATTAATTGGCATTTTTTTTTATGAAAATAATGGAAATTAGGAGAAAAGGAAGGAAAAAAGTCATAGGTTGCATGTGAGGAGGAAAATGAAGGAAAATAATGGAAAATGAAGAAAATAGAGGCCTCATTAATAAAAATGATTTTGAGGATTAGTGGGTAAGATTTTGTTCAGTGTAGTTTTGGAGCTCTCATTACTCTCTCTCTCTCTCTCATACTCTTGGATACATGGAGTTTTCTTGGAGCACTCTTAGAGGGTGTGGCATACTTGGTGATTTGGAGCAAGAAGGAAAAGGAAGAGAAGGAAAGCGCAAGAATACATTGGGATCAAAGGCTACATATGGATTTCTTTGCAGGTATCGAGTTGCATGTATGGTTTCCTTAATAGTTTTGGCATGCATGGCACATGCATATGGTTTATTGGTTATTATTATTCAATGGCAGGGAGGATTTCCTGGATTGACAATGGATTTTCCCATCCTTGCCATTTCCTGGATAACCATGGTGTTGTGAGTTCATTTTCATTGTTTTTTTTATGGTTGTTTCTCATGATTCCTTTAGCTGTGGGTTGATTTATTAGTTATTGGAGCCTTGGTTGGAAAAATGCTCTGTAGACCTAGGTGGGTTGCATTGCTAGTCCTAGAGCCTTGGTTGGACAAATTCTCTGGAGCCCATAAATAGTTGGGGTTTAGCTACTAGGCCTGGAGCCTTGGTTGGAACAAATGCTCTGGAGCCCTGGAAAACTTGGGTAGAGAACAATCTAGTGATGGTTAGTGATGTATGATTGTGAGGTGGAACTAGTGGTTGAGGGTTGAGGTGGTGTAACCTCTAGAAGCCCTAGCTTGGTATTGATTGATGTGTTTTATGAGATCCCACATTCATGCTTGGAATATGGCACAGGGGTGATTGGCTGAAGCGAGATTTGGCTCAGCCAATATATGGTCGAGTGGAATGTGATATTTTGCATTCATTAATAAGAGGTTCTCTCCTTGAAACCCTATGTATAAATTTAATGGTTTATATGTGGATTATATGGCTGATGTATCCTTGATATTTTTGTTGTTGTTATGTTGGTTATAAGCATGTACTATGATAGTGATGATATGGATCTTCTCATGTTTTTATTTGTAGAGGAATGAACAGTGTATCTGTGACCTAATAAATGATAATGCAACCAATGATGTAAGGTAACAATGCTTCTTAATGATTCTCATATAAGTATGAGACCCCTATGCTCAGATCTGTTATTTAGACCTGTAGATTGTATTTGATGCCAAGTTTTTGACAAAATGTCAGTCCTGATTGAAGATGGCTAAGCTTAGTGCTGAAGTTAGTTTTTGGTTTATTAGCCTCGTCATCATGTGTTTAATGGATTCTAGAAGTTACAACAAGTTATAGGCAGTGGCCAAAATTCTGGGCTTAAAAAGTGCCTTAAATTCTGCACTCTGGAAAAACACTGCTAGAAATAGTCCCTGGACTCAAGCATGCAAGCTTGTGCATGCATCCAAAGCCTCCTAATTGCATGCATGCATGATTTTTCAAGCATACAATGGTTTAAGGGCTCAAAAGCTTAGTGGGACCCAGGGGAAGGATGCCTGAATGGTTGGATTGGCTCCCGGGGGTGTTATTGTTGATGTACAATGTCTATGTGATGTGTTTCTGTCGATTCCACTTCCTTAAGGTCACCTATGAGGGTGAATCTCATCATAGTAGCCTCTCATATTAGGTTTACCCCGGTTGGCTGGTTATTTGGGTAGATATAGGAGGAGGGTGTTACACACATGAGCATAGAAGGAACCATTAGTTAACCTACAAATTAGTTTCTAAAATAACAATGATCATGAAAGAAAGTAAGAACACACATACAACAATATGTATACCAAATCCAAAAAAATAGTTCATTTTCTTTAGTAGATATGAACACAAAAATACATCATAGACATTAGAAGAATAGTCTTACAACATCCAAAATACATGCATGTAAGTGCATCAACTTTGAGAGCTTCGAAATATTAAGTGAAAGTTCCAAATACACAGTTTCAATGATGTGACACTAGCCCCAATAGTGGGACATGAAGCTATCACTTTCTCCTCCAAAGAATGATCTTCTCTCCTATGCTAAGCTATAGAATCCAAGGCTAATAATATAAATTTCCAAGTCCTTTTCTTAAGGTGTGAGGGTTTATTTATAACAATTAAGGCGACCCTTCACCTTTCCATGTGACTCTTGATATCCCTCCTGACTCTTGAGATTCTTAATCACCTTTAGACTATCTATTACTCTTCACATTTCACACATGACTCTTGGAATTCCACTCACATGATTTAAATTTCTTTTATTATTTTTGAAATACAAAACTAAATTTGAAAAAAATATGTCCATAGCCATGAGGCAAAATAACTTATCATGTTCAAATTTAAGGAAACTGCAAGCTCCAATGTAAGATGTTGGTATCAAGATTTATATTGTGTGGTTATGTATCCAACCTTTTGTGATAGCTCTAGATTATATATATATTTTTCCTTCGACGCATCTAGATAATTATCTTGGAGCCTATCTAAATGTTGTTCCACAATGTGACTAACTTCATATGTAGCATGGTTGACTCATCTACATATTGCAGAACATATTCTTTTGTCACCTATAAATCATCCTGGGTGGTCACCTATCTAATACTGTTCAAAAAAATTTATATCTCCTTCATGATAACATTCCTGCTTTTAACTTCCCCAAGTGCCCCTACAGAAGGTATTTTATGCATTCTCACCAAGGAATCCAATCCGTTGTATCGTCATGCATATGCTGATATAATGTTGGTTACATAATTTTTGAGTTGCTCATAGACATGTATGAAAATTATTATCTCTGCTCTATCAATCTTAGCATCATACCTTCCTTTCCTAACCAATGTTGAAGGTACATTTAGATACTTGGCACCCCATTCCTAAATCTAGTATATAGCTACATAAGTTTCCTTCAATACTTTCACATTCTCCTGTGATCATCTATGTACCTCAAACAAGGGAACCACTGCCTTATGTAAAGTGATCACATCCTCATACATTTGCTTCATTGAGTCTTCCAATGGTTTGAGTTATTCATGTATGGTTTCTTGCAATCCTTCTCTGTTAGCACTAGTGGAAGACATTCTCTCATTTTCAACAATGAGATCATCAATTTGTTTCTTTGAAGTAGCCAATTCCTTTTCCAATTGTTTATTCCTTTTCATCAATAAATTTGTGTTATTTTCTATGGCCACTGCAAAGGTCGCATTGGCTAAGGCGACTTCTCTAGGAATTTTCTTAGTGTTTAACACAATCACCTTTTCTATGTTGATGGAAACATGGTGATTAGGATCATTCGGAAAATACCTTCTTTCTTATACTATCTTGTTCTTAAACTCATCAAAGGTGAAGTTAGAAATATCCATGACCCTATCCTCGGGTGGAGGAAGTATCCCCATTTCACTAAACGGGAGATGGCCATCAGTCTAAGAAGTTGTGGGCCGAATTTTTCATTATTATCTGATTGACTCAATTTATATTGCCTAGTCATCCTCCTCTTGTTCACCATCTAAATTCTGGTCCTAAAAATTTCTTGCAAACTCCTCTTTCTATTTTCTCTTGTTTTCTTCTTCTACCAATAGCTTATGTCATTCCTCTTCTTTCCTTTGCTTCTTCTTGCTACTTGTTCTAATTTTACTCTTTTTTTTTCTTCTTCAATTATTATTTCCTCTTCTACATGCCTTCCCCCTTCTTCCTTTCTTGTTATTCCTTTTTCTTACGATCCTCCTCCTACTTTCATTCCTTTTCTTGTTTATTTTTCCTTGCTTCTTCCCATTTCTTCCTTTTCTTCTCTGCTTCAATTCTTCCCTTGGTATGTGGATCAACTTTGAATTCCCTGCTCCTCTCCTCTTCTAGATCATGTCACAAATTCCTCTTTGTCCCAACATCAACCTAAGCGACCACTTCCTGTGGGGTCCCTTCTTGATTAGTATTTGGTACATGAGTTGTATGAGAAGGGCCTACCTCATCACCTCGTCCAACTTCTCCGGAATAATTATACTAATTCATGATCTTCTCTTCATATTCCAAAGTGTCAGAAATATATGGCCAGATGAAATGCAGCTTTGCACAATGTCACTTACATACTCCCCTAGGGTCATATCAATGAAGGATCATCTCTCTAAATCTGAGGCAGTTAAGTTTTGTAATTTCTACTTATGTTTCCTTTAGACTCTTTAGTTCATATGACCCTACTTCCAGAGGGAAGTTAGTCTAAGGTGACTTCTTCTTCTTCTGCAACTATTCGACAATATTAAGCATAGCTGATAACCAATCTCCTGCATGACTATTTTTTCGGTCACATACTTCAACATAATATGTGAAGGTGTATATGATATGAAGACTTTTATATATGTGCCTTGAGAAGAAGCAAACCAATATGTAACTTCAGAAACTTCTTTGGCCTTGTCAATCATGCATGGTGCCTCAACCTAAAATATCTTGTGATAAAGCACAGTAATAAAGTGGTTGACTATTTTGTCATAAAACCCTCTATAATTTACTTCTAGAAGTAGCTTGCAATGGATATTGATAAAGGGTTGTTGTAGGGTCCATTTCCACTTTATACCTAGAAACTCATTTAGGGCACATATCCCATCAAGTAAGTATGTTTTCATATATAACTCAGGCTACTCACTTTTTGAAACCTTTTTTCCTTTGACACATTTATTTGCAGTTGTTGGGATAATATATCTAACCAATTAAAGATATTTCCTTCTAAAACAACTAGGTTGAGCATATAAATCTATCCTTCTTCAAAGAACTCAGTGATCTTTCATCCATAAGATCTATAGCACATAACCATGAGGTATTGATAGAATTTCCTTTGTGACTTTTTTCTGTAGATTCTCTCTTGCTTCTGGTGAAATTTTCCTGGTTCTTGCCACCATGTATTAAGGAAATACTTTGTACTTAAATGAGACCAAGTTGTGTAAAAAATTCAAGTATTCCTTTGGACTCGATAGCTTGTAATAAGAGTGAATACAATGGAGTTGATACGTCACGAGCTCTTGCCCACTTGCACTGCTAAGAATCATGTTCTTTGAGTCTAGAGGTTGTAGTATCCTTCCTATAAATTCTACACATGGTAAATTTGGATATCTGCAAGCAACCTTGTGTTACCTAGATCTTTTGATATTGATGTATACTTATTTTGTCCTCCATTTTTTCTAGGACCTATTTCTTAATAAAATATTTGTTATGATACTCCATGTTACAGTGGTGGACTTGTCAATGAATCATTTTATATCTAACATAATAGGAACTTTTTGTCTAGATTTGTCCACGACACCTTCGACATTGCTTCCAGTAGCCTGCCTTATTCGTCCTTGATGTGTGACAGGAGGCATTATGTCGGTGGAAGTTGAAAAACTAATAAGATTTGGATTTGCAATACCTGGAAGTGGAAATTCACTCATGAAAAACAAAATGAGTTCCGAAAAATCACCTATTCTATCAAGTTTAACAATGTAAAAGATAGTCAATAAGAGGGAATATTGTGCTAATTTTGAGCATAAGCATGCAAGCTTGAGGCACTATGACCTTGCTAGCTACTAGAAGTGTGCTTTGTGCAATGGCAAGGAAGAGAAACTTAGATTATTCGCATGTTAGATCAACAAGATATAAAGGTTAGAGTCATAGGTCCTGGAATTCTGTAATGTGAAATTGTTAGAAGAGAGGCTTCTCTGTTGCATAGTTCACATTAGCATAAAGTAGGGGGATGCATGTTACTGACTGGAAGTGCACAATGTGTAATTAAAGGCTAGGTTGAGCACAGTATGCAAGCACAATGAGTAAGGAGATCAAGATTTCTGACTAGGAATGTGTAATGCGTAATTGAAGAGAGACAAGTCCTTTGATGTGAACATGTCACATAAGCAGTGAGAAATATGTGAGGACTTATTGCTTGGAAGAGAGAAATGAACTCGTGGAGGGATGGAGGAAAATATCATCTCAAAAATTTCCTAAGTTTTATACAAGAATAAGAAAAGAGTATCATGAGAATGACAAGACTAGCATGCATGTATTCATATATTCAACCGCAATCATGAATGGAATGTGAAAGGTCATGGAATGCGAAGAGACACTAGAAATAACACATGAAAAATTGAAGTGACAAATGTAAGAGATAAATGAATCAAAAGTGACACTACCAATGGAAAAATAAAGCAAAAACGACACATGTGAAAGCATACGCGAAACATGCGAAACTAAAAGAAAGCAAAAGCGATAATTGAGAAAATTTCCCAGAAAGTGGTGCACTTGCAACCAAAAATTCTCTATGTCCTCAAAGAATGTGCCGAGATGCAAATAAAATGATGAATGTGAGAATAGCTCTAGGCTATGCTCCTTATATATGGAGAGCACACATGCAATTATTGTTAGGGTTTGCAAGTGCTCTCAACACATGTCGGGAAACTAGGATATAATAATGAGTTGATTTCCACTTGAGATAGCGTTGACTTAGGAAAATTCACTTTCACTGTCAATAAGCATTGCACATTCTATGTTCACAAGGAGACTGCAATTACTGTCTTTGGGAATTGTGTAATCACTATCCCTAGGAAATGCGTAATTCCTATCAGCAAGAGGTGTGTTTTCTTGTGTTTCAAGAGTGTGCACTAACTATCTACAGAGAGCATGCTCCACCTAGTGGAAATAAGTGTGCTCCACCATTTCCAAGATGTCTGTAATCACTCCTTGAAAGAGTTGCACTTATGAATGCATCAAGAGCTAGGCATGTGAAATCAAGTAGGTGTGACACTTAGGATTTCTAAAAAAATACTTGAACACTTTGAAAAGTATGACCAAGGATGACCTCAATGAATTATAAAAACAATTCATGTGACATTAAGGGGCTCTAAATTTATATATATCCAAAATTTTAGATGGTGTTGTAGCAGCTGCAACACCACCTATTCCAAATTTTCAACTTACTTTTGATATATATTAATTTTAAGTGAGAGTTTTGCATGATATTCCCATAGCTAGTAGGGACCTCCCTCCACCATTTTCCATTGTTTTCCTTAAAGGTGGGATTCCTTATCCAAAAAGCATAAAATATAAAGGATTTTTCTAGGATTTCCTTTTCAATCTGTGTTCAAACCCATGGGCCAATGATAAAATTTGTAGCTTATCATCATAGAGGTCTTTATTGCAATTCGTGTAAGGTTAAATTATTCTCATATTAAGAATCAATCTAATCTAGCGGCGATTTGAGCTTATTTACCTCTCCAGTTGTTATGTTATGGATTCCATTGGTGGTTTTTCGCTCAACTAGTTTTAAGGAATCTATCGTTTTCTTAAAGTGAATTAAAGTTTAATCAAGCCCTTATATGACCCCTTTATTTTCATTCAAATATTTTATTGTATTAAAATTCCTCCCAATATCTAATACAAATCCTAAACTAGCCTATATATCTTATGCAAACTTTGAACAAACTTAATTATTGGTTAAATAAGCATTACTGATGTACCCATAGGAAAGTGACCTTCTGGAATTCAGTCATAATATTTCTTTGGGTGGCCATAAAGTCTAATAATGTAGTTTCTGTAGGATTCCACATGATGGCTAAACTCCCTTAGGCTCCACCAATATTCATTGCGATCAATTGAAAACTTTCCTAGACTAAATTTTCAATTATGTAAATTAAATTTATTTTATATAACATTACTAGTGTTGGAGTTTCTTGAATGATTTTATTCTTGAGAAATATGTGAGAGACTCAGGAAAAATTTAATGTAATAAAATTTAATAAAGGCAAAAATAATACCATGGTTATGGGACACTTATTCCAAGTTGAATGTTGGGCAAAGATATCCTAGTGGGTATAACTCGATATGTGTTTATGGAAAATGGAAATTGGAAAAGGAAATGGCTAAGGCATTAAAGAGGTAAAAATTATTTTTGGCACATTTATTTATGAAAATAAAAGAAATTAGGAGAAAAGGAAGGTAAAATGTCACAAGTTGCATGTGAGGAGGAAAATGAACGAAAATAACGAAAAATGAAGAAAATAGAGGCCTCATTGATAAAAAGGCTTCCGAGGATCAATTGGTACATTTTGTTAGTTCATTTTTTGGGCTATCTCATTATTCTCTCTCTCTCACTCATGGATACTTGTATTTTTCTTGGATAATTCCAACATTGAGCCAAGAAAGAGGAAAGCAAGCAAAGGAAGGAGAAGGAAAGGAAAGGAAAGAAAATATCAAGCAACGAAGAGTAGGATCTAGCATCTTTAGGAAGAATACTTGTAGGTAACATATTGCATGTGCAATTTACTAGCTGGTTTGGACATGCATGGCTTATTCATGGTTGTATTTGGTTCTCTTGCTATCAGTGGCATGGTTTTGCCAGGATTTGACAGTGTTTTTTAGCCTTGCCTTGCCTTTTTCCAGATGCCATGGTTTATTGGGATTTTGATCTCAGTTTTGAGATTTCGAATTTCTGGATGGATTCTAGAATCCGCAGGGGAGGTGGTCTCAAGAAAAATTCCTAAAGGCCTAGGAATCCTTTGCCGGTTTTGGAGGGATACACAGTAAAGCCTGAGGATGGTGTCTTGGTTTAGGGCCTAGTGATCCGAGATTTGGATTGCAGTAAATCCTAAGAGATGGCGAGACAAAAAATTCCTCAAGGATAGTGATGGATTTCTGGAGGCATTCCAAGCTTGCTTTGGTTTTTTGATCGAAGCATTGGTTTTGGTGTGATCACGGTATGGTGAGGGGGGAGGTGGGTTAACCTCTAGATTCCCTTGGTTGTTTTTGGATTGGTTTATCCATGAGATCCTACATTCATGCTTGGAATATGGCACGAGGGTAACTGGATGAAGAGAGATTTGGCTCATTCATGTCTATGGTCGGGTCGTACGTGGAAGTACCGAACCTAGTGGGTTATTTCCTATGATTAATGAAAGCTAATTTCTCTTGATTTTGTACTTATTAATGTGTGGATTTAATGCTTGTTATATCACTGTTATTTCCAAGGTTTTATGTTGGTTATAATCATGGTGAAACAACTGGTTCTTGTCATTGTTATTTCATGTATTTAGTTGTAAATGTTAATATAATGGATGCAAGACCTAATTGATGGCATATCAGTTCAAGGAAGAGGGTGGTGATATTTCTTTTAATGTCTCTCAAGATTTTTCAATCATTTGCGCTTTGTCTTGTATACTAGACTTGTATATTTAATTCATGCCAATTATTTGACAGAATGTTAGTACTAGCTGGGGATGGTTAGGCCTAGTCCTAGAGTCAAGTTTTGGCTTATTGGAATTTTTGTTATGTGTTTGATGAATTCTGAAAGATATAGGAAGTTTTGGGCAATGTACAGGATTCTTGGCCTAAAAATATCCTTAAATCATGCGGATGTAGCCACAGGTCTGGGTTAAAGAGTCCCTGGATGCACGCATGGCTATATTGTGGGAGCATTCAGAGCCTACCATATGCACCCTTTGTCATATCAAGGAAGCATCCAGGGGTTTTATTCATTAAAAGTCAGTGGGACCAAGGGACAATTCAACTTGATGACTGGGATAAGATCTGGGGGTCCTGTAGCAGGTGCAGGGAGTCTGTGTTATGGTTTTTCACGTTGATTCCACTTCCTTAAAGTCACCAAGGAGGTTGAGTCTACTCTTAACTTCCCTCAGCTTATGTTTACCCTAGTTGGCAGGTTACTTGGGTAGATGTAAGGGGAGTGTACGTTACAGGTGGTATCATAGCATGGTTGTGCTCTCCTTGGGAAAAGTTTGATGTTGTAAAGCTTATTTTCACCATTCATTCACGTCAGTTGTGCATGTGCCTCTCATGCTTGTGGTATATGTATTGGTTATATCTGCATGGTGTTAGTCATGGTGGCAGTGATGTCACCATGGAAGGGTTGATGGTGTTGTTGTAAATGTGTTTTCATGAGCATATGACTAGTTATACGTGTCATATGCTTACATGTTTTCAAGTGTGCATTGGGATGGTTGAGGTTTTCATGCATGAGGGCATGGTGTGTATTTGATATAGTCATGCATTTATGACTGGACTCTAACTAGAATGATGTTTATGTGTTGTTATACCATGTGTTACAAGTCTATATGTTGCTATGTATTATGTTGATTGGTTGATCTTGCAGATGAGATATCCTCCCCAGATTACGCTAAGGTATGTAGGTTTATTGTGATTTGGTTTAAGCTTACATGAGATTCCTTGTATGAAGAAATAAAAGAGGGCTAGAAATCTGGTAGACTACAAAGATTCTCCTTATGAATTCGATGAGCAGCATGGTGTTGGTCACTCATCTGATTTAGCAGATACACTGAAAATTTTGAAGGAAGAGATAATGATTTGTAAGGCAGACAATGGCAGAATCATACAAGCACAAGAAAAAAAAGAAGTGAATGAGGCAATTCGTCATAGTTTTTCAGATTTGCAGCGATAGGGGCCACCTCATATTAGTTATGTACAAAATTATGGAACTAATGGGGCATATCAAAGTAGGTCTCGTGGTGGCTACAGGTCAAGTATAGATGACACAATTAGATATGGAATATTCTTGGACACTCTGGATAGGAGAGGTGATAGACACAAGTACTACTCTAATTATGGTTCTGATAGGCATTATGATCCTCATTGTTATCATCCTTACAGGAGGAGTGATAGGGGATATTTTCCATATGAGTTTAAGAAAGCAAAGGCACCTACCTTTGATGGAGAGATGAAGAAATCATAGGATGCAGAGGCATGGTTTATTGGTATGAGGAAATTCTTCAGGTTGCATGATTACTGAGAAAACATGAAAGAAAAAATAACTACATTAAAATTCAAAGGTAAAGCAGACATTTGGTGGGAATATATGAATAATGTTAAGGGAATTTATGAAGAGCAACTGACTTGGAGTGAGTTTGAGAGGTTATTTCGGAAGAAGTATCTGTCAGAGAGGTACTATGATGCTAGAGCTCATGATTTTTATGAGTTGCAGAGGTTCCATGATAGATGATGAGTATACTAGCAGGTTCTTGTATTTGTGGAGATATGTGCATTACCTCAAGGAGGAGAAGGCCAAGCTTCAGAGATTTATCAGTGGGCTTCCAATAGCCTACAAAGATTGGATTGAGTTTGAAGAGTCTAGATCATTGGAGGAGGAAATTCAAAAGTTGAAGCATGGTTATGAGTAGTCAAAACACAAAGTTGAGCCTAAGCGTGTTTTGCTAGGAAATGAGAAAGCTAAAGGAAGATGGCCACCAAAGTGGGAAAGACCGCATGATGTAGTTGAGAAGGAAAATGTGGTTCCTTACAAGAAGTTTTGAGATTTTGTGTATTTGGGGCAGCATCAGTTATGCTCTAGGTCCCAAATTTTGAGGAAGGACTAGAGTACACTTGATCTACAAGACCCAGAAATTGATTTGGGAAATTTCTTCTAGTTTAGGAGATACAAAATTAATTAATTATTTCCTAAGTTAAAACTTCGGGAACTTAAATAATTAAAGTGAATTTAATTAAACATGTGATGAAATTGTCTTAAGTCACACAGATCAAGCTTTCTTTTAATCTTAGCCATTGATTCAAGATCTGATCATGGTCGTTGATTTGTCAACAAGAAAATTATAAAGGAAAGGCTTGGGGTCATTTGTGAAGACACAGAGAGGTAGAGCACTAAAGCTAAGCTGAGATTCTAGGGCAGGGTTCGCTAAGAATACTCAGAAGTGTTTCAGCTGCAGAGAGGGGAATTTAGGCCAAGGGGATGATTTGATCCTGGGGTCTAGAATACACAAGAGGCAGAGATTAGCTCAGGGACAATGCAGAAGAGGAGAGCAGCATCAGCAGCAAGGACAATGCAGTCCCTCTAAGGATAGCTTGATTTTCAGCAGGAAACCATCAGAGGGTTATGTAGAGACCCTTAGGGGAAGCGTAGTGACTGTGTCACCCAGTTTGGGGTAACGCAGTCTCTTCTAGTGCAGCGTTGAGGGTTGGAGGTGCTTCAGAGGCTAACGCAGAGGCTTTCAGGGGCAGCGCTGGGGTTTCTAGGCCCTAATCTTGGCTGAGTTCTATAAACCTCGTTTGAGGGTGTGGATCAGTCATTATTTTGGCCCTAGATCATCTAGTGAGCTATATATCTAGTATATTCTCTATCAGTATTTCCAGATCTGGAACCCATATTTGTGTATTCAGAAATATTCTTAATAATAAAACCCTCCAGCAGCCAGAGACTGGTTTTCTCGCATGGGTTTTTCCGGGGACTATTTGTCCAGAAATAATTGTGTCACTTTGTATATGTATGCACGAACTTGTTCTAGATCCGGATTGGTAGAGATATGTTATGTGTTTTTCTTCAATTTTAACTTGAATTTATTCAGTTAATAGCTTGTATAATTAGGAGGAGCATAACCAGATTAACAGAGATAATTTCTGCATAAAGTGTAAATATTCAGAAATTTCTACATCGTATCAGAGAAATTGCAGATCTAGGAGGGTCACCAACATGAGAGACTGAAGGTTCTAGCTGCAGAAAGCAACTGGAAAAGAAGCAGAAATGCAGATCTGAAGGGACAATGCAATTTTCGGAGGAATATCCACGTAGAAGGAAGGGTGACGTTGTCTAGCACTATCTCTTAGCAAGCCCACGTAACTACTGCACAGAGGAAACTCACAAACAACACTGGATTGGTCTAAAGACAACTAGTGTGATTCAGATCTGAATCTGTCAGATCTAGAAAAGACTGCAGAAATTCATAAGAGCTGGTGGGGTTAAAATTCTGAAGTTTTCAGATTTTTAGCCTTAGCACAAGTGACAAAGAGCGGGAGGAGATCAGCTTCTCAGAGATTTTCTAACCAAAGGTAACTTGCAGTTTGATTAGAGGATCAAAGAAGAAGTTGAATCATAGTTGATTTGGTAGATTTCCAAGGAGGGAAATCAGTTGTCAAAGGGAGCAGAAGGTGCCTATTTCACCAAGGGCCTTCGATATATTTCTCTATAAAAGAGAAAAGGAAGTTCTGACACATTCTGAGAAGATGGCTCCTCATGGACTGCATGATCAGGATAGGCTAGATGGTCTCAAAATTTTCAGTTTGGAAGACAAGGATCCTGATAGTCCTTGAGGCATACAATCTTAGAGACCATGTAGAGCAAACTCTGGCCACACCGACAGATCCAGATATCCTTCGAAAGCATAAGGAAGCTGTTGGGCATGCCAAGCGGCTGATTATGGATGGTATCGAGGACCATATTGTACCACACGTATCTAAGAAGAAGACAACTAATGATATGTGGAAGGCCTTGACTTCCCTGTATAAAGGAAAGTCTATCCAAAGAAAGATGATGTTGGAGACTTAGATGAGGTCATTCATGATGACCAAGGGAGAAGACATGGAACATTTTCTCTTCAGGTTGCAGTCAATAAGAGATCATCTGACTGCAATGGGTGCAACGGTGGATGATGCTGTGATAGTCAAGACTGCCCTTAATGCAGTCACAGATGAGTGGGAAACCTTTGTCCAAAGTATCTTGGGCAGAGCGGACCTCCCAGATTGCGACAACTTGTGGTCAATTTTGTGTCAAGAAGAACTCCGTAGGTTCTCCAAGAGGCAGCACAACCGTGCATTGAGAAAATTGAAGAAGGAAGATGAGGAAGATGCAGCCTTGGCATCAAAGAAGAAACCAAAGAAGAATAAGGATCTTTCTATGATCAAGTGCTTCCAGTGTGGTGAAATGGGACATTTTTCCAGCAATTTTCCTGAGAAGAAAAGGGACAAGGAAGCATCTTCTTCCAAAGCAACTGTGGCAGATGATGGGTCAGGAGATGATGCAGCCATGAGTGCTCATGAACCATGGAGGTGGGGTGACATGGACATGTAGAGGAGCTACATGGAAGATAGGCGGGATCCTTGAGCAGCTCATCTCTTGGATCATAAATGAGATACGACTGCCTTAAGACAGTAGCAGGACAAGGGGAGCAGTGGGTGCATAGATCACAGATGAAGTAGAAGTAGAGGAAGATCTGAAGACTGGAAGGCACAGCGTAGAGCAAAGCAGCAGCAGCGTAGAAGCAGTAGCAATGCAGAGGCTGATGTGACTTTAGCAGCACAAAAGGCTTCAGAGGGACAATGCAGTGTAGCGGCAGCGTGATAGATTTTAGCACAAGGGGTTGATGTGACTTCAATAGTGCAGAGGGACTCTGATTACACAGGCAGAGTTGTAGTTGTGCATCGTTCTTTATATGCCAGCTGTTATAGTGACATTTATCACCTTCTTGTACTTGATGATTTACACTTTGGCCTTGGGCACCCTTTCCCCCAGACTTGAACATTTTCCCAAAAAACAGTATCTTGAAACCCATACGCGACTCTGCCCAGAATTTTCCGCGTATACACGTGAGTCCATTCATAGAGATCTGTGTATACATTTTTAATTATTAAAAAATATATAAATTCCCTATATTTGAGGCGGGTTTGATGGTTATTCCAGTAATTCAACCACCCCAGCTCGTGGCCTAACTGCTCCTAACTGCAGAAACTAATTTGAGGCAGTATAAAAGCCCCTTAAAGGAATGGCCTAAGGGAGAGAGAAAAGATATAGATATTATACTATGTTGGAGCCCTATTCAAGTCTGATATTCCCATGCCTCCTACACTTCCCAGGTATATTCAGGAAACTCTTGTTTCCTTGAGATGTTCATCATCCTATATGACATCTATTGTGCAAACATCTTAGAAGAATTCTTGCGCGGCTAGGTCTGGACGGATCCAGAGGACGGTATGCTCGAAGGCCGTGGCAGGATTAAGGTGATCTCTCCACATTTTGATTACTATACGTGTCATTCATAATAAGAAGAGCCATCTTGTTCCCGATGTTCACGTGTTTATGATTCTTGATACATGTGTAATAATCATTAATTGAATGTTTCACATTGTTTTTATCACATTATGTATGGTTTTCACTGACATCTAGGAACTATATATGTTGTACAACTAGGTTTTTGTGTTTGTTCTTTGTGGATTTACAAATTTCGGAGCACAAAGTGTTGCAGGGGGTTTCCACCCCACGGGATCTACATCAACCGAGGGATTTTCGGGTAAGTTATGCAACCAGTAGAATCTAATTTTTAGTATAGAAGTTGGTTAAAGTGAGTCCCTCTTGAATGGCATGCCCCTGATCTGTGAAGGTTGTCAACCCAAGACCTTTAGGGTATTATTTCTAGAAACATAAATGGTGACTCCACTGGGGATCACATTCTTGTGATTTCTCATTTAGGTTGTTTCATCTGTCTTGTAGGTTCCCAACAGTTTCTATCACTTTTTTCAGTCTAGTAAGTCCTTTTTCAGTCAGACAAAAGACCTGGTCTCTTGATCAGGCTTGACTTTTTGTTTTTTTCCTTATCTTTGTTTACATACACAGTTTTTTCTTTACACATTCACGTATACACGCTGTTTTTTGCAAAGGGACCCGCGTATACACGAGTTTCCTTTGTTACAGTCGCGTATGCATGCTTGTTTCTCTCTGAAAAAGCGCATATGCCTGGGAAAATTTGAAATTTTTAATTTCTAGCCCCTATGATCTTGTCTATCTGTGTTGAGCTATTCCTATAGTGTCTTGAAGGTCTCCGGACTGTGTTTAAAGTGATTTTCTGTCTATTTCTCTCTTGCTTATATGAAGACCTAGCCATTTGGTGAAATCCCTGTCTTGTGTGTTTGCAATTGCGGCTTGAGCACCAAGATATTTCCCTGAAGATTCTTGGTTGTCGTGAACATTCAGAACAATGAGCTTTTACTCGTTTGCTCTTCCTGGCCTTATGCATTTCTTTGCATTTCATTTTTTCCTTCTTAGTGTAATTGGTTTTCTTGATTTCATAAGACTTGTCTTGTTGCGAATTTTGAAAGATCTCTTTTTTATTTTTTGGAGTTGTTGTTCATTGCAAGATTATGTTATTGTACTAAGTTGATTGATTGAGTTTCTTGCTTCTTTTTTCTCGAATAAGCCCCGCTATGAAAATTGCACAGTTGGCTTGAGTACTTTGAAGCCTTTTATTGGAGTTCATGTTTGTTTGATTCAGTTTCTGGATAGTTTCAATTGTATTCTTGAAATATCTTTTCTTTCTTTTATAACTTGAAAAGCCCCAAAAAAAATTGTGTTTTATGTTGCTTTTTGATTCCTGCTTTGTCTACGGTTTTGTTTTCATCTTTTGAAGGTTTTAGTTAGGTTTCTAGTTTTCGGTTCATGGCTTGATTTGGATGAAAGTCTGATTTCGATTTCCCTGTTTTATGTCAAGTGCTTTTTAGCATTTTTATACATAGGAGTTCTGATTTGGAACTAGCCTTGTTGACTGTCAAAAAGTGATTGAACCTTTGGTTTTTCTAGAGACTCCCTTTTTGCTTCTTTAGAAATAGCATCTTAGGATTTGCATATCATTGGTAGTTTGCATTAAGTGCATTCAAGCATATTTTAGTCTTTTTCATAATTTTCTGAGTTGCGAGTATCTGAAAAGAAAACAAAAGTTTTGTTTATTGCTTTCGTAGAACCTGTGTAGAAATCACTCTTCATCGAAAGGAAATCATTGCATTTACATGTAGTTTGGTTTTCATTGGTTTCTTTTGTGTCTTAAAAACACCATCAGTTTCACTTCCGTGCACCCTTGACTTAAATAACAACCCATCTAAAACAAGCGATATAAATTAAAAGTAACTAGTAGTTTTTGTATTATTGTCATTAATTATACACCAACTAGCTAGGTTATAGGGCCTTGGATTAGGTGAGTGGAGAGTTAACTCTCCAAGGCCGCTCAAATTGTTAAACATAGAAGTTTATTAATGAGCGAAATCCAACACCATTAAGTGGACTAAGAAAGCTCTCCTCCAGAGAGTCAAGCGCGAGGGATAGTGCAGGCAGAGAAGAGAGATACCCCCTCTCCTATTTGCTGAACCTTGACCTAAGACCGTTCCACTCGGTTGTCGATACGGATTGGTGGCCATAGTTGCCTATTCTAGGGACCACATAGGTGACTGCAAAGGGGAATACCCGTGGCACCTGAGACAAATGTTGCATCACTTCCATCAATACTTCTGGAGGGTGCCCTTGCGATGCTCGGGTACTTGCACCGACAAAGGTTGTTGTTAGGAGGTCAACGTAACTATTTATGTTACCTTCGCTAGTAGGCCTAGGTCTTAATTACCCCAGATTGCTTTCGGGCGGTCCTATTATTTCGCTTTCTTGTATTTTGGTGTCCAGTCCTCATCACCCGGAGCGAAAATATTTGAGATCTACTTGTCTGGCTGTATCTTAGGAACTTTTTAAAGTGTGCTCTTTGCTCCTAGATTTCTTAGCTTCATATATTTTTTGAGTCTAAAAATCTCTTAAAGTGGTTGATCGATCGCCTCGTCGATTGAGGAGGCTTCGTGGGTTGTCTCCGGCGAGTGTCGATCCTTCTTCAAGAAGGAATAGGAGTAATTTGGAGGGTGATTTTCACCCTGTGGTTTTAGACGCAACGGAGAGAGATCCTCCGCCTGGGCTTGTTGTTTCTGTGGGTAGTTCTGGTGTTGGTGTCAGTACAGAGAGGAGTGCCTCACTCATCTTGAGAGTTTTATTTCCTACAGAATAAGTAGAAGTAGAGGAAGTTCCTCAACCTGTTGAGTCTCTTACATCTCCTCTTCCTGTTGATCATCCTTTCATCATTCAATACATCGGAGTAGAGTCTCAGAGACCCGCAAGTCCTTATCCATCATATTCACACATTTCGATGGCCACGATTGGGAACACAACTTCGGCTGTGAGCACTGCAAGTGTTCAGACCCATCTTTTGGTAGAAGGCGGGGGCACTATTGCTATATCTACAATCACTTCTAGTGTTTTTGTGTTTAGCTCTGGTCACACCCAAGCACATGCTTCGCAATCTGGTCCTTTTTCTTTTGGAATGCCCACTAGTGGGATTCCTTCTTTCTCCTTTTTTGCTGCTTCAGCTGCATCTACACCCATACCCTCTATGGCTAGTGGATCAACTTATTTTCAAGGGTTCCCCTTTGGGAGTGGGCATATTCCTCATTCGACCCCTTCCTTAGGATCTTTACCTTTTTCTTCTCAGACTTAGGGTTTCAATCCATGGTCTAGAGGTCAAAGTTATAATACCTTTACAGGTTGGAATCCTGTTTTTACAATGATGGAAGCGGGGAATAATTTTCTCGCTGGTCATCAAGTGAATGTTCCTTTCCCTTCATCGAGTACTTCTCAGGGTTTTTCTCCATTTGCAAATGCTTGGAAATCTTATCAAGGCGTTTCCTCTCCATTCACTACCTCAGTGGGGGGAAATGGTCCTGTTTATAGTAATTCCATGTTTGGGGGGGGTCCTTCTCCGAATGTTGGGTCACAAGGATTTTCCTATGGCCGAACATTATCTACGAACAACATTTGGCAACTTTGTGCCTCAAAAAATCCAAGGTATTCTTTTCAGAACGTTGGGAATCCTTCCAATGGAGGGTGGAATTCCCAGGCTCCTCCTCGTTTACCATTTCTGGCAACATTAAACTTGCCAGATTTGTCGAAATTGACTAACGATCTAATCTGGTATAGTCCGGGATGGCCTCTAGTCCCCACAAAACTCCCCTCAGACATTCCAAATTTTGAAGGGAAGAATGGAGAGGATCTGGCAAATCATATCAGCACTTTCCATTTATGGTGTTCATCCAACTCCCTAATTGATGATTCGATTAGGTTGAGGTTATTTCAATGCACCTTAAATGGTAATGTAGCCAAGTGGTATATTGAGTTAACTAGGGGTGGTTTTTCCACTTTTGGAGATTTGGCTACCATGTTCTTAAACCACTTTCAGTTGCATGTCCGTTATGACGCCAGGACTGACCTCCTGGCCAATTTTCAGCAGGATAAGGCAACTCACATTTCTGATCATATTCAAGAATGGCAAAGAAGGAAGAGGCTCATTAAAGCCCATATTTCGAATGAATTCCTTCTGGAATGTTTTTTGAAGTCTTTTCAGCCAGATATTTCTAAAGATGTATCCCTGTCAAGGGTATTTTATGAAGAGTAGGCTATTTTTAGGGCTTAGAAATTAGAACTGATTTACTCTTAGTCAGGAGTCCTCAATAAAATTTTGCTAGATGCTCCTCACTCCAAATTGGACTTGTCCAAAACTAAACCTGGTCCTCATGGTGATGGGCTTATTGGTTCGATTGATAGCGGTGTAGCTAACCTGATTAGTCAATTGTAGCAATTGTCTATACAATATGCCTCTCCTGGTTAGGATGTGTCTTTTGTTTCAACTCCTTCTCAATCCTTGGAAATTAATGTCGTCCAGAATTCTAACCCCAAAGGAAATCAACAATTTGATGGGAAGAAAAAAGGACAGAACAATAAAAAGAAAGACAAGGATGGGAAGGGGAATGCAAAAAAAACCAACGATCATGTTGGAGAGGGTCAAAAGGATAATAAGAGGAAAATAAAGTTTCCATGCAAGTTGTGCACTGGAGACCATCTTATGCACCTTTGCCCTAAAATTCAGGATGTGCAGCGCTTGTTAGCTCAACAGGGTTCTTCCAGTTCACAGGCTGTGTTAACAAATCCTTTTCCCCAAGGGAAGAAATTTATTGCTAGCATGAATCAAAATACTGGGGCTCCTTTAGGGGGCACCCGAGAAGGGGAAATTTCGTCAAACATAAATATGATTAGTTCTCACGTAGATATCGCTACGAGATCTCATGACTACAGCAAAGTTGAGTCTTCGAAAGCTAAGGGTAATCCTGATAGTGCTGAACCACTTCATATCACGAAGCCTACTATTGAGCCTATACCTCAGATGCCGAAGGAATCTTCAAAACGTACGATGATTAATCCAAATTCCAAAGCCACACAGAACTACTCCATTGTAGAAGATCTGGCTCAGAGTCCTTGTGCTATGTTTGCATTAGAGGTGCTCTAGTCTTGTCCTGCTCAGCGAAGTGCTTTGCTCACTACTATTGGGGCTGTAGATCCAAACTCTATTATGATTACATTTTATATGTCTAATTTTAAAGGAGACTCCCTCATCATATGGCTTTCCATATTAGATCGAGTTATCGAAAATGAAATATATTTCGAATGGTCATTGATGAAGGTGCTTCCACGTGTGTAATGTCACTTGCATGTTGGAAGGCTATTGGATCTCCTGCAGTTGTTCCTTCCGCCACTCCTCTGACTGTGTTCGATAGTCATTCTCACAGGCCGCATGGTATTGCTTCGGCTTTGCCCGTCTATGTTGGGGGGAAAACTCTTAATATTGAAGTTGAGATTGTCGATGCAAGCTTAGACTATAACCTTCTGTTGGGGCGAAACTGGATCTATGAGATGGATGCCATTAAATCCTCTTTATTTTGTATTGTTTATTTCCCTCACGAAGGGAGAATCGTCACAGTTGACCAATTGGATTGTTCTCTTATATATCAGAATGCATCTTCTGACTCAATTGTTCCTTTGGTGAACGATACCAAGGCACCTGTTGAGAATTTGGGGGTTGGAATGTATTCTTATTTTATGGGTACTTTTGATCTTCCACCTTCTTCGATTCATATCAATGTGATTTCATCCTCCAAGGTTCCCATTCGAAGAGAGTTTTTCAGAACTCCTTATTTTTCGGACACTTGGACCTTACATTCTCCTACCTTTACATTAGCAGAAGGTCAAGTGGGTTGAATGGCATTTCCAATGTTTGCAGTTGAGATTACTTATAGCTCTATTGTTGACTCTGCAAAGTCCATTCCTTTTTCTCTTTCACCAGAGGAATTGGATGGAGATGTGGCTCCGGCTTGGACTCTTAGTTCATCTTCAACCCAGGATTATCTTGATACCACTCTTCCATCTGAAGAGGCCATCCTGGAAGCAATAATTGGTGTAGAGAGACCATGGGATGATTTGCATCATCGGCCTTACTTTCTACCAGATTTGAGCGGAGTTGAATCAATTTTTCCTAGCCCTCAGTCTTTTGGTCCTGTTCACCCAGTCCTGAACCCTTTAGCACCAACACAGGTTTTTACTGAAGGGAACATGGCTATGATTTCTCCTACTATCTCGACGAACATTTCCAGAGATCCCAACATTATTGAGAATATTTTCATCGGAGCTGAATGTTCCCCTGAAGAGGTTCAAATTTATGTCGAAATATTTCGAGAGTTTAGGGATGTGTCCGCTTGGTCTTATGAGAAAATGCCTAATATAGATCCATATATTGTCCAACATGAGATCAAGGTGTACGAAAATCCTAAGCCTGTCAGGCAAAAGCTTCATCCGGTCAACCCTAGGATGGCAGCAACTATCAGAGCTGAGGTGGAGAAGCTACTTCAGACAAGATTCATTTTTCATGTTCCTTTGACAGAATGGGTTTCGAATCTAGTTCCTATAGACAAGAAATAAGGAACAATTCAAGTTTGCATCGATTTCAGAGACCTAAATAAAGCATGTCCTAAATATAATTACCCCACACCATTTATAGATCAAATTATCGATGAGTGTGTGGGAAATGAGATTTTCTCCTTCGTGGACAGTTTCTTTGGATATAATCAAATTACTATCCATCCTGAATATTAGCATAAGACTGAATTTATTTGTCCCTGGGGTACCTTTTCTTACAATAAAATGCCTTTTGGCCTTAAAAATGTTGGAGCTACTTTTCAGCGGGCTATGTCCTATGCCTTCCATGACATTAAGCATATTATTGAGGCATACTTGGATGATTTAGCTGCTCATTCTCATAAGAGAATTGATCATCCTTCTCACCTACGTCAAGTATTTGAACGATGTCGGTATTATAAAATTCAGTTGAATCCGAACAAGTGTGTTTTCACGGTCACATCCGGTTGGTTGTTGGGATTTATTGTGTCTATGGAAGGGATTCGGGTAGATCCCTTCAAGGTTGAGGAAATACTTCAGTTGCCTCCCCCGTATTCAATTCGTCAACTCCAAAGTCTGCAGGGAAAAGCTAATTTTCAATGGATATTCATCGTAAATTATGCTGAAATTACGAAAGGGTTTACGAGATTATTAAAGAAAGGAGTTCCATTCTTTTGGGATGACTTTGCTCAGCGCTCATTCGACGCTATGAAAAAAGCATTGACCTCTGCTCCTCTACTGAGTCCACCTGATTATAGCAGGGTTTTCCTTTTTTATCTCGTGGCAGCAGAATCTACCATTGGTATGGTTTTGGTTCAGGAAGACGATGCTCTTTTAGAGCATGTTATTTACTACCTTAGTCGAGGCTTGGTAGGACCTGAACTTTGATACTCTCTGATAGAGAAGCTTGCTTTAACATCTTTCCATGTTGTGCAATGGCTCAGACATTATATTCTTCTTCGAAAAACCTATGTTTTGGCAGCGGTCAATCCATTTCAGTTTGTTCTCAGTAGGTGAGTGATTGGGGGCAAATACAATCGATGGATTCTGATTTTTCAGGAATTTTATCTTGAGTTTATGTCCGCCAAGTTCAAGAAATCATTGCTTTTTGCGGAATTGATTTCTGAGTTGCCTTGTGGAGAAGAGATGGTTTATGATGAATCCTTCCTGGACTGTTATAGGTCAATTTGGGCATCATCTCCAGGACCAGTGACTAAGGGCCTATCATTCCCTATCATTTCAAGTTGCTACATGCTCTAAGACAAGAACAAGACAAATCAAGCATGACTTTCATCAAACAAAGGTTTCCAAGGTTTGAAGTTTATTATATAGCATATGGGAGCTCACCAATGTTGCCTCTAAGGGGACTAAGTGTGTTGCATATGCAAGTATCCCCATGCAAGGCTGCTCTGCAAAGCACTTCCCAACATCTATGGGTGCGTTGGTCACATTGGGAGTGAAATTCTCATTGTTATGGAATCTCCACTTGGCCAGTGCCTTCTAGAAGAGTTCACATGTGTCAAGTTCGAATCCAAGTGTCCATTTGAAATATACAATACTGGGAACATGTCTTGCCTATTTTTGGAAGGTCGTTGATTGCAAAACAAACTTCAGCTCCTCTATAAATTGAGCACATATCTGAGTGCTTGGTAGGGAAGAATTTGAGTAGAGAAATGCTAGTGTATTTTCAATTGAGAGTTAGATTTGTGTAACAGCTGTTGGAGAGATTAATACTATTATGGGGCTGAGGATCATTTGGGTTGTAACCTCTCCTTCTATCATCAATAAAGAATACAGCTTACTTTTCCCTATATGCATCTATATTGGATTTGATTTTCCATATTGTAAGATCTTAGTTGATGTATATGGTTTATGCTTTACTGATTTAGCTAACTCACTTGAATAAACATTTGTATTATTGCTATCTTCTGTTGTTTTAGTGTTCTTTCTTGCAGGAATCATTTTTCCTACAAACCGCTTGAATTTGAAGCTACAACGGAAGCGACAGAAGGAGCCATTTAGAAGCGCTTGGATTACAAGTAAGCCTCTAATCCTTTCTGTGTGTCTGCTCTAAGTTAGGAAAGGTAGTCGTATAGTCTTTAATCTATTGTTCTAGACTATCACCTGTCTAGGGAGTCGTGTTTTATCTATAATTCACAATTCTGCCCAACAAATTGGCGACTCCACTGGGGAGAATTTCTCTTAGATTTAGGTGACTTAGCCTCTGATTTGCTTTGTTTATCCACCCAGTAGTTGTTATTAAAAAAGATCAAAAATTTTCAGATATTAATTTGCAAAAGAAGTGTGTTAAATAGTAGTGTTTTTCCTTATACATTGCACCCAATGCACTCTTGGACAGGACACAGTGCTTTGCATAGCAGTGTCCCCCTTTCAGGCCTACGTTGCAGAGCATTGTCTCCCCTTAGAGACTGCGTTGACTCCTGAAGCCATCCAGATTCCATTGAATTTGTCTTTGCAAGTTGATTCAGTTTGTTTTCTGTTGTGTTTTGAAAAGTATGAACCTCATATTGACCAGTGAATCTATATATTTCTTCCTCCTTTGAAAGAAAAATTTTTCAAAGTTTGTTTAAAGCATTTTTATTTATTATTGGCAAGTTTATTTCAAAGTATTTTTTTTGTCGCATTAGATCCATTTTCTTTTGAAAAAGGAAATTGTCGTAAAATCTTCGTTTCCTGATAGGAGAAATTGTTGTTTCATTCCTCATTTTTCCTTCAAAAGAGAAATTGTTGTTTACATTCCTCATTTCTCAAAAGTAAAAGGAATTTGATTTGTTGATTTAGTGCACTTAATTTCTTTTCTGCATTCATAACATTAAAGGAACTGAAAAAGAAAAATCTGCATTTGCATGTAGGATTTTTGTGTGTTTTGCAAAAAGGAACAATTAGGAAATCTGCATTTAGTTTGTGTTTTCTGATTTGTTTTCTCACAAATTTTTTTCTCTTTCCCTCTAGTTGCTAGGATTTTCATTGAAAAATTGAAAGTGAAAGATTTCTTATCATTTTTAGTTGCATTTTAGGAATTTTCCAATACATCATCGTGGTGAACCTTTGAAAGGAAAATTGTGAGCAATATCAAAATAAAATTAATCTCAATTTACCTAACAAAGCATTGGAACCATAACGATAACATTTAGAAGGTCTAGGCTAGAGACGTGTTCCAGCGTCGTAAAACATAGCAGTTGTCGTTAACTTGTCTGCGATACATTTCGAGTGTGATACCTCACTCCACGTACGTAAGTATATCGTAGCTCGTCCACGTACTTTAAGGTATATCGGGCTGTGTTACAGTACGATAAGTATAAAGGGGTGCTCTCACTGTGCGGTTTCGCATCAAACAACGCTAATACGAACTTGGGCCTCCACGTACCTTCGGGTATATTTGGGAGGAAAATTTTTAGGTGCTATCCATCCATAGTGAACCAAGTCGGCAACCTTGTAAATTGTGATACACCGAACACAACATTTGGGGATATTGCCTTCCTGTACTTCTTGGTTTTCCAGGAGGTATTCTGTAGTTCACAGTTTCTTGGTTAACCCTTTTTCCTAGAATTACCCTTTTATTTTGTTTATTTGTTTTTGGTTAAAATAAATCAATAATCGTGGAAGAACAAAATCCTTTCCCCCGTTGTTCGCATAGATTAGCTTTAAAACTTCCTTTACCACCAGAAAATACTTATGGTAGGCGAAGGCAATCATGATCTGCCGAATCAAGTATAATCCATACCTCTAGTGAAACATCATTTTCCTATAAATCAGAGTTAGCTCAATTTGTTTCTACACATCCCGGTTCTTCTATTGTTGTCGAAACAGAGTCCTCACAGCTACCCGTGGTCACGATCCATCCAATCAGTGAGACCATACCTCCCAAACCCGACGTTGTTGAATTGGAAGTTGATTCGGATCCTATTATGCTTTATGGGGCAGCTTTTATTCGTCAAACTAGACATCATCCCCAGGACCAATGAAATAGGGTCTATCATCCCCTTAAATTTCAGTTTCTATATTCCATAAGTGGAGAAAATCTTGATCCCAAAGTCATACAACCGGAATTTTTTCCTGTATTGGTCACTCCAAAATCTATTGTAGCCATCGAGTCTCCCATATCACAAAGTCAACCACCTGAAATATACTTCGGGCTTGATGGCGAAGTTCTTCCAGCTGGTTTGCTTTCGATTGAAGAAAAATCACAAGACGAGACACCTTTAACTCCAACTCATTTTCGGTATGAGCTTTACCTGTACGAGTCTTTTCCTCAATCACCTTCCTCTGCTTTTGTTGATCCTATTTCACTTTGAGTTCCTGTAGATTATATAGGGTATATATTGGGTCATTTGACCATGGCTGAGATAACATCCCAGACTAAACCATCTATTTCAGCTGCGACAACATATGTTGTTACTTCATCTTCGATGTTTTGTCCATTGGCTTCACCCATGTGATCATCTGGAATCCTATCTGGTTCCTCTCCTTGGTGGCTAGTGATACCACATATATTACCCTCGGACATTCCTAAATTGGAAACCCTGGAGAAGACCCGTCGACGCATGTTATAACTTATCATTTTTGTTGTTCATCAAACTCCTTAAATGATGACTCTGTTATACTACGTCTTTTCCAGCACATACTCACTAGTCCAACTGCACAATGAGGATGGTTCTTTTACTGTGTCAACCTCGTTAAAAAATTAAACAGGTTTTGACGATAGTTCTTTTTTCTTGTTTCAACCTCATTAAAAAATGAAACAAGTGCCTTTGAGGAAAGTTCTTTTACTATGTCAACCTCGTTAAAAAATGAAACATGTCATGAGCATAGTTCTTTTCCTGTGTCAAGCTCGTTAAAAAATGAAATAGATCCTCCCCTATAATGAACCTTCATTCCATCCAACTATTAGTAACCAGTAGTTTACTTAGGTGAATGAAATGAAGCTTGGGGGGCATCTTCTCTTGCAGGGGGCATTCGACATGTGCTCTTGCAGGGGGCATTCAAATCATTCTTACTAATTGCATGCAATCAGCAGCTGAACTTCGGGGGAAAAATCAGGTTTAGAGCTCCAAAATGCAAATGGTAACTATGGAATGGTAAAAATGAATAGTGAAACTACTTTTAATAGTAATTTAATTATTTTCAAGTTAAATTTACTGCGATGACTATAGTTTTATTATGTTTTTATCATGAAACAGTTATTTTTAATCCATTTGATGTTTTTCTGAATAGGAAATACAACTGATGAATATATTAGTCATGCAGATTTATTTTAAAGAATGACTTGACCATAAAGCATACTTTTTCTCCTTATTTTTCGAGCTTTGTTAAAAACGAAAAAGGATTTGAAGCAGACTTTTATCTCTTTTTCGAGCTTCGATAACAACAAAAAAGGAACCCCTGGAGTCTTCTTTCAACTCTTTTCAGACTCTGATAATGTGAAAAGATTGTCGAGCACTTGAATTTTCGAGCTCGTAAAAGTAAATGAATTGATATCTACTCAGTATAAGTTTAACCCTTTTCCGAACTGAGATATATTATTTACGAAAAAGGAATACTTTGGTTAAACATGACCAAAGAGGTTCTCTCAGATATTATTTTACACTTTTTCAGATCTGAGTGACAAATTTACGAAAAATTACTTATGGAGTTTTCTTTCGTCCTCTTTTTCAAACTCTCTAAATATGAAAAAGGACCAGGCTATCACTGTCGTTAAGCTTGTTAAAACATAAAATAGCAATGGGTTTGTCGATCATGGCAAGAATCGAGTTTCATTCATTACTAGACTCGTTAAATTATTAAATAGCAATACTTTATTCGCCCGAAGGGTTGAATTATAGATTAGGCAAATGTTACCCTCCTCAAGCTTGTTAAAAAATAAAGAGGTACTGGTCGATAAATGACCGGGGAAAATTTGGGAAAAGTGAGCAAAATTTCTTTATGGTAGCAAGTCACTCTTGAACATGACACTTCCTTCACTCCATGTTCGTGACTGTTTGGGTTGGGTAATCATCTTGACGGTTCATTCATACCTATGGTTCATCATACCTTCACTTCGGTTTTGGGTCAATGCTACCAACTCATCACAGTGTCACCGATATGTTCAAGAGAAGTCATCCAGTGAATAAAATCATCCTTCTACAATACTCGTAAACCTTCATTTTCATGACCGTCATCCCTGAAAATTTCTATATCAAGTCCTACCCTTGTCTCCAAAATCGGTAACTCCCATTTTGCAATAAGGTGGCTTCCTGTCGACGACAAATCAATATCCAGGAAGTTAACTTAGAAACATCAAATTCCAGTACCATAAGGCTTGTTACAGCATCGACAAGATCCTAGCTTCCGGACCTTTGACCGAAAGATTTTGTTCGATGTTCAACATCAAATCATCTATTCACGCCTTACGAAATGTACTGCAGTACCTTGAGGGCCATTTTCATTAATGGTGGTTCTCTCGCATTTTTTAACAGCTCACATCATTAGCCGGTAATCAAACGATGTATTTCCATGTTCGATGACAAATCATATATTTGCATGGCTAGACTTGTAACCCGAATGATCGAGTGAACGAGATAAGAAGACCCCGAATCTAGTTTCAGCCATTCGAGCTGTGATTTCAGGATTGTTGTACACATCATCTGTACGGTGACCTTACATACAGATTTTCATCCAAACATGGGCCTATATCTGTAGGCATGTCTACACTGGGCAACATTCCAGTGTCGAGGACTTTCTGAATTATGTACATGTTATTAGATTGTTTATGTGCTGAACATGGGAATGCCTACCCTCAACAATTATGATAAAAGAGGATATATCATGACATAATGTATTGTAAGATTGATGCAGGTGACCACTCTGCTTCATCTCCAGCCCATCACAGTGTAAAGCATCTCAATCAAATGTTTTTATTATTTTTACCTCATGCTATAGGGGGAAATTGTTATAGGTCAATTTGGGCATCATTCCCAATGACCTGGTTAACTGGGCATCATCTTCAGGACCACTAACTAAGGGCCTATCATTCCCTATCATTTCAAGTTGCTACATGCCCTAAGGCAAGAACAAGACAAATCAAGCATGAATTTCATCAAGCAAAGGTTTCCAAGGTTTGAAGTTTATTATATAGCATATGGGAGCTCACCAACGCTGCCTCTAAGGGGACTAAGTGTGTTGCATATATAGGTAGCCCCATGCAAGGCTACTCTACAAAGCACTTCCCGACATCTATGGGTGCGTTGGTCACATTGGGAGCGAAATTCTCATTGTTCTGGAATCTCCACTTGGCCAGTGCCTTCTAGAAGAGTTCACATGTGCCAAGCTTCGAATCCAAGTGTCCATTTGACATCTACAAGACTAGGAACATGTCTTGCCTATTATTCGAAATTCATTGATTGCAAAACAACCTTCAGCTCCTCTATAAATTTAGCACAGATCTGAGTGCTTGGTAGGGAAGAATTTGAGTAGAGAAATGCTGGTGGATTTTCAATTGAGAGTTAGATTTGTGTAACAACTGCTGGAGAGATTTATACTATGATGGGGCTGAGGATTTTTGCTGGAAGGGTCACTTCAATTCATTCATTGGGTTGTAACCTCTCCTTCTATCATCAATTAAGAATACAGCTTACTTTTCCCTATATGCATCTGTATTGGCTTTGATTTTCCATATTGTAAGACCTTAGTTGATGTCTATGGTTTATGCTTTACTAATTTAGCTAACTAACTTGAATAGACATCTGTATTATTGCTATCTTTTGTTTTTTTAGTGTTCTTTCTTGTAGGAAGCATTTTGCCTACAACCTGCTTAAATTTGAAGCTACAACAGAAGCAACAGAAGGAGCCATTTAGAAGTGCTTGGATTATAAGTAAGCCTCTAATCCTTTCTGTGTGTCTGCTCTGAGTTAGGAAAGGTAGTCGTATAGTCTTTAATTTTTTGTTCTATACTGTCACCTATCTAGGGAAGCGTGTTTTATCCGTAATTCACAATTCTACCCAACACGGACGAACATCTTTTTCTCATTTCTTCACAGGATCCTTGGTATGGGGATCTCATAGTATATCTCCAGACTGCGAAGTTTCCCTCAACTTTTTTGAAGGATGAGCGTTGTAAGTTATGTCACCTAGCTAAAATTTACTTGATCATTAGTGACACTTTATATCGTCGTGGGGTTGATTCTATTAGCCACCTATAAAAATTTGTTATATCAAATGGTGGCTAAATCATTTTTTAAAGCCTTCAAGAAATAATTTTATTTCCAAAATTGTCAGCTCTTGAAGTCTTGTGAAGATATCTTATCCTTTGATTAATCTTCACCGTTGTTTCCCTCATAAACTTGAAAAATAGGTTGTTTTCCTGAAGAAAAATATTGCTAAAAACCCATTTTTCCCTTCCATTTTACCCCTCATTTCACTCATAAATAACCCCTACTTTTATCCCCTTTTTCCTCATGAAATTCCTCTATTTTCCCTCATTTTCTTTCCTTCCCTTCACAAATTCCCTTTTATAAGGTTTAAAGCTCCTTTTTAAACCTTATCGGAACCCCCAAAATCCTTTGAAAATCCTCAAAAAATCAAAAAAACCGTCTTTTTTACACTAAGGCTTTTAAGCCCCTTTAGCCTAAACCCCAGCTCCTTTTTTTCGCATAAAATTGGAGCCATAACCCACAGTTAAGCCCCTTTCATGCAATCGTAATTGGGGATTTCTATTATTCTTGTTACCTTTTTCTTTTAATAATTCTATTTGCGATTGAGCCCTTTGTATATAAAAACCTTTCCCGGAACATAACTTTCCTTTGTATTTCATCAAAAACCTGACCTTCCTATGTTTTGTATAAACCCGATAGTTCTAATGTTTCGGTGAAAATTATTCGTTGATCTAAACCGATCAACGATCCATCCCTAATCGCATCGCAAGTTTTAAATTTCCCTTTGTTCTTTCTCCCCGCCGATGCGATCCAGCAATTGAATCCCGACCATGGATCTTCTCTACTGTGCCCAGATCTGACGGCTCCCATCGCTCTGTTCCAAAGCCCGCATGTCTGCCTTAGGCATTCATAAATTAATCTCCACCATCGATTTAGTTCTAAGATCGATGGCTCTGATTTAATCGCATTGAAAAAATCCTTTGTGCCATTCCTCTCTCCTCTGCCGATTGGTGAGCTTGCGATTCAATCTAGACCGTCGAATCCACAAGAACCGACAGCCCAGATTAATCAAAACTCCGCTCATATTTCTCCGCGTTTATCCCTCAGATTAAATCTCAACCGTCAATCTAACTCCCAGATTCGACGGTCAGTATGTAATCGTATCGCAAATTTTCTTGAGTGCCTTCCTCTCTCCTCCACCGATTGGCGACCCTGCAATCACATCTGGGCCGTTCATTTCACTAATCCAACGGTCTAGATCAAACCCTAAAACCTTCTGTTGTTTCATAAACCCCGTTGTGTAAAGTCCTTCGGTGAAGATCCACCGTTGATCTCTGCAGATCAACAGTCCACATTTACCGAATCTCCGCCCAAACCCCCCCGTCTCACATTGCTTTCGTTTCTCCGAGATTGAATCTGAGCCGTCAATATTGAAGATCTGACGGCCTAGATCAAAACCACCTTGGATTTCCAAATCGTTTTCCGCCCGCGCATCTTGTCTTTTTGCGCTCTCATCTCCACCATTGGATCTCCCCTTCTTTGATCCAACGACCAAGACTCCATATCGTATAATTCTTAGTACGACAGTTAAATCCTAAAAATTACGCGATATGGGTGGTTTCTAAAGTACACATGTCGGCCGGAGACCTATATCGCATTTTTTTTTTGGAGAAATTCTAAAACCTCCTTTTTCCGCGCGACACCAGTGGTTTTTATGGCCAAAACCACCTTTCCCATTTCCATTACATTTTCTTATAATAAATCTCTGTCATTGATCTTTGTTGGCTGATCTGATCCAACTGCCCAGAATTATTCTGAAACCCCAAATTTCATTTAACCACATTTTTCTTCCGCCTAAGGTTTTTCGCCCTTTTCATTATATTTTCTTCCATTTCATTGCAATATTACCCCTCTGCATTATATAAACCCAATCAATATCGACCGTTGATCTTTGCAGATCAATGGCCCGGACTTAATCTCCACCACCGTTTATCCAACCGCCTCCCCATCTGACCCCAGCGAGCAATCCTCGTTGTTGATGACTTTCATCCAACGGTCACGATCTAACCTAAACCTCCAAAGCAGTTTAAACCTTATCCCGCAAGATTTTTTATAATTTCATTTGTTTGTGAAGGTTTTAAGGGTTTCTCCATGGTTTTAAAAGAAAATCAAAGGTCGGGGATGACGATCCCTCAAGCCATTATTCATAAGGAGGATTATTCCGCAGGGTTTCACATCGTGATTTACCAGTGCCTCATGAACACTGGCGACATTATAAAACCTTTGTAACTCCTGCGCAGTAACAAAACACAGCAGACATTAATCAAACAAAGAGTATCAGTGTTAAAGGATCTAGTCACAGCAGAGATGGAGAATTAAATATTATTAACACAGTTTTGAGGGATTGCGGCCTAAAATCTACTATCTAAAGCCTAATCCACTCAATTGAAGATAGTTTGAAGAACAGAAGACAGAAATCAAGCCTGATTAAGCCTGACACACAGAATTAAAACAAATTAACAGTGTTTTAAGGAAGAACAATCAGATCTATCAATCTGAGAAGCCTCCACTGACACATCAGAGGCTAATTGAATCCTCTTCATCTTCCAGAAAGACATCTGTAGCCTCAAAGCAATCAAAGAAGGCCTAGTTATTTGCCAGAACAGAAGATATTAGCATAAAGACAGCTGAACAGTTATTTCGAATCAAAGAGACTTATTACAACTGTCAGCAGAGTTATTACGAGGATAAGAAAAAGCCTTAAAGTCAAATCTTTAAATCCAATAAGCCTCGAAAGCAGAACAGAGTTATGAAACAGAGATATAGATCGAATGTATTCCTGCCTTATGCCTTGCATGGTTTTTAAGGAAAAGAATTGCATTAACTGTAGAATTTATGATACTTGAACCCTAGAAACTCTTCCACCTCCTCATTTTCCTATAAAATCTTCTTTAGGAGCACATTGTAAAGGGTTGGTTGCTAGATTTTGATATAATACTTGTGCTCGAAACTTTCTACATGTAAATAGTGTTCAGAGGCTTTGAAGCTTTGTTTGTGATCAAATAAGTTAGGCTGAGAAGAAAAGATGATTTTTGTACTGAAACATTGGACTTGAAGTATGTAACTGGATTGACATCAATATACAAGCTGATTCTTGGGATCTTGGTCTATATCATTGGTGAAGTACTTCTTACCATGTTATTGTTTTCCTTTCATGTATGCCATTTTGTTCACTTATTCTCTGATAAAGAACAGCAAATATAGAGCTAGGATTTACTGTCAAAAGTACCCTTCTCTCACTGATAAGCTTTATCTTTATGTTTTCCTCCTATTGTGTGTTTAAGAATGACTTAAGTTAAGTGTAAACATTATCAAGGAATGTTGGTTTTCCCCTGTCTTGATGTGAAAAAATTGAAAAGAAGTTCTTGAATGATATTTTCATTATATGCTAAGTAGAGTGAATATATAGTTTCAGCAGTTGGCCTCATTCAGTTTTCTTTCAGTGTTGTTCTTAAATTTTCCAGATATATGAAAGCAGTTGATTTTAAAGTATCTTTGCTGACTGAAATTTTACTTTGTTTTCTATCTGCCATCCTTCAGAAATGTGGACACGGGATTTATTCATAAGAAGGACAAGCTATCCAAAGTTTATTTAGCCATCCTTGGTTAATGTTAATTGCTAAAGGATTTTTCTGCTTAAATGAGGAAACTTATGAATACATGAATGCTCACCCTTTTACACTTTGTTACCCATTCATCAGTTTAATCTGTGATATTTTATAGACACTACTCCTACCACTTGAATACAAGAAATAAAACTTTTGTGAACCAGATCTGAATAATTTCAAAACTATTTGACTATCCATCATTAAATCTAAGTTCTGATCTTATTCTGCCTGAAGCTCTTTCCTTCGTCTCCACTTTCCACTCAACTAAAAATCATGCTCAACCATCCAAAACCAAACAAAAACCCTTGTTCTTCATAACTAGCCTAATATCACATTTCAAGCCGTAAAGATAAATCAATCTTTGCACTTATAGAGAGATCCCTCTCTGGATTCATGAGGGCTAGATCCTAGAATCCCAAAGTGGTTCACAATGTTCTCCCTACAGTTTTAGTCTTGCCAATCTGCTGAAATTACAGGAAGCTAACATTTCTGGTGACTCCGTTGGGGACAATCTGAGTCAAATTTCATCTTAGACACCCTTACTTAGACCTCAAAATCCCCTTGAGTACAATTAGCCCTCTTCAAGCACTACCAAAGCAAATGGTAATCATGATGAAACTTATTTGAGTCAGTGAAAAACTAAGGAACCCTTAGGACTCTCATAAGAGCTTATCAAACCTTGAAGGAATCAGTTATCTTAGCCATAAGAGTAACTTTTCTTTGTCTCATCGTCGTAGCTAAGTGTTGAAACAAATTTAGGACACTCTTAGAACCCATAGGACTGAAAAAACTCAGAAAACCCAAAAATATTTCAGATTGGTATTCAAATAAACATGGTGGTGGACCATAAAACATTTTACCTCTAAAAAAGCTAAAAATTTTCACCTGGTGACTCCAGAATCCAAATAGAACTTAAGACTCCACTGGGAAGACCCATTCTCATCATAACATCATATAAACTCAGTTAAGAGGACTTTAGGATTAAATTTTTCTTGTTTAAAAGATCAGTTAGCCTCTTAGAGATTGTCATATTTGGTTAAACTTTTCTTGTTTAGTTGGGTCTAAAAAACACAGCATAGTGGCTCCTAGAAGGATTCATACTAGAGCCTATCCTGACCCAAATCCTCCTGAGATATTTGATAACCCTGAAAGAATACTTAGGAAGTCTCCTGAGGCTAAATCCTCAACTGTTTTCAGATCACCCCATAGAGCTAATTTTGTTCCTGAAAACCTTGTAGCTCTACAAAAATCACAAGTTGACTTAAGAAATCCATTTAGAACTAGGTCACTTGATGATATATATCAGCTAGATTTAGAGTCTCCACCTTCATCCCAAGATAGAGGTGAACATCTTGGTAGTAGAGAAACTACTCCACCTGATTTACATTTTCTACATAATTTTGGTTTCTCTCATCCTAAATCAGCTCAACAATCTCTTGCTGGTCCATACGCTTCTGCTACCCATACACCCATTGTCCAAAAAACTCCACTTCAGCCCACTTTCCCTCTTTTTAATCCACCTCTTGCAAATCCACCTCAACCTCTTATCATGGCAACATGGTATGCCCCATTGGTCCTTCCTTTACCCTTAGTCAATCTTCCACGGGACTATCAGTCCAAAATACCATTGTATGATGCCAGTGGTGCTACTACTGCTTCATAACATGTGGATAAGATGAATGACTACTTTGACAGAAATGAAATTGATGATGAAACTGTCAAACTAAGATTATTTTCTCAAAGTTTTGGGGGAGAAGAAAGAAAATGGTTCAAAGGCTTAACCCCTAACAGTATCAATGATCTTCAAGCCCTCCATCATTTATTCCTAAACAAGTGGGAAGTAAATAAAAACCCTCTCCATATACTCTCAGATTATAACAGCCTTAAAAGAAACACTGGGGAGAGTGTTCAAGCTTATTGCTCTAGATTCAATATTGTGTATAATGATTTACCCCCAGAATTAAAACCTCCACAAGTTTCAGCCTTAAGAAAATTCCTAGAAGGATTTGATCTTGAAATGGCTTATCAACTTAGAGAAAGAGACCCTCTGACTCTAGAGGATATGCAGAAAGGAGCCTTAGTCGTGGAAGTTAATCTAATGGAGAAAAGAGCTAGAATGAGAAATGAGAAGAAAGTATCCTTTAAGGAAGAGTCTGCACCTTCCACATCTAGTTCTAAGATGGAAAGAATGATGGAGGAAATGATGAAAAAGATGAGCATACTTGAGAGAGCTCAAGCTATTCAAAACCAATCAGCTCCTCAAAACATAATTCAAAGTCAAAATCAGAATTTTAGAAGAAACCAACCCCAAAATAGACCAAGGGAGGATGATCAACAAATTACTCCTCCTTTTCATCAAAACTATGTAAGTGAGGTTGAAGAAACAATAGAACAAACAGAGGAAGATGACATAAATATTTTGGGAGTGGATAACGATGATTTTGAAGTTCATTACAATAGGAAACAAGGTCTATACACACCCTATGATGACAGAAGACTAGAAGATGAATTTTATTATCAAGAAATGGAAAATGTCATCATAGAAACTCCAAAAGAATACGACCTTAGGAGTAAAAAGAATCAAGAAACTCCCAAAACCAAAACCTCTGATAATTCTGCAAAAAATAGCCCTGTAAATAAACCTAAAGTTACAAAACAGAAAGACAAAACAGTGGCTGTAAATTATGATAAAAACAAAGAGCAAGGCACTCAAATTATTGAAAAATAGAGTGCAGATCTTAGCAGCGTTAGCACCTCAGCTATTTCTCTTGTTAAAACAAGTTTGACCAATGTAAATAGAGAAAATCAGCAAGTTGATCTTGCTAATAAAATGGTGGTTAACAAAGCTGAAAAAAACATTGTAAAAAGTCAGCTACCTTTTAGTTTGGAGCAGGTGTTGTGGAGGTAAATCCCCTCTGCGGACAGAGGCAATCCCTACTAGCCCAGACCGGGTCTAGAAACAATCGTTCACGCTATAGTGCAGGTTCCTAATTGTAAATAAACTGACTAACGATGAAGGCTTACCTGGAATCCAACGCTGTTGCTTGTAGAAGAGGTGGCGCTCCCGTTCCTTAGCCCTGGCAGATCACGATCCCCACGATCTCCGCGATAGGACACCTGCACATGCGAGAAAAGAAACAAACGCAAGCGTAAAATCCAGTAGATGCAACTATATGTCAATCATAAAGGACATAACTCATCATCATAAATAACAACAAGAGTGGAACCATAACCAATAGTCGTTCATCATTAATGAGTCAAAAGAAGAATACAACCATAGCTTCGACGCAGCACTCTCCTTTGGCGGGTCGTCAGCAAAACATGTCTCGATAAAGCCTGTCAGGGATGAGACAAACCTCTCTCTTCGGATCTTGACGATAGTCTCCTTGCTTGAAATTGGCCTTAAGGGAATTATGGAGGCTCTTGCAGCATAAGGCTCTAGAAATTTGGGAACTTGAAGACTAACTTGCAATGGAGATGGGCAAGCTTTTATAGATGGAAGAAGGGGAGTTGGGATCCCTATAATCATGGGATTGGCCCTATCCTTAAGGAAGCTTCCATGAGAGGTGGCAAACCACTTCCTCTCTATGGAAACCCGTAGCCAAACCCCAACCTGGGAGACATTTGGGTTCCCTGGATCGCTAGGATTAAACTTTCCGCTTGTTTATTTTTTAAAAAACACCTTAAATTAACATGGGCACTGGGAAAGAGCGCCAACTGGCGCGGCCTCTTTGAAGTATTTCCCCCATTGGCGCGGGTACTAAACTGCCTGCTCACGCCAATGCAAAAAGGGCCATTTTTAGGGTTTTCCACAAGGAGATGTCTTCAGGGCAATGAAAGCTCTTGTTTAGAGGGATGTCATGAAAGTGGTTTCAAGCCATGTCACTACTCACAGGTCACAAAATGAGCCCTCCAATGTGCAGGACGGGGATTGCAGGGACGGTGACAAATTACTGTGTAACAGCAGGAAATTGCCAAGATAAAAATCTCTGTTCCACTTATTGAATTAGCCACCCAAAATGTGTATAGATCCCAAATTTTGAAGGCTTTTAAGATAGAAGAGAATAATGACACTGTCAATCTTAATGATGACCAGCCAAAGCTCATATTTGGTCCCAATATTGAAGGTAGATATCAAGAAGGACTAGTTCCTCCTTTTTATGTTAGTTTACAGATTCATGATAAAATCTTACATAACGCTATGCATGATTCAGGGGCCTCTCATAACTTAATTCCCAAAGCTATAATGGAGAGCCTAGGCCTTGAAATCACCAGACCATACAAAGACCTTTATTCCTTTGACTCAAGCAGAGTAAAATGTTTAGGTTTGATCAAAGACCTCTGTGTAAACTTAGCACAAATTCCAGCCAAGTGTTTAGTAATGGATATTGTAGTGGCTGATGTACCCCCAAAATATGGTATGCTGTTATCAAGATCTTAGGGAGCTAAGTTACAAGGAACTATGAAGATGGATATGACATGTGCTACTATCCCTGTTTTTAATCAAACTAGAAGACTTTATAGGGAGTCTCATATGCAATACATGGTTACTAGCCAAGAGAGACCACAAAACTCTCCTCTGTATTCTGTACATACAGACCTTGACTCATTTATCCTTTTCAATGATGAATCATTTAGTGAGCCAGTAACCTTAACTGAATTAGTGGCAGATACATAGAAAGAGGAGCACCAGACAGAAATCTCAAAACAGTTTGCTAAATTAGAAAATTACAGCAAACAAAACACAGTTCTGGAGCTACAAATCAGTCATCCATTGCTTCTTAACCTTGAGAGTCAAAAGAGCAGTCCTCAACACAATGAAAAACATGAGGAATTAAAACATATTCAATATAGTGCTGATCTCCAAGAATAATCCGAAAGCACACAAGATAAAGAGGATAATAGTCAAACTGATGAACCCGAAACTAGTCCTCTTTGGAATATGAACTTTGATGGGTCTTGCACCAAGAGAAACGCAGGTGCAGGAATTTGGATCCATAACATTGAAAATAATCACACTGAAGGTCATTCCTACAGATTAAATTTTCAATGTTCAAATAACATAGCTGAGTATGAATCCCTCCTTTTAGGCTTACATTTGTTGAAAAATTAGGAGCCAAAGAATAAAAGTTCATGGGGATTCAGAGTTAATTGTTAGGCAAGTGAATGGGGAATATAGTGCCAAACACCCCAGAATTAGAGCCTATAGGAATGATGTCATGGATTTATTGAAAACTTTTGAGGAATCCCAACTTATTTTTGTCCCAAGAGAACAAAATATCCTGGCCCACAGTTTATCTTTTGCTGCTAGAACATGCTTAACACATTATGAAACCAAAAAATGCACAACCCAAATTAAATTCAGACCAGTTGTCCCAGATAATGAGAAATATTGGCAAGTGTTTGATGGAGACAAACAAATAGAAGACTTCCTACAGTCCAGAAATGAATTTGAACTACCAAGTTCAGATTCAGATTATGAGGATGATTGTCCTAGTGAAGAAAATCTACTTGATGAAGAAGAAAAGTCACTAGAGACTTCTGATATAATTTTGTTGTCCAACAAACTTGAAAATACAGCAGAAATTAGTGTAGAGCTAGGAAAAGAAGACTTAGAAACTCTACAATCTAACAATCAAAGTTTTTCAAAAGGTCTGGTCCCTTTAGAGGAGTTGTTTGATTTCAATGATGTGGCCAAGAAACCCAAACTAGAACCTGTTGAAACTAAGGTTGAAGAGTCTAATATAGGCAGTGAACTAAAACCAAAGATGATCAAACTATCTAAAACTTTACCAGCTCACATCAAACTCAAATACATAGAGTTGTTTAAAGAATTTTCTGATGTTTTTGCATGGAGTTATGAGGATCTGAAATCCTATGATACTGAAATAATTCAGCACAAGATACCTCTCAAGGAAAACCAAAAGCCATTTAAACAAAAATTGCACAGAATAAACCATGTTCAGTTACCTTTGGTTGAGAAGGAAATCAAGAAAATGTATAAAAACTGGTATTATTGTCCCTATTAGATATTCAGAATGGGTGTCTAATCTAGTGTCAGTTAGGAAGAAAATAGGAGAGATTAGGCTTTTTATTGACTTTAGAAACTTAAACAAAGCCTCACTCAAAGACAACTACCCTTTACCCAAAATGGATCACATTTTACAAAAGGTGGTTTGGTCTAAAAGAATTTCTTTGCTTGATGGCTTCTCGGGATACAATCAGATTTTAGTACATCCTGATGATCAACTAAAGACAGCTTTTACTACACCTTGGGGTACTTTCATGTCTGTGAAAATTCCCTTTGGTTTAATGAATGCTGGTGCTACATTCCAGAGAGCCATGGATATTGCATTCTCAGAAGAATTAGGCTACTTCATCATTATTTATCTTGATGATATCACTGTGTTTTCCAAAACAGATGAAGAACACCTAGAACACTTGAAAATAGTCTTTCAGAAATGCAGAAAATTTGGGTTATCTTTAAATCCGAAGAAAACGTTGTTTGGTCTCCAAGAAGGTAAACTTCTTGGGCATATCATATCAGAAGAGGGAATAAAGATAGACCCAAAAAGGATTGAGGCTATATAGCAAATCACTCATCTTAGAAACATCAAGGAACTTCAATCTTTCATTGGAAAGATTAATTTCTTGAGAAGGTTCATACCCAACTTAGTTGAACTCCTTAGAAACATCACAAACATGTTGAAAAAGGAACAAGGAGTTAAATGGACCTTAGAGGAAAAGAGATCATTTGAACTGGTGAAACAAGCATTAACCAAAACACCAGTTCTTATAAGTCGTGGTTTTTTAAAAGATTTTTTCATTTTTTCATTCGCATCTGAACATTCAGTGGCTTTTGTCCTATTGCAGAAAAATTCAAAGGGACAAGAGTAGCCAATTTCATTCTTTAGTAAGGCATTGAGAGATGCACCTCTAAAGTACAACATCATGGAAAAACAAGCCTTTGCCTTGGTCAAAGCCTTGAAAGACTTTAGAGTTTACATTCTACACTCTCACGTAGTTGCATTTGTGCCTAACTCAGTTGTTAAAGACATTCTAACACAGGACCCAGATGGTAAGAGAGGAAAGTGGATAGCTGTGATACTTGAATATGATTTAGAAATCAAGCCCACTAAACTCATTAAAGGCCAAGGACTAGCAAGATTAATGGTTGAATCTAATTTTGAAGCTCTTGATATAAATATGATAAATACATCAGATGAACAAGAGGAATTGTCAACTCCTATTGTTGAAGACCATTTTATGAATTCCTCTTGGTATGCTGATATCCTATATGTTTTGCTTAATTTGAATACACCTCCTGGTTTGTCAAAAACAAAGGAAAGGTTTTTAAAGTTAAAAGTTGTAAATTACTGCATTTTAGATAAATGTCTTTATTGGAAAAATGCTAGTGGGTTATTTCTTAAATGTTTGCCTGAGTATGATGCAGAGAAAATCAAGCATGAGTTCCACGAAGGAGAATGTGGAGGCCACCTCTATTGGAAGACAACTGCCAATAAAATCCTTAGAGCTGATTACTTTTGGCCCACCCTCTTTCAAGATGTACATAAGATGATTATTTCCTGTCATAAATGCCAACTTTTTGAAGGCAAAAGAAAATTGCTTCCCTTACCTTTGCATCCAATCACTGTTGAAGCTCCTTTTCAACAGTGGGGTCTATACTTCATAGGAGAAATCCATCCGCCCTCATCTGCCCAGCATAGATGGATTCTCACTGCAACAGACTACTTTACCAAATGGATAGAAGCCATCCCTTCTAGGCAAGCCATTGACTCTGTCATTATAAAATTCATTGAAACTCATATCCTCTCTAGATTTTGATGTCCTAGGAAGATCATCACTGATAATGCAGTTGCATTTGGATCTAAAAATATGGTTGAATTCTGTCACAAATATCATATTACATTGGGTCATTCTACTATTTATTACCCTCAAGGTAATGGGCTGGTAGAATCCTCAAACAAGAGTTTGGTAAACATAATCAAGAAGCTGTTGGAGGACAATAAGAAATCATGGCACACTACGCTAGTACATGCACTATGGGCTGACAGATTAACAGTTAAGAAATCAATTGGAATGTCACCCTACCAGCTTGTGTATGGAATAGATGCAATTTTTCCAACCAGCCTAGGTGTACCAGTCATGAAGCTGATCCAAGAAGTACAATCTGAAGATAATGACATGATCAGAAGGATTAATCAGACTATACATCTTCAACAAACCAGAGAGGAGGTATACAACATAGCATTACAAAAGCAAGAGAGCATCAAGAAGTTTTTTGACAGAAGGACAAAAGCCAATAATTTCAACATTGGGGACAAAGTGTTAAAGTGGGATTCAAGGAGAGAAGACAAGGGAAAGCATGGGAAATTTGATAACTTATGGCTTGGCCCTTATCTCATTCATTCTATTGCTGGTAACAATGCTTATTTATTGCAGGAATTGAATGGAGTTGAACTGTTTGGGGGTCCTATCAATGACAGGATGCTCAAACATTACTTCTCTTGACCATATCAGTTTGGAAGCCTTTTTATTTTTTCTCATTGTGAATATCATACTCATCATTGCATTCAAAGTTAGAAAATGAAAAAATACAAAAACAATAGAAAGAGAAAAGAGGGCAGATTGTAAAAACAAGAAAGGTACAGCCCCATACCAAAAAAGAGAAACAAAGTCTAAAAGTGTGCAAGCTCAAATGCCACTCCTAAGAAACACACTTCTAGTTAGTCATACAGCCTAATCATGACCAATTAGTTTTAAATTTACTGCTGATAGGTTAGTGAAATAGATTTTCCAAACAGTTTAATCTTGGCTTATCAGTTAGGTAGATTAGGATAGAAAAATAAAGGTTCAAACAAGCTAAAAATCTGAACCTATGAATTCCAAAAGAAAGAATGGCTCTAACTAGATCAAATCTTGAGCCAAAGATAGAAGCAAATTGGTTCTGATATGCTTGAAACTTGAACCAGGGAACAAACAGAGAACAGCTCAAACAAATTTAAAAACAGAGCTGAAAAAAAGAGAAGGATGTTCTTAAAACTTTCAGATCTTAAGCCTTCACCATTTTGATTTAATTTTCTGCAAAAATAATCTATGTGCAGCTTGTTTTTATGGCATAGATCAGCAACAAGTTAGACTGTTCAATTCTGACTTGTCTTCTTTTAAATTTCTTGTTTTAGAAATTAGAGAATAAAAATCGGTTAGACAGTCTAATCCTAATAGATAGTAGTTGGGTAGATAAGCTTATGAACTCGACTGTTTAATCTAAGTTCATGGAGAAATAAGAAGTAGACTTAGATTAGTTTTATGTTTTCAAAAGAATAAAATGCTTGTAAAAGATTTTTCCAATCCAAATGCACTCTAAAAGAAGAAAAAATGTTAGATCATTAGGATTGGGTAGGTAGAAAGCTTGTTTTGATAGAGTTCCAAAGTTTCTCATGGCTGCTAACATTGTCAGAACAAAAGAAGGCCAGCAAAGTAAAGAAATTTGCAGCCCAATGGATGAGGCATTGATCAACTCTCAGAGAATACAAGTCTGAAGTTCTCGACACCTTCAAGAAGGTGCCATCCCCATGTGGAGCCACTGTTAGCCACCTATAAAAATTGTTATATCAAATGGTGGCTAAATCATTTTTTAAAGCCTTCAAGAAAAAATTTTATTGCCAAAATTGTTATTTCTTGAAGTCTTGTGAAGATATATTATCCTTTGATTAATCTTCATTGTTGCTTCCCTCATAAACTTGAAAAATCTGTTGTTTTCCTAAAGAAAAATATTGCTAAAAACCCATTTTTCCCTTCCATTTTACCCCTCCTTTCACTCATAAATAACCCCTACTTTTATCCCCTTTTTCCTCATGAAATTCCTCTATTTTCCATCATTTTCTTTCCTTCCCTTCACAAATTCCCTTTTATAAGGTTTAAAGCTCCTTTTTAAACCTTATCAGAACCCCCAAAATCCTTTGAAAATCCTCAAAAAATCATAAAAACAGTCTTTTTTACACTAAGGCTTTTAAGCCCCTTTAGCCTAAACCCCAGCTCCTTTTTTTCACATAAAACCGGAGCCATAACCCACAGTTAAGCCCCTTTCGCACAATCGTAATCGGGGATTTCTATTATTCTTGTTAAATTTTGCTTTTAAAAATTCTGATTGCGATTGAGCCCTTTGTATATAAAAACCCTTCCCGAAACATAACTTTCCTTTGTATTTCATTAAAAACCCGACTTTCCTATGTTTTGTATAAACCCGATAGTTCTAATGTTTTGGTGAAAATTAGCCGTTGATCTAAACCGATCAACGATCCATCCCTAATCGCATCGCAAGTTTTAAATTTCCCTTTGTTCTTTCTCCCCGCCGATGCGATCCAGCGATTGAATCTCGACCGTGGATCTTCTCTATTGTGCCCAGATCCGACAGCTCCCATTACTCTATTCCAAAGCCCGCATGTCCGCCTTTGGCATTCATAACTTAATCTCCATCATCGATTTAGTTATAAGATCGACGGCTCTGATTCAATCGCATCGCAAAAATCCTTTGTGCCATTCCTCTCTCCTCCGTCGATTGGCGAGCTTGCAATTCAATCTGGACCGTCGAATCCATAAGAACCGACGACCCAGATTAATCAAAACTCCACCCATATTTCTGCGCATTTATCCCTCAAATTAAATCTCAACCGTCGATCCCGACCCCGCATCCGACGCACAAGATATGTAATCGTACCGCAATTTTTCTTGGAGTTCTTCCTCTCTCCTTCCCCGTCATTGGCGACCCCGACGACATCTCGGGTTGTCTATTTCACCGATCCAACCGTCCATCGAAACCCTAAAATTCCTTCTATTGTTTCATAAACCCCGTTGTGTAAAGTCCTTCGTGAAGATTCACCGTTGACTGTGCAGACTGGCCGCTCCACATTTACCCAATTCCCCCCGCCCAAACTCCCCTATCCTACATTGCTTGCCCGAGATTAAACCGAGCCCATCAATATTGAAGATTCGACGGCCTGGATCAAAACCACCTTGGCTTTCCCAGATCAAAACCACCTTGTCTTTTCGTGCTCTCATCTCCACCATTGGATCTCCCCTTCTCTGATCCAACGACCAAGACTCCATATCACGTAATTCTGAGTTCGACATTTAAATCCTAAAAATTACGCGATATGGGCGGTTTTTAAAGTACACGTGTCGACCGGAGACCTATATCGCGTTCTTTTTTGGAGAAATTCTAAAACTACCTTTTGCCACGCGACACTAGTGGTTTTTATGGCCGAAACCACCTTTCCCATTTCCATTACATTTTCTTATAATAAATCTCTGCCGTTGATCTCTGTTGGCTGATCTGATCCAACAGCCCAGAATTATTTCGAAACCCCAAATTTCATTTAACCGCATTTTCCTTCCGCCTAAGGTTTTTCGCCCTTTTCATTATGTTTTCCTCCATTTCATTACAATATTACCCCTCTGCATTATATAAACCCGATCAATATCAACCGTTGATCTTTGCAGATCAACGGCCCGGACTTAATCTCCACCACCGTTTATCCAACTGCCTCCCCATCTAACCCCAGTGAGAAATCCTCGCCATTGATGACTTTCATCCAACGGTCACGATCTAACCTAAACCTCCAAAGCATTTTAAACCTTATCCCACGGGATTTTTTATAATTTCGTTTGTTTGTGCAGGTTTTAAAGGTTTCTCCATGGTTTTAAAAGAAAATCAAAGGTCGGGGATGACGATCCCTCAGGCCATTATTCATAAGGAGGATTATTCTGCAGGGTTTCACATCGTGATTTACCGATGCCTCATGAACACTAGCGACATTATAAAACCCTCTGTAACACCTGCACAGTAACAAAACACAGCAGACATTAATCAAACAAAGAGTATTAGTGTTAAAGGATCTAGTCACAGCAGAGATGGATAATTAAAGATTATTAACACAGTTTTGAGGGATTACGGCCTAAAATCGACTATCTAAAGCCTAATCCACTCAATTGAAGACAGTTTGAAGAACAGAAGACAGAAATCAAGCCTAATTCAGCCTAACACGCAGAATTAAAACAAATTAACAGTGTTTTAAGGAAGAACAATCAGATCTATCAATCTGAGACGCCTCCACTGACACATCAGAGGCTAATTGAATCCTCTCCAACTGCCAGAAAGACACCTGGAGCCTCAAAGAAATCAAAGAAGGCCTAGTTATTTGCCAGAACAGAAGATATTAGCATAAAGATAGCTGAACAGCTATTTCAAATCAAAGAGACTTATTACAACTGTCAGCAGAGTTATTACGAGGATAAGAAAAAGCCTTAAAGTCAAATATTTTAATCCACTAAGCCTCGAAAGCATAACAGAGTAATGAAACAGAGATATAGATCGAATGTATTCCTGCCTTATGCCTTGCATGGTTTTCAAGGCAGATAATTGCATTAATTGTAGAATTTATGATACTTAAACCCTAGAAACTCTTCCACCTCCTCATTTTCCTATAAAATCTTCTTGAGGAGCACATTGTAAAGGGTTGGTTGCTAGATTTTGATATAATACTTGTGCTCGAAACTTTCTACATGTAAATAGTGTTCAAAGGCTTTGAAGCTCTGTTTGTGATCAAATAAGTTAGGCTGAGAAGAAAATATGATTGTTGTACTGAAACATTGGACTTGAAGTATGTAACTGGATTGACATCAATATACAAGATGATTCTTGGGATCCTGGTCTATATCATTGGTGAAGTACTCCTTACCGTGTTATTGTTTTCCTTTCATGTATGCCATTTTGTTCACTTATTCTCTGTTAAAGAACAGCAAATATAGAGCTAGGATTTACTATCAAAAGTACCCTTCTCTCACTGATAAGCTTTATCTTTATGTTTTCCTCCTATTGTGTGTTTAAGAATGACTTAAGTTAAGTGTAAACATTATCAAGGAATGTTGGTTTTCCCTTGTCTTGATGTGCAAAACTTGAAAAGAAGTTCTTGAATGATATTTTCATTATATGCTAAGTAGAGTTAGACTAGAAAAGTTTATGGTTTTCCCTGCCTTCTAGTTCTTTCTTCAAAGGTTGTTCTGAAAGTTTCCCTAAGAGTATGCTGAAAGCAGGTTTAGATTTAAAAGTATCTTGCTTGATCTTAGGTTGCACTTTGTTTTCTTATCTGTTTTCATCCCTTCTGAAAGTAGTCATGTGGATTACTATATTTTTTTTCTGATAAGTTAGCTTTAATAAAAGCTTTTCCAAAGAAGTTTATGGTTAGCCCTATCCTTTGGTTGGTTTCAAACAGTTGCTTAAAAGGCTTTTCTTGTTTGGAAAGTTGATAAATCCTTTTTGAAATTATTGACTTTTTCCACCTTTTCAACACTCTTAATGTTCCATTCCATCATTTAATCTAAAAGATATTTTGATATAGATGACTTTCCCCTTGGACCACTCTTGAAATTGTTGCACAATTAAACCCTTTTATGACTCCATAGCCCAATGGACTAAAACCAGTTTCATATCTATCCTATTAGCCAAATCTTGTTCTAATTATTTACATCTTCACCCCTTTGAAGCTCTTTCATTTTAGGACTTTCTACTCAACTAAAAATCATGCTCAACCATCCAAAACCAAACAAAAACCCTTGTTCTTCATAACTAGCCTAATATCACATTTCAAGCCTTAAAGATAAATCAATCTTTGCACTTATAGAGAGATCCCTCTCTGGATTCAGGAGGGCTAGATCCTAGAATCCCAAAGTGGTTCACAATGTTCTCCCTGCAGTTTTAGTCTTGCCAATCTGCTGAAATTATAGGGAGCTAATAGATTCAATCCTTAGGCGGTGCTTAACTCTCAAAGAAGTTGAGGTTGTGCTTAATGATTTTCACAGTGGAGCTTGTGGTGGTCATTTATCTGGGCTTGCTACAGCCCAAAAAATCTTGCGTGCAGGATACTTTTGGCCTTAAATTTTCATAGATTGTATGGAATCAGTCAAAATGTGTCATCCATGTGAGGTCTATAATCGAAAGATGTGCGCTCATCCAGCTCCGCTCTTTCTTGTCATCGTTGTTGGCCCCTTTACAAAGTAGGGTATTGATTATAATACTTGTAACCCGCCTTCGGCTAAAGGTCACAAGTACATTATTGTAGTCGTAGACTACTTCACAAAGTGGGTTGAGGCTACTCCTATTTTTGGGAATGATGGTGAGACAACAGCTCTTTTCCTTTTCAATCAAGTCATTTCTCGCTTTGGTATTCTCAAAGAGATTGTCACTGATCATGGAAGTCATTTTCAGAATATCATGATGGCTAAGTTGGCTTTGAAATTAGGTTTCCGGTAGGAGCATTCGTCTCCGTATTATCCTCAAGCCAATGGGCATGTGGAAGCCGTAAAAAAATCCTTAAAGACAATTCTTCAAAGGACAATTGATAAAGCTCGATCCAATTGGCACATTATGTTGTATCCTACGCTTTGGTCATATAGGATGTCAGTCAAAACTGCAACTGGTTTTACTCCATTTCAACTAGCTTATGGCTTGGAATCTATCTTTCCCATTTAATGTGAAATTCCTTCTCTTAAGTTAGTTGTAGAACTTCTTCCTGACACATTCAGTCTTGAAGAACGTCTCCTTCATCTCAAACATCTCAATGAGCAGCGTCGGGATGCCGCCACTAAGAACGAGGCACTTAAGAAATGGATTAAGGTTTAGTACAATAAAGCAGTCAAACCTAGGGTTTTCTCCGAAGGAGATCTTGTCTTGGTTTATGCCCAAGAGAAGGATTCCCTAGGGGTAGGCAAGTTTAAATCTATGTGGTATGGCCCCTTCATCGTTAAAAAGGTCCTCAAAAAAGGAGCTTATGCCTTGGTTGATTTTGACGGAAATGAGTTGGCGGAGCCTAGAAATGGGCTCTATTTGAAGAAGTATTATGCCTAGGCTTTGGCCTAGCATCTTGATTTTTGTATACATTTTTTGTTTTTTGTACATATTTGAGTTTTCGATTTTTGGTGTGATTATGATGCATTTGATCTGCTTTGGCAGGTTGTGTTGGATGTCATGAGTCATTTTGGTTTCGCTGATGGTGCTAGTAGACATACCCGAAACTTGGCTTCCGCGGCTTGGGTACTTCATTATCCATCCAGTTAGTTGTTGGTTTCAAGAGGTGTCTGCATTGGTCCTACTTCGAAAAATGTAGCAGAATACACTGCAGTAGTATATCTACTCTCAGAAGCAATATCTTTAGGTGTTGATTCATTAGTAGTTTTCTTGGACTCCCAGCTGGTGGTTTCACAGTTGAACAACACATATCGAGTTCGAGACCCAATTTTGCACCGATTATTTTTTAGGGTACGTTTGTTACAGAGATAATTTCAATTTATAACATTCATTCACATTCCTCGAGTTGATAATTATATGGCAGACTTGTTGGCTAATCAAGAAATTGACTGATATATTCATCATTAAAAATTTTAAATCAATATATCAAATACATCATTCATTTTTAATACATTTGAGCCATCACATCATATAAATCACTATATATATAGTCATAGTGTTCAAAATATACAAATCTGGACCCATCTGTCCTACAAAATTAGGGCTTATGCCTGATCATGTTCAATATAAAAAATATATTACACTCATCCAGAAAAACCTATATATTTAATCTTGTGGTCCCTACCCAACATTCGTGTTCCTATATAATACGATAGCAATAGCTACAAGGCGGAATAACCGCACCCAGTCTCGTGGTACTCCGAATACCCATCTCTGGATAGCCTCTGGTAAGTCCTCTACTACAGACATAGGCACTTGGTGAGTCAATCTCCCCAATTTTCTTTGGACGGCATGAAATGTCCTACCCGGGTCTTCAGCATCCACCTCACCTCTGCAACGCTTATGCCTTGGGTATCCCTCAGGTTTGATTGGTCCCATATCTATATCATGATCATTAGTAATCTTGTAAGTCATTTTATTTCAATCAAAAATAATTTTTCATTATCATATTTTGAAAAAATCCAAAAAAAATCAAGTAATCAAAAAATCAAAAATTGCAATCTCACTGATTGCACCCCATGCTGCACCTGGTGAAAGGACTAGATCTGGATCACCGAAAAAATCCATCCCAACATAGGTATAATCTTCCACAGTGATAAATTTTTCCTCCCACCATTGGAATAACTCGTCAGCCCATGTGGTTCGGGGAACTTCACTTCCCCCCAGTCTCTTCATCAGATCGGCTCATCGGGCTATTCTTGGATCTCTGGGGCTGTTGATGGTTGAGATGACTTTGGGCTGAAGCCCTGGAATCCTCCCAAAGAATAATGTCAGTAAAATATTTCCATACCCAAAATGTTTTGTTTTTTCCTTCTAGATCGAAGTCAACTATCTCTTCATATTGCTCAGCAATGTTGTGCACCAATCAAAGAGTTGAACCAAACATTCTACCGTAATACTCATTTGAGTTATCAGTGCCTGATGTAAGGAAGCAGATCCTACTATCCTGCCAATGGTGAAAAGGAGAATCTTCATATATAATTCTTTCAAATCTTTGATTACAATCTGAGTCCCTAATTTTTGAGACCCCTCTATGCAATAGACTTGGACATAGTCTTCCACAGTAAGCCCTCCCAAAGGCTTTCTGTGCAAATATACTAGATCTCCTCTCCAAGAGAGTCCAGTTATGAAATATATGTCTTCCACCTCTATGTGTATAGGCATTTGATCTATCATGAAGCAGTCTTCCTCCGACTCCCAATGATCTACCAACATTTGGAGCAACCTCTAGAAATTATATAACTAATGCATTATACATCCGAGATTCTCCTGATCAAACACTATTTTAACTTCATGCACAATACAAATCTCTTCTACCATTGATCATTACTTGTGGAAATAAAATCAATTGCATGCACACATTGAAACCATAAAAATTCACACATATGAACATAGTGTTTTAACGGGAAATCTTAAAGCTGAAAACCCCAACTATCTGTATATAATATATGTCATAGAGATCATGTAACAATCATCATACAAAGCTTCTCACAAGCTATCAGTACAATCTACAATTTCTACACACTAATCAGGTCTGATCTAGCAAATCCCATGCACCGATCTCCGCCATATGCTAGCCTGCCTCTACTGCGCAATCACTACTGAAGAATGGCTCTGAATGAACTCAAATTGGTCCAGACTTTCTCACGCAATCCTCATTGGCATCTTCAACCACTGTGTGTTGCAAATCATGCAACACTATAGTCGCAACTGATAGTCAACCTGCTCTTTCACCTACCTCTCCACTGGTCTCCACTGAAACTGTCCATGCACTGTAGTTAACTGATGTATTCTTCAGTTGATTAATGAGTTAATAATTAGTGAATTAATTAATAATTAATTCACACCACTCTCACTAGTGTATCAATTAGTTAGACTAGATACAACTAGCTCAACTATGTTTAACTAAGTTAAACTGAACACAACTCCACCAACTACCTCAATAACTCCACCAAACTCTGTCACATGAGTTCTAACTGAAGTCTCCATGCAATAGCTCCACTTAACCCTTCAGAATAGCATAATTCCTTCTGTCAGCTCCTGTGCCACATCTGTGCACCTAACTGAACTGCTCCAAGAGAATAAGATAATGTTTATAGTCCAAATATTATTTAGAGCTAATAATATTCGACATATATACTTTTAGACTGGCAATCTAAAAATAGATTCTGCCCAGTATGTCTAAAAATAGAAGTCCATCTATTTTTCCAACTTGACCAACCATCCAAAAATAGCATCCTGCAACTCATAGAATATGATCAACATGTCTAAAAATAGACATAGTCTAAAAATATACTTGCACCAAAAATAGTCTACGAGCCCACTTAGTGAAGGCAACTCTTTTCACTAAGCTCATCATCTTGTTACAATCTCAACACTCCCTCTCAACAAGATAGGGATTATCTTCCACCCCGATCCTGCCCCTTTGGTATTCGAATTTTCTCCTGGTGAGCGCCTTCGTCAAGATATCAGTATCCTGATCCTCCGTAGGAATGTAAGAAAGTAACATGATCTTCCACTGCACACAATCTTTGATATGATGATACTGGTCCGTGAAGCCATGCCGCCTCAACTCATCCTCCTGTCTGTACCATGATCCATATCCCGATGTGCCTCTGAGATATCTCAATACATGCTTTCCTGCCTTCCAAAAGAGCTTGGTAGGCTTAACCATAGCTTGTGAAAGCTGGTTAATAGCGTAGCATATGTCAGGTCGTGTATTGACTGGATACATAAGTGACCCCACCAACTGTCGGTAAACAGTGGCATCCACTACCTCTACCGATGTAGCATCCTCTTTCCTCCATCCACCAAGAAGAGGAGTGTCGATAGGCTTGAAGCCTTGCATGTTTAACTTCTCCAGTATCTCCCAGGCAGACTTGCCTTGAAACACAAACAATCCATCACTGCGCTGCCAAATTTCCAATCCTAGGAAATAATGAAGGAGGCCCAAGTCCTTCATCTCAGACTCCTTTGCAAGATCAGCCTTGCATGAGTGTATCAATAGTTCATCACCTGTCAGAATCAAATCATCTACATAAAGTACTATGATCAGCAACTTACCCTCCACCACAATCTGGTATAGGTTCGGATCCGCCTCACTCTTGGAGAATCCAATTCCGGTGAAATAACTGTCTATCCGTGTGTACCAAGCACGAGGTGCTTGTTTCAACCCATATAGCGCTCTTTTGAGCCTACACACATGCGACTTGCTACTGAAGATCTCGAAACCTTCAGGCTGCTCTATGTACACCTCCTCCTCAATGAATTCGTTGAGGAACGCAGTCTACACATCCATTTGATGAATGTGCCATCCCATCTGTGCTGAGAGAGGAAGAATCGTTCGTATGGAAGAATACCTTACGACAGGTGCAAAGGTTTCCTCATATTCGATCCCCTCAATCTGTGAGAAACCCTGGACAACAAATCTTGCCTTGTACTTCTTGATGCTCCCGTCAGCTGCTTGCTTCACTTTGTAGATCCATCTCGAACCTACCACTGATTTCCCTTCTGGCCTTGGGAAAATCTTCCATGCACTATTTCTGACAATCAAATAATACTCTTCCACCATGGCATCTACCCATGCAGGGTCCTCCACAGCTTCCTCGAAAGAGGATGGTTCTGTCATGATACACTTGCTCATCAGAGCCATGTATCTAGTATATCAGTCAGGTGATTGTCTTTGTCTGCGCTGTGATGTAGGTGCTCCTACAATCTTCTCTGCATCAAGATTCAGTCGCTCAGCTTCTGTAGTGCGCTTCCGCCCTCTAATGGTTGGCGGTTCATGAGTGGTTTCTTCAACTCTATGAACCTCCTCTTGTGGCTGATCCACATCCTAAGACTCATCCTTAGGAACTAATAGCTCCCCATCTGCAAGCAAGTGTGGCTCCCTCTCAAGCGAACACTTCATGGCTTTCTCCTCATGAAATTTGATATCCAGTCACTCAACAGTCTTCCGACTGTCTAGAAAATACACTCGATAGTTGTGAGGCATATCAGTGTACCCCACAAATATCCCAACCTCTGCAGTCAGCTCCAGCTTCTTCCTAGCATCCTTTGTCACATCAATGTAAACAGGTGAGCCAAAAATCATCAAATGAGAAATATCAGGCCTCTTACCAGAAAACGCCTCCTCGGGTGTACTCATGCCAAGTATCCTATGAGGACAACGGTTTTGCACATAAACCGTAGTATTGCATGCCTCAGCCCACAAGTGTATGGGAAGGCCCTAATCATGCAACATCGTCTGTGTAGCACCCACCATCGTTCTGTTCTTTCGCTCCGCGACCCCATTCTGTTGTGGGTTATGAGGCACTATGAGCTCTCTTCGAATTCCTTCTGCGCTGCAAAAGTCTTTGAATTCGCCAGAGATGAATTCGCCACCATTATCGCTCCTAAGAGTCTTCACCTGCTTCCCCGATTCTTTCTCAACCAATGCCTTGAACTCACAGAACTTTGAGTATGTATCGCTCTTCTTCTGCATGAAGAAGATCCAGCACTTACGAGAAAAATCATCAACAAAGATCACATAATACCCGTGCTTTTCTGTCGAAGCTATTGAGAAAGGTCCACACATGTCTATGTGAATTCTCTCAAGGATCGTCATGGCATGACTATCCTTCTCGTGAAAGGTAGCTTTCACAAATTTTCCCAAAGTACATCCCTTGCACTGATCTGACTGCGCAAGTGTACCTTTGGGAAGCCCGGTAGAAATCTGCTGCAAAATTTTCAAAGCACCATGGTGAAGATGGCCCAATCTCTTGTGCCATAGCTCGCCCTCATCCCGACTCACCACTCCTACCTTGCCCTTCCATTGATGCGCGACCATCTGCAAGCGATAAGGTTCTGCTAAGACCCTTATCCTCTTCGAGTTTCACCGATTTGTATATAACGAGAAGCTTTCCTACTTTAAAGACAACATCATATCCCTTGTCTTCCAACATCACCACAGAGATAAGATTCTTCTTCAATCCTGGAACATGCATGACTTCCTTCAATACGAAGGGTTTACCAGACTCCCTCTCAAATTAAATGGTCCCGATACCGGTCGCACTGTATCTACCATATTCGCCCATCTCGATGTGCACTCCAAGATCCTTCTCATCCAGATCAATAAACAAATCTTTGTCTCCGGTCATGTGGAAAGACGCACCACTGTCAAGAAACCACACTGAACCCATCACACTTGAGACCAAGTATGCGATCAGCAAAAAATCCATCTCAAACTACGAGGCTAAGGCCTTTCCAGCTGCAGATCCAGCAACCTACTTATTTTTCTTCTTCTGTGGACAATTAGTGGCGTAATGTCTGTGTTGGTGACAGTGAAAGCACTTCACCTTGGACATGTCCTGCTTCTTGCCTTTCGCACTGAATTGAGAACCATTTTTCTTGCCCTTCCCCTTCCTTTCTTTGGCAGCCAAAGCGCAATTTTCTTCCTCTTCATTCTTCGATGAAGATCCATCCTTGGTACTTCGCCTTATCTCCTCCTGCACAAGATCCGACCAAAGTCGCTCCCATCCTGGAAGTTTCTCCCAACCATTGACAAAGTCCTGATAGGAATGCCAACTCTTCAGAAGCCCAAGGAGAGCCAAGCTCACCAATTCCTCTTCATCGACAGTAACCCCCACACTTCCCAACTCATCCCTGCATTGGACGAACTTCATGAGGTACTTGGGTATACTATCGTCTTTCTCCATTTTTATATTCCTGAGTTTATCCTTGAGCGCTAACTTCCTCTGGTCGCTCTTGCTTTGGAACAAGTCTGTCAACGCTTTCCACATCAAGAATGGAGAAGATTTACCATGAAGGCTGGACTCTATGTGATCCTTCACACCTTCCAACAGAATCCTTCGACATTTTGCTGTCTTCTTTTGCCATGCGTCAAGTGCGGTAGCATCGCTAGAAGCAGGTTTTGGAATTTCTACATCTATGAACTCCTTCAACCCATTATCCTCCAGCACCGCCTCCATCCTGTACTTCCATGCAATATAATTCGAGCTTCCCTCAAGGGAATACTCCAATCTTAATCCATTTAAAGACATCTCAACTTCGACACCAAGAAAACACTACTGCAAATTCGAATTCCACCAGCACAAAAATCAACCGCTTCAATGATTTGCAATTGCTCCAATGATCAATATCACTCTGATACCATGTAGAAATTATATAACTAATGCATTATACATCCGATATTCTCCTGATCACACACTATTTTAACTTCATGCACAATACAGAATCTCTTCTACCATTGATCATTACTTGCGGAAATAAAATCAATTGCATGCACACATTGAAACCATAAAAATTCACACATATGAACACAGTGTTTTAACGGGAAAGCTTAAAACTGAAAACCCAAACTATATTTATATAATATATTTCATAGAGATCATGTAACAATCATCATACAAAGCTTCTCACAAGCTCTCAGTACAATCTACAATTGCTACACAATAATCAGGTCTGATCTAGCAAGTCCCATGCACCGATCTCTCCCATCTGCTAGCCTGCCTCTACTACGCAATCACTGCTGAAGAATGGCTTTGAATGAACTCAAATTGGTCCAGCCTTTCTCATGAAATCCTCATTGGCATCTCCAAAAACTGTGTGTTGCAAATCATGCAACACTATAGTCACAACTGATAGTCAATCTGCTCTTTCACCTACCTCTCCACTGGTCTCCACTAAAACTGTCCATGCACTGTAGTTAATTGATGTATTCTTCAGTTGATTAATGAGTTAATAATTAGTGAATTAATTAATAATTAATTCACACCACTCTCACTAGTGTATCAATCGGTTAGACTAGATACAACTGGCTCAACTATGTTTAACTAAGTTAAACTGAACACAACCTCACCAACTACCTCGTGCTCACAAACTGCTGTGCTGAGTTCTACTGAAGTATCCATGCGATGGCTCCACTTAACCCTCTAGAATGGTTTAATTCCTTACCTTGACTCCTTGCCACATCGGCATAGCGAAGCTTTGCTCCAAGAGAATAAGATAATGTTTATAGTCCAAATATTATTAAGAGCTAATAATATTCGACATATACGATTTTGGGCGCGGTCTAAAAATAGATTCCGCCCAGTATGTCTAAAAATAGAAGTCCATCTATTTTTCCAACTTGACCAACCATCCACAAATAGCATCCTGCAACTCATAGAATATGATTGACATGTCTAAAAATAGACTTGCACCAAAAATAGCATGTGGGCCCAGTTAGTGAAGGCGACTCTTTTCACTAAGCTCATCATCTTGTTGCAATCTCAACTCAACCAGACATTACTTTTCATATTTGGAATTTTAAAGAACTTGAGAAATCCACAATTCCGAAGGATATCAAGTGAATTTTGATCTTCTATCACTTCATTATCGATTGCACTATGTTCACGCTCCCTCCAGCTAATTGACATCCTGAGAAAATTCATCGAACCATGTATTAGGTTCATTTTTTAAATTCTTAGTCTACCCATACGTGACTTCGTTTATACACAGTCGTGTATCATACCCAGGTTCGTCCACACGAACTCGCATATCATACGTAGGTTCGTCCACACAAATCCGCGTATGCGCAGAGGGTTTCATCAAAACAAATGTTTCCTACGGTCAAATTTCTAAATTTTTCTCTTAAAATGAAACGAAATTGATGACAAAGATGAATTAAGAGCCTACCTGACTGATTCGGCATGATTTGGTGGCTGATTGCTCTTGTTCTAAGAAAGGGAATTTTTGCTCCAAAAGTTCCTTCTCCACTTTTGCAATGTGAAAATGATCCAAATATGAGGTAATTGGTGTATTTATACCCAAAATTTGAATTTTTTTTTCCAAATTTCTTTGTGCTTGTTTTTCAAAATCTATCTAAAGTTGTATAACCGTGTTGCTTGTAAGTGTTGGGAAAGGTATTTTTTCAGGGACATTTTACTGAAGTTGAGATTTTTTTCGGTTTTTTCGGATCCATGACCGTTGACCTGTCATGGCAGGTATATGATTCTGAACTGGCATATAGGTTAGGGAATTCACTTTCCATTGAATTCTGCATACTAGCATCCATTTCGATCACTTGCCATTGGGTCGATCCCATCTTGTCATGAGTACTTCACCCATTTCACTCGTTGATTTTTAATCATGACTTGGTGGTAGAGCCTTCCTTTACATGGGCTTCCTAGTTAGTTCCTCGCTAGCATTTTTCGCCCATGCTGCAATTGATGTAGGCTCGGGAGTCCTCTTTAGTCCTGCCATGACATACATGTTGAAGCTTCATTCTTCTTCTTCGCTATCATTTTTCTGGCCATTACCCTAGAGGCTCCCTTTTTTTGTCAAGTTGTATTTCTACATTGCATATTGACTACTTGTTTATCTTGGCCTTTAGTCGGCTTCATTTAGACTCAATGTTTAAACCATATTTTGACCATGACTTTCTGTACAAGTTAACTATGCAATCACTTAGCTACCGTGACTTGACACCTTGTCACCCATGGATGGAACATTCCTCTCAGTATCACTTACCAGTTTTCGCCACCTTGCATTGAGCATAGGATCGTTCCTATCCCTGGAAATAGTGCATCTGTTTCATGATACTCGTTCTATCCATTGTATTATAGCATTCATTTATTCTTTTTTCAGGCTTTAAATATGAAAAAGAAAAAAAAAGAAAAAAAAAAAAAAAAATATATATATATATATATATATATATATATATATGTGTGTGTGTGTGTGTGAAAAAGAGCAGGAACAGGATATTACTTCATATTTTGATGGCAGCTACAGTGTCATTTTTGTCGCCCTTGAACAAAGCACAAAAAGCTATGTCTTTCCTTCATTTAGGATGGTTTTAGTTTTGACTTAGGAGAAGCCATAACCTTGTCACATGCGTCAGTTCTCCCCCAGTTGGTTATCTCTTCCAATCATATGGAGGGTTTGTTCATGCCTCCTGCATGACAAACTTATACAAGGTTATCATTTGCTGCCATAGTCAACATAAGTCGTGCTTTTGTTCAAGTGAAGTTAACCTTAGTCGGCCTATCTGCTATGTCTCTTGACTCATTTTTTAGTTGGCCTTCCCGGTCTTGTTAGTATCTTGTTCTATCACGTCAGATGTTTGGTCCTATGCTCGTGCTAGTTTGAGAAGGTCTCCATTGACTTCTTGCTGGCGGGTTTGTCTCTTATCGACTACGACATATTACTCTAAGAGAAAACCTAGAGTTGCACCCTGGCCCTATTTACATCATTGATAGGTTCCCTTGTGCTCAGCATTTGATCATCATCATGGGTCTTTGACTGAGTGGTTTCCCTTGTGTTCGACATCAAATTACATTATCACACCTGGGATTCGTGCAGTAACTTGATTTCCATTTGACCCTATCAGTGGATATCTCGCCTCTTTTTCAGCTTTCATTATTGGCTGGTTTAGATGGTTTCTGTCGTGCGCTAGCTTCATCTTGTGCATGCCGAAAACATACTTCGGGTTGGTTACTTCACTCTACTTCATCTGATTCCTTCCAAATTTTGGCCTGTGGGTTACACTCGTGCTGGAATGATGTGGGATGCCTTAATTCCTTCCCTCTAGTAAATCTTTTCCCATCGACTCCGACTCATTTCTCTGGGAATAAGGTCTAGAGTCCTTTTGTCAGTACCTTAGGATTTGTAGTCATCAGTGGTAGATTCTTAGCCATCGACAGTGAGGATACATCATTGCCTGCTAATTGGTGGATTCTTTCAAGTGTTCGACTTCAACTCATTTATTTTCACTTGTTGGATTGTACTGGGGCACCTTGACACTCATTATCATTATCGGTGGGTTGTCTCGCATTTGTTTACGGTATACATCAATGACCGGTAATCAAACGATTTCTCACATGGTCAAATTCAGCTCATTTATTCCCATTATGTAGAATTGTGCCATATTGATCGGTGAAGACCTCAGGTTTGCATCAGCATGATTCGGTTCACTTAGACAGATTCTTTATTTTTTTTTCCAGTGACACCGTACACCCTTATATGTTGCAGTCTCACCACAGCAACATCTTATATGTTGACTACCGAGTTGCATGTTGTACCATCTGTTCCACCACTTATGATTTGGTACTTGGAGATTCAGTTGTGACTTCTGTGATCAAATATCTATTGCAGCATCATTGATCAGTCTTCTATATGTGATACTTGGACTTGATTTTGACTTGTACTTCTGAGCAATGATCAGCTATCAGATGATTCATTATGTACTTATATTATTTCCACTATACTTATATACATTTTGGATCCGCTCTATATTTCATATGCGGACATACTTTTCTTTCACTGAGCATGGGTATGCCCACCTCAGACATGAGCTATATCTTTGATTTCTATCACAGGTTTTTTGGCAAGCTGAAATATGGTGAAGTCCTCTCTAGTCCTTGCAAGGTTCTTTCTATGCACATAATACATTTCGGCCATCATGTACCCCTTATGACCTCATATATTAGGGGGCATTTGTTATAGTGTCATTTATCACCTTCATGTACTTGATGATTTACACTTTGGCCTTGGGCACCCTTTCCCCCAGACTTGAACATTTTCTCAAAAAACAAGATCTTAAAACCCATACGCGACTCTGCCCAGACTTTTCCACATATACAAGCGAGTCCATTCATAGAGATCTGTGTATACCTTTTTAATTATTAAAAATATATATAAATTCCCTATATTTGAGGCGGGTTTGATGGTTAGTCCAGTAATTCAACCACCCCAGCCCGTGGCCTAATTGCTCCGAACTGCAGAAACTAATTTGAGGTAGTATAAAAGCCCCTTAAAGGAATGGCCTAAGGGAGAGAGAAAAGATATAGATATTATACTTTGTTGGAGCCCTATTCATGTCTAATATTCCTGTGCCTCCTGCACTTCCCAGGTATATTCAAAAAACCCTTGTTTCCTTGAGATGTTCATCATCCTATATGACATCTATTGTGCACACATCTTGGAAGAATTCTTGCGAGGCTAGGGCTGGACGAATCCAGAGGACGGTATGTTCGAAGGTGGTGGCAGGATTCAGGTGATCTCTCCACGTTTTGATTACTGTACGTGTCATTAATAATAATAAGAGCCATCTTGTTCCCGATGTTCACATGTTTATGATGCTTGATACATGTGTAATAATAATTAATTGAATGTTTCACAATGTTTTTATCACATTATGTATGCTTTTCACTAATGATCTGAAATTGTGAGAAACAAAGTATTTCTCATACAGAGATTGACAGTAAGGGGCTTTTACTGGTTATTTCACCTTTACTAGAAAGGATGAAACCAGAAGCTTCTGGCCCACAAACTGGCTCTGCCTAAAGAAATAAAATGTAAACACTGAAATAGATCCAATCAATGAAAGTATTTTTTTATGAGCAAAGTATTCATTAATCAAAAATTTTATGTGTGAATAAGCAAGTTCAAGTATTCTGCAAATGAAGTAATGTGGTTTGAAGTTGAACTAATGAGTTTTGTTCACTATATAAGTCGGCTTGGGAAAAGTGTACTTATGAAAATTTATTGTTTAATGTAGCAGAATACGAAATATAACAGCAAAAATACACAGCATAACAGTAAGCATTTGTTTAAGCATTTCACCCCTCTCTTAGGCTACCTCTGCTGGGTCCAAAAGCCTCTAATTAGGCTTTTCCCTCTTTCATTAATGCTCAGAAAATGAATTACACTGTATAGAAAGCCTCAAAAGGCAAAATAAGCTACATATTCAGAAACAGAAGGCTGAAATCAGTATAAATCGACTATTCATTCACCTCCAATGGATGAGTATAGTCCAGAACAGCTGATCTTTCATTAGGCCCTAGTGGCTCCACAACCAAAATCGCTGGTAAAATCACTGATAGAGTGCCCTGATGGCTCTGCAAACTCTTCCAACAGCTCCAAAATGCTTCAATACCCCAAAATCAAACAAAATTCGTCCCAAAAGGACTTCCCTAGCCAAAGTTATGGCTCATTTACTCAAACTGCCAATTTTGCCTAGAATCACTCCAGCTAAGTCTGGCTAACTGCCAGATAGCGCCGACAAATTTGGGCGGTTGCTAAATTTAGGCGAACCGCCAAAAAGGCCGCCGAAATGAAGGGCTGAATTGTAGGTGCATGGGACCGTGACCGTCGGAAGACTTTGAGTTAAACGCGCATATAATAAAGTTGTAACCATATGGTTTAATGAATCTCCACTCCAAGTGCTGACTCCACGGAACCACGACCCAAACGAAAAACGCGCCACACAAATTCAACGTTTAAATATATATTCATTGCCATATTTAAACAAGAACTAACACCATGGTTCAACGGTTGGGCGACTCCACTATTATCTCGCCGACCCGGGATCGAATCCGTCCGCGTTCAAACAAATTTTGAATTGCCATTTTCGTTGGATCTTAGGGCCACGTGGCGGCCTCCGGGCTGGCCACATGGCGCCCTTTGATTGGTCCCAAGCAGAATATTCCATAGAATATTCCATAGAATATTCTTTGGAATATACCTAGAATATTCTGTGGAATAATCTTTTTTTAATAAAAAAAAAATTATAAAGTCAATTTTGGCCATTTTTTTAATTGAAATTGGCAAACTTCAAAGCTGAATATCTTCTTCATACGGCGTCGGTTTTCAGTGCCGTTCACGTCTACAGGATCATTTTTCCGAGCTCTTTCCAGTTGATCTAGTTCGGACCAATTCTGAGCAACTTCATTTTTGAGCATTTTTCTACAAGAGACTTGATCTCCTGATCAACTGAAATCTAGGAGCTATCTATGCTGTACAACTAGGTTTTTGTGTCCATTCTTTATGGATTTACAAGTTTCGAAGCACAAAGTGTTGCAGGGGGTTTGCACCCGGTAGGATCTACATCAACCGAGGGACTTTAGGGTAAGTTCTGCAACTAGTAGGATCTAATTTTCAGTATATAAGTTGGTTAAAGTGAGTCCTTCTTGAATGGCATTACCCTGATTTGTGAAGGTTGTTAACCCAACACCTTTAGGTTATTATTTCCCGAAACACTAGCATAGATCTGCAGCCTATGGAGCTTCACTGATGAGGATAAAGCCCATCAGACTTGTTTGTCAAATATTGGGCAAGAGATTCAGCTGTTTATCTCAACAACTAAAGTTGCAGTGCAACAGATCAATAGTGGTAGTGCTATGAGCATAATAGATGTAACATATTGAGAGGGAGCTACAGTACAAAATTTGCAGTGGCAGTGGAAGAGTCATGGGCAGCAGTACAGAATGGCAGCAACAGTGCAGAGTTGAGTGGAAAAAAGCCAAGCATTAGCAACACAGAACCAGTGCCCAAAATCATGTAATGCATAAGTGTGATATATTGCTAGAGCACACCCTTGATGCTAAGGGAGTGTTGATATTTTGTGTATTTGGGGTAGCATCAGTTGTGCTCTAGGTCCCAAATTTTGAGGAGGGACTAGAGTACACTTGATCTACAAGACCCAGAAATTGATTTGGGAAATTTCATCTGGTTTAGGAGATATTAAATTAATTAATTATTTCCTAAGTTAAAACTTAGGGAACTTAAATAATTAAAGTGAATTTAATTAAACATGTGATGAAATTGTCTTAAGTCACACGGATCAAGCTTTATTTTAATCTTAGCCATTGATTCAAGATCTAATCATGCCCATTGATTTTTCAATTAGAAAAGTATAAAGGAAAGGCTTGGGGTCATTTGTGAAGACACAGAGAGGCAAAGCACTGAAGCTAAGCTGAGATTCTAGGGCAGGGTTTGCTATGAATACTCAGAAGTGTTTCAGCTGCAGAGAGGGGAATTTAGGCCAAGGGGATGATCTGATCCCAGGGTATACAATACACAAGAGGCAGATATTAGCTCAAGGACAACACAGAAGAGGAGAGCAACAACAACAGCAAGGACAACACAGTCCCTCCAAGGATAGCATGATTTTTAGCAGGAAACCCTCATAGGGTTACGCAAAGACCCTTAGGGACAGTGTAGTGACTGCATCACCCAGTCTAGGGTAATGCAGTCTCTTCCGATGCAACGCTGAGGGTTAGAGGTACTTCAAAGGCTGACGCAGAGGCTTTCAAGGGTAGCGTTGGGGTTTCTAGGCCCTAATCTTGGCTGAGTTCTGTAAATCCCATTTGAGGGTGTGGATCAGTCATTATTTTGGCCCTAGATCATCCAATGAGTTGTAGATCTAGTTTATTCTCTATCGGGATTTCCAGATCTGGAACCCAGATTTGTGTATTCAGAAATATTCTTAATAATAAAACCCTCTAGCAGCCAAAGACCGGTTTTCCCGCATTGGGTTTTTCTGGGGACTATCTGTCTAGAAATAATTGTGTCACTTTGTCTATGTGGGCACGAACTTATTATAGATATGGATTGGTAGAGATCTGTTATGTGTTTTTCTTTGATTTTAACTGTAATTTATTCATTTAATAACTTGTCTAAGTAGGAGCAACATAACCATATTAATAGTAATAATCTATGCATAAAGTGTAAAGATTCAGAAATTTCTACAAGAAGTTCAATAGAATTGGGAAGGGACCTAGAGATCAGCAGACTATAGGTGATGGTAGACCATTGTTGCAGTGTTCGATATGTGGCAAGGATCATCATAAGAGGGATTATCCGCAGTATCAGGGTGGTAGACCCCAGATCTATAGTGCACAAGAGGCGGAAACAATTGGGGATGTTGGTCATATCATTCCTCGAATTTATGCAGTTGTGGACAACAGGCAGGTAGATCATCAATATTATATCATTGAGATAAACAATAAGCTTTGTGATCAATTTGTTTCTATTTTGATTCATCCTAGACCTAATTATAGTTATATTAGTCTTGACCTGGTAGATAAGTGTGGTTTGAGAAAATAAATGCATGCAAAATATTGGTTAGTAAATTTGGCTACAGGTACAAAGAAAATAGTTCATCATTGGGTAAGATCTTGTGTATTTGATTTAAATGGTATGCCTACTACAATGCACTTGAAAATATTTCAATTGGGATCATATAGCATGCTATTGGGTATGGATTGGCTATACCTTCACAGGACCAAGGTGGATTGTTATGACAAATCCATTGAGTGCTTAGATGACAATGGGAAACCAAGATTCTTACAGGGAAAGAAGAAATCCATATCAGTTAGGATTGTGACAGCTATGCAGGCTAAGCATAATCGTAAAAAAGGGTGTGTGCTATTTGCAGTACATATCTCTAGTGACAAAGGTAAGGAAGTTGAGGATGTAGATGTTTTGATTAGGTATCCAATTATACTACAATTTTAGGATGTATTTCCTGAAGATATTTCATAATTTCCACCTCACAGGGAAGTACTAGACCTTTTTATTGAGTCGGTACCAGGGGCAACACAAGCATCAAAGGCACCTTATAGGATGAGCACACCTGCATTGGTAGAGTTAAAGTTGCAGCTGAAAGAGATGCTTGATAAGGGGTACATTATACCAAGTGTATCTCCATGGGTTGCACCAGTGTTTTTTGTAAGAAGAAGGATGACACTCTCAAATTATGCATTTATTACAGGTAATTGAACATAGTGAGCATCAAGAACATGTACCCATTACCAAGGATTGATGATTTGTTTGATCAACTGAAGGGAGCAACAATGTTATTTAAGATTGAATTTAGATCAAAATATCATCAGGTACGCATCAAAGAAAAGGACATCTACAAGACAACTTTCCAGACCATGTATGGGCATTATGATTTTGTTGTAGTTCCATTTGGTTGGACTATTGCTCTAGCTTCCTTTATGTGTTTGATGAACAGTGTGTTGTGTCCTTATTTGGAAAAAAATTTGATTGTATTCATTGATGGCATGATATTGGTATATTCTAAAAATAAGGAAGAGCATGTCGATCATTTGGCAGTAGTGTCGAGATTGTTGAGAGAAAGTCAATTGTATGCTAAGCTCAAAAAATGTAGTTTCTTTCAGACTAAGGTACATTAATTGGGACATGTTGTCTCCAAGGAGGGCATAGCAATGGATCCAAAAAATCTAAGAGCTATCATGGAGTGGGTAGCTCCTAGAAATGCAGATGAGGTGAGATATTTCATGGGATTGGAAGGCTATTACAGGAGGTTCACCAGGAACTTCTCACAGATTTATTATTTGATTACATCATTGCAGAGGAAAGGTAAGAAGTTTGAGTGGAAAGAGGAGTGTGAGGCCAGTTTTGAACAACTTAAGCAGTTGTTGACACATGCTCCAATGTTAAAGATCGTATATCCAAACAAAGAGTTTATAATATGTATAGATGCTTGCAAAAGAGGGCTTGATGGAGTCCTTATGCAAGATGGACAGTTGGTATGCTACGAGTCACAGAAACTGAATGAACATGAACAGAAATATCCAACGCAGGATCTTGAGCTAGGAGCGATCATACACGCATTGAACATGTGGAGGAACTATCTTCTTGGTAGTAGGTTTGTATTGATGAGTGATAACAATGGATTGAGGTATTTTTTTGACCAGTCGAATATGAATTTCAGGAAAGATATATGGTTGGCTACGATCAGAGAGTTTTATTTTGAGATCAAATACATCAAAGGTAAAGAGAACGAGGTCGCAAATGCTCTTAGCAGGAATATGCAAATAAATCACATTGCATCTATGAGCTCCTATGGGACATATTTACAGGATAGGATCTTGCAAGTAGGTCAACAAGATGTCATGTATATGGAGCTTAGGCATAGATTGCAACAGGGTACAGCTACAGGTGCAAGTGTACAGGATGTGGATTATTGTCTCATGGCAGATGGATTGGTCAGGTTTAGAGACAAGATATGTGTGCCAGATAGTAGCGAGCTCAAGAAGGTGATCTTGAGGGAGTTTCATGTGAAACCATATTCAGGTCACCCAGGCTATCAAAACACATTGAATGTAGTGAAGAGGTTCTATTATTGGTTAAATCTGAGGAAGGATGTGGCAGATTTTGAGGCTAGATGTTTGGACTGTCAGCAGGTAAAGGTGGAGTGTAAGCATCCATGTGGTTTACTATAGCCTATTATGATTCCAGAATGGAAATGGATAGTCATTTCCATGGACCTTATCACATGTTTTCCGAGGACGGTGAGACAACATGCTTCTATCATGGTTATTGTGGAGAGGTTGACAAAGGCAGCACACTTCATTCCAGTGAATACTACATATTCAGATAGTGATGTAGCACAGGTGTTCATTAAATACGCATTCATATTGCACCGTGTTCTAAAGAATATTGTGTTAGACATGGATGAAAATTTAACTTCCAAGTTTTGGAAGGAGTTATTTGCAGGTTTGGACACAAAGTTGGCCTTCAAAAAAACTTATCATCCATAGACAGATGGACAGACTGAGAGGGTTAGCATGATAATGGAGGACATGTTGAGGATGTATGTGATGCATTAGTAGTGGAAGTGGGAAGAGTATATACCACAGGTTGAGTTTGCATACAACAATTGGAATCAAGAGTAATTGGGGATGAGTCCCTTCGAGGCACTGTAGGGGCGGAATTGTAATACTCACATCAATTGGAGTGATCCAGTTAACATGGTGTTGATTGGACCAGACATATTGGTAGACATGGAGTAGGAAATGCAAGCTATAAATAAAAATATAAAGGTAGCACAGGACATACATAAGATTTATGTAGACCATCATAGGGTATTTAAGGAGTTTCAGGTTGGGGAGCATGTTTATTTACCCATCAAGCCCAAGAAGAGCTCCTTCAAGATTGGATCATGTGCCAAGTTGGCACCATGATATTGCAGTCATTTTGAGATCCTTGAAAGGATTTCACCAATGGCCTATAGACTTGTATTGCCTCCAATAGTTAAATTACACGATGTGTTTCATGTTTCATTACTTAAAAGGTATATAAAGGATTTTGATCATGTTATTGATTGGTATGTATTGCAAGTGGAGTAAGAAGGAGAATTCCAGCTGGAACCTCAGTGCATATTGCAGCGAAAGCAGCTCATGCTCAGGAACAGAGCCGTCGAGCAATTTAAAGTGTAGTGGAAGCACTTTGGGCCCGATGAAGCTACATGGGAGATGGTGGATCAAACATAGGCTATGTATCCTTCATTGTTTGCTAATTGAGGAAAAACAGTTTTGGTATGATGTCTGGTATATGCTTGGTATATTTTTTGGTGATTTTTTGGTATATGTACAGATGCATATAGATATAAATACTACCATGAGCTAATTTATATAGCTCCAATAAGCGATATGGATTTTATATGGTCATGTTATCATGGTTTTTTCTTTTGAGCACATTACTCCTTGTAAATATTGCATCGAGCTAAGTTACGAAGCTCCATAAGCAGTATGTTTGATTTTCAATGGTTTTTCTGAGGTGTAGGTTTGGTTTAACACCGAGGACGATGATCCCCAATAGGGAGGGTTTTGTAACAGACCCGAGCAAAAGTTCATGCAACAAAAGTTAATAAAGGAAAAAATAAGACCATGATTAAGGGACACTTATTCCAATATGAATGTTGGGAAAATATATCCTAATGGACACCACTGGATATGTGTTTATAGCAAAGGAATTTTTAAGGCATTAAAGAGGGAAATTTTTTATGCATTTTTTATGAATATAAAATAAATTAGGAGAAAAGGAAGGTAAAATGTCATAGGTTGCATGTGAGGAGGAAAATGAAGAAAATAGAGGCCTCGTTGATAAAAAGGCTTTCGAGGATCAGTTGGCACCTTTTGTTAGTTTAGTTTTGGAGCTCTCTCATTATTCTCTCTCTCACTCTTGGATACTTCGAGATTTACTGAAGAATTACAACATTGAGCCAAGGAAGGAAAAGGAAAGGGAAGGAAATAAAATATCAAGCAAGGAAGAGTAGGATCTAGCAGCTTCAACATGAATACTTGCAAGTAACATACTTCATGTGTGATTTACTAGCTAGTTTGGACATGCATGGCTTATGCATGTTGGTATTTGATTCTCTTATTGTCAATGGCATGGTTTTGTCGGGTTTTGATAGTGGTCTTTAGCCTTTCCTTGCCTTTTCTCAATGCCATGGTATGTTGGGATTTTGATCTCAGTTTTAAGCTTTGGAATTTTTGGATGGATTTTGAAATCCAGGGCAGAGGTGGTCTCAAGGAAAATTCCCCAAGCCCTAGGAATCCATTCACTGGTTTGGGCAGGATACACGGTAAATCCTGAGGGTGGTGTCTCGGTTTAGGGCTTAGTGATCCATGATTTAGATTTGGGTAAAGCATGAGAAACGGGGAGACAAAAAATTCCTCAAGGATAGTTATTGATTTTTGGAGGCATTCCAAACTCGGTTTGATTTTGTGATCGAAGCACTGGTTTTGGTGTGATCATGGTATGGTGAGGGTGGAGGTGGGTTAAACTATTGATTCCCTTGGTTGTTCTTGGATTGGTTTATCCATGAGATCCCACATTCATGATTGGAATATCGCACGGGGGTGACTGGCTGAAGAGAGATCTGGCTCATCCATGTCTATGGTTGGGTGGTACGTGGAAGTCCTAAACCTAATTGGTTGTTGCCTATGAGTAATGAAAGCTAATTTCTCTTTATTTTGTACTTATTAATGTGTGAATTTAATGGTTTTTATATCACTATTATTTCCACAGTTTTATGATGGTTATAAGCACAGTTAAATGACTGGTTCATGTCTTGGTTATTTCATGTATTTAGTTTTAAATGTTAATATAATGGATGCAATACCTAATTGTTGTCATATCAATTCAAAGAAGAGGGTGGTGATCCTTCTTGTAATGTCTCTCAAGAGTTTTCTTGTATCCTAGACCTGAAGATTTCATTCATTCCAAGTGTTTGACAGAATTTCAGTCCTGGTTGGGGATGGTCGGGCCTAGTCCTGGAGTTAGTTTCTGGTTCACTGGAATTTTTAATATTCCCAATTAGCGATAGCTAATTGGAAATATTAATTTTGATTAATTTTTCCTTATATAGTTAAAATATAAATAAAGTGGGTGAAAGGAGCATGTGACTCACTTAGAATAAAACACACTCCCTAAAGTCACCTAGGAGACATAACATTGTGTACAAGGTGGGCCAAGGGGGCCAAGTGACAACGAAAGGGGTGACACACTTAGGCAGCATGGGCCTAGCCAGCGCAGATGAGTTGGCAGCATGGGCCAAAGAGAGACAGCATGGACGTGGTGGGACCAAAGAGAGAGGGAGGCTCACCAAAGATAAATAGAGGGGAGGCTACCTCATTTCTCTCATTGATGATTATGTATTTTGGAGTTTGTCTCTAGACATTGAGCACGCTTTCTATTTAGCTAGTCTGCACGTACTGTTCAGTACACCGGGTGTCTCCCTGCAGAGATCCCAACCTCAGCCCCGAGAGACTTCGAGTGCTTGCTCGGGTGAGGATTCCTACCACATTTTGCAGGGGGATATCGAAGCTTCAGCCATTAAGGAGCATTCCTTGGAGAGACTGCGCAATCTTAGAGAAGGAGGATGCAATTCTAGTTGGGGAAGTTCCAGATTGAGGTTATTTCGATGGATTCAGGCTGGAGGATTAGGGAAGGGATCAGCCCTTACCTATTGGAGACATTTTGCGGAGGGAGAGGCCGTATTTTTTAGTGTTGCCTTCAGGGTCAGCGTTTTCCCTTGAGGGATAGCGTAGTGCCTCAAAGGAGGTAATTTTCGGGGTCAACCATTCTTGGAAAGCTCTTTGGGATTTTCTGGGTATTGGGAGTAGAGGTCGTTCCCAGAGTTTTAGCATTTTCCGAGTTGGGGAACAGCCCCTAAGACTCATTTCATCCCAGCAGTTACAGCAGCACGGCATCATTTCCAGCAGCTTGGAGACTACGCAGTTGATAAAGGGAGCAGCCATTCCACACATTGTTCTGAGAGTATTTCTACACTTTCCTTGTGCAAGTCAAGGTGCCATCATTCTGATCACCTTTGTACTTATTTATTATTTCTCAGTATTAATAAAAATGGCTCAGCGTTCTCCATATTGTGTATTTTGTCTTATGGTTTGTCTCTAGTTGCTGTGTACCTTGTGTGTGTGCTTTATATTACTGTTTATTTCCCTTCAGGATATTACATCATTGGCCATGTGTTTGATTAATTCATAATGCTACAAGAAAATCTGGGCAGTGTTCAAGATTATGGGCTTAAAAAGTGCCTTAAATCTTGCAGATGCAAGTGTCGGTCTAGGTAAAAGAGTCCCTAAATTCACACATGGCTATGTTGTGGGAGCTTCTAGAGCCATCCAAATGCACCCTTTCCCATATCAAGGGAGCGTCTGGGGGTTTTATTCAGTAAAAGTCAATGGAACCAAGGGACAAGTCAGCTTGATGACTGGGATAGCCTTTAGGGGTCCTGTAGTAGGTGCAGCGAATCTGTGTTATGGTTTTTCATGTTGATTACACTTCCTTAAAGTCACCAAGGGGTTTGAGTGTCCTCTTAACTGCCCTTAGCTCATGTTTACCCTGGTTAGTCGATTACTTGGGTAGATGTGACGAAAGGTGTACGTTACAAAATATGTGCTTCATTTTCCCTTTCATAACTCTAGGATTCCATGAGGAAATTTTCATTGATAACCATGGGGGGTTGGTTGGAAGGACTATGTCATCAGAGTTGTCCTTCCTAATATCACCAAAAGTTGTCCCATTTCATGAATCAATTACTTGTTTCTCTTTCTTTCCCTTTTCTTTTCATCCTTAAAAGACTTTGCATTTTCTTTACTATAGGTTTCTTTCACCCCTAATGAAGAATGGGTTGGGTTCGAATTACCTTAATGGTTTTGATCTATACTCTTTCGAGATTTGATACAAATGTTTGAAATAAGTTCCACTTCCTTGTCTGGGATTGATTAGATTTCAAGGTCCTCTAGTTCCATCTCCTTTACCTCCTCAAATTTTATTGGTTCCTCCTATTCCTATATCATATCTACATCAATATTTGTATTCCTATTGTAGTTATACAATTTTCTTCTTTTGGATGGATCATACTGCTTTTCACTTGGGTCCTAACTCAAATTTCCCTACTTTCCCTCCTTTTCTTCTGCGTTGTTAACCATATCTAGATCTGAGTTTGAGAGGGTAGAGTCTATTACTTTTTCTTTTGTTTTCCATTGATGTTCCACCAACTTCCTTCCTATTTGTTCTTTTCTTTTACTTAGTTGAACCCATATTGATCCATCTCTATTTATGGATTAAAGTTTTGTTGATATGTATTCAATGGAAATTCTCTTAACAAGTGCCTATGCTCATGAAATTTCCTATATCTAGATGGAGTGTGATTATAATCTATTTGATAGTTCCAAAGATCAGCTAAGACATATAGTTGTTGTTAGTGCCTAAGACACATTCATATATACATATATCTTGGCATACAATGTATACCTTCCTTGCTTCGTGGCTTCTTATCACATAAAAAAATTTCAAAGGGCATTCTCTATCCCCTTTAGTATATCTTTATCCAAGAATTTCCAAGGAAGAGAATACGATATGATCTAAATTAGTGTTGCTCTAAAGTCCTCTTTGTCAACACTAAACCTTTGTGTCTGAAATCTCGTGTATAACCCTATCCCCAAGATTATTGAAAATTACTATGAAAAATCCTTTAGACCATAACTTTAATTCAACATCTCCTTTCATTTGTTATTTCTTTCAAATCCACCATATTATAGACCTATCCATATACTCTAAACCCTATTTTTTTTCAATTAAGGCATGGCCTTGCATATACTGAATCCCAACATGGCATTTTGGTAGGAGGGGTTTGGTCCTCGTCTTCTATAGGGCATCATTCCAAACCCTCAAAATTATTCGTTTCAAAACCTAGAAACCCTTGAATTTTTTTTGTTATGCTCATTTCCCACAAACCTAGATTTATCAAACACCTAGATGGATCAAATTTCTTAATGTGTAATTTAAAAAAATAAAAATAAATAATAATAATAATAATATATATATATATATATATATATATATATATATATATATATATATATATAAGAGAGAAAGAATTAATAGATGACATGGAATTCAATGATAAAAAAATAGACATAAGAAATTTGATCACTCTCCATAATCGATGCTTAAGATGGATATTTTTAATATTTAGATTTACCATTTATACATTTATGTATTTTTTCATTATTGTCCTTTTTTACCAATCACCTTATTTCCTACTAAAATTTTATCATTCTTATATTTATATATGTCAGCAAAAATATGGTGACACATTACTTACACTACCAAACTTCTTGACCTTTTAAGCTAGTAAAACTATGATTTTGTAAGGCTAAGCAAAGAAAACAAATGCTGAAGAATTCTAAGTGATAGCTTACCTTCTTAAGGTGAAATTGACCATTTCAGTGGACATTAAAAATAATCATCATTCTCATCATAATTGTTGTTGTCGTCGTCAGTATGGTAGTCATATTTGTTGTCATCTTCGTTTCATCATTGTCGTCATCATTGTTGTCATAGCATCATCATCATTGTCATCAACTTCATCATCGCCGCCATTGTCATCATCAATAATTTAATATTTTATTATAATATTTCTCCTCTCTTACCATTTTGACTCAATCTCTTAATTTTTTTATTATATATTTTTAGTAGTATTAACTCTTCCTAACTATATAGAATTATATCAATATTAAAAATAAAATAACAGAACATTATTGTTTAAATTTCACAATTATTTAAAACTTCTCTCTCATAAAAGAGAAAATTAATTAATATATATCAAATAAGAATTAATTAATGATTAAATGTATATGGTGGGAATTGAACATGGGTGGATTGGATAACACGAAGCTAAACTTAATTGAAAAATATTTTATATTTATTTATACATTTTTATATATTCAAAAATGTATTCATTTGCAACAAAGATTAGGATACCACTGGGAAGAATTAAATCTATGTCGAGAGGATAACAATCATTACTCTCAACCACCAAAAATCAACACAATACATTTACTAATACATCATATTTGGATTTAATAATTAACTTTTATAGTTTGCACTTAAATTTATATATCTATATATGTAGTTTTAGCTAATAATTTACATATATTGTGATTAAGGAAATTCTATATATATATATATATATATATATATATATATATATATATATATATATATATATATATATATATATATATATATATATATATATATATATATATTCAATTGAATTTTCTTAATTCACAATATGTGTAAATTATTTATTAATATATAACTTAATATTCATTCTTATTTTTTCATTTATTTCCTAAAAAATTTAATTTAATATTAACTTTTTATTTTTATATATTTATAGTATGAACTTTTCATATAATAGCGGTGATAGGAGGGGGAAGGGTAAGGAGGACAATGTGTTTAGGTACTCATGGGGTCTTGGTCATATGACAAAGAATCAAGCAGATATATATGGTCTCTACCAGGGACTTTTGTTAGCCAAAGAATATCGGGTTGACACACTCACAATTATGGGATATTCTCTCATAATCGTACATCATCTCGCCAAAATCTCCCTCCCAAAGGAGAAACATATAGAAAACATTAGGAAAATTGCAAAGATATCCCACCCAAAGCATATTTCCATGTCCTAAGAGAATTCAACAGAGAAGCATACAAGTATGCTAACAAGGGGTGTAAATTGAATATAAGTGAATTAAAGATCAATTTCCAAATCATGTCTGCTATAATTCTCTAATGGTGGATGAAATCGATTAAAAAATTCCTTAGTAGCATTATGTGTTGTAAATTTTGTATTTTGTTGGAGTATTTTTGTAAGGTATTCACCTACAAAATCCCTCTTTTTGTTGCTCAGATATATTTTTTTCACGAAAATCATGTATTCCTATTGGAAAGGAGAAGACAATTGGAAAATATTAATGAATTAGCTTTGTAATACCTAAGATATTTGTTGTGAACCAAGTGCAAAATTATAACATACAAATACTCTTTCTGATAAAAAAAATAAAAATAAAAACAAAAAATTTCCATATAAGCACTTAAATCTATTAAGTCCTAGATGATAAAATTATAATTTCCATAATGTAGTACCTTTTTGCTTGAATATTTCTGGATCCATCACACCGAGTTTTTGGAGTAGAAGTTTCAAGCCAACAAGTGTGGCTCATCATCAGGATTTAAAAATGAGAAATCTGAACAAGACCCGTGATATAAATAGATAGAAAATTCAGAGAGACCATCGAGATTGGTAAATATACGAGCAATATTAACAAAAATGATGGTTTGAAGGTTAGTAAAAAATGGATTCCATATTTTTCTTCTCTATTTACTTCCTCCTGAATCATCCATTGATTTCCTTTCTCTCTCCTTAGTCCTCTTTTTTCCTTTGGCTCCAGGTTTGATTCTTTTCTTTCCTTTTTTATTTTTATTTTATAATATCCTTCATATTAGTGATAGTATGGTATTTTTAAATCTATGTATACAATATTAATATTTATTTAATAATATTACTAAGCATATTAATAATATTGTTTCTAAATCCTCTATTATATATATATAGATATTGAAATTTGTTTAATATTTTATTTTTATTTTTTTCTGAATAAGTCTACTTCTATATTAGTACAAAAAGATTACAAAGAGGCAGAGGCCTCAGAATAGCTAGCCCAATGACGAGGCATACTATCATTACATCGCTGATCATTAACATGAAAATGCCACAACTGTTTACTATAAGAGAAAATCTTGATGACCAGGACCATGTCCTCCTGTCTGAACAGCTGAAGCTGGAAAGCAAAAAGATTTCTGGAGTATAGGACTCTCCACGACATGTAAGACCGAAACAAACAATTGCCATAGCAAAAATTACAAGCATTCTTGTTGAAGCGCTGGAGCGCTGACCTAAGCATATTGTTATGGATAGCACTGCTTGAACAACCAGCAATTCGGCGAAGGAGATTTTCAACAAAGTTCCTGCAAAAACTGTCGAGAGCTCCAGGCAACAACTCAATCTGCATCTTTTCCCGTTACTGGTGCGCATACATGGTGCAACATCTACCTGAGAGCAGCAAGAACGCAGCGGAGTGACGCACAGGAGCGGAGGAATGGGCGCCATTGCAATGGAGAGGTCGTGATATCGAGGCAGAGAGGGCTGCATTAATGCAGCATTAACTTTGGAGTGTGGCATAGTTAACTAGAGCTCGGAGCGCAGAGTGATGGCGGTGGTGGTAGACCACGTGCCTACTCGCCCCCCTGTCAGCAAATTATATACCTTCACGTACACCCGCATCCGGGAGAAATTTGTTTAATATTATTAGTCATAATACTATACATATATTTTTTAAAGGAGCAATTGTAATTCTATTAAATAATATTGATTCTAGCAAGAACCATTACATTTGGTAGCAATAACAATTCCTCATTCCTCCATAACTGCTCTGACAAGAGATAGTTAAATTTTAGATTTTCTTCTCTAGATATTCTACATGATTTTCCTTACACAGTCACCAAAAAAATCCATTAACATTGCCATACTTGCATAACATATTAATATCTACATAAACACTAAAAAAAAACTATTGCTATATACTAGCTATTAATCTCTTTTTGTGGATTGTTGCGCAACTTCTTCCATATCTTCCACTTCTGCATCCCCTGTTGAACTCCATCCTCATGTTCTTGTTGCTTCGCTTCTTGTTGAATCTCCATTTTCACGATGAGCTCCAGAGGGGAGGCTCCCATTTTGTGGCGTGATGGTTCATTGGCACTACTATCCTCAATTTTGGATACTTCCTTTAAAATAGACACCACAACAATATTCACCCTCTCATTCGAATTATCTACCTTCTTTTCCAAAGTCACAATCTTCTATTTAAAAGTGTAACTAGGTTTGATCTTCACAATGACATGTGTAATTATGATTTTATGTAATTGATTGAAAGAAGAAAATCAAATTATTTTTGTAATACTTGAATCATGGGTTTCATGATCAAAGAATTTTATTTTATAGTTAAGGCTCCCATTGTGAGCCATTAGGGTTGGTAATCATGTCATAAATTCTATTGAATCAATGTCAAAGGATTAATACCCACTGGGGAATATTATACATTGTAAAAAGAGAAATTATATAATTCATTAACCCTCCAATACCATGTTACGAACTCTCCTTGAATTCAACCTACAAAAAGGGAATAATATGACTTCAGAAGTGCATGTCAGCCTAGGCACAAGTTGAATTTAGCATATTTATTATAGACAAACCACTATATATAGGACACCTCAGCCTCACCTAGAATAGAATTCAATCAAGAAAGTCTGCAATAGGAAGAAGTGAGAAGATAACAAGGAAAAGAGCCTCATAACTAGCGAGAAGAAGGAAAGGAAGAGTGAAGATTTTTGGCGTGTTTTTGGGCTTATCTCCTCGGACGTGTGGCAAAAAATAGGGCTTCTACTGTAGTGTCATAACATACCTTGAGGAAGTCACAAATAAGGTCTCCAAATAAACTCCCTTGCTTGTTGATATCACCTAGAGAAGTCTTCAAGTAAAGCGAAGGAGGAAAAAAAATCCTAAATTCTCTCCATCTCCTCACACATGCGAAATTTCACAGATTCAGATTGCAAATCCGTGGAAAGCACCAGAAATTTCAAAGGAGTTGAGACTAGGAGCATTAAAGGGAATTTTGACTTATTTTGACTAGGGCAAGTAAAATAAATAGTGAAGGAAAGGTCTTGTGACTTGGTCTGGGAGAGGTTGTTGTGTCAAGGGTATTGGTCTTGGTATTTGTCAATTGAAGTCTCTATAAGAAGAATAATTCGTTTGGGATTTCCACTCAAGTTGGAGAGGTTTTGGCCCTAGTTGATCACCTATATGATGTGTCTATTTTCTCTTTATTGTTTATTCTTTGGTATTTTTTTGATGAAGAATAAAACTATAATAATTGAATCAAAGATAATATCATAATATAAAGAAGTAAAAAAAGTATTCACAAGCAGTTATCATTAAAGAGAAATCTCCTAATTCCAATGCCTTATATTTCTCAACATGTTACTAGAGCTAAGGTGACAAACTCCAGAAATGGAATCTTATCAAGAGACGCTCAAGCATTCAAGAATAACATCAAATCAAATCTATAAGATCATCTTGAAGTCAAGATATACAAGGAGGTGTAAAAACCCTAGATCGAAAAAGAATTCTACACCAGAAGACGCCTTGGGATCCTCAAGTCATCATCAAAATACCACAATGACCCTAATAAAGTTGAAAATATTTTCAAATCAAAGTATCTTGAAGTCTATTCATCCAAGAGAAGTAAGTTCAAGGACGTTGTCATCATCATCTAAATTTCTAAGGCAATCTCCCTCTCGTGAAGCAAGGAATTTCATATAAAAGGAAAATCCTTATTCTTGAAAAATATCATTCAATAAAGCATCAAAGACATCATCAATAAGTAATAATCAATCATCATCAATAAGGACATCATCATCAAATATCTAAAGTAATCTTTATATGTGGAGTTAAGGATCGCTCTTTGAAGAGAACTATATTCATCAAGAAGAAAATTTTTAAATTATCTATATCATCATCAAATTCAAGGACGCAACAAGTGGAAGAAGCATCTTAACAAGTAAGTATATTTATTTATACATTTGAATATGTCAAAATTTCTTTTTGCAAAGAAAGTAAAATTTGGTTGGGGCTTCAAACTTTCTTGCATGGAAGAAGAGGACAGACTTGAATCTCATTGAAAATGAGGTCATGGATCATACAAAAGGCTAAATCACCAAACCTCCAAAATAATATGCTCAAGAAATTTCAAGATTTACGAAAGGAGAAGTAAGGGATCAAAGGATTCTCATAGAATCCATCAAGAATCCCCTCATCCCATATGTATCCAATATCGAAACTTCAAAATAAATATATGACAAACTTGTAGAATTGTTTTCCGTAAGCACTGCAAGAGAATTTATCTCATTAAGGCGAGATATATACAAGATAAGTATATCAAAAGAAGAAGGAATAGCCTCATAATTTATGAGAATATCTTAAATAAGGGATCAACTTCAAGATCTAGGAGAAATAATGTCTGATAAGGAGATAACCACCATAGTACTAAATGCACTACCAGGGGAGTGGGGTAAATTTACTTCAAGCATTTATGGGAAGAAAGAATCTACTCCATTCCAAGATATATGCTCACTATGCAATATTGAATAAATCACGCTAAAGGTAAAGACTGATGTAGGACCAAATGAGCAAACTCAATCATATGTTACTACTATGGAAAAAATAAAATGGAAGTTTGGGAAATTTTGTCCTTAGAAAAAGAAGAAGAACATTGCTAAGATTCAGTGCTATGGATGTCAAGAATATGGGAATTACAAGAAATATTGTGCTAAAATCAAGAATGACAATAACAAAAGAGGAAGAGAAGAATCCCATATCACCGAAGAAGTGGAGGAAGATGAAAAGAATAATTCCAAGAAAGAGGAATTAAATAATCTATAATATGATTGATAAAGTATTCCTCATCTAGTCCTTTTCGAGTTTATGTTTTTCAAGTTTTTGTCGTAAGGTATGGCCATCATGAGTTTCCAAGAAGTAGGATAGAATACATCATAACAACATTAAAAGCAATCGTTTGTGACATCATCATAGAGAAGCATGAAAGATAATTGAAATACAAGTCTATGACAATCACCTATGAAAGGATATAGTTCTTGGTAATCTCATTAGAATCATAAGTGGACTTATGGGAAAAATTAAAATTCATATAGTACAAAACTCATCATACGTCATTCAAAATGAAACATCCGTTGGATCATGATACTCAATATCCTCTATTGGAATCTTGATCGGAAGATTCACCAATCAAAAGGAAGCAAATGTTTCATCAAGAATTGCAACTTGTAGGAATTCAGGGAGGATGGTATGATGTCAAAAGAAGTAAAGCAGGTCAAGGGATTGAATTTATTTCAATCAAGGAAGTTTTTGAAGGAAGTCTAGATTACCTAAAAGAAAAATGAGGTGTGTATGCTTATATTTGATAAACTATAGTCATGCCATATGGTTTCAGGTAACTAGGGTAAATGCTCTATCTCGAGAGCATCATCAAGAGAAAAGGATATCCTCCATTGAAAATATGCAGGAATGCATGGGCCACACATTGACTAGATGAAATCAACATAATATGTCCTCATACGCAATATTAGGTGGTTGAAAATAATTTTAGGAACTATGATCGGAAGTTCCTAGGAGGAAATGTGTGAAGAAAGGAAGGAAGAGATCATGAAATATGAAACTATGGTGAAGGAAATCAATATCCAAGGATTGAGGCATTTGACTATGATATCTCCATGAAATATATGAAGACCCTAATGAAGTTTGAAAAAGAAGGAGACCCTTGAAAATGTATATCTTTTGGAGATGTGTTAATGTGTATGTTGGATGTTGATACAAACAATAAGATGTCATGATGAAAGGTCATCACAAAGGTAATTTTGATTTAATGTTCATTTCTTATTTTGGAATAATATCTGGATGGGCTTATGCAGAGATGCCAAGGGAAGAAGTTGTGGATGTCTTCCACCAGTGATGACCATGTGGCAGGATGAAATATCCTTAAAGAAACATGGCATGAAGGAAGGCTAGATATGGACTAATGAATCACTTTCCAATGAAAGGAGAGATGACATGACCGCCCGGTGGCATAAAGTGATGGATGGCATGTTCAATACAAAGAAGTCCTGAAATATTTATACTCAATGACAAAGAAAAAATTCATGACATCAAAGGAAGTAGTTATACAAGCAGTTGGTTGTCCCATGATCTCCATCTAAAAGAGATGCTAGAAGCAAGTCCCTATTTAAGAGGGAGCTTGGAAAAGTACCTGACTAAGAGGTAGCTTGGGTACATTCCTTTTATAGAATGGGTTGGTCATCCCTAGTTAAGAGGGAATGGCATATATGGTTTTGTACATCATGTGTCATGCACTAGACTAGGACTAATAGTCGTAAGTATTAGTGAAGGACATGAGTATAGGTAGATACATCATTATTTCCTTCACTAGGGAATACAAAAGGGAAGATTAGGTAAACATCTGGCATTCGATACTCTTTGAGGCTGAGTTAGGGCATCCAATGTAAGAGTAGTCATAGAGGACCGATATTATTTGAGAACTGGGAATCCAAGATAAGAATTTTCTTGGTGGAACGCACTCTGAGAACCCAGGTAGGGTATGTTCTGAGAGAGACAATGATGAGGGTGTCTATAAATCATTGGTCTCGCCAGCATTGTGCTCTAATATTATGGAGATATAGATTTTTTAGTCAAGACCTTTCTATGTGAAAATGTTGGATAATATTATGTTATACAAAAGGGTTACCAATACGACTCTTCTTATGAGAATTATTCATATTAAGAATGTTCAAGTACATTGTATGGATTATGAATACCTCCCTAGTTAAGAGGGAGTGTTGAAAAGTGTAATTAGGTTCGGTCTTTGTAATGACATGTGTAATTATGATTTTATGTAATTTATGCAAAGAATAAAATAAAATTAATTTTGTAACACTAGAATCATGGGTTTCACAATGGAATTTTATTTTATAGTTAAGGCTCCCATTATGAGCCTTTAGGGTTGGTCATCATATCATAAAGTCTATCGAGTCAATGCCAAAGGTTGAAGATCCATTTGGGCATATTGTACATTGTAAAAAGATAAATTGTATAAGTCATTAACCATCCAAGACCATGTTACAATCTCTCCTTGAAGTTGGCATACAAAAAGGGAATAAGATGATTCCAAAAGTGCATGTCAGCCTGGGCACAAGTTGAATTCAGATTATTTATGATGGAAAGATCACTATATAGGGTATCTCAGACTCACCTAGAAGAGAATTTGATTAAGCAATTCTACAACAGGAATAAGGGTGAAGATCACAAGGAAAGGAGCCTCATAACTAGCAAGAAAAAGGAAAGGAAGAGCGAATATTTTTGGCATTATTTTTGGGCTTATCTCCTCGCACGTATAGCATAAACTAGAGTTTCTGATGTAGTTTCATAACATTCCTTGAGGAAGTCACAAACAAGGTATCCGAATCAACTCCCTTGCTATCTGAGATCACCTAGAGAAGTATTCAAGTAAAGCAAAGGAGGAAAAGCATCCTAAAATCTCCATCTACTCACACATGCAAAATTACAGAGGTTCAGATTGCATATCTATGGAAAGGACCAAAATTTCAGAGGAGCTGATACTAGAAGTGCTAAAGGGAAGTTCGACTTATGTTGAATTGGGAAATTAAAAGAAACAGTGAAGGAAAGATCTTGTGACTTGGTCTTGGAGAGGTTCTTGTGTCAAGGGTCTTGGTCTTGGTAATCATTAATTGAAGTCTCTATAAGAAGAACAATATGTTTGGGTTTTCCTCTTAGTTTGGAGATTTTTTGGCCCTATATGATCGCCTATATGACGTTCCTCTTGTCTCTTTGTTTTTTATGCTTTGGTAGCTGCTTAATGAAGAAGAACACTATAATAATCTAATCAAAGATAAGATCTTAATATAAATAAGTAAAAAAAAAATCATAAGAAGCTATCATTAAAGAGAAATATACTAATTCTAATGCCCTAGATTTATCAACATCTTCGTCATGATAACTTTTGTTGTCACCTAGACATTCTCTACATCCTTTCTCAGACCCTCCAATTGGTTCAAAACGAGGGTAAAATGGGATTGAGTTTCCGAAATGATTTTCCCTCCAATCCTTGAAATCATATCCTCCATCTCATGCCTGAATGCTCCAAAGGAATTCCCAAATGAGTCACCAGCACCATTTCCCAATAGAGAAGCCATATCAAATTGATGACATGGAAGGGCCTTTCAAGTTTAATTCACTACACTAATTCCTCCCAAGAACAAAGTGAAAATTCATTGCTTCTTGCCTCGAGTAGAATGTACACACGATCAACCTGAATCAATTCTCCTAGAGCTCAGATATCAACATTTATTCGCAACCTCTCCACCTTAAATTACATCATGTGTGCTCCCATTTGTCCTTAATCCTACCTTTAATTCTCATTATAATCCATATGTGGGTTGATGGTGCTAGCTTATATTGATACTCCCTTTCTTAAGAAATGTAAAAAAGATTAATTATGGTACTTAATATTCCTGTCAGTCATTTATCTTTTATCAATGCTCTTCCAGATTATCTGGGCCTTTCGTTCATTTGATTTCATGGGATATGGATTTTAATGGGTGTGCTTCCATTCACCAATAGCTCTCCTTGTTCCAGCATGGCAGCATGATTTTCTTTCTCATCCGCTAACCCATTGTTTTCCCTTTTGATGTGATATAACTCTATGAAAAACGAATTTATCCAACATTAATATTATTCTTTACATTGTTGGGTTTGGATCTGAGTCCTTGTTTTTAATCAACTTACCGCAATTTTGAATCGTGATCTGGGAGTCTCCTAAAACAATTAGGTTTGTAATTCCTTCTTTTGTTGCCATCCTTAGCCCTTGCCATAATCCATATTATTTTGCCTATAATACTATATTATACATATTATTATTATCATTATTTATACCATTTTCCTCCTATATATATATACACTTGGCACGACCTTTTTCATTCATTTTCATAAAAAACATGCATGTGACATCCATATCCATATGGTTAGGTATCATCAACCTGCCCATTAGGAAACCAGGTATTTTGGCCACCTTACCGCATTATAAGTCATCCAAAAAAAAATAGTTTGATATTTTCTATCATAGTTATATAGGTCTGATTATCCTTAGTTCTCCTAGTGACTAGATAACTAAGACATAATATCAAAGTCTGCAAAACCTTCATCTATACAAAGAAAAAAGCAAAAATCCAAACTATGTAAGTCATGTTACTACACATAGGACGAGTCCACAGGTGCTAGATATTTTGCACTAGAACCTGGCAATTTCGTCTAAGGGAGACTTGGAATATGCTTCTTTATGCATTTTAGGTGGGCATTCTGTTGTTAAGTCTGAAATTGTATGAGCTAAAATTCCTTATGAATTTCCTGGAATTTTGTATCAATCTTGTAGGGTTCAGCTGAGGGAGTTTCCAAGGCTATAACCACAATATTTTTCATCAACCAGTAAAGATAAATAGTATGTTTGTGTTGAGAGGACCAACCTCTAGAATGTCCAAGATCCAACACAAAATCCCGCCATTCCTCCATATCCAGATCCATTCTTGTTTCATGTTGGTTTAAATTTGCTTCCCACACAGAAATTATCTCTCGAATTTGAGGTTGAGTACCATCTCAGTAGGCCTAAGAAACTTCTCGAATTATGCCTGAGGTGGATCTACGACCCCGTTCCCTAGCTGGACATGGTTAGGGTTGGCTTCCTCCCTACCTTTGACCACCACCCCAATTCCTCCCACGACATACCCTTTCTGAGTTGTCTCTGCGATAGGATGGACATGTCATATTGCAACTGTGCCAACCATGAAGGTGATAGAATAACTTGGAATAAAATTTCGATACCTCTAGCTCGAGGTGGCAGACAAGCTTATGGTTCTAGCGCAAACACTGGTAGTTCAAACCTGTGAATTGCAACAGTATAATACCACATGACTCTAAGCATGAAGGCTATAAACCATATCTTTCACCAAGATAATGAGTTGGATGTGTCGAGACAAGTCATTCACAGCAACCCATGGCTCCCTAAGCCTTCTTAGAGCAAGACCCAGAATCCATTCAGGTGTTTCTTTTCTCAGGAGACCCCTTTTCTAAAGATGTAACAGGTACATTAAAGACACTAAATAATGGATAAAATCACGCATGTAGGAAGTGAAGACCGAATTCCAATATTCATACCAAAAATACATGCACATCCTAGAAATAAAATTTTCGTAACAGACAAGGATAATTCTATTATATTTAGCCCATCAGAGTAAACAATTCTTACCTCCCAAATTTCACAGAATGTTTCCTTTATAACCCAAGACATCGTCTGAAATACATGTATCTGATGAAGAATCAAAGAGAATTGAACCGTAGGGATAAGGGCGTGAGTGAAACACACTGAGTTAACATACCCACAGTCAACGTCCACTAGGAAGAAGGTGAGGTCCTCTGCACCTGGAAGGTGAACCTATTGAGGTACCTTCACAGGTGACCCAAAGATTGCAAGCATAACTGAAAAAATACCAATAACAATATGTCCAAACCGAGCTTGGCTAATTACATAAAACCCTGACGATGAGATGTCCCGTCGATCTCTCCAGTCACCATTAATGTCCATCATGCGCATTGCCATGTTGCACCTAAAGATGAGTGTGTGAGGGTCGTTAATTGATTGCCCGTCGTCCTTTTTCATTGATCTTCTAGCCATTGCAGAGTTTCCAACAGTGCCTAGTTGTCTTCTCTCACCTCGATCATGAACATATATACTTATATTTATTTAAATTATATTTTTTATTATATTTATATACAATTTCTATATTATATTATTTATTAATTATTTTAGATCTTCCTTATAATTTGAATAACATTTTCCCTATTTATACTACTAAATTTTTTATATATTTTTATAATTATAACCTTTGTTTGTTATTAAGGATTACATATCTTTATTATTTTATTTATTTTTATTATTTTATTTTATTCGAATAATAATATTGCCATTAATAATAATAATAATATCACTATTAATATTAATAATACCAATATTTAGTTTATACCAATATTAATAATATTCATCCCTAATTTCCTCAAATATTATTATAGATATATAATAATATTTGTTGAGATTATAATCTTTATTATATTTATATACTATTTCATTATTATATTTTTATTAACTATTTTAGGTCTTCCTTATTTGAATAAAAAAAAAAATCGATTTATACAATTAATAACTTTACCTTTACTTATAATTTTAAGTTTTGTTTTGTTATTAAGGATTACCTATATTAATTTTTTATATATTATTACATATTATATTATATTATTTTTATTTGTTTTATTATTATTATTATTTTTTAATGTTCATCTTTGTCGTATCATGTATATGTCTCTCATCTATTTATATTGCGAGTATTGATCAGATTTCTCATCTTTCAATCTCGATGATGAGCAACACTTGTTGGTTCGAAATGTCGATTCCAAAAACTCTGTGTGACGGATCTGAATATTTAAGAAAGATTATTCACATCACAAAAACCTTAACTCTGAAATGTAGTATCTTGTTTATTAAAAAATATCACAGAGATTATGTTCAAGCATTTCTGGAATACTCACATGAGACATTTTTAGTGTCGATGTATCGATCCAACCAGTGTGACTCATCATCAGGACATAGATATGAAATTTTATCACACGTTGAGAGATAAATAGGAAAGAGATTTAGGGTTAGAAAGGGGGAGAGACATTAGGTAAGATGAACGTTGGGAGGAAAACTGTGAAAAATTCAACAATAAATATTAAAACATTTAAAATAATTAATGAAATATTAACCAACAAAAAAAAGTCAAAAATTATTAAAAATAAAATTAATTATGAAATAATATAAAATTTCTATAAACTAAAGGTCAAATTTAACCAATTTTTTTAATATATTAAAAAAAAAGCAAAAAAAAAAGAGAATATATATATATATTATAGAAATTAACCCAAATTTAAAAAGGTAATCCAAAAATTCTTGAACATAATTACTTTTCTCATAAAAGCCTATGATCTAATATCATAGAGATTTTTTGTGATTTCATATTATATATTTTAAATGATAAGATTTTGTTTATTCATCCTAATGACGGATTAAATGTTAATTTATAAATGTATGTAATAAACCCAAAAAAAAATCTCTCATTGTAAGAAAATAGTAGGTATTATTTATAGTTTAGAAGAATTTCTCCCAAATTCTTCGAGGCCAAGGATGGATTTCCCATCTCATTCTTGTTGTTGAAAGTGTTTTGATGGGTCCTTTCTAAGTTCAACAATTATCTCTATAAATATTTTGAATCCACCACAACCTTGTAAAAATGATGCAAGGTGCATGGACTGGCTTGCAAGGAACCCACAACAACCACCTTGTTCACCACAAATAACTTATCATGCTAGAAAACCTAACCAACAATATCATATATAATTTAAAAAATAAATAAATAAATAAAATAAAATAAATCACCATAAGAGATGGCTCTTAAGATTAAAAATGTTGTTTACCAATTTTTCTTACATAACTTTTTAGGTATTCTCTCAACTATTTTTACTAGAAAGATTATATCTTATGAGTACCATTGAAGAGAAGTAAAAAAATAAGTCTTTGTCACATGATATTGCTATGTATCAATATCATGTTATCTTATAAAAAGTTGTTTCATAAAGTTCTTTGGTTCATGAGGGGAAAATTTTACTGGAGAATTCATCCTTCCCCTTTGCTACATTTGTTTTATAGGTAGAGATTTGAAGGCTCTCCCTAGGGTCTATATGTGCAACTATGAAATGTAGTTTATTGCTTGTCAAAATCTTATCTAATGCATTCGACCCAAAATGAGTCATTAATAAAGAAATTTGTTGTTTTAAAGAGTTTTAACTTCAAGTTTAATGCTCATAATTGTAATTTTAATGGCTCTAAAGGTTCCACCTACACCTTAGGCAAAGTTATTTACATTACCTTAAATAATTTCAAAAAATGGTTTGTTATGGAGTGTGGAGCATTAGGATACATAGAAAGAAGAGAAAATAAGAGAGGAGATTAATGCATTTTGTGTTCTACACTTAACATATAGGCCAGGTAACGAAATTCAAGAAATTATCTAAGGTGAGGTGCATGTGGAGGTGTTTTACATGTAAAGGTGTGGATAAGGTGGAGTTGAAACCCTAGCTCTATGACTTGCACACCTCGAGAAAGCAAAGAAAAGGCTAAGGTGAAATGGAAATATGATGAAAAGGCTACATAGAAGGTGGATGCACATAAGGGAAAGTGCATGTGAAGCCTAGCATTGGTTTGGCTCGAATCATTACCTCTCCAATAATTGCAAAGGCAAGTGACCCTAGAGCATGATGTAGAGTCTTGCATATATGAAGGAAAGAAGGAGTTGAAGGAGGAAAGCCTTTGCACTCCATAATTTGCATTGGGGAATGAAGAGGCATGCATACAAAGATAAAAGGAACTCCAATAGAACATGTCCAAATTAACGATAAAAGACCTTGACCTAGTTGGGTGTTGACTACCATATAAGATGGCACAATGTGCATAGTCAAACAAATCAAAGAATGTTGACTGGAAAAAATCAACATTAAAGGAAACTATTTGTTATTATTTATTTGAAGAATTTAGAGGAGGTGGTTACAATATTGTGGAGGAAATTTGGTTGCAGTGGATCTAGAAATATTGGCAATGGATTTTAGATTGAGGCTTTTGGCCTTTGTATGGAAAATGAATTGTTAGAAGAGGTAATAAAGAGGCCAAACAAGAAAAAACAAAAGGGGATGGAGAGTTGAAGTTGGAATTGGGAATTTAAATCTAGGAAATCTAATGATGCAAAAATAAAATATGAAAGGTTAATAATTCAAACTCTATTATTATAAGAAGAGGACGAATAAGAGTGTATGAGCCTATACACAAGAAATAAAGATTGTTTAGAGCCAAACTAAAAATTAAAAAACATAAAAATAGTAATATGAATACACAATATATCTATTTGAGATGTTATAACTCCTTATTGTAATAATTATGTGCGTAAAAGAGCCCAATAAAGGTATTTATAGCTAGTTTTCTCGAAATACAGTTTGAAGGAAAAATATTTTTGTTATTTGTGATGCACTTGACCTGCAAGAAAACCATAATGCCATAAATACAAAACAATATAACCCAAAACACAAAAATATCACATAAATTAAGAAAAGATGCAAAGATACTTTATTGTTCAAAAGAAGAATACAATGTTCAACCTCCCATAGAGCAGATCTAAATTATAATGACTCAATACTTCTTCCCTTTTGTATAAGTGGTAGGTATTTATAATACTAGTGTATCCCCTTATTGTTATTGTTAGTGTATCCCCATTATTGTTATTGTTGTGCCCATGTAGTCCCCATATTGTTATTATATGCCCTATAGAAGCCCACTATTGTTATTGTTGTGCCCTTACATTATTATTGTTATGTCAGCTAAGATTATATTGTGACCCCTTGGACTCCTAGATATAGAAAGGAGGATTTTTCATTTGAATCATCCACAATTGTTCATTTATGTAATGTAAAGGAGGTTTCCCCCTCGAAGAGGTGATCAGGTGCTCAGTGTTAAAGCTCAAAAATTAAAGTGCTCAAAATCGAATGGAAACTAAACGAAAACAAAGAGATCATCGCCAGAAATCCGACGCAATTTCTTTCATCGAAAATAGAGTCCGGTTGTAGAAGATAGAGCATGTTGTTCATTTTCCTAAACAACTAAAAAATTTGCAGAATAGGACAAAAGGATGACATGGCAGCCCAGTCAACATACAAGGTATATCCTAGGAATATTCTTTAGTTTTTCCCAATGACACCATGATAAGTGTCACAGTAAGATTCACCAATTTGGTTGGAAGGTGAATTTTTTGTTAGGAATGTGCTCCTAAGGTTGAAGTTGAATTTTTTTTAAATATATGGATGGACAGGCCAACCAAAGGCTGACACATGGTGCAGCCAGGGGCTGCCACATGCCCCCTCTGGTGGACCCTATCCAAGGTAAAATTGCATTATTATATGTCAAAGGTAGAAACTATGGGTTCATATTACATCAAATTCTGTTGGCATTACATTATTCCAAAGTCTAAAACCAACATTATCAAAGGAATGCATTACATTTTACAAAGTCTGAAACTATATGGGCACATAACTTTATTATCCTAGGGTTGGATATCATATGTTATGTGGAAAAAAAATTTCAACGGCGGAAGGGAGGAGATCAGGGCTCGACCTCGCGACCTCCCCCAAACGAATGGAGCGGCTAACCAATAGCCCATGGCATTAGTACTTAACATACTATGTCCTTTACTTGTATCTGTTTTCAAGTGGTTTCAACAACGAGGTTATGGAGGGGACCAGCCCCCTCCGCATATGACCATCCAATCTAACAACCGGCGGAGCGGAGTTCATAAACACGCGGATTAAAGTTTAATAAGCAGGGCTAATTACCCCTAAACAAGGATTAAGCACTAATACATTTGTAATCTGGATTATTGTTTAATCCACCCTTATCCCACTTAATCCGCCATTAGAATTAATTAAATTGTAGATTAGTTTGGTAAAATTTTCGGTCGACCTCCAAATTAGCCACGACCTCCATAATTACCGAGGCTAACTAGAGCCTTCTCCAATTTTGGAGGCAATTTACTAGGCAAATTTGTTTTGGCCATATCTTTTGCAATTTTCGACAAAATTGAGAAAGATAATAGTAATTTTTGATAGATTTTGACGTTATGGACTCATTGATTCAGGTTTCAGGAGTTGTAGGTGGATGTAATCAGCAATATTTTCACTTTTGAGATAATACGAAGACCCAAGACATGGAAGCTGGATCAAGTAGATGTAGCCCAGGAGGGGTGAACTCCTTCATCAAAACACTATGTTAATTGATCAGTTGTGATGGTTTGTTGTACTTTTTTTTACTATTGTTCAACATATGTATTTCATGATTTATGCTCTTTAATTTAACTTCAAAATTAGCCCATTTACCTGTTTGACACTCATAAACACGAAGGAAACCTATACACATAAAGCATAGGATCAACAAATAAATTTTAAATCTGAAGATGAAATTAGCACAACAAAACTAACATTCAAATTTAGATCAAGAGGCTAATTTCTAGGTCGTTGATTAATCTTTTCTTCTATTTTGTGAGCTAGTTTCATAACATTTGGTATCAGAGCTTTGGATTCAATGGTTTCATTGTTGTAAATAGGTAATCTTGGATTTTTCGCTATAGATATTTTTATACGAAGGTTCAAAAGCTAAAAAAAGAATCCCATTTGAGCTGAAATCCAGCTGAACTTTGTGTAAAAATTTCAGATCTTGGTTCGCTATATTTTCGAAGATATGATCTGAGGAAGTTAGTGCTTTTGTTGGCTCCAGAATTTCATCTCAAACAGGTGACCGAGGGAAAATCGTCATAACTTTCGTTTTAGACATCGTATTGGAATTCTATAATAAGTGACCATAAGTAAACAAAATTTAGCTTATTCTGTAACAATTGCAGAGCCGAAAGTCAAAACAATGACACGTGGAACATCATACAAGTTCGTTATGTTGAACTAGTCCATAATTAGATCATTGTGGGAGATATGGAATAAATTTACCTTGAAGAATCCAAATTAGGTCTCACCTATAGCATTGGAAATAAGACTCAGAGGGATACTATAGGACCAAATATCAAATATTTGGGATCCAAAATTACATAGTTACATCAATTTCAATGTTGACCTCCTCAAAATCAAGAAAAAAGTGTGTATTTTTTTTTTTAATTGCGTAAGTCTTGTTTGTAAAATCAGTTTGAAGTGATTCTAAAGGCATATTGAAGCATAGATATCAATATTGGGTTCTACAATCCCCCCCAAAAATAATTCCACACCCATTAAGCCCCCAGAAGGCTCTACTATGAATCATGAAAAGGAAGAAGTGTAACATGATATATCAAAATTACGAGACCAAGTCCAAAAAATTTCTCTCTCACAAAGAGTAACAAAAAATGAAATGGAAGCTAAGATGGATGGTTTGAATAAATAAATGGATCGATTGTAGAAAGGTGTGGAATATAAGATGGATATTTTGAAGAATGGTATGGAAGTTAAGACCGATGGTATAGAAGAAAAACTGAAAGACGACATGGAAGAAATGAAGAATGGTCTAAAAGTAGACATGGAAAATTTGAAGGAAGGTTTGACAAAGTTGCTACAACAAATTATTCCTAATGGCGAAATGGTAGTAGATGAAACTCATGATGAGAAAAAAATAAATGTTAATCATGATTTCATAGACTCTAATGTTGGATTTAAGACCTACCATATTCCAAATATCGATATGAGGAAGTTCATGACAAGTATCCGGTAATATGGATACTACATATGGAGCAATATTTTGATCTCCATAATGTGCAAAACACACAAAAGGTACGCATTGCATTTTTATATTTAGAACGAAATACATTTGTATGGTATCGATGGCTTTTCTCTCATAAAAAAATTGTCACTTGGTCAATTTTTACGGAGGAAATGATAGCACATTATGATGATACAAAGAGAAACGCCTTCTTTAGCCAATTGATAAATACCAAACAAAAGGGTTCAACAGTGGAGCACATTGAGGACTTCCAACATTTGAAAATAAGGGTAACTGATATTCCATAGGAACATAGGATTGATGTCTTTAGAGGGACTTTAAAGGATAACATCCAACATGAGGTTCGACTTTGGGAACCATATTCATTGGAGAAGGCTTTCAGGTTGGCAAGAAAAATTGAAAGAAAAATTATGGCAAAAAGGAAGCCTACCACTCACAACTATAAAGATGGAAGTGTTTCTACTCCTAGACTTCCACAACCTACAATATTGACGCCAAAAAAATTGGAAGAAAAAAGAGTAAAAGGGATTTTCTACAGTTGTGATAGAAAATACACTAAAGGTCATAAGTGTGCTGAGAAGAAATTATTTTACATAGATTGTGAAGAGGAAGAAAAGGAACAAGAAACTTGAAAAGAAGAGGATACACACCAAGAAACAACCCTATAGGAAGAAGAAATGAATCCGACCATATCCTGTAATGCATTGGCATGAATTACCACTCCTAAAACTCTCAAGATATAAGGACATGTCAAGACTAAAAACGTAATCATGTTTATTGATTCAGGTAGTACCCATAGTTTTATTCATTGTAAGGTAGGCAAGGAATTGAATTGTTTCCTATACCCAGCACCAAAGTTTCAAGTGATGGTTTCAAATGGAGGAACTACAAATTGCTCTAGAAAGTGCCATAATATCAAAATAACCATGGGGGAATATGTATTGAATAGTCCAATTCTCTCCATCCCAATGGGTGGTGATGATGTTGTATTAGGAGTACAATGGTTACAATCTTTGGGGATGATAGATTTTAATTTTCAAGAAATTTTCTTTAATTTTTTCTTTTCAGAAGGAAAGGAAGTTGAATTACGAGGTATCCCAAAGAAGCTAGGAAAGATAATAAGCTCTAATGTCATGAAAAAAATTCTGAAGAAAGAAAAATGAGGCGTAATTGCAAAATTATGCTCACTACAGGTTCAAACATCAAAATCATCTATTTCTCCAGATCTCCAAAAAGTTTTGGAAAATCATTCCAAAGTATTTGAGACTCTCAAAGGACACCCACCTATTATTGATCATGATCATGCTATTCATTTGAATCTAGGAAGTGTTCCTCCAAACATCATGCCTTACAGATGTCCTTATGCTCAAAAGAGTGAGATTGAATGTATGGTTGCAGAAATGCTAGAGGTTGGTATAATTGAACCTAGTCAAATTTATTTCTCTACTCCGGTAGTATTGGTGCACAAGAAGGATGGGTCGTGGTGTATGTGTCCGGATTATAGGGAGTTAAACAAGCTCACTATTAAAGATAAATTTCCCATCCCAATCATTGATGAATTATTGGATGAATTACATGGAGCACTTTACTTCACCAAGCTAGATCTTCATTCTGCATATCATCAAATTAGAATGAAGACTGAAGACATTCCAAAAATATCATTCGGAACTCATGAGGGTCATTATAAATTTTTGGTCATGCCTTTTGGCCTTACTAATGCACCTTCCACATTTCAAGGTTTGATGAATTTCATTTTCAAACCCTTCCTTAGAAAATTTGGGTTAGTATTTTTTGATGATATACTAATCTACAACAAGTCTTGGAAGGATCATGTTCAACATGTTGACATGGTGCTCAAATTATTGGAAGAGAAACAATTATATGCAAAAACCTCCAAATGTTTCTTTGGAGTACAAGAGGTGGAATTATTTGGGTCATATTGTATCTCATGAGGGTGTTAAGGTATACCCTAACAACATTAAATCCATTAAGGAATGAAAAATCCCTACAACCATAAAGTAGCTTCGAGGATTTCTGGGTTAACAGGGTATTATCGCAAGTTTGTTAATAATTATGGGAGAATATAGGCACCTTTAACATCATTACTGAAGAAAGATGATTTTTCTTGGACTCTAGAAGCAATTAAGGCCTTTGAATATATTAAAGAGGCAATGTGGAAATCATCGGTCTTGGCTAAGACTTCACAAAAACCTTTATTGTGGAATGTGATGCCTCGGGAAATGGAATTGGTGCGGTTTTAATGCAAGAAGGAAGACCCATTGCTTTTGAAAGTCGTCCAATAAAAGGAAAGTATTTATTGAAACCTATTTATGAGAAGGAAATGTTGGCAATACTACATGCACTAAAGCAATGGCGACTTTACCTAATGGGAAGACACTTCAAGGTAAAAACATATAATGATAGTCTTAAATACTTTTGGAACAAATATTATCTTCAAAATAGCAACAAAAATGGGTCACAAAGATGTTGGGTTATGACTTTGAAATCATCTACAAAAAAGGGAAGCAAAATGTTGTTGCAGATGCACTCTCAAGAAAGGATGAGGATGTGGAAGCACTGCTTTGTGCCATTTCTATTATAGAACCTGGGTGGATAACCGAGGCAAGGGATGAATGGAATAATGATGAAGAGGTGTGGATACTCATTCAAAATTTTCAGCAAGATCCTAGTACATTTGAAACATTTAGCTGGAAAAATGATTCATTATGGAACAAAATCGCTTATCTCTTTGTAAGAATTCCCAACTCAAACAAAAGATTCTTTTGGAATTACACACCTCTCCCTTCGGAGGGAACTTGTGATTTTTAAAGACTTACCATAGGGTCAAGAAGGATTTTTTTTGGGATGGCCTTAAATCTGATGTTCAAAATTTTATGGCAGACTGTTTGGTTTTCCAACAAAATAAAGTTGAGACAATTAAGACCCCAGGTCTGTTACAACCTTTATCCATTCCAAGTCAACGTTGGGAGGAGGTTTCAATGGATTTTATCATAGGTTTACTCAAGTCCGAAGGAAATACTCTCATCATGGTGGTAGTTGATAGACTTACCAAGTATCCACAATTTTGTGCATTATCTCATCCATTTAAAGCCAGTACAGTTTCTACTACATTTATGGAAACAATTCAAAAGCTACATGGAAACCCAAAGATTATTGTAAGAAACAGAGATCCCATCTTTAGAGTAAATTTTTTGACGAAATTATTTTCTTTTTTGAGTACCCGATTAGCTCATAACTCATCACATCATCCTCAATCCGATGGGAAAACCGAGATAGTGAACAAATGTTTGGAAGGATATCTTCATTACTTTGTATCTGATAAACAGAAACAATGGTTCAAGTGGTTAACTTTGGCTAAATAGTGGTATAACACTTCCTTCCATACTGCAGAAATAATGACCCCATTTATGGTATTTTATGGATTTTATCCACCCTCCATCGCATCATCTTTAAGATAAAATTCTAAGGTTCAAGCAGTGGAAGATCACCTCAAGCATCAACAACAAGTTCTCCAAATCTTAAAGGACAACCTCACCTTGGCAAGTTAAGAAGGTGTTGTACTATTCAACAACCCCCCCATTTATTTTATAATAGTTAATATTGTAGTAATAAATGGGGACCCTTCAAAAAAAATTCAAAAGACTTAGCAAATAAGAGTTTTCCTTTTGAAACCATTTGTAACAAAACCTTGGATAATCTTAATATATCAAGCCAAGTCACTTATGACCAAGCATTCTCTCTTTATCGCAAATCACAGAATCCAAAGTAACAAACATTAGTCACGAGTCAGAATCAGAGAAACGCGATAAAAGAAACCCCTTTAGAAGACCAAATGTAGTGTTGAACTTTTTATTAAACTTAAAGGCTTAAAAGTATTCCTTATAAAATAAAATGTTTGTCTTAATGGAATAATCTTTCACATAAAGAAAAGCGCTTGAAAAATCAACAAGTATGTCACATATAGCACATCACAAAACATAGACGATTTTGAATTGGCATATTCCCGACATTGCGATATTGCGACTTGCAATATTGCGACTTTACGATATTGAAATTTATCGCAATCGCAGGATATATATCGCACTTAACACTCACCAATTTGAAATATCATATATTTTCAATAAAAGCTTCATCCTTATGTTCTTTTTAGAATTTATTGTGTTATTGTGTTTCCACTTTCATTGTCACTCTTCTTTTCATTATGTTTTCTCCATTGCCCAAATTTCAAGAAAATTTCTAAAGGAAAGAGCACTTGAAATTGACTAAGAAAGGAAAGAATATTGTGGAGGCTACTGCGTTTGAAGATTCAAGCATGCATCCACTCTTCACTGATACACCATGCAACAAGGATGGCAGGATTACATCATGGGAGGCAATGTATAATTTACTGGAGGATGAAAACCCAAGGGTACTAGAAACTAAAGCAACAATTGATGCCAAGGACTCATCTAGGGCTTCTTATTTTTAAGAAGCATTTTCTTTCCTGCACAGAATAGCTGTAAGGCCCAAAATCTTTCCATACACAGATATGGTAAGATGGATTATTGAAAATGTGGACATTTCAGATAGAACATTCAGAAATTTCAGGCATGAAGCCATGGGGCCATTCACTCCAAAAATTTTACGCTGAATGTACCACTTTCCAGAACCACATAAGCTCTACTATAAATATTTCATTGAGCATTTCAAGAAAGAAAATGAAGACCCGATGGACGTTATGCAGACTTGGAGGTCTGGCACCAACAAGTTCAAGCAGGAGAAATCTGGTATGTACCCAATTTCACCTCTATAACCCCCACATATTTTTTCAACTGCAATGATGTGTAGGTTATTTGCAAAGGCCAATAGTATCAAATTTTCCATGCAATGGGTTCCATTGATTGATGTAGTTGTTAATGCTACAATTATGAACTGGAGCAATATTTTGTCAGAAAATTTGGCTATGGCAATTAGACAATACAGGCACAATAGAATTATCTCCACTCAGGTTATCCCTCCCTTTTACATGAGTGAATATATAATGGATTTTATCATGTTTTTGTTCACATTTTCCAAACATAGGTTTTAATTGGACTCTAAAGTACCCTACTCCCATCCATGTTTATCATAAAATTTTGTGGGAATCAGAATTTCACCCCCATTTTTACAAAATTTGGCAGGGCATTATGTTGCCAATTACCAAACCATTTTTGATGTGAAAGCCCCCAGGCTATCATAGGAAGAAAAAGCATACATCTTGTCGATGGCAAGATGGTTTGGCGAGGAATCATTCACTTATGTCAGATTTTTTGGAAGTATTACAACTCCACATGTTCTTCCATATTATGTTTCTGATAAGCTATTGGCAAGAGAAATTTCCTATCAAATTGTGGGGGATAGTATTACGAAAACCCTTAAAGAAATGAAAAAATCCATCTGGCCAATATTCCCGATGCAATGTGGTGATTTTGCATTACATTATTTTGGGCACACGGTAAAAGAGATACAGAGCATTACATCCCTGAATCTGGCTACTGTGCCAAGCAGGTAGTGATGAGCTCCATCATTAGATATATTTGGAGGGGTTAATGGTCACCTTTTTGCCTTCTTAGATCTCTTTTTCTTGCATTTTTATTATTATTTTGTTTTATGATGCTATTATAGGTGGTTATTAATGCTAACATACTCTAAGTGCCTAATATGAGGTTGAGTGCAGAAAATCATGAATTATTAGCATTTTTATAAGGATTTTATCGTAAAGACTTAGATGAGTGAACTCAATATTTGTTTACTTGGAGTCAAGTGGACTCAATCACCCAAAATATTCTCTCTAGCAATTCGAGTTCTAGAGGCAGCAAAGCAACTCAAAGACGAGTGAACCCAATCTTTGTTTACTTGGAGTCAAGTAGACTCAATCACCCCAAAGATTCTCTCCAGGAACTAGAGTTCCGAAGGCAACCAAGAAACTCAATGAGGAGTGCACTTGATCTTTGTTTACTCGGAGTTAAGTGGACTCAATCACTATTTTCTAGGCATTTGTTGGTAGCTTCCCTGTAGAATAAATAGAGCAAAGCTAGAGCTAGGAAGGGTCGATTCCAGTCGAAACTTTGTTGCAGTCTATTGATATTTTTACTATTTCACTCAGTGATCAAACTTTTAGAATGTATGAGGCTATTCTTTTATGAAATGAGCAAACTGATTTCATTTTACTTATTTAAGTTTCATAGAGCTAGGCTCGTGGGTTAGGGCCCAATCCATGTGCCTCAAACTCTCTATTTTATTTGTTCTGTGATCTCTGTCATTTTATTAGTTCTGCTTTTGATAACTTAGTTTACGTTTCAAATAGTTGTTTACTTTTTCTTTCAGTGTGTTGCTATAGGTTTCATTTTATTATGAGTAATAGAATATAGGAGAAAACTCTAAAAGTGGTGGACCAAGACCTCCCTTCTCATCTCTGTCAATAGAGCTCGAGGAGGGTGAACCTTCCCACAGACCAAAAAATTTACTTTTTGTTCATTGTTTCTAAGGAAGAAATTGCATTACCAGTCTGAGTCTTTCTTTCAATGTATTATCGCGCATTCATCTATTTCTCATGCATGGATCAACAGGCTTGTTCGCAGTAATAAGCATCAAAATTTCCAGATAAGTTCATTCAGTCGTTCCACATTATTTTCAAATTCATCTCCATATTTGTGTTGCGCTTCTGAACCTTTTTTTTGTGCCTCCATTACCCTCCTTTCTCTTATTATCATTCGTCGCGACCTTTCTATTCAAAAAAAACTCCAAAACGCTGAAAGTTTGACCTCCACCTTTCTCATCGAAACTCCCGCTCACCATACTTCGCTAATCGTAAATCGCACTTTTATTTTGTTCTGTTAACACTTACCACTCCTTTTTTCCGATTTCAATATTGTTATCACACTCTACCCTTGCTCCTTGAAATTCTTGCTATCGCATTTCGCGCTTCGCACCTTTCTCCCAACTGCACCATCGCTTCTCTGCCAACCTTGCGATATTACGATATCGCAAATAAAAAATCGTAGTTTGTATTATTTTCTTTTAAGAATTACCACTCCAATGCCAATTGCGATATCACATTTCACACTTCGTAATTTTTATCCCGTTGCATTTCGCATTTCGCAATTTTTTCCCTATCGCACTTCGCACTCCGCAACCTTTTCCTTTTTCCTTTCACACTTACCGCTCCTGTTTTCCAATTGAGATATTGATCCGTACTCTGCCATCAGTTCCACCACCACGTCATCCACTGCATCGCACATCGCAAATCATACTTTTTATTTTTTTATGTTAACCTTTCCTGCTCCAAACGCTGATTGTGATCACCCTCCACCGCAACTCCGCCATCACACTTTTTAAATCATTCCACTCCCAAGAATTTTTGTGCCATAATAGAGCTTTAATAACGTTTAAACCCGCTCTTTCCACTTCTAATCTTGGTTTGATGTGTTTATCCCTCCATTGGCAACTTTACCCATTTCTTCTCCAAGCTGCAAATCAACACTTATGCAATTAGAATTAAGTCTTGGATAGGTTAGTTGCATGGATAGAAGAATGGTAGATTGAGCACAAGATTAGTAGGGTGGGTTTAGCCGATTGGCCAAGTTAAGTGTGGATTAAATTAGTTTCCTTTCTACAATTTACTTTAGTTTCCTTCTTTTCATTTATTTTTAGTAATTTAATTTAGTTTTTTTTCTGTCATTTCCTTTCTACACATTAAATTAGTTTCGTTTCCGTCATTTCCTTTCTGCACATTAAATTAGTTTCATTTCCGTCATTTCCTTTCTGCACATTAAATTAGTTTCATTTCCATCATTTCCTTTCTTCAAATTAATTTAATTTCCTTTCTGTCATTTCCTTTCAGCAATTTACTTTTCATTTTTTATCATAGTTTAAGAAATAGCACCCTTTCGTAAAGCAGAAGAGGTTGACATGAACATAATTCATTTGTTGTGTATATAGCACTGTCACCTCCAAGTTTGTATGAACCCCAGGTTGATAAAGTAAAGTAGGGCAGCCCCTAAGAGTTGCATCACTCTTGGTGCAATATCGGGGTGCACCACTTTTTGGCGTCGTTTCCAGGGAGGTGTCTAGTAGATGCTTTGATTATGTTTTAGCATTCTTTTTTGCTTTCCTTTCTTTTCATGTCATTTCAGAATTATTAAGGAAAATATAAAAAGATTTGATTCTCATGCCTCGTAGGAGTAGGAATACGCAAAGTCAAATCTTACCTAAAACCCCCACATCACCTCCTAGCCACCCTTCACTCTTCTTCAGTGGCAGTGAGATTGAACCCCTATATGAGAGCCTTTTGAATATTTTGAGGATCCTATTGGGGAAGAAGAAGAAGTCCTTGTTTCAACTGAGGGACCTGCTTCACCTATCTTAATCATGGTTGGGATCCAGAGAGCCTTTCCATAAGAGAGGAACATGGGAAAAATAAGATGAAAAACATTAGCCCCTCAACTCTCCCACACTTTCATGGACTTACATATGAGGACCCTGACACATTCATGTTTTAATTTTTTGTTGTTTGTATGACTTATGACTACACCTCTAATGATCAGAAGTTGAAGCTATTCCCATCCACCCTTAAGGATGTAGCCATGTGCTGGTTCATGAGTCTACCTGGGGATAGCATCACTACCTGGGCACATATGGAAGAGACCTTCGACAGCAAATACAAAGACTACTATAGGTACAAGGAAACTAAGGATGAGATCTTTAGGATGACTCTAGGGCCAGATGAATCCTTAGAGGACTATGAAGAGATGTTTCAATTGAACTATAAGAGAGCCAATTGTACCCTTGATCCTGACTCACTTAAACTTGTACTTCTTCAAGGGATCAGAGAAGAGATGATAGAAACCTTGAATATGCTATCAGAAGGAGATATCTACCAAAAACCCTATAAAGAAATGAAAAATATCTTCCGGAACCATTCTAGGGTGTTTAGGAAGAAGGGAAGAGCTAGAAAAAGTACATCTAATATCCCTTCCTCTTCCACCTTCATAAAACATGAGATTGGAAACACACTAGAGGACTTCAAGTGTGACATGCTTCACACCTTTGCTTTGCAAATGGACACAATGCAGGTCAAAAGGAAGCAAGAGGAAGCAGAGAGAGCCCTGACCATATTTTGTCCTAGATGTACCAGGAAGTACCCAAGAAATAAATTTCCATTGAATGTCATAGAGGCTTGCTTAGTCTGTGAGGAGAATCATACCACAGAAAAGTGTCCCTCCTTGCCTGGACTTAAAACCATATATCAAGGTGGGGAAGCAATGCCATAGCAACTTTGTTTCATCAACCAGATAAGGCCTCAAGGCCCTAGGCCATATCAACAAGGTATGAAATATGAACCTTACTCTTACTATCACAATAATTACAGTGCACCCATGAAACCTTGGTACACCACCACTCCTCCATCCTCGTCTACACCTCCTACTTGGCCTTACAACCCTTCATATCATCCTCAACTAGTAAACCAACCATTTCAACAGTATGTTCCACAACAAACTCAGTGGAACAATGCATCCCAAGGGTGGAGGCCTCAACAAAATCAACCACCTTCTCTAATGCCTCCACCCCAACCTCAACCTTAGCTTACTCATGCTACTCCACTTAGGCTACATATACCTGCACAACCCAATACGAACCCAAACAACAGACAGGCACAATAGGCCCCGAGTGGAGAAACATTATATCCAACTTATGTTGTGAAGATATAGGAGGTTAATCTCAGGTGGGGAAGAGTAATCCTAGACAACCATCCTCCATCTCCACCTGTAAATTTTGAGGAGGAAAAGGAATAAGGTAACACTCAAATCCGACAACCTCCTTTTCCTAAGCGCTTGATCCACCCTAGTCAGCACACCCTAGAGGAGACTGAACTCCTAGGAGAATTAGAAAATTTGGGTGTAAAGGTACCACTTCTCTAGGACATTAAGGATGTCCCTATCTACAATAGGCTCCTAAAAGAAAATTTCTTCAAGAAGCCTGGGAGAAGGAAGAGAGATACCCCCACCATCAATGTGGTAGGACAACTGTCTGACCTAATGCTGGGGAAGGTGGTATTTCCAAAGTACCTGGACCCTGGTAGTCTAGTTGTTGATGTGCATATAGATGGTTTCATAGTCCCCAACACTCTAATTGATCTAGGCGCTGCCATCAATATCATGACCAAGGAAACTATGTTGAAACTTAACCTCCAAAGGACTCTGAGGAAAACCACAACAGTTTTGCAACTTGTAAATTGATCCATAGTAACTCCGGAAGGAATTGTTGAGTATTTTATGGTTACTATTGACTCTTGGTAGTATCCTACAAAAAAACCAAGTTTAATGGTTACCCTCTCATCTTAGGGAGACCTTGGTTAGCCATTGCAGATGCTTATATTAGTTGTCGGGTCGGAAACATGACTATCAAAAATTGTCCTTTGTCTAAATAGCTAGTGTTATATCCTCCAGCCCAGCCTTCCATTGATCATGATCTCCCTATATGGTTGGAGGATGAATAAGATGAGTTATATAACACTGCCCCTATGTGTACCATAGATGTTATTCTTAGAGGGGGGCAGCTTGATGAAGATGAACTCATCGACCATGCCATTCAAAACCAGTCCTCCACTAACATTCCTCTCAAAACCTTAGTCAAAGAGTCTGAAAGCCAACCTTGGATGGAAGTGCACTCAGTTGAGTCAACCTCTGAATCCACCAAGGCTATTGAGTTTGGCCCGTCCAGATCTTGTAAAATTAACCCAAACCTCTCGAATGAAGAATAGAAGAAGCTATGTTAGCTTTTGAAAGAGAATCTAGATGCATTTGCTTGGGATTACAATGACATGAAAGGGGTGCATCCTTCAGTGTGAAAACATCATATTTACATCAAAGAAGGATGCAAGCCTGTAATACAACCCCAAAGAAGGATAAACCCGGATCTGAAGGACATATTCAAAGAAGAGTCACATAAACTATTGAATGCAGGGTTCATAGATCCTATATCCGACAGTGAGTGGATATCTCCGCTTTTCCTAGTCTCAAAGAAGAATGGGAAGTGGAAAATCTGTGTTGATTATCGAGAACTTAACAAATCCACCAAGAAAGACTATTTCCCCTTACCCTTTATAGACCAAGTCCTGGATGACCTTGCGGGGAAGCAATTCCTTTCCTTCTTACATGGGTTTAGTGGGTACAATAAAATTCAAATCAGCGTTTAAGACTAGGATAAGACTACTTTCACCTGCCCTTGGGGTACCTTTTCTTATAGAGTCCTACCCTTTGGGTTGTGCAATGCCCCAGCTACCTTCCAAAGCGCTGCCCTGAGCATCTTTTCTGAGTTAGTCCATAACACTGTCGAAATTTACATGGATGATTTCACACCATATGGGGATGACTTCCAAGAAGCTCTCTCCAATTTGGGTAAAGTACTAAGAAGGTGCATTGAGATGCATCTCTCCTTGAGCCCAGAAAAGTGTGAATTCCTTAAGAAAGAAAGGGTTGTATTAGGACACTCCATATCCCAAGCAGGAATACAGGTAGACCCAAATAAAATCACTATCATCAAAAGCGTACCTTCTCCTCAAAATTAGAATGATGTCAGGAGTTTCTTAGGATTATCTAGTTACTATAGAAGATTCATCAAATATTTCATCAAGATGGCTTTGACATTATTTGGGTTATTGGCCAAGGAGTCTGATTTTATTTGGTCTGGTCCTTGTCAAGAGGCTTTCGAGCTCATTAAGGAAAAGTTGACTACTGCCCCCATCCTCCGAGGTCCAAATTGGACTCTTCCTTTCCACATCCACACTGATGCATCCGACAAAGCTATAGGGGCAGCATTAGGACAATTAGAGGACAAAATCCCTTATGCCATTTATTCCATCAGCAAGAACTTGTCCAAGGCCGAGCTAAATTATATTGTTACTGAGAAGGAGATGTTAGCCATTGTCCATGCTTTGAACAAATTCAGGCATTATGTAACTGGATATCAGACCTTTGTTCACACTAACCATGTAGCTATCAAGTATTTAATGAACAAAATGGATGTTAATGCTAGGATAATTAGATGGTTGTTACTTTTGCAGCAATTTGATTTGACTATTGTTGATAAACCTGGAAAGAAGAATGTTGTTGCAGATTTTTTGTCCAGGTTAGCTCTTCCTGCAGGTGAAGAAGGAATGGTGGATGACCAGATGCCAGATGAGCATTTGTTTGCCATATCAGCACTCTCACCATGGATTTCTTATATAGCCAACTACTTGGTTTCTCAGAGACTCCCTCCTAATCTTTCATTCAAGGAGAGGAGTATAATAATAATAAAAATTTCCCCTTTCACATGGAATGGGTGAAACCTTTTCAAGTTGGGCCCTGATCAAATCTTAAGGAGATGTGTGAGGGAGGAAGAATTTTTTGATATCCTCTCTGCATATTATGACAACCCATGTGGAGGCCAGTTTGCTACAAAGAGGATTGCATACAAAGTTTTGCAGGCAGGATATTATTGGCCTACCCTTAACCAAGATTCCAATAGATACACCAACAGGTTTGACCAGTGCCAAAGGATGGGGAAACCCCCGCAAAGGGATGAGATGCCTTTTCACCCTCAGGTGGCTCTTAAGCCATTTGACAAGTGGTTCATGGACTTTATTGGACCTATCGATCCACCATCCAGAAAAAAGAAGTATATCACAATCTGCACTGGTTACCTGACAAAGTGGTGAAACAAAAGCAGTGAAGGTAGCGACCGAGGAGAAAGTAGCAGAATTTCTGAGGGAGAATTTGTTTTACAAGTTTGGGTAACCCAGAGAAATAGTCACTGGTCAGGCAACACAATTCACCTCTCACCTCATTGAGAATATTTTGAGGGAGCACAAGATTAAGCATAGAACTTCTACTACCTATCACCCTCAGGAAAAATGGCCAAGTAGAAGTAACTAACAGAGCTTTAGAGAGCATCCTCAACAAGGATGTGCGCAGCAGCAAAAAATATTGGGCAGACATATTGGTAGAAGCTACTTGGGCCTACAACACTACTTGGAAGACAACAATAGGATTCACTCCTTATGAACTAGTTTATGGTAAGACGGATATAATTTCAGTTGAGTTTGAATTCAATACTTTAAGAACGGCAACTGAATTAAATCAAGATCTATCAAACACCCAAAAAGAGAGGTTGTTGCAACTAAATGGATTGGATGAGTTCAAAATGCAAGCACTTCTTCACACGGAGGTAGTTCAACTACAAAGGAAAGCCTGGCATGTCAAGAACATCAAAGAAAAGACCTTCCAAGAAGGATATTGGGCGATGTTTTATGATTCAAGGTTTAAAGATTTCAAAGGCAAGCTGATGAAAAGATGGTTGGGACCTTACATAGTGGAAAAATGTTTTGATAATGGCGCAGTTCAAATCAGAACAATGGATGAGGAAGGAATCCCCTTGCTTGTCAATGGTCATAGACTTAAAATTTACAAGAAGCCTTTGTGAAGGGAATATTGTATAAATTCAATAAGCAGAGAGGTGTATGTGATGGGAAACTCCATAGTTTCCCACACCTCCTGCAAAAAATAAAAATAAATAAATAAAAATAGATAAAATAAATAATAAATAAATAAATGAAAACCTATGTGAGGCACCCAAGGCAAGCTTGTGGGTTGAAAACCTCAATGGAGGCAGCTCACTTGCTAAAAAAAAAGAGAAAAAAAAAAGGGAATAAAGATCCATGGGTGAAAACCTCTCTAAGGTGCCCAAAGAAATTTTGTGGGTTGAAAACCTCCATGGAGGCAGCCCACTCTCTTTAAAAAAAAAACAAAAACAAAAACCAAAAAATTACATCTACATCTCTTTGTTTTCTGTGTTTGATGTTTTGCAGGTTATTAATGGTTTCTAGAAACACAGTGAAGCATTCATATTTCCCCCCCCCCCCTTCTATTTTACCGTTCATCCCATCATTCACTCCATTCATTTCCATAAGTTCTTCCATCACCTCCATACACCATATTCCTCCATTCTTGAGCACAATGTAGCAAAGGAAAGCAAGCCACAAACTGCTACAAACATCAAGAAGTTCCTTCAAAAACAAAGTTGTTCATGGACTACAAAGAAAAACAAGAAGGAAAGCTGCATAACTAACTCTAGGAGAGTGATAATTCCACCCATGGAATCTTGAGCACCCCACGCAAAATCTACGGCAGAAAGAAACAACAAGAAAATACAAGCAGCTCACTCAGGAAGCTGCTCACTCAGAGAACATGAATAGTCGGAAGAATGCAACATCTAAAAATCTTGTCTCCAAATTCCAGCTCCTACAAATTCCTTGACAACAACAGGAAAACCCAGGTATATCTTCTAACCCCTCGCATGCATCCATAATAGCCAGAAATAATTAAATTTGCAGACTTAGAGTTTAAGGGGCAGAAAGGTGGACAGCTAGCTTGGCCACTGTCGTGAAGTATGACTAGGGATAACTGCAAAGTCCTGCCACCTGGGCATGCAAAAGGAAAATATTCAATCAAGTGGAATAGAGGAGAACGAGGGGAAGAGACTTGCAGTGTCGGCTAGTTAATAAGAAGAGGGTCCAATTGTCTATAACAAAAACTAGAGCTGAGTCGAGTTACATAAGCGCTCCCAAAATTAGTTGCGCAATCTAATAAAAAGAGATGACGTCTCATCCAAAACAGTGAATTGAGAATTTTTTAGGGAAAGAGACCGAAGAGAGCCCGCAGCACAGTAGTATCGAGAATGGGCTGTGTGAATAGCGTGCAGCAGCAGCAGCAAAACAACATCACCAGCAGTCGAGCTAGCTTTCGAAGTATACCGCATATCAGACATAGTAGCAAGGCACCAAGGGAATTTTTTCTCCTAGCCTTAGAGAAGAAAGAGAATAAGAAGAAGAAGAGCCAAAAGAAGAACCAGAAGAAGAAGAGGAAGAGATAAAGAGCCAAGGAAAAATGGAAGAGATGGCAATAGAAATCATAGAGGTAGCAGAAAGTGAGCAAGAAGCAGACTCACAACACAGCACCACATCCCCTCAAGACAAGGGGGTAGTTGCCACCTTAACTCCTATGAGCGCAAAGAGAAAAAGGCATATCTCTATGTATTTCAGAGTTGCTAAGAGTCAGAGAGAGACATAAAATCCTCCCATGAGCTCGACTGTCATTGAAGAATCACCAAGGGAGGAGGAAATAATCGAAGAAACAGTTCTGAAGGAGCAGATGTAGAAGTTACAGGCAGAGAATGTAGCATTGAAGGAGAAATTGCAGCAAAAAGGGCAGCAAGTAGCCACCATGGCAGACTTATGCTTAGAAGCCCTTCAGCACACATTCCCTTCTGACTCATATGTTGTGTACCTCAAGGAGAAATGGCTCCTATGTCAAATCAAAACTCTAGCCTCCCATGGATCCCTACCTTTCCAAGAATGTAGGCAATTCATGGATTTCTACAAGCAAGCTAACATGGATAATTAGGCAAATATGGCAGAGTTTTATGTGCATAACCTTGTGCTGAAAAATTTGGATACTTGGGGACCCCAATCCTACAATTGGGGATATGCAGTTCATGGCTTTAGTATCTTGGATGATGAATGAGGACACTAGAGAAAAAGAGATATGGAGGGTCATGAGAAGAGGAAATAGAGAAACCTTACATATCAGACCGGAATTGTTCAGCCCAAGAGGAGTCATCCTTAACCATCGAGAGATTGAAAGGAACCCTGCACTAGTTGAAAGCTACCTTCAGACTCAAACACATGTAATAGGCCACTTTGATGATGTTTCTAGGCAGATAGAAGATGACTGCATTATGGCCAGCCAGAGGAGATGGAACAGCCTCCCTCATATCCTCAAGAACAAGGACTACCATACTCCAGAAAGACTGAGGGGTGCATTGGAAAGGGCACCATTATACAAGAGGGCCATGCAAGCCAGAAATATCCAATGGTTGGGACTAAAGCTCATTCCACCTTTGTTGTTGGGGCTGAATGATGAAAAGGAAATAGATGCACAAGATAGAGAATGGGAGAATGCAGAAAAGAATAAGGGTTTTTACCCCCTTGGGGAAACTCCCACACTTCTTCCTCAGGAAATCAGGGGGGTTGTCAAAGCCTTGAAGGAAATGCAAGAGGAGGATTAGTTGCTCAGAGGATGAGCAACCATTTAGTAGGGGGGTGATGATGAGCTCCATAATTAGACATATTTGGAGGGGTTAATGGTCACCTTTTTGCCTTCTTAGATTCTTTTTCTTGAATTTTTATTATTATTTGGTTTTATGATGCTAGTATAGCTGGTAATTAAGGCTAACATACTCTGTGTGCCTAATATGAGGTTGAGTGCAGAAAATCATGAATTATTAGCATTTTTATAAGGATTTTATCATAAAGACTTGGAAGAGTGAACTCAATGTTTGTTTACTTGGAGTCAAGTGGACTCAATCACCCCAAAAATTCTCTCTAGCAATTCGAGTTCCAGAGGCAGCCAAGCAACTCAAAGAGGAGTGAACTCAATATTTGTTTACTTGGAGTCAAGTAGACTCAATCACCCCAAATATTCTCTCCAACAATTCGAGTTCCAGAGGAAGCCAAGCAACTCAAAGAGGAGTGCACTCAATCTTTGTTTACTTGGAGTCAAGTGGATTGAATCACTATTTTCTAGGGATTTGTTGGTAGCTACCCTGTAAAATAAATAGAGCAAAGCTATTGAGATTTTTACTATTTCACTCAACGATCAAACTTTCAGAATGTATGAGGCTATTATTTTATGAAATGAGCAGGTTGATTTCATTTTACTTATTTAAGTTACAGAGAGCTAGGCTCGTGGGTTAGGGCCCAATCCATGTGCCTCAGCCTCTCTGTTGTATTTGTTCTCTGCTTTCTATCATTTCATTAGTTCTGCTTCTAATAATTTGTTTATGTTTCAAATTGTTGTTTATTTTTTCTTCCAGTGTGTTAATGTAGGTTTCATTTTCTTATGAGTAATAGACTAGAGGAGAAAACTCTAAAATTTGTGGATCAAGACCTCCCTTCTCATCTCTGTCAATAGAGCTCGAGGAGGGTGAACATTCCCACAAAACAAAAAATTTACTTTTTGTTCACTATTTCTAAGGAATAAATTGCATTACTAGTCTGAGTCTTTCTTTCACTATATTATCACGCATTCACCTATTTCTCGTGCATGGATTAGCAAGGTTGTTTGTAGTAATAAGAATCAAAAGTTCCAGAGAATTTCATTCAGTTGTTCCTCGTGTTGCACTTCTGAACCTTGTTGGTGTGCCTCCATTCCCCTCCTTTCTCTTCTTATCAGCTGTCATGACCTTTCTATTCACAAAACACTCCAAAACGCTGAAAGTTTGACCTCCGCGTTTCTCATCGAAACTCCTGCTCACCGTACTTCACTAATCGCAAATCACACTTTTTATTTTGTTCTGTTAACACTTACTACTCCTTTTTACTGATTGCAATATTTTTATCGCACTTCGCCCTTGCTCCTCGAAATTTCCGCTATCGCATTTCACACTTCGCACCTTTCTCCTAACTGCACCATCTCTTCTCTGCCAATCTTGTGATATTGTGATATTGCGAAATTGTAAATCGGAGTTTCTATTGTTTTCTTTTAATACTTACCACTCCAACACCGATTGTGATATCGCATTTCGCACTTTGCAGTTTTTATCCCATTGCATTTTGCACTTCGCAGTTTTTTCCCTATCGCACTCCGCAACCTTTTTCCTTTCACACTTACCGCTCCTATTTTCTGATTTTGACATCACTCTGTACTCCGCCACTAGTCCCACTGCCATGTCATCCACTACATCTCACATCGCAAATCACACTTTTTATTTTGTTCTTGTTAACCTTTAACATTCCAAACGTCGATTGCGATCACCCTCCATCGCATCTCCGCCATCGCACTTTTTAAATAATTCCGCTCCCAACACTTTTTGTGCCATAATAGAGCTTTAATAAGGTTTAAACACGTTCTTTCCACTTCTAAGCCTAGTTTCATGTGTTTATCCCTCCATTGGCACCTTTACCCCTTTCCTTTCCAAGCTGCAAATCAACACTTTTTCAATTAGAATTAAGTCTTGGATAGCTTAGCTGCATCGATAGAAGCATGGTAGATAGAGCATAAGATAAGTAGGGTGTGTTTAGCCGATTGGCCTAGTTACATGTGGATTAAATTAGTTTCCTTTCTGCAATTTAGTTTAGTTTCCTTCCTGTCATTTATTTTCAGTAATTTAATTTAGTTTTTTTCTGTCATTTGCTTTCTGCACTTTAAATTAGTTTAATTTTCATCATTTCCTTTTTGCACATTAAATTAGTTTCATTTCCATTATTTCCTTTGTGCAAACTAAGTTAGTTTCCTTTTTGTAATTTCCTTCCAGCAATTTACTTTTCAGTTTTTATCATAGTTTAAGAAATAGCACCCCTTCGTAAAGCAAAAGAGGATGACATGAACAGAATGCATCTATTGTGTATATAGCATCGTCACCTCCAATTTTGTACGAACCCCGGGTTGAAAAAGTAAATTAGGGAAGCCCCTGGGAGCTGCAGCACTCTTGGTGCAATACCAGGGCGTACTAGGTAGTATGACCCTGACAAGGTCGCCCAAGTGGTTGATCAGAGGTTAGAATACGAAGAGATAAATAAAAGGATTTCAGAGTGTATTTCTTGGCAAGACTCTGAAGAGGATAGAAAAGCCGATCTACCAAAGATCGAGGAATCCCACAAGGATATTTTATTGACGGATTGGGACATACAATTGAAGCAAGCAGAAAGGGCAGCAGCCATAACAGCTAGTACAACAAACAATATAATTGAAGTTTTTAACGAACACCTTCATAATATCAATCTTATCAAAGAATGCATGCCAAGAGTTCTCCAAGACATCAAAAAGTTAGAGAAATAGTGGAAAGAGATCATCGAAACTCAAATTAAGGCAATCAAACAGTTGTCTAAGCTTGATCGGGAAACTTACTGGAAGTTTCTAGTGAAACCATACAGTCAATGGATGACTCTGCGTTGTCTAACAAATTCCACACAAAATATGGTTCCACCACCCTCTGACGTTGTGTTTGTGGGACAATTAAGATGCAAAATTGGCCAGCCACCCTAGGTGAAGCCAATGATAGATATCTATGAACTCAAGGACTCAATGGCTAATAAGGACCATTCAATTTGAGAAGTCACTTCATCATTTTATTTTCTATTTTTTTGCTTTTCCTATTCTAAGGAAGGTTGTTTGAAAACTCCTTAGCTTTTTATGTAATAATATATTTTTGATACATATGTTGTATTATTTAAACCTCTCTCATGCATTTAGAGAAGGGTCTAGAATTTTATCAAAAACACTTTGCAAAAGCTTGCACTTCTATACTTTTGTGACTGTTTTGATGAGATATTTGGAACAAGAACTTAATTTTCTTGGAGATTGAAGCATACTCTACTGAATTTTCATTTTTGTACTCTTAGATTATATTTAGTTGAAAAGAATCAGATCAATATTGTTGATTTCATAAGTAGGACCTTTCATATATGGTACTTCTATCTTTGTGATTGAGTTTTGTTTATGAATTAGCAGTAATATTTCTTATATTGTATTATATATGAAATTTGAGTTACAGTTTTTCACTAAAACACTTTTGTATAATGTTTTAGCTGTAATTCCTTATTGAGTACATGAGCAATCGATATATGTGATATATTTTTCACAATTATTTTGCCTAACTATTTAATCAAAATAATTATCGTTAATAATTTCATCTCTTATAGCAATTGAATGATATTTATTACCTGTTGCTCTAAGATATCTTTATAGATCGCATGATTTAAGTTATTCCTGAGTATATATTAAGATAAATATTAGAATAAATATATGCATGTGTTTGTTGTTTAAATAGATCATTTCTTTTAGTTAAAATCATTTTCCCTTACACCTTATATCAAACCAACATCATCATCATATCAATTCTTGTTGGGAAACTGGTCCCCTTATCCCCAGTCAGAGCCACCATACCAAACAGAAAAGGAGTTGTTTCCAAGGTTCGGACCGGGAGGTTGTCCCCATGTTGTTGCAACGGAATTTCGGGGCTTCAAAATTTTGGCACTAGAAGGAGGGCTTGAACTGTGAATGGAAAAAAGAACTTATCATAAATCAAAAATCCATCCTAATAGTCGTTCTCCCTCTAGATATCCTCCAACTTTTGGACCCCTATCTAGAACTACAATTTTAAGATCAAAAGTTGAACAAACCTCTCCTAAATCTCCTAGTATATCTCAGAGAATAATTTATTCAAGCTACAACCCTGAATTACCATAATTTTAGACTTTGATAGAGAAGTTAGAGCAAATCTCTATTTCAGGTGAAAACCCTGTAACATCTCAGTCATATGAAGGAAGTGTTTCCTCTGTTCTACAACCAAAACGAATATTGACTCATTCTCAAAGTGAGAGAACTGGAATTCTTCCTTTTGAATTTACCATTACTTATTTCTAAAAGAATACCAAGAAATCTAAATCTCATACATACATTAGCGAGGTTTTATCCAATTCTCCACCTCAAACCCATTCATTCCCTCCACTCATTTCAACAGCTTCCATTTCAACTACTGGTGCTAGTTCTTCTAGTCCAAGCACCCAACCTGCATCTTCTTCAACTCATACTCCTATCATCTCACCCACTCAAAATCCAATGGCGGGACAAAAACCGCCACTGCGAATACAACCATGGAATAATCTCAGTGTTGAGGCAATGGCAGCTCCTCTTCACCCTCTTCCTAAACATCCTAAAATATGGTTACCCAAATTTAATCATGATGATGACCTACCTGCAGAAGAACATCTCCATAAATATATGTTGGTCATCAATTTGAATGAATTTACTTAAGAAGACTGTGTAATTAGATTATTCCCATATACTCTTATAGGATCTGTAGGATCCTGGTACTTTTCATTGCCCCCTCGCTCCATAACTAGCTGGGATATGTTCGAACAACAATTCTTAGCTATGTTTGGATATGATAGAACCATTGCATCACTCATCAATGAATTTTCCAATCTAAAGGGTAAAACGGGAGAAAATACTAAAGATTTTAACTCTAGGTTCAAAAAAATACTCAATAAAATTCCAACTGCATGAGCCCTTGTTGTTGATGTTCAAATTGAGTGGTACATATCTTCTCTTCCCTCCAATATATCCATTTTTGTAGATAGGGCGAATTTTCCCACATTATCTGATAACATGAAGGAAGCCCTATCTGTAATGAAACGCATAATTGCTCTTGAAAAGAAAATCTCTCAGGAAGACATAAAATCTAAGAAAGTCACTTTCAAATATGACTCTAAAAATAAAGCCTCGAAAGATCCTTTTGATCTTGAAGGCCTTCAAAAAGTACTAAAAAACATGTCTAACGAAATGGTTGAAATGAAGAAACAAGTTTATGAATCCTTTCCTGCTAAAAAACCTTTTAGATCTCTTAGGAGGAATCAATATTCTAGTTCTCAGCCACTAAATACCATATCTAATGTTGAGTCTGACTTAGAAGAAGAGGAAGAAGAAACTTAAGACGAAAAAATTGGAGATGAAGAAATAGTCGAACTAAATGGGATGTGGGACTTTATCCTTCCAAATGAAGAAGAAAAAGAAGCTTTTCCCATTAGCACCAGAAGCAAAGGGCCTGCTGATACAACTTAGTTAAATCAAAAGAAGAAAAATCCAACTCCTGCTGCTAAGGAAAAAGCAATTAGTAAAAACTCCTCTCCTAAGACTTCACAACCAAATCCATCTCCATAAAATCTTCCATCTACATCAAAGACCCTGGTAGTTACTAATACCATGGAGTATAATATTGTGGAAGATATGAAGAAAACTAGGGCCAATATTTCAATACATGAACTTTTCAAATTGAAGCAACAACATAAAACACTACTTGGAGAACTAAATGTAGTTCATGTTTCGCCCTTACCTGTTACTGTTGTATCCCAAGCCGTTAAAGGCATGGGTAAACCCCCAACTTCTTCAAACAAATTTGACCCTACAGATGTCATCCTATTCAGTGACATGTCTAATTCACACACGCCTCCTTTCCTCTTAACCTATGAAATTTTCAATAAAAACCTTCATAATTGTTTAATTGACTCAAGAGCCTCTTCTAATATAATTCCAACAATTGTCTGTGCTAAGTTAAACGTCACTCCTCAAAATTCTATCGTTCACATAGTACAACTTAACAGAACTAAGGTAGAGGTCTTAAGGGAAATAAATTCAATTAGTATCTGGCTTTCATCAAATCCCAAAGTATGTCAAATAATAGATATATTGGTCATTGATGTTCTTGAATTCTACGGTCTAATTCTAAGTAGAGAATGGTCTGAGATAATCCATGGATATTTTGCTACATATTGGTCTCACATGTGGCTCCCTTACAATGGGAAGCCAAATCAAATTCGATTTGACCGAGAGAAACACCTGAAACATATAATGACTGAATTTGAAGGGGATAAGAGCTAGTAGCATTCAATAATATCCTTATTGGAAATTATTCAGCTGAATCTTTTTTAGGGAACTTTAACGCACAAAAGTATCCCTTTCTAGATAATGTTGTCATCTCATAGATTGAAAATTTCTCACAAACAAATGCATCCAAGTGAAAAGAATTTGTAAATAAACCAGTAGTTAAAACTTTATTTTGGACTTTGTACTTTGATGGCTCCAAATCTAACAATAGTGCAAGAGTTGGTTGCATTTTAATCAGCCCAAAAGGATAAAATACCATGTTAGCTTACAGATTAAAATTCGAATGTACAAATAATACCATAGAATATGAGGCATTGGTACAAGGACTATACAAATCAATTGGCCTCAACATCAAATATCTGCAGGTTTTGGGAGACTCAGAAATTATCATTAAACAGGTAAGAAATATTCATTGCCTTTCTGGACATCTTTAACATTATAAATCATCATTCCAAGATCTTACATCTCATTTTTTTTCATTTAATATTTCTCCTGTACCTAGACTGAAAAATTATAGTGCCGATATGTTAACTAATGTTGCATTAAAACTCATACCATCTCAGGATTTTATTCCTAATAGATTTTCCATTGAATTAATTTTTAGACCATCCATTCCTGACAATGTCATTAATTGGCGACTCTTGAACGATGATTGTGATATTGTATATTTTCTAACATCAAAAGGGTCATACGATGACCAAATAATAGATGAAAATGAGCATGAAATTCAGTTTAAGAAGAACATTTATGAAAATCCAAAACCCAAATATGTAGTTAAATTAGAATATCTTCATGATCTCAAAGGTAGATTTAAAAAGATAACTAATGCCAAAATCCAAAGCTCGACCCTGATATCTGAATTAGTGAACCTTGGAACTGATGAAAATCCTTAGAATATCAATCTAGGTCTCAGTCTATCCTCTGATGAAAGATCATTATTCATTCGATTATTCAATAAATACAAAGGTATCTTGCCTGGGATTATTCTGATATCAAAATTTATGATACCTCTGTCATAAAACACACAATACCAATCATCTCTAATCATAAACCGGTGCAGCAAAAACTAAGGAAAATTCACCCGAACCTCGAGAATCAAATCAAATCAAAGCTAAATAAACTCCTTAGGGCCAAAATCATATTTCATGTTAGGCATTCAAAATGGGTGTCCAATTTAGTGCCTATTAGGAAAAATAATGGTGACATTCGTATATGTATATATTTTAGAAATTTAAATAAAGCATGTCAGAAAGAAAACTTTCCATTGTTGACCATGGAACAAGTGCTGCAATCAGTAGCTGGTTCTGAGCTCGTGTCTTTTCTTGATGGATTTTCGGGATATAACCAAATCCTAGTCCTTATAGATGATAGATTGAAAACCACGTTACAACTAAATGGGGAACATATTATTATCAAAAAATGCCTTTCGGTTTTATTAATGCAGGTGCAACATTCCAAAGAGCTATGGATATAGCCTTTAAAGGACTCATTAACAAATTAGTTGGTATTTACGTATATGATATCACTATCTATTCCAAGAAGAGAAGCAACCATTTAAAATATCTTAAGCAAATCTTTGAACGATGTATGAAATATGGGATCTCGCTCAATCCAAAAAAGACTTATTTTTCCTTAAGTTAAAGCGGGATTTTAGGGTTTGTCATATAAAAAAAGGGTATTTATATTGATCCAGAAAGGATTAATGAAATTTAGAAAATCCCCTTACCCCATAATAATAAATCAATGCAGTATTTCCTTGGTCAAATAAATTTTGTAAAAATATTTTTCCCTGACTTTTCACAAATAGTTTTACCTTTACAATCTATGATTAAGAAAAATTCGATTTTCAAGTGGGGTCTCAATGAAAGACAAGCATTTGATCTAATCAAACAAGCTATTATCAACGCTCCATCCCTGACAACCCCCAATTTTTCCAATCATTTTTTTATACACATTTGCATCATAAACATCATAAACATCATATGTTGTCGTTTTGATACGGCTCAATGATCAACAAATAGAAGCACCCATATCATTATTTTGTTCAAATCTACAAGGTGCCGAATTAAATTACTCTGCTATGGAAAAACAAGCATTTGTTGTCTTTAAGTCAATACAGCATTTCAAACCATTTCTCCTTAAAACTCACACCAAAATCATAGTTCCATTCTTAGCAATAAGGCAATTACTGATGCAAAGGGAAGTAGGAGAAAAAAGGACCAAGTGGGTAACTTCACTACAAGAATATGATGTCGAATTTAGACCATATAAAATTGTTAGGGGTAAAGGTTTTTGCAGAATGTTAGCTGGATCATCCAACTTACCAGCAGAATAAAATTCAGGAGATGATATACAAATATCTTAGGTAAGCCTCAACAATACTTAATATCAATATGTTGATCTCATTTTTATTTAGAAAATGGATATGCCCCGATGCAACTCGGTTACAAAAGAAAAAGAGCATTGAGATTGAAAGCAAAGAAATACCAAATCGTCAATGATGTTTTATTTAGAAAAATTTATGACGCTATTTTGCTAAGGTGCCTTGAAAAATCTGAGGCAGAAAAGGTTTGTAGGAACTCCATGATGGACTAGCTAGTGGAAATTTTGGAGGAGACACAACAATACATAAAATCCTGCATGTTGGCTATTACTAACCAACCTTTGTTAAAGACACACACGAATATGTAAGAAAGTGCAAAACATGTCAAATTGTTGCTGGAAGACAAAGGAAACCCGCATTGTCATTACAATCAATCAACATTGAACAACCATTTGAGAAATGGGGACTGGACATAATAGGTGAGATCGTTCCTCATTCTTCAAAGCAACATAGATACATCCTTACAACAATTGGTGGAAGAAATTCCACTAAAAGTAACCAATTCTGAGAACATTATTGAATTTATTGATCAATTTATCATTACCATATTTGGTCTACCAATTTCCCTTATGTTTGAAAATGCACCTTATTTCACACGCAATGCTATGACATAATTTTCTCTCAAAAGAGGTTTCAAAATTAATTATTCTGCTAACTACTATCCCCAAGGAAATGGTTTAGTAGAATCAACCAATAAAAACCTCATTAGGATCATTAAACAAACTATTGATCATAGCCAAAGAAACTGGAATCAATCTTTAACATTTTCTCTATGGGCAGATCAAATAACACAGAAGGCCTCAATAGGCACTTCTCCATTTAATCTGGTCTATGAGAAAGAAATTGTTCTTCCTGCAAATATAGTTATTCCCTCTTTAGCCCTAGTTCAATTTATTGAAGAAACTCCTTCTTCTTCTTTTCAATTAAGGTAATCACAAATCCTCAAACTCGAAGAAGAGAGAGAGAAAGCCAAAATCATACATACCCATCATCAACAGTTCGTTAAATCTTCCTTTGATGCAAATGATGTTATCACAAAATCATTTCAACTTGGAGACCTTGTATTGAAATGGGATAAATCACATGAGGAAAAAGGTAAGCATACCAAATTCCAAAGAATGTGGCTTGGACCATTTCAGATTACAGAACAAATCGGCCCATCAACGTTTCTATTGCAAGATTTATCAGGAAAGAAATATTCTCTGGCTGTGAATCGGAAGATTTTGAAAAAATATTTTTCATAGGATATAACTTCTTTAGTCCCCTGTACATTATCACCTTTACTTTTCCTAGGAAAATAATAGTTAAATAATATAATTGTTGGCCTTGCAATAAAATCTCTTGAAATATTTTGATTTTTTGCTTTTATAAATAGATATTGTTAAGGAAATAATTATGACATTTGAAAATTAACTAGGTTTTGTCTCTCGAATGTTTTCTTGTTTCTACCAAAATTATTTATTCTTTGAGAAACTCCAACTTTATAAAAAAAAATTGTTCCACTATCAGTCAAGAAAAATATCTTTAACCAAGTAAAATACTCTTTGCAGATAAGCATATTTAACTCTATAATTTTCATCCAGGACTCTTAAAGAGGCAATGATTCTCCCTATCCATTAAACTTTTCTCTTTTTAGAGTGTAATTCCAAAAAATATACTAAAACTTAAAAGATAAGAGGTGTCATCAAGAGCTTGCTTACCATATTCATAGGGAAATAATAGGCTGACATTACCAATACTGCATACCAAAACAAGTTAATGACTTGAGATTATTTTAATCAAAGACAAGGGGTCTCATCATGAGCCAGCTTGTTCAGTTGAATTACAACCAGTGAATGGCATCGTCACTATTTGGCCACCAAACCAAGACAATAACTTTTAAGCAATAAAAAGAAATTTTGCAAAAAAATAAACTATTTAAAAATAGAAAAAAGGAGAAAACGTATATGATTTTGGATTTATCTCTAAAAAATGCACTCTTATCTGGATGGGATATAGAATCATTTTTGGTTAAAAGGAAACCCTGTCGAGGCTATGGATGCCTGCTGGCAGCAGAGGCTCTACCTGTGACAAATGAGTACATTTAAAAGTTGATCAGTAAAGCTTGCTACTTTATCTTTAAACTAAGTAAAGACTGATATAGACAAAGGGATTTTCATCTTTAAGAGGATATCAAATGAATTGTAATTAGGTGAGTTTGTTTTTTTCATTTAGAGAAATATTACTTATCTTAAATTTCATTCAATTTCTATTTTTTGAACTATCTTATTTTGAAAGTTTTAGAAATTTCAAAATTATCAGAGATAATTGGTTCTTCCAGTGAATCTCCAATTGTTGTTCTATTCAAAAACCCCCCCCCCATTTATTTTATAATAGTTAATATTGTAGTAATAAACAGGGACCCTTCAAAAAAAATTCAAAATACTTAGTAAATAAGAGTTTTCCTTTTGAAACCATTTGTAATAAAAACTTGGATAATCTTAAGATATGAATCCAAGTCACTTATGACCAAGCATTCTCGCTTTATCACAAATCACAGAATCCAAAGTAACAGAGATTAGTCGTGAGTCGGAATCCGCAAAACGTGATAAAAGAAACCCCTTTAGAAGACCAAATGTAGTGTTGAACTTTTTATTAAACTTAAAGGCTTAAAATTATTCCTTATAAAATAAAATGTTTGTCTTAATGGAATAATATTCCACGTAAAAAAAAGCGCTTGAAAAATTAACAAGTATTATGCTCATTGCACATCGCAAAACATAGACGATTTTGAATTGGCATATTTCCGACATTGCGATATTGCAACTTTGCGGTATTACGATATTGCGACTTTGCAATGCTGTAATTTATCGCAATTGCAAGATCGGTATCACACTTAACACTCACCAATTTGAAATATCATTCAGGAACTTGCAGTGCGATGTTTTGATAAGACATAAAGGGAATCACACGTAGGCCTTAATGCATAATTAATAAGGTCCAGCTGCATTTACTCTTTTAACAACTCAAGAAGATTCATATATTTCTACCTGTATTTTCAATAAAAGCTTCATCCTTGTGTTATTTTCATAATTTACTGTGTTATTGTGTTTTCTCTTTCATTGTCGCTCTGTGTTTCATTCTGTTTTCTCCATTTCCCAAATTTCAGGAAATTTACGAAGGAAACAGCACTCGAAAATGACTAAGAAAGGAAAGAATATTGTGGAGGCTACTGCGTTTTATGATTCAAACATGCATCCACTCTTCACTAATACAACATGAAACAAGGATGGCAGGAATATATCTTGGGAGGAAATGTATAATTTACTGGAGGATGAAAACCCAAGGGTATTGGAAACTAAAGTAACAACTGATGCCAAGGACTCATACGAGGCTTCTTATTTTGAAGTAGCATGCTCTTTCCTACACAGGATAGCTACAAGGCCCAAAATATTTCCATACACAGATATGGTAACATGGATTATTGACAATGTGGACATTTCAGATAGAACATTCAGAAATTCCAAGCATGAAGTCACGAGGTCATTCACTCCAGACAATTCACGCTGAATGTACCACCTACCAGAACCACATAAGCTCTATGATAAATCCTTCATTAAGCATTTAATGAAATAAAATGAAGACTCGATGGACGTTATGCAAACTTGGATGTCTGGCTCCAGTAAGTTCAAGCGGGAGAAATCTGGTATGTAAACAATTTCACCTCTATCAGCCCCACATAGTTTTGCAACTGAAATGATGTGTAGGCTATTTGCAAAGGCTGACAGTACCAAATTTTCCATGGAATGGGTTCCATTGATTGATGCGGTTGTTAATGCTACAATTATGAACTGGAGCAATATTTTGTTGGACAATTTGGCTATGGCCATTAGATAATACAAGCACAATAGAATTATCTCCACTATGGTTATCCCTCCCTTTTACATGAGTGCATATGTAATGGATGCTATATATTTTTGTTCACATTTTCCAAACATAGGCTGGAATTGGACTCTAAAGGACCCTACTCCCATCCATGTTTATCATAAAATTTTATGGGAATCACTGTTTCGCCCCCATTTTTACAAAAAATTTCAGGACATTATGTTTCCAATTTATCAAACCATTTTTTATGTGAAAGCCCCTAGGCTATCAGAGGAAGAAAAAAAAAACATCTTGTCGGTGGCAAGATGGTTTGGAGAGGAATCATTCACTTATGTGAGAGTTTTTGGGAGTATTACAGCTCCACGTGTTCTTCCATATTATGTTCCCGATAAACTATTTGCAAGAGAAATTTCCTATCAAATAGTGGGGGATGGTATTACCAAAACCCTTAAAGAAATGAAAAAATACATCTGGAAAATATTCTCGGTGCAATGTGGTGCTTTCGAATTACATGATTTTGGGCACACAGTAAAAGAGATACAGAACATTACATCCCTGCATCTGGCTACTGTGTCAGGCAGACAGTATGACCCTGACAAGGTCACCCAAAAATTCACTACTATGGTCAAAATCAGACAATTTATTCATGAGGAAGATAAATTTGATAATCTCTTTGAAAAAGTTGAGACATTTTCACAGGTCTTACATTTAGCATCAATAAAATTGAGCCCAGCCGGCCTTAACCGCTTCCAAATATACATAAATAAAGGATTGAAAAACGGCCCTTTGTACCTATTACAAATTGAAGAAATAAGAGAACCCACTCCCAGTGTAAGCCTAGAGGAAAGTTCCAATCACAATTCTGATGAAGAATCCCCAAAAAAATAATTTCAAGGTTCAGAACGTTCTGAACATTAATCTTAGAATAATGAAGAAAGCCCCAAGAAATATCCTGAGAATAATATAGAGGAAAATGCTGGAGAAACGACCAAAAAGGCCTCGGCTGAGGAACACATGGAGACTGACTCCACACATGTTCAAACATAAAAGATCATAGTCAATGATCTAGATAAAGAATGGGAGTAATTTAGAAAAAATTTCCAAGTGCAGTAGACAGAGACAGATCTTGAAGGAACTTCTGGATTTCATACCCAACAGGTTACAAACCCATAAACAACAATACAAGGAGTTACAACTACTCAAGATATTTAAATCATCCATGCCTACCCAACTTCAGAAATTGTTTTAAACATTGAGGAGATACCCCGACTAGACATATTCTACAGCCCAACACAAAAAACAGTAGTAAGGAGGCAAAGGAAGAAAATTAAACTCGATGCATAAATAGAAGCAACTCTAGAAAACGAATCAATGGAGGTAGTATGGAAAGACACCCCCATTGGTCCATTAGAAAATAGTACAAGGCTATCACAATTTGCAAGCACTTATGCAACTGCAACAATGGATAAGCAAACAGAAGTTTGCCTTTTTCTTAAAGAAAAAGAAGAAAGAGTTCGCCTGTTGGAACAAAAAATTGAACAAGATAAACAAAGCACCAATAAGAAAGCAAAGCCACAAATGGCACGGTTTCAAAAATAATTTGATCAAATGAGATTACGGAATCAGGAAGACATCACAGAGAAGGACTCGTAGATTTAGCAAATACAAAATAATGGATAAACTCAACGACCACCCTCAAACAAAGCCATTCATTAAAGAGACACTTAAATTAGACACTCAGTTGTCAAATCAACAAGAAATATTCTGCAAAAAAATCTCGTTGATCAATCCATATTGTGAAACAAGTAATGTGTTAGCCAATCAAGTGGTTGAAAAGAGATTGGAATATGAAGATATCAATAAAAGGATTTCAAAGTTTATTTCTTGGTAAAAATCTGAAGAAGGTAGAAAAACCGGTCTGCCAAAGATCGAGGAATCCCACAAGGATATTTTATTCAGTGATTGGGACATACAGTTGAAGCAAGCAGAAAGGGCAGCAGCCAGAGAAGCTAGTACAAAAAATAATATAATTGAAGTTGTTAACGAAAACCTTCATAATATCAATCTTATCAAAGAATGCAGGCCACATCAAACAGTTAGAGAAACATTGGAAAGAGACCATCAAAACTCAAATTAAGGCAATCAAACAGATGTCTAAGCTTGACTGGGAAGCTTACTAGTAGTTTCTGGCAAAACCATACAATCAATGGAGGACTTTGCGTTGTCTAACAAATTCCACACAAACTATGGTGCCACCACTCTCTGACGTTGTGTTTATGGGACAATTAGGATCTAAAATCAGCCAGCCACCCCAGGCGAAGCCAATGATAGATATCTGTGAACTCAAGGACTCAATGGCTAATAAGGACCATTCAATTTGAGGAAGCACGACATCATTTTATTTTCTATTTCTTTACTTTTTTCATATTCTGAGGAAGGTTGTTTGAAACCTCCTCCGCTTTTATGTAATAATCTATTTTTGATACATATGTTGTATTATTTAAACCTCTCTCATGCATTTAGAGAAGGGTCCAGAATTTTATCACAAACACTGTGCAAAATCTTGCACTTCTGTACTTTTGTGACTGTTTTGATGAGATATTTGGAACAAGGTCTTCATTTTCTTTGAGATTGAAGCAAACTCTACTGAATTTGAATTTTTGTACTCTTAGAGTATATTTAGTTGAAAATAAGGAAATAAATATTGTTTATTTCATGAGTAGGACCTTTCATATCTGGTACTTCTATTTTTGTGATTGAGTTTTGTTTATGAATTCGCAGTAACATTTCTTATATTGTATTATGTATGAAATATGAGTTACAATTTTTCATTAAAGCACTTTTGTATAATGTTTCAGTTGTAATTCCTTATTGAGTACATGAGCAATCGATATATGTGATATAGTTTTCACAATTATTTTTCCTAATTATTTAGTCAAAATAATTATCATCAATAATTTCATATTTTATAGAAATTGAATGATCTTTATTACCTATTTCTCTGAGATATCTTTGTAGATCACATGTTTTAAGTTATTCTCGGGTATATATTAAGATAAATATTAGAATAAATAGATGCATGTGTTTTTTGTTTAAGTAGATCATTTCTTTTAGTTAAAATAATTTTCCATTACACCTTATATCAAACCAACATCATCGTCATATAAATTCTTGCTGGGAAACTGGTCCCTTTATCCCCATTCGGAGCCACCATACCAAACGGAAATGGAGTTGTTTCCAAGGTCCGGATCGGGTGGTTATCCACCACATTGTTGCAACGGAATGTCAAGGCTTCAACAGAAGGATAAAAAATTATCAGCAAAGTATTATGGTCTTTACAAAGTGTTACAAAAGATTGGTACTATGGAATACAAATTGGAGATTCCTGCATCTTCCCGAGTGCACCCAGTTTTCCATGTTTCATGCCTAAAGAAGGTTATAGGTGACAAGCTCACAGTTCAAACAATATTTCCAAAACTTGACGAAGAAGGAAAAATCGTATTGGAACCTGAAGTAGTTATGGAGACAAGAACTCGACATCTACGAAATCGATCAATTTCAAAGTATCTCATCAAGTGGAAGAACTTTCCTGCTGAAGATTCGACATGGAAGGATGAGAATTTTATACAGAAGCATCCATAACTACTCAAACGTTGAGGACAACAATTTTTTGAAGGAGAGGGGCATGCTAGGCCCCTATAATTATAGTATATCCCCTTATTATCATTGTTATTGTATCCCCATTATTGTTATTGTTGTGCCCATGCAGTCCCCGTATTGTTATCATTGTGCCCCATAGAAACCCATTATTGTTAATGTTGTGGCCTTCCATTGTTATTGCTATGTCGGCTAGGGTTATATTGTGACCCCTTGAACTCCTATATATAGAAAGGAGGTTTTTTCATTTGAATCATCCCAGAATTTTTCATTTATTTAATGTAAAAAAGGTTTCCCCCTCAAAGAGGATGATTTCTAAGTCGTTGATCTATATTTTCTTCTATTTTGTGAGCTGGTTTCATAACACTAAGACTATGTATAGTTTCATGACAACCAAAACCCTAACTACTAGTGTTCCCTTTGTATAACACAAGTTATCCATTTTATTTATTAAATATGGCATGTTTATAACTAATTGTGGTCCCTTTTCTATAATGCAGGTCAACCACTTACAATTATCATTAATGTCAATACACGATTACGGTATTTATTGACACAAATAACTAACTATGAATCTGACGAGGATTATTACATGAATAAGGTAGTTAGCTTTGGACCCTAACATGCCCTCCCCCATAAAAAGTAGCCTTGTCCTCAAGGTTGAATTTGTGGAAATTGTTGAAGAATATTGGTTGGTTCCCATGTCACATCTTCTGCAGATATTTCTTTCCACTTGATGAGTAATTCATTGATTGTGCAGCTGCAAAGATGTCTTTCATGAGTATCAAGGACATGTTCAGGTCGAAGCCACACTAAACCTTCCTCATATAATTTTGGCATATGGGTTTGAACCCTACAATTTTTCCCCACAACTTTCTTAAGGCAGGATACATGGAAGATTGGGTGGATTTTTTAAGTATTCGGCAGGGCCTGTTTGTAAGCGACTGCTCCTATATGTTGAAGTACATGATAATGCCCATAGAATTTTGGGGCTGGTTTTTGGTAGCCCTTTTCTTTGAGAAATGTCTGTTTATAAGGTTGGAGTCATAGGAACATACTTTAAATGACCTCTCTTAATGGTTTTGGCCAACTTATTGCTTCATGTGATTCTAAGCTTGATTTATATTATCTTTGAGATGAGTGTTCATGGCGACACAATTATGTAGGAGTTGATAAAATGATTTTACTTTGGAATATTTGGGGATATAATAAGTTTTTGAAAGTGAGAGTTGGCCATACACTGCCTCATAGGGTGTCATATTCGTGGATTCATGATAGTTAGTATTATGCCACCATTCAGCTAAAGGCAACCATTGTACCCATTAATGTTTCTCGTCTGAGGTGAATCATCGCAAATAGGTCTCCAAACATTTGTTGACAGCTTTTGTTTGACAGTCAGTTTGGGGATGATAGGTTGTACTCATTTGGAGGTATGTTCCTTGCAACTTGAAAAGTTCCTACCAAAAATTGTTGTTGAAAGTGGGGTCTCGAACAGATACAATGGACTTCAGCATGTCATGGAGTTTGAATATTTGGTTGATGAAAACCTTAGCCACCAATGCTGAGGTAAATGGGTGTCGGAGAGCGCAAAAATGAGCATATTTGGAAATTATTTCAACAACCACCATGATGATGAATTTTTTTCCTGACATTGGGAGACCAGTACTCAAATCCATTGAAACATTTGTCTAGACAGAAGAAGGGAGTGGCAAGGGTTGCAAGGTGTTTGGTAGCTTGATCGTTTCCCCTTTTTTGTGCTAGCATATTTCACAATAAGCTACAAAATCAAGAATTTCATGCTTCATGTTGGTCCAAAAGAAAGAGCGATGTGCACGTGCATAAGTATTTTGAAAGCTTGAATGTAAAACAATGGGAGAGGAGTGAAGCTCTTCGAAGATGCGGGATTTGAGGGTGGATGTCAGGGCTAACACCACCCTATCCTTATAGCAGAGAACCTCATCCTTCTAAGAGTAATACTTTGAGGATTTAGGATATCCTCGTACATTGTTAAGGATTTGGGACAAATAAGGGTGGGAGAAAAATTTGTGAGGAGCATCTTCAATACAATCTAGTATGGGTAGAGAGAGAGAGATAATAAGGTGCCCTCACCCTCAAACTAGCACGATAAGGCATAAAACACTACATTGTCACGCCTCTTATTGTAAATTATCTCATAATCATATCCCAACATTTTTGCAACACATTTATTTTGTTGTGGTGATGATAGACACTGCTCTAGAAAATATTTTAGGCTATGATGGTCAGTGCAGATTTGGAAACGACGCCCCAATAAGTATGGTCACCAAGTGTATACTACATGTAAGATGGCCATCATTTATTTCTCATATGTAGATTGACCTAGATGTTTTCCACTGTGTTTTTTACTAGTGAAAGTCAATGGTCTACCTTCTTGCATTAATACTACGTGATTCCTGCACCTGAAGCATCATATTCAATCACAAAATATTTGGTGAAGTCTGGTAAGGCTAATACTGGAGTGGAGTACATGGCTTGTTTGAGAGCCAAGAAGGCCTGCTGAGTTGCGTTAGTCCAGATAATTTTTTTTCTTAAGCATATTAGTGAGGGCTCTGGAAATGCATCCATAATTTTAGACAAATTTGCGATAGTAACTTGTGAGACCTAAGAATCCCCGCAAACTCTTCAAGGTTTTTGGTTGGGACCAATCTTGCATTGTTCAAATATTTTTCGGACCAACCCTCACTCTGTCAAGGGCCACAATGTGTCCCAAATACTCTACTTCTTCCATGCCAAAGGAGCACTTGGATAATTTGACAAATAATTTATGATCTTGAAGCAATTCCAATTTCTATTCAACATGCTAAAGGTGGTTGTCCCATGTTATGTTGTAAATGAGAATGTCATTAAAAAAAAAAAATTAAAAAAAAAAAAAAACCAGGATGAATTTTTTGAGATATGGTTTTAGAAGGTCGTTCATGAGGCTCTGAAAAGTGGATGGAGCATCATAGAGACCAAATGGCATGACCATGAATTCATAATTTCCTTCATGAATGCAGAAGGTTGTCTTGGGAATTTCAACTTCCTTCATCCGTATTTGGTGATAGCCTGAGTGGAGGTCTATCTTGGTAAAAAAATCAGCACCATGCAGTTCATCAAGAAGATCATCAACTACTAGAATAGGAAACTTGTCCTTGATAGTGAGCTTGTTAAGGGCCCTAAAGTGGGGACACATGCACCATTCTCCATCTTTATTTAGAACCATGACCATTGTGGATGAATAAGGGCTGGTGTTGGGATGAATAACACCAACTTTGAGGAGTTCCTTGATGAATTTTTCAATTTCATTATTTTGTGCAAAAGGATAGAGATATGGGCGTACAATTGGCAGATCAACACCTAGGAGAAAAGGGATGATATTGTGTTAAGTCCATATATTAATAGTGTAGTCCCTTATTATGTTAGTGTAGCCCCCCTTATTGCTATTATTGTACCCCTGTAACCCCCATATTTTTATTATTGTGCCCTTACATTATTATTGTTAGGTCGGCTAGGATTACATTGTGGCCCCACTAGGATTACATTGTGGCCCCATGGACTCCTATATATAGAAAGGAGGTTTTGTCATTTGTATCATCCAAGAATTGTTCATTAATGTAATGTATTGGAGGTTTCCTCCTCGAAGTGGCTTATTTCTAAGGCGTTGATATCCCTTTTCTTCTATTTTTGGAGCTGGTTTCACAACATTTGGCATCAAAGCTTTGGATTCTAGGGTTTCGCTGCACCAAACAGGTCATCGTGGAATTTTTGTTATAATTTTTTTTTTTTACGAAGGATCACAAGCTTAAATTTTTAGAGTGTGAAGTTGAAAGCTTGAGGAACATCGTCGTAAAATTTCAGAGCTTGCTTCGCAATATTTTCGGAGATATGATCTGTGGAAGTTAGGCCTTTTTGCAGGCTCCTGAATTTAACCTAAACAGGTCATCGCGGAATTTTCACTATAATTTTTTTTCTATGAAGGTTCAGAAGCTGAAATTTTTACAGTGTGAAGCCGAAATCCTTAGGAACATTGTCACAAAATTTTAGGTCTTGGTTCGCATTATTTTCGGAGATATGGTCTGTGGAAGTTAGGTCTGTTGCAGGCTCCCGAATTTCATCTCAAAGAGGTGATCGTGGGAAAATATTCATAACTCTCTCTCTGAGCATCGGATTGGAATTCTGTAAAATGTGACCGCAAGTACACGGACTATAGTTTCCTTTCTATCAATTTCAGAGCCGAAGGAGGAAGCAGTGACACGTGGCAAGTCATACAAGTTCTCTCTACTGAACTAGTCCATAATTAGGTCATCGTAGGAGAATGGGCACAACTTTGTCTTCAGAAAACCAAATCAGGTCAGACTTATGGCATTCGAAAGAGAATTCATAGGGCTACCTCAGTGCCAAATTTCAGATATTGAAGATATGAGATCACAGATATAATTCAGTTTCATTATTGAGCTCCTTAAAAGCAAGAAAAAGGTGTGTATTGTTTTTCGAATTACACAAGTCTCGTTTGAAAAAAAATTAGTTTGAAGTGATTCCAAGGGAATATTTTAGAATTTTTATCAGTATTGAGTTCTATAATGCCTCCAAAAAATAATTCCATACCCATTAAGCCCTCAAAATTCTATACTATGACGCATGAAGAGGAAGATTGCAGTATGAGATATCAAAATTACGGTACCAAGTGCAACAAATTTCGATCTTACGAAGAGAAACCGAAGATGACATAGATGGTTTAAAAGAAGAAATGGAGGCTAAGTTGGATGGTTTGAAGGATCAAATAATAGCTAATATAGATGATAAATTAGTGGAAGATCACGTCGAGAATCAACAACAAGTTCTCCAACTCTCAAAGGATAACCTAACTTTGGTGCAAAATCTAATGAAACAATAGGAAGATCAAAATCACATTGAAATAAGTTCTAAAGCAATCACAGAAACAAGAAATCGACAAGTACGATCAATTTTAGAGTATCTCGGCAAGTGGAAGAAATTTCCTATAGAAGATCCCACATGGGAGGATGATAATTTTATACAGAAGCATCAAGAAATAATTAAGCGTTGAGGACAGCACTTGTTTGAAGGAGAGGGGCATGTTAAGTCCTATATTAATAGTGTAGTCCCTTATTATGTTAGTGTAGCCCCCCTTATTGTTATTTTTGTACCCCTCTAACCCCCATATTTTTATTATTGTGCCCTTACATTATTATTGTTAGGTTGGCTAGGATTACATTGTGGCCCCATGGACTCCTATATATAGAAAGGAGGTTTTGTCTTTTGTATCATCCAAGAATTTTTCATTCATGTAATGTATTGGAGGTTGTCCCCTCGAAGTGGCTTATTTCTAAGGCGTTGATATCTCTTTTCTTCTATTTTTGGAGGTGGTTTCATAACATATTGTTGGGTCTCCAAAATATCTTTAAAATGGCATATATTTTGACTTCATTCACACCTCATTTCACCTTTATCGCCTTCATTCCATCAATTTGTCACTATATAACCTACATCTCTATCATGATATGGGTTCATAATTGTATTTTCCTAAAGTTATATTTTTCAAGTGTTTATAGTGAATTAATGATTAAAAATTAGAAAAATGACATATACTTGCTAATATCTAAAAGTGGCTTGAGTTTCATGACAGGTGTAGGTCATTTGGAAGCTTCCAAGACACTCTTATGTGGCCTCCAAGGATCAATTTCGAATTCTCTTCAAGTTTGGAAGAATATTTGGGATAGGAATCAACCATATCTCATGGATAAAAATCATAGATAAAGGGATATGTTTCTAATTGGTTGATATTTTTAGGGATCTAGGGAGAGAATAGTGGATCATCATTAATGAGGTAGCTTCTTATGTTTTTGTATAAATAGGAGAGCCTTCTCCTCTCAAAGGCATGTGTAAAGTTGGTGTTATGCTCATATTTTGAATAAAGAATTAGATTTGGCACCATTCTCATGAGTGTTCTTTCACTTTGATTTGGTTTTGCTTGCATATGGAGCTTCTTCACTTGCCATCATCATGCATCATTGGATTGGCCACCTAAATGAGTGTGAGATTGTATCATAATTTCATTCATTTATTTATGTTTAGTTTAGTTTTCATTTCATGCTTTGTTATTATTTCCTTTATGATCATTTACATGCTTTCATAAGTTAAGTTTTCATATGCTCATTTTGTTTGCGTGCTCTTGCAGGTTTAGATGGATTGGTCACTTTGCTTTCATTGTAGTTAAGATTGTTTACATTTCAATTCATGCTTTCAATTCTTGCAAGGAATTTAGATTTTGAATTCATGAATTGTGCCTAGATTAGATTTCCAATTCTGTGCTAGTGTTTTGTAGTTTAGATTTATATTTATGCATGTGTGATGGTTTAGATTTTCACTTATACTTATGTGGTAGATTAGATTTCAATGTTTTCCTATATTAAATATTTATAGCTTTCCTAGACTAGATTTTCTTTCATTAGCATAAATTTACTTTCTTGTAATTAGATTAAGTTTGATTTCAACCATGCAAGTAGACTAGTTTTATCATTCATGCAAGTGTGTGTAGTAGATTAAAATTTCAATTCTAGTAAGTGTGTTTTGAATGATTTCCTATTTTCATAGACTAAAGATTTATTGCTTTCCTAGACTAGATTTTCTTTCATTAGCATAAATTTACTTTCTTGTCATTAGATTAAGTTTGATTTCAATCAAAAAGTATAGATCAACTTTTCATTTCATGCAAGAAGATTAGATTTATTTTCATTCCTAGATTAAAAGATTCATTTTCAAGAGATTGTGTGCACGTTCATATTAGACAACTTTTTTTAATAGGATTTGAATTTCCTTTCATAGATTAAGTTTTTCCTTTACGTAGATTGATTTTAGTTTACTTATGTTTTTAGTTTTTCATCATTTGGTTTCATATTTAGATTAATCTAAATTGGAGGATAATTTCTAGCATATATAGTGCACACATGCTTCGCAAGTTTTACGAAACCCCCAGGTTGACAATTAACTTATAGGTAATTAAATTGCCTCAAAAACTATGATCATGTTCACCCCTAGAGGGTGGGAGCTCTTTAGGTTTGTCAAAGACCCGCTGGTGGCAATCTAATACCTGTCGCATATCAGGATGAATATGAGGAGGAGTGGATTCAATGGCCTGGATGGAATTAAATTGGGCTACTACCCCATGATGGCCCTTTAAAAAAAAAAAAACCCATCCTATGTGAGCTTATGATAGTAGGATCACCTACCTAGAGTCCCCTTAATGTTTGAGTGTGGTTGTTTTCCTTAAAGCTCATATATAACACTTGGAAATCCATTGTGATAGGGCTTAGTGTGCGGAGGCATTCAACACGAAGGACAATGTCACAACCACCCATTTCAATGGAAAACATGTGGCTTTGATGTGATAAGCCCCCATCTAAAGCTTAATATTTTCACAGAGTCCTTCACATTTCATTGTCCACCCATCATCGATAAGGAGTTGGAAATTAGATACCGCTCATATAAAACAATGAACAACATATGCTACTCTCTTATGGACAAATTTATGTGTGCTGCTATTGAAATGGCACCCCAAGGGGGCTTGTAATTTAATTTTCCCTTAATTAAATTAGAAGTAAAAGTGTAATTCCATCACATAATAGCTTGTAAGTGTTAACTGAGTCAGGAAGACTTAGTTAGCTCAATCAATTCGAGTTGGAGGTAAAACTAGAGGCATGTAGGGTGTATCCTACATTTTAGGAGCCCTGGTTGAGTTATTTGTGAGTTGTAATTGGTTAACTCAAGTATTTGAGTTAAAATCAGTTTATTCTAACTAAGAGATGAGTTAGTGATAGGTCCAGTAAATTAAATCTGATTTAATTCACAAGTAGTGATCAATCAATTAACTGATAATTCGCTATATATAGTTATTGCATGTCAGTTCTAAGGAAGGCCTAATTGAGATTGGGGTTAAAGAGAAGATAACTATCACTTGCATAATTATAAAATTGTACAGGTCATGCATGAGGTCATCAGGAAGCCTTGGATGTTTTACGTAATCACTAATTGGGAATTTCCTAATTAATATGGGCTCAATTATCCCAGGAATGTGTAAGCAAGGCTGGTCAGGCAGAGGCAAGCAAGTGGTTAAATATTGGACCAAAATTGCTTAGATCAGAGTGAGATAGTCAGCAGAGTGTAGATACTTATCAGGAAGGGAAATAACATTGTATTGTTCCATATTCTTGAATTTATGCAATATTTGTTTCTCTTACTTGTTTATGTTATTGTGTGATCGGAATTGGTTTCTGCAATTTGTAGAATTGATTCAGTATTTTTTTTTAGTACATTACAAGATCAGTTGAATCTATCTAGATATTTCTACATGGTATCAGAGTAGGAATCATAATAAAAGAGAAGAACCGGAGTTTGTTTTGAATAGGAACATTGAATTTGCATATTTATTCTTTAGGATTAGCAGCAGATCATGATGTCTTTCACTGGCTTGAGACTCGAATATGAACTTGAGGGAAATTCGAATTACATAGCATGGAAGGAAGGGATGGAGGTAGAGCTAGAGGACAACAGACTGAAGGAATTAATAAACAGTGATATTCCCCATCCCACAGCAGCAGATGCTCAAATTCTTCTTGATGCATGGAATAACAATGTAGCAAAGTCGAGAAGGAACTTGTTATAAGGAGTTCAATATCATACTGTCTCAAACCTCCATGGAAAGGAAAATCCATATGCTATGCGGAAGTCATTAACGGATCTGTTTCAAAATAGCAGCAACCATAGGAAGTTGGAACTAAAGGACAAGCTAAGAAATATCAAGATGGAGAAGGGCAACATGATTCCAAAATATTTGACGAGGTTCACTCAATGTCGAGATGAGCTTGGAAGTATTGGGGTAAAATTTTCCCAGGATGATTTGGTGAGCCTAGCACTTCTAAGCCTTCCCAAGAGATGGAATAGCTACCAGGACTCAGTGAATGGGAGGGTGAAGCTACCAGAGTGGGAGAGATTGTGGTCTAACTTGGTACAAGAAGAGATTCGGCGAAACACCAAATATGGATCCTCATCAAAGACTAATGATGAGGAGAATTGTGCCTTGGATGGAAAGGCAAAGAAATTTAAATGGAAGGCATCACATTACAAATCGGATTCCAATTAGGTAGGCAAGAAGCGAGACTTGTCAAATGTAAAATGTTTTTACTGTCATGAGCTTGAAAACTATGCTACAAAGTGTCCGCACAAGAAGACCAACAAGAATACATGAGGAGGAGCGGAAGGTGAATCATTTTCTTCACAGTTAGAGTTGGATTTCACCCTCATCGCATGCATGGTGAAATCAGTGATGGGTTATATGTGGTACTTAGATAGTGGAGCTTCATTCCATATGATCGGCGACAAACAATTCTTCAGTAGTTTGGAGGAGAAGGATCTCCAAATGCACATCGATATGGGAGATGATGAGAGGTATAGCACTACCAGTGTATATATGGTTACCTTTTAGAGGGAGTCAGATAATCCTCTCACATTCAAATATGTCATGTATGTTCCTGGTTTAAAGAAGAATTTTGTTTTTGTTGCTATGTTAGAAGATCGTGGCTATGATGTGATATTCAGTGAAGGAAAGGTGTTCCTTCATCACAAAGCCATAGGACAAGTGAAAAATATTGGGGTTCGAGTAAAGAACCTATACAAATTGGATGTAGAAGATTGTGTTGCCTTAAGCAAGAAAGTAGAGAAGGTGGAAATCGACCCATGCATCGGTGAGTTATGACACAAGATATTGGGCCATCTACACCATGGAGCTTTGAATATCATGCATCAGATTTCTATGGGACTTCCAAAGGGTGCACTTGTGCGGCACGATATATGCAAAGGGTGTACATTGGGGAAGCATACCAAATCCACCTTTCATGATAAGGAAAGTCGAGCAAATGTGATCCTTGAGAAAGTTCACTCAGATGTGTCTAGATCGTTCTCGACAACTTCCATAGAAAAATACACGTATTATGTAATCTTTGTAGATCATTTTTCACGAAAGTGTTGGATTTTATTCATGCAGAAGAAATATCATACATTCTCCAAGTTTTGTGAGTTCAAGGCACTTGTCGAGAAAGATACAGGGAAGAAGGTGAAGGATCTGAGGAGCAATAATGGTGGAGAATATGTCTCTAATGAATTCAAGAAATTTTGTGCTTCGGAAGGAATTCGAAGAGAATTGATAGAACCTCATAACCCACAGAAGAATGGGGTTGCAAAAATGAAGGACAGAACTATTGTGGGAGTAGCACAAGCTATGTTTCATAATCAGGGCCTACCATTTCATATGTGGGCATAATCATGCAATACAACAATATTTGTGCAGAATAGAAGTCCTCATCAGATACTTGGGATGAGTTCACTAGAGGAAGATTCTTCAGGTAGGAGACTAGATGTGTTGCATTTTAAAATTTTCGGGTCGTCAGTTTATTTCCATGTGACCAAAGATGTCAGGAAGAAGCTAGAGCCAACAACTGAGTTGGGGATATTTGTGGGGTACACTGATACACCTCACAACTACCGGGTGTACTTTCCAGCACCCAAGATGACAGTGGTCAGAAGAGATGTGAAATTCAATGAATAGAAGGCCATGTGAATTTCCCTTGAGAGGGAGCTTCAGTTGCATGCAGATGAGGATCTCTTGGCTCCAAAATAATAACCTCAAGATGTGGAGCAACCACCAGCAGAGGTAGAAAGAATGGAAGCACCCACTCATGTTGATACATCCCAAGACGAAAAAAGTGCACCAAATAGGCTGACAAGTTGATGCTATATGCGAGAGAGAATGTGGGAGTACCCACATCACAGCGCAGGTAGAGAAGGTTCCCAAAGCGGTACACTGGATACATGGCTCTTATGAGCGAATGTATAGAGAAAAACCATCCTCTTTTAAGGAAACAGTGCATCAACCAATTTGGGTTGATGTCGTGGTTGAGGAGTATGACTCCATTATCAGAAACAGTGCATGGGAAGTTGTCCCAAGACTAGAGGGGAAGTTAGTTGAAGGATCCAGGTGGATTTACAAGGTGAAGCAGGAAGCGAATGGGAGTTTAGAAAACCACAAGGCCAGGTTTGTACCCAGAGGGTTCCCTCAGGTGGAGGGGATTGATTATGATGATACTTTTGCACCAGTCACAAGGTACCCATCAATCAAATCCATCCTTGCACTCTCAATGTAGATGGGATAGCATATACATCAGATCGAGTCAAAGATAACCTTCCTCAATGGGGTGATTGAGGAAGAGATGTACATTAAGTAGCCGGAAGGTTTTGAGACCTTCGATGGGGATTCACATGTGTGCAGACTTAAGAGAACATGATATGGGCTGAAGCAAGCACCTCATGCTTGGTACATTAGGATTGACAGTTATTCATCGGGTTGGGCTACACTAAGAGTGAAGCAGATGCAAACCTTTATCGTATTGTGCTAGAAGGTAAGCTTTTTATTATTGTACTTTATGTCGATGATATGATATTAACAGGTGATGAGCAGATCATCAAGTCTTGGAAAGAGGATCTTGCAAGAGAATTGAGATGAAGGACATGGGGCTCTTGCACTATTTCCTGGGATTGGAAATATGGAAAAGAGACGGGGAGCTATCTATATCTCAGGGAAAGTATGCCAACGAGATCCTCAGGAAGTTCCACATGGAGGGCAACAAACCCATGGACACTCCTCTAGAAGGAAACTAGAGGAAGGAGGATGCTACTTCAAGCGAGGTAGTAGATGCTACAGTCTACGGGAATTTTTTGGGTTCACTCATGTATTTGATGAACACACGACCAAACATATGCTATGTGTTTAACCAGCTTATTTAAGCTATGTTTAAGCCTATCAATCTCTGTTGGAAGGAAGGAAAGCATGTGTTGAGATACCTCAGAGGCACTACAGAGTATGGGCTATGGTACAGATGAACAAAGGGAGTGAAGCTTCAAGGCTTCACCGATGCATATTGGGCAAGGAATCGATTCGATAGGAAGAGCACATTAGGGGGCATATTCAACATAGGATCAGCAGCAGTTTCCTAGTACAGTAGGAAATAGAGATCAATTGCACTCAGTTCAGCAAAGGAAGAGTACATAGCGGCCAGTCATGAAGCATATGAGGCCATATGGGTGAGGAAGATACTTGTTGGTTTGTTTGGTGATTTATTGTGATAGCCAGAGTTGCATCAAAATCTTGGTTAATCCAATTTTTCATGATAGGTCCAAGCATATTTAAATCTGGTATCACCATCTCAGAGATTGTGTGTAAAGGCGAATTATGTCATTAGAGTACATTCCCATGGAGGAGCAGGATGCAGACATCTTGATGAAAGCATTGTCAAGAAGCAAATTCGAGTTCCACAGAGACAGGATCGGGGTAGCAGATAATCCCTTTCTTATTGAGAGGGAGTGTTGAAATGGCACTCCAAAGGGGCTTCTGATTTAATTTTCCCTTAATTAAATTAGAAGTAAAATTGTAATTCCATCACATAACAGCTTGTAAGTGTTAACTGAGTCCGGAAGACTTCGTTAGCTCAGTCAATTTGAGTTGGAGGTCAAACTAGAGGCATGTAGGGTGTATCCTAATTTTTAGGAGCTCTAGTTGAGTTATTTGTGAGTTATGATTAGTTAACTAGAGTATTTGAGTTAAATCAGTTTAACTGGTTCTAACTGAGAGATGAGCTAGTGATAGGTCCAGTGAATTAAATCTGATTTAATTCAAAAGTATTGATCAATCAATTAATTGATAATTCGCTATAAATAGTTGTTGCATGTCAGTTCTAAGGAAAGCCCAGTTGATATTGGGCTTAAAGGGAAGATAACTATGAGTTGTATAATTAGAAAATTGTACATGTCATGCGTGAGGTCATCAGGAAGCCTTGGATGTATTTTGAAATCATTGATTGGAAATTTACTAATTAGTAGGGGCTCAATTAACCCAGGAATGCATAAGCAAGGCTGGTCAGGTAGAGGCAAGCAAGTGGTTAAATATTGGACCAAAATTTTTTAGATAAGAGAAAGATCGGAGTGAGAGAGTTAGCAGAGTGTAGAGGTTTCTCAGGAAGGGAAATAACATTGTATTGTTTCATGTTCTTGACTTTATGCATTATACAAATAGTGGGGTTTTTAGTTGAGGCTTTCCCCAAATACAACTTGTGTTGTGCGATTGATATTTCTTTCTTTTACTTTTTTATGTGATTGTTCAATTGAAATTGGTTTCTAAAATTTTTAGAATTGATTCATTATTTTTTTTAGTACATTACAAGATCAGTTGAATCTATTTAGATATTTCTATAGCTTCCACTATTAATAAACACCACTATTGGTCTATATTTAATAAAACCTCAGATTTTGAGAGTCTGGGGCGAAGAATTTCTAGCCAAGGAATGTAATGATCTAATTGACTCATCTAGTGTAGATGTGAGATAATTGTTTGGGTCGGTTTTGGGTTTACCCGCATATTCCTCAGGCACTTCAGTGGATGGAGCTTCATCAACTGGGATGTTTTCGGTAGCATCAATTTGAAAGGATTTTGGTTCCTTTCATTTATGCCCTGGGGAGTAATTGTCATCATAGTAGTAGCAGAGTCCTTATTTCCTTATGTCGGCAACACCTTTTGATCCTTCAGTGTTTGGGTGGGACATGCCTTTGCAACGAAATTTGGATGATGGGACTGGGAATTTAAGGTGGCTTCTAAATCTAAGGCCTTGTGGCATGCACCCAACCAAGTAGTTGGGTGATGCATTCTGACATGGGCTTGGGTGGCTTCCTTTAGGCCAGTGATGAAACATTCCAAGTAAAAGGCATCTCCTAGTCCTTCATTTCTGATGGCCAATTGTTTAAAATTTTCAATGTAGTCCCTTACTATACCTGTTTTCCTAAGCTTAGTGAGACAACCCAAAAAGTGAGATTCCTAATCAAAGCAGTCACAAATGTCTTTTGAGAACATGTTCCAAGCTAGCCTCCCTGGATAAAATTTATGATGTCACTTCCACCACTGACATCTCTCTTGGTCCAAGTAAAGGGCTCCCACATGTAGTTTTGTTCCATCCTCCCAGATATTATTAAGGAGGAAATATTGTTCCATTTGTGCCACCCATATTGCGGGGTTCGAGCCATCAGATTTATACATGTCCAGCTTAGGTGTTTGGTGGCTCAAAGATTGACGATCTCCATGAAATGAATGTGACGTTTGGATTCTCCTTCTACGTGTGCATAAAAACTATGTTCTTCCCTCGTGGGTTCACGACGCATGTGTATAACTTCCAATACTTTTGTGAGATGGGATTTAATGGACATCTGGAAGTCATTGAATTTTTTGTTGAGGTTTTCGACCTTCTTGATAGAACTTTCCGCAGCCATAACTTGAGACTTCGTACCGAGCATGCAATAACCCTGGTAAAATTTCGAGCTTACTTAAGAGTAGTATGCTTAGAAATAGAGCAAGCTCAGGATTCTAGTGATGTGGTTCACTTGAAGCCACATCGAGAATCATATCAAAAAATTGGGGGCTTACAAGTGAATCATATCATTGCGACCAACTCGTCGTCCTGAATATTATGGGCTAGGTCTCTTGCAAGCGTCCTGAGATCACCCCAGACTTGTTTTTTTAACTCAGAGGAGTTTTACTCCCAGTTGATCAATATTGCAGTGGTTGAATTTCAAAAAGCTTGATACTGCCAAATATCTAGCAAAAATCAGACCTAGACTGTAGTAACAAACACCCCAAGGTCTTGGTACTACAAAATGTGTTGCGGAAATCTGATTTGGACTATGGAGATCAAAATCCTCACTACACAAAGAGTATAATATGCATTGTGAAAACCCCAATTGTTGAATTTGATCTGTACGGTAGCGGCAGAACTCCAACTGCTGGATCCGATCTAAACAGTGATAGTCGAACCCCAACAACTGGATATGATTTGGAAGAAAGGGTAGGGGAAAATATTCACATAGTTGAGGGAACTATGGTCTTAAAGGAGTGTCAGGTGTTATAAATCGCAATATACGCAGGGGTCCAATCATAGTACTCGGCCCAATCTTTCAGGGCACTAACTAGGGAGGATTGACCATACATTTAGTCGTACTATCCGACTACCCTATTCTATGTGTGATTAATCTCCCTGAGTGTTGTTCTTAGTGTATTGTAGCATCAAGGTGGCTAACGGATTATCTAAGGTTAGGTTTCATGTTACCCTAGGGGGGCTTTCAATATACCCACATACATGGAGGTAGGTGTATTTTTGTTCAGAATGCATCAAGACTTTCCAGTGGGTACCTGCTGTATGGAGTCCAACAAGTGTGACCACCTCTTGTAGTTCTTGTGTGCATGCCTCCTCAAATCTGCAGGTTTATGGGCTCATTGACATATCCTGTGGTATAAAGACATCAGAACACGTCTCTAGCCTAAAAAACAATTATGTGAAAATTGGAGGTACAGTTTTCCCTAAAAAGTGCTATGATACCACTTGTTATGCACTTTACCTATGAGAAAACCAAAATGCCATAAATCAGAAACAATATAGCCCGAAACATAGATATATCACATGAATTTGGGCAAGGTGCAAAGATATTTTATTATTCATAAGCAGAATACAATGTTCACTTGCCTCTTTGAGGGGGTAACCTCCAACATAGCAAAGCTCAGTTACAATAAGACTCAATACTTCTTCCCTTGCTATGTAATACTATTTATAGCTTTATGACATCCAAAACCCTAAATACTAGTGGTCCCCTGCATAACATAGGTTAACCACTTTATTTATTAACTATGGCCCGTTTATAACTAATTGTGGTCGCTTTTCTATAATGCAAGTCAACCACTTACAATTATTATTAATGCAGATAACTCCTTACGTGCTTTATTGACTCAACTAACTAAATATGACTCTGACGAGTCTTATTACATGAATAAGGGAGTTAGGGTTGGACCCTAACATTATTAGTATGTTTATGATGGATTTCTAGAGCATCATTTTCTACAATTGATAATGGTGCGCAAGTATTACACAATTAGAATTACTATGTAGTGAAATACCAAACAAATGAAACAATTTTGTTTTTGTAGCTTAATTAAGATCTGTAGAAAGAAATAATTTTAGTGATTATGGACCATATTGGTGTCATATATCAAGTTAATGCATGTCCAAATGATGATCAAGTTATGCTAGGAAAATCATTAGTTTCTTATGATAAGTAAATGTCTATTTTGGCCTTTATTAGATAAAAGAAACCCAAGGAATTTATTATACCCATCTAAGAAAGTTTGGACATGCTTTTTTATGGTGATAAAGCTATGTAGATGCCTTAAATCTAGGCAAAAATCCAATCTTTACAAGCTGGGAAAATTTCGAGAACCCATTCAAATCGCAGTTCTTTCCCATAGGCTATGAATAAGAATAACTCATGAAGTGGTGTTATCTTCGACGAGAACAAGGATAAAATGTATAATTATACATATTTAGATTTCATAAGCAAGGCATCTTGTTGAAATCTCTTTTGAATAAGACAAAGAATGAGGTCAGTTAAGGATAGTGTAAGTCATGAACAACTCAAAGGAGTTTACAAGATTGATTGTTCGTGTGGGAAAAGTTATATTGGGGAAACGGGACATTCGCTACAAAGACAACTTAAAGAACATGGCGCCGACATTAAAAATTAAATATCTCGCACCTCATCCCTTGCTGAACACTCCGCGAAAATTAAACATCATATGCATCTAGAGGATGCAAGAATCATTGCCAGTGAAGAACACTATCGAAGGAGGAAAATTAGAGAGGCATTTGAGATTATAAAACATCCTCATAACCTCAACAGGGATGGAGTTTGCGAAATCAGTGACGGTTGGCGACCTCTAATACGACAAATTTGTTCCTCCAGTTCATCAAACTCCCAGGTATAGTATCTCACGTTTGTTTTTCTCTCCCATGATATTCTAGGGTTTGGGCATTTTTACACCTAGCAATAATTCTATTTTCTTTTAAAATAATTAAAAATAATTTAATTATTTACTTTTGATAATTATCCCTATTAATTAATTAATTTTTATTTACATTAATAAAAATTAATTATTAATAATTATAATTATTTTAGTATCTAATGTTTTAAGAACTAAATTAAATATTATTAATTAGTATCTATTAATATATTTTTGGTTTCTTAATTACTTAATTTTTTTTTGATATAATCTAATTCTCTTAACCTAATTATATAGAAATAAACAATTATTTTAATTACTATTAATATTTATTGATTTTGGATAAATAAAAGTTAATATAAATTAGTAAATAATTATTTTATTTTTATTTTTAGTTTTATTTGTATTAATAATTTTATTAAATCTCTATTTTATTAATAATTAATTAAGTAATCTTATTTAGATTGTGATATTATAAATAAAAAAAAAATTTAAAAAAAAATTTAAAAAAAAAAAAAATCTTAAATAATAGTTCTAAAAATCTATATTTAATTTAGGGTTTAATAATTAAAAAAATTATTCCACTTATTATTAATAATTATTATTACTCATAAAGAGCCATGGACACCAAATTATGCATATTATTGTGATAGAAAATCATGTTGTTGAAGACCTAGCATGCGCAACCGCCCCAACCTCTGCTTCAGTTGCTCGATCCTGCCTACATGGCCCCTCCGGAGGCTATCCCAGAGGCAGACGCTCCTCCTGATCATGCTTCTGCAGTCACAACACTGATCATCTCATTGAATCTGCCTCAATCGAGACCAGCGATCTCCAAGTTTGTTAAAAAATTGGATGGGATACAGGAAGTCTCACTGCCTCCTATGATCCCTCGAATGGCTGCACTCTCTCTCACGGAGAAATTACTCATTGGACAATTCATAGGACTTTGGCCTTTGCCGAAGACAGTTCAGAAATGGGTGGAATGGAACTAGATGGAAAGGATCAAAGGAAAAATATCTATCAGATTCTGTGGCAGGGGCTTTTACACCTTCCACTTCGAGACAAAGGAATACAAAGACCTGATCTTCAAGAATGGGCCATATTTCATGGATACCAGAGGGATTTACCTAAAAAAATGGACACCAGACTTCGATCCGAAGCTTGACGTTCCCAATTTTGTCCCAATTTGGGTCCGTCTTCCACATCTTCCTCTTCACTATTGGGGGGATGATTCTGTAAGAGCGATTGGGAATTATGTCAGCAAGTTTATTGGCAGAAGTGAGCTGAAGGAAAATATGCAAGCTTGTGCAAGAATCTTCGTAGAGGTAGACCTGGGGAAAAGACTTTTGGAGGCAATCAAGCTAAAGGTGGACAACTGGACTCATATCTAGCAGTTGTACTATGAACAATTTCCCTTCAAGTCGAAGGTATGCCACGAATATGGTCATTTCACTAATAGATGCACAAAATTAATTGAGGTTGAAAATACTGACCCTGAAACACAATGGGAAGTTATAAAAAGGAATAATTCTAGGCCAAATCCTAGAAACATTGGTGTTCCATCTGCCCATCCATCCTCCCATTCTATTAGCCCCAGCATTCAACCTCATCCGGAACCCTCTTCAAACCCCCTCCAATCCCCTGACCCCCCCCCTTACCTCTTCCAACCCCTTCTCCTCCTTGGCCTCTTTGGAAGAGGATCCTCCTTAGCCTTCCATCCCATCTCCCTCTCTTGATTCCCTTCTTCAGCCTTCCCCCTTCAAGTCATGTCCTCCTTCCTCCTCAGTTGAGCCATCATCAGCTCAGATTGTCACCAGAAATGTAGCTAAGGAGTTGGGTTCAGTTTTAGAAACCTTAAAAAAAACGCCCTGGAATAAAATCAACCAAACACCATCGATATGAAGCAACTCAGAAAGACATTTCTCTCAAAACGCAACACCTAATAGAAACCTTCATTGGAGGGCTTATTAGCAAATATCACAATCATCATGAAACAGGAGGGAAGACAGGGTCTCAACCTGCATTCCTAAAATATTGAAAGCACTCACTTGGAACTATAGGGGATTAGGGCACCACTCTAAAAACAATGCCCTAAGAGATCTCTTCAAACAAGAAAAGCCTGGCATAGTTCTCCTGCAAGAAACGAAGCAAGGAGAAAAAGATATGGGGAACATCAAAAACAAAATTAGAAATTATACGGGCACCATGGTGGAATCCAAAGGTGCTTCGGGAGGAATAGCCACTATCTGGAATAAGAATACATGGAAACAGCTGACAATTGTAAAGGCTCGTGACTAGATTAAAGTAGAATTACAAAACATGCATGAGGATGTTGTGATAACATTATTAAAATATTTATGGTCCAAATCATTACAGAGACAAAGAAATTTGCTGGAACACTTTAAAAACTGATATTAAAAGTGAGGACAATGCTAATGTCATCATTGGTGGGGATCTAAATTTGGTTCTGCATGCCAATGAAAAAAGAGGGGGTACCTTCAACCCTGATCCTTCAAGAAAACAGTTGGAAAAAATCATACAATAACATGACCTGGTGGACATCATTCCAAAAAATCAAAGTTTCACATGGAGCAATCGAAGAATTGGATCTGGGAATATTATGGAAAGGCTTGATCATTTTCTAGTTGGTGTTCCCCTCATATCTTACTTTTATGTTGCAGCCTCCATTGTTCTGTGATGCTTGGCCTCAGACCATTATCCTATCACCCTTGTCTTTGGTGAACAGTCCTCCCTCAGTCCTCTTCCTTTTCACTACAACCCGCTTTGGAGCGACACCCTTGAAGCTAGACACATAGTTAAAAGAATTTGGCAGCATCATGTCGAGGGTTCTCCAATGCACATCTAGGAGAAAAAGTTGAAGCATGCGTGCACTGCTCTCAAAGGATGGGCAAAATATCACTATAGAGAACTGGACACAATCAAACAAGACACCAATAGAAGGCTAGAAGCAATCCAAAAAGACATATACATTCAAGGAGTGAATAAAGAAAATCATGATCAGGAAAAAGAGATTTACTAGACCTTGTATAGCGCAAATAGAAAAGAAGAGGAAAAATGGAGACTCAAATCGAGGAATATCTGGCTCCAAGCTGGGGATACAAACACCTCATTTTTCCATAAGCAAGCCACTGTCAGAATGTCTAGATACAATATTACAGCCATGACGGATGAAGAAGGTAATATGCACACAGAGCAGGAGGCAATAAAATCAGCTGCTCATAGCCATTATAAAAGCCTTCTATCTGAAACCATGGAGTTGGAGGACTATAGTGATTTCTTGGTTCACATGCCTAAAATGATTACTGAAGAGATTAACCCCTCCCTAATCAAGGACATTAAAGAATATGAATTTCTCAAAGCAGTATGGACTCTCCATCCTGACAAAGCACCGGGCCTGCATGGATTTACCATTAGCTTTTATCGGACCTTCTGGGATGTCATTAAAAAATAACTCATCAAAATGATCCTATGGGTTCAAAGGAAAAAAATATTGGTGGATTCACAAACTCAACATTCCTTGCTCTCATTCCCAAAGAGACCCGCCCCTCCACCTTCTCTAGATTCAGGCCCATATCCATTTGCAATTCATCTTACAAAATCGTCACCAAAATCCTTGCCACCCGTATCAAATATCTTCTCCACAACCTTAACTCCGAAAATCAAGGTGGTTTCATCTCCTATAGGCAAATCACTTATTCCATTCTAATGGTCCTAGAAGCCATTCAGTCTAGTATGATGAGATCGGAGAAGGGATTTATCCTCAAACTTGACCTTGCTAATGCCTTTGACAGAGTGAGGTACTCCTTTCCCCTCTTTGTTCTTCAGAAAATGGGATTTGAAGCAGGCTTCATATCCCTCATTTATGCTTGTATATCTAATCCCTGGATCTCCCCTCTGGTCAATGGAAGGCCTAGAAATTATTTCCAATCTTCTAGAGGTCTAAGGCAGGGTTTCCCCTTATCTCCTTTTCTCTTCATTCTCATGGCAGAATCTTTCAGTAGGGCTTTGGATAAAAATCGCCGAGTTGGACTAATCACAGGTATCAAATTTAGAAATGGAGTCAAAAACATGAATTGTTCTAAGTTTTCTCATGATACCCTCTTGATGGGAGGAGCCACTAGCACTATAGCCAAGAGATTTAAAACACTTCTTGAAAAATATATGCACTACTTTGGAGGGTAGATAAAATACCATAAAAGTTGCATTTATGGGTGGAATGCAACAATGAACACCATCCACAGTATAGCTCAAATCTTTGGGGTACCTTACAAGTGGAATTGGACTCATTTTAATTATTTTGGGATGCCTGTCAACATAGGACAGTTGAGAACTGAAGTATGGAGCATCACCATCAACAAGATGAAAAATAAAGTCCATGTTACAACATCATTTATCACCCTTGTATACTTGATGATTTACACTTTGGCCTTGGGCACCCTTTCTCCCAGACTTGAAAATTTTCTCAAAAAATAGTGTCTTAAAACCCATACGCGACTCTACCCAGACTTTTCCGTGTATACACGTGATTCCATTCATATAGATCCGTGTATACCTTTTTAATATATATATATATATATATATATATATATATATATTCCCTATTTTTTAGGCGGGGTTGATGGTTATTCCAGTAATTTAACCACCCCAGCCCATGGCCTAACTGTTCCCAACTGCAGAAACTAATTTGAGGGAGTATAAAAGCCCCTCAAAGGAATGGCCTAAGGGAGAGAGAAAAATGTAGATATTATACTATGTTGGAGCCCTATTCAAGTATGATATTCTCGTGCCTCCTGCACTTCCCAGGTATATTCAGGAAACCATTATTTCCTTGAGATGTTCATCATCCTATATGACATCTATTGTGCACACATCTTGGAATAATTCTTGAGAGGCTAGGGCTAGACAGATCCAGAGGATGGTATGCTCGAAGGTCGTGGCAGGATTAAGGTGATCTCTCCACGTTTTGATTATTATACGTGTCATTCATAATAAGAAGAACCATCTTGTTCCCGATGTTCATGTGTCTATGATTCTTGATACATGTGTAATAATCATTAATTAAACAATTAATATTTCTTTTATGATATTATGCATGGTTTTCACTAACATCTAGGATCTATATATGTTGTACAAATAGGTTTTTGTGTTCGTTCTTTGTTGATTTACAGGTTTCGGAGCACAAAGTGTTGCAGGGGTTTTTCACCCCGTGGGATCTACATCAACCGAGGGACTTCTGGGTAAGTTCCGAAATCAATAGTATCTAGTTTTCAGCATAAAAGTTGGTTAAGTGATTCCTTCTTGTAATGGCATGCCCTTGATTTGTGAACGTTGTCAACCCAAGACCTTTAGGGTATAATTTCCCGAAACAGTCCAACAATGGGGATCCTCGTGGCTCAATCTGGCTGGGCGCATGACCCTCTTAAAATCCGTCTTTTCTGCCTTGCCTCTGTATCATTTTTCATTATTGCAGGCTCCCATTATCATTCAGCACAAAATGGAAGCAACTCTAAGACAATTCTTATGGAAAGGTGGAAAAAGTGAGAATAAGAAGTTCAACTTGGTCAAATGGAGGCTGGTAACTCAAAATTATGAAAATGGTGGACTTGCAATGCGCATACCCAAACTTTTGAACATTTATTTTGGTGGGAAAATAGTGTGGTGCCTTATTACTGGACAACAATCTTGGTGGAAGCAAGTGCTGGAAACAAAATACCTTTCTACCACAAGGAAAAACCTTTTAGATCAGGCCATCCCCAACAGACCATGATCTCGAATTTGGGTTCTTTGCAAAAAATACATTTCCTTCATTCGCAACAACATCTCCAAAGTACCGCAGGGAGGTCATAGCATAAACATTTGGGAGGATAAAATAATGGGCCAGCCCCCTCTATTAAACAACCCAAGCACTCTGCGCATTCAAACATATCTTCGAGAGCATGGGATTAACACTCTGGAGAAAATATCCTGTTGAGATGAGAGCACCAACAACTGGAATGGTTGGACCTTCCAAAAATTTCCTTCTCACCTTGAGAATGACAAAGCTTCTCTGAAAAGAATGCCCCATGGCACAACTCCTCTTTTTAAAGACAAAGAGGACAATTTCAGATGGGACCCTTCTGGGTCATCCTACACTTTAAAAGCAGGGTATGAGACACTTCATAAAGAGAAATTTCCCACTCCTCCTTGGGAAAAATGGAAAAAAATCTAGAAATCAGAAGCACTTCCAAAGATTAAAATCTTTATCTGTACCTTGATCAAAGGGAAGATCCTGAAAGCTGACAACTTAAAAAAAAGAGGCATCCAGGGTGCATCTAGATGCCTTCTTTGTCTCATGGCCGAGGAGATGATCTTCCACCTTTTCATTGAGTGATCCTTTGATAAATAGTGTTGGCATTCCCTCTCGGCTCCCTTCCAAGTTGAGATGGGTGCAAACAACTCAGTCTCTAAACTGATTGCTAACTAGAAAAAGAGCTACCCTTGGGGAAAAAAGAAGAAGAACATGGCCAAAAGAGTTTGGCAAACTCTTCCCCATGTTCTACTGTGAAACATTTGGCTTATGAGAAATAAGGCTACCTTTCAAGATCATAAAACTTGCATCAAGAAAGTGCAGAGTAAGGCATGGAGCCTCACTATTGAGACCATTTTCGCCAAAAATAACAGTCACCTCAACTTCCATGACCTGCAAGTTGAAGAAATAATTATCCTCGGGAGAGCTCTTAACACTCCTCCGAAGTACAACAAAATTCCTGCCATCCAATTCCCCCACAACGATCATTGGCAGATCTAACTCAAAGAAAAAGATTTTATGGAGTGGCTTGATGGAATCAAAAGACCTACGCTCTTCTTTGACGATGCCTCAAAGGCAAACCCAGGAATAGCAAGAGCAGGAGGTTACATTATGGATGGGCATGGCAATAGCATTGCTACCTTTGAATGGGGGTTAGGGTGATTGTTAAATAATAGAGCAGAAGCATATGGCTTGTTGAAAGGTCTCCAAATCATAAAGAGACTTAATATTCAAAGGGTCATGGTCTTTGGTGATTCAGCAATAATCATCAACATGATGAAAAACTCAGCACCAACCCCCAACATTGCTCTTAATAGACTGATAAAAACGTGTCGAACCTTGAATAAGGACATTGGAGACCTCTCATTCTATCATATTCTCAGGTCCAACAATAAGAAAGTTGACTCATTGGCCAACAATGCATGATGCAGACCCTCAGGTCAACTCCTTTCCCAACATAGCATCTCCTTCTCTCCTTTGCCATGATTTTTCACCTCTGCGTGATCTCAGTCTGCCTGATACTTTGTTCCTTTAGGATCTAGTCAAGGCAAGTCTACCATGCCCATACCCATCTCCACATTACTCCTGTGATCTTATCTTCCCAGGAATCCCGCCCTCCTTCATCTCTCAACTTGTTTGCTACCCCCTCCTACTCTTTAAATTCCACTCTCATCTCCTTAGCTAAACATCATATGTGCATATCCCATAACTTAGCGCCCTCTTATCCCAATGCTTCCCTTCGCTTAATGACTCATATAATCCGCTCTTCCCACCCTTGTCTTCTCGGGCTCTTATTCGTTGTTGCTCTGTTGCTCAATGCCCTCTATGAATCACTAAATCTTCGATGTTCTATGCTCCACTATTCTTGCTGCCCCTTTGTCTCTTTTATTCTCCTACAGCTCGTTGATACTCGCAACAATCTCGTCTCCTCTTCATCATTCGATTTCCAGTTGTGCACTGTTTCCTTCAGATTTCCTACTCCCAACGACACACATTTCACATTCCCTCACTGTCAAGCAGTGCCCCTGTTTCCTTTTCGAACTATCCTTCACACAATAGTTGCTTTGTCATTTCCTCTCTTTAAAATCATGAGGAACAACAATTGTTTTCACTGTGCCGATCTAAAACCTGAGATGACCTTATAAGAGCACAGTTAAGGATAATAGAGGACAAACACCAGGCAGACATTGGATTCCTTCAACATCAATCACAATCCCTCTAGGAGCAACTGAGGGGAGCTAATAATCATTGTGCTCACATTGAAGAATCCTTGCAGATCCTACGTTACATGGTGGAAAAGCAATCTGCTCCTAGTTCAAGCTCCAACAATGTCCCCAACGCCAATCCCGGCAACATTGATACTTCAAATGGTCGTCAAAGCAGCAAGAACGGAACTTCCCTCCTCCATATTCCTTAGCTATTATCATGTCATTTAAATTTGCATTTATGTTATCTCAGTTTGTTAGGATCTATCATGAATCAGATATGTAGCATAGTAGTAATAGTCATATTAAAGGAGCTACGGTATTTTTCCACATCACCCCTCCCTGCTTTGCTTCTCCTTCACTCAAATGTAATAGGGGATCTTTATCCCCACTTTTTTGGAATATAAATAGTAATTGAATTTGTCAAAAAAAAAAAGTTATTACTCATTATTAGATATTATTAATTATTAATTAATTCTAATTCTAATTATTAATAATTCAATAGTATTGTTTCTTGGTATAAATTTTTTTTAATAAAGAATAAAAATTAATTAAATAATTAATAAACTTAGAATAAATTATTAAATTCTTAGAAATAAAATCTATTCAAATTAAAATTAAAATAACAACTTTAAAAATTAATAATTGATTATTATTAATCTGTTCCTGTCGGCTCTTTTTAATTTCTCCTTTCACTATTAATTATGGCCTAATTCCTTCTTTCATTCCTTCATTCACCAAAACTGTCCTAAAGATGGATCCTCATTGGGATTCGGAACGTTGACAAATGTTCTGTGAAAAATCCGGAGACCTCTTCAACTCTTTTGAATAACCTAAGCTAGTAGTGAAATTGATTTTGGAGGCTTATTCAACCATATTTGAAGGAATCGTAACTGTTGAATGTGAAAGCATATGTGAGGTATGTAAGAAATAATTTTACATCAAATTTGACTTCAAGAAGCACAACAATAAAAAGGTCAAGAAGAGACTAGGAAAAAATAGAGATAATAATATTGTAGCCACAAGAAAGAGGGGGGAGATATTAAAATCATTGTGATGTACATGACACATAGAAGAGAAGTGTTAAAAGATTCATAAAGAACTATGTTCAAAATGGTACAAGTCCTTAAAACGATGAATGACAACTAACAAAGAAGTAGGTGTGGGCAACACCTTTAATGTGGATGAAAACTTGGTATGCACCACAATGTAAAAACTAAGAGTAAGTGGACACATAGGTGCACTATACCAAATCCAAGTTTGAGTGAAGAAGCAGAAGATAAATTCCCTATTTGATAATGGTTGTTAATTTAATTTGATTTTCAACTTTTTGGTTTTTTGGTTCAGTATAGAGACTTGTGATCTAGTACAACCATGTTTTTTGTGATAATTACAAGAGAAAATTTCCATGAGAATCATACAGGATGCAAAATTAGGTCTCCCATTAATGAAAATTGTGTTGATGAAGTTGAATGTGAGTAGCATTTTTTTATGCATGTGGAGTGATTTTGGGTAATACCTAGTTATGGGACATGTATCCAACTTTACATGGGGAAAGAAACAAATATCACATTGTCAAAGGTGGCAAGCCCCATTTTATCAAAGCAAATAAGATGAAAAACAAAATAACCCTTATAGTAGCAAAACAACAACAAATACAAATACATGTTGAGACATGGAAAAAGCAAGAAACCTTCGTATATGATGGAGCAACAAACCTAGAGAAATGAGTGGAGGACACATGATTCCATTTTTTCTACCAATAAGCATTGGGAAGTAAGAGCCTTCCATTGGGGAGGTGTATCCAAAATAGATCATTAACAAAGAAATAGTTTGTTTCAATGGCTTAATTTTTTAGGGTTTAGTGCTCAAAATTATAATTATAATGACTTTAAATCCTCCATATAGACTTTGGTTGAATTCCTTTTGCATTACCATGGAAAAATTCATAAAATGACACAGTCATGAAGTGAATGCAAATCGTCTAGCTATGTAGAGATATGAACAAAAGAAGGGGAACGTGATGCTCCATCCTCCATGTACAACGCTTCACCCATGGGTTACACAAAAAACTTGAATAAATTTAGTAATGCAAGGCACATAAAAAAGTGTTTGCATGTAGAGATGTGGGCAAGGCAAAGTGGAGGCATTAGCTCTATGTCCTACCTGCTACACAACAAAGTAAACAAAATATAAAGGAAAAATGGTAATGCGATAAAGATGTTACATGAAGGTTGATGTATATAACAAAAAGTATATAAAAAAATTTACGAAGGTTTGGGTCAAAGCATTGTCTTTGCATGCCACATTGTGTAAAATAAAGTGGAGCAGAGGGTCATGTGAAGCCTTGTATACTTGGAGGAAAGAAGGATGTCAAGGGGGGCACACCTCTACATTCCACATTCTGCAAAGGAAAAAGAGTATCCAAAGAAGGAGAATATGTGTAGAGTTGGAGATGCACTCACACTTTGTGTTTTATATTGGGGAATAAATACCCTTGCATACAAAGAATAAAAAGAACTTGTGTGCATTTTTCCCACAAGTAAAAAGAAGATGTTGGCTCACCTAGCTAATGACATGGGCATGTAAGAAGGTGACACATGTATAGTGCAATGAATCAAATAATACCATGTTGCATCCAATTGGACAACAATAACCATAAAGGAAAAAACAATTGTATTCCCTATTTGGGGAATTTAGAGGAGGCAATTAAGATATTGGGGAAGGGGGGGCTAATTGTGATTGGTGCCAAAATACTGGAAATGATTCTAGAGGATGGTTCTTGGCCTTCTTAGTGAAAATTAATTTTGGGAGGAACTAATATAGAGGATGAACAAATGCTCAAAGTTGGAGTTGGAAATTGAAAGATTCAAAGGATAATGGCACAATAGTAGAAGACAAAAAACCATGAATGAGAATTTTATTTCTAGACTTAGAGGACAAAGAGGAGTGTATGGGATTGTCCGTGGGAATGGATACTGTCTTAGATCCAAACTACAATCTATAAAACATTTCCAAAGGATTAAGGATACACTAATTATATAACGCATTATAATGAATCGTAAGCAGAAACCTTGACAACCAAAGGGCATTTCTTGTTAATTTCTTAAAAAGGGTTTCTAAGGTAAAATCTTTCTGATGGCATAAAGTTTATAATTGATTTATATGACATTGTTTTTCATCTTATTAAAGTATACACATATCACACAATCATATTAATACGTTGTAAAATAACAAACATAGAAAAATAAATTTATTTTAGCAACATTTATTGAGGTTTGTGCTTATTAATGGTCTTAACCATAGGCTAAGAGATTATTGATCAACATCTTATTACCTAATTTAAAGTTTACCAGGTTCACATCATTAATATCATTATTCATGTGTGATTTGTGTTGGAGTATTATATGTAAAATTTCCCCATGATTTAGGTTAGTATGGACTTGGGAGCTATCATGGTAATCTCAGAGTGAGCTTTGAGGTGTGTAGAAGTGCTTGTAGCACATGTCTAGATTAAGAATATAAATATTAATGTTATCTAATAAATCATTATTCATGTGTGATTGGGGATGGAGCATTATATGTAAAATTTCCTCATGATTTAGGTTAGCATGGACTTAGGAGCTATCATGGTAATCTAGGAGTAAGTTTTGAGGTGTGTGGAAGTGCTTTCTGCACATGTCTAGATTAAGAATAGAGATGGCAAGAATATAAATATTTTTTTTGGTAAGTTAGGCTATTTTATTAATTCGAAAACAAAGAAATTACATATGCTACAGGCGAGGTTGGCAATTTGTGCTTAGCCAATCCCAGCCTTAGTTACTCAGTTTTAGTGTTGCCTCAGAGGTGGAAACCAGCCCGAACAAAACTTAAGACAGAAAATTACATTATGCGCAGTAGCGTTGATGTATCTAAGTAGAAAAAAATATGCAGAAGCAAAAAATCACTAATGTCAAGCTTGACAAAAAACATGGAAGAGTTGTGTAGCTGTGCAGGCCTCAATATTCGTCTTCATCATTGATGTTGGGGACCTCCTCCTCAATGGGGCAAGCAGGTGCTTGGGCAGCCGCTTCCTCTGAATTTTCCACTAAATGCTTGGGTTTGTGGACCAGTGCGTAGAGGATGGGGGACTTCGGATCTATGCCGTCAGGGACACATGTCCATTTTCCATCAGAATCCATCACCCAGACATCTGAATCATCATCTTCCTTCTCCTGAACCAGTAGCGGGTCAGCCTTGTGGGGTTGGGGGTGCGTTTGGAGAGTGATGGTGGACTTCTGCGGGTCGTGCCTACCTCTCTGCGCAGCATGCCCAGGGGTTTCTTCCTCCTGCTCAGGGTCATGGCTCTGACGCACAAAAGTGTTGGAGGAGGAGCCTTCCATCGACTCTAGTTGATTGTCCTTGCCCCGCTGATAATAGCTAGGGAGAGCCCCTCTTTATCCACCTCGGATGGTTCTCAGGCGAAGTCTGGGGGCCATTGCGCAATAAGGCAGGGGGGAGATGTCAAGGGAGGGATATGCAGCAAGGGGGCAAGCAGCGCTAGGGCTCAAGGGGTCGTAAGGGCTGGCGAAGAGGTGCGTTGAATGGGATGTTGCAGCCCATAGGGGACTGCGCCGCGTAGCGCTGAGAATAGGGCTTCACAGCCTTCTGAAATCAGGGAAGTGCCAAAGCAGAGCTAAAAAAGCGAAAGGCAGAGGGAAAATACTGTGGGTTTCTCGGGGTTGAGAGCTCATCCTTTTAAAGGGGCTTGGACACATGCGAGGAGGATGGCAATGAGTAAGCCTCGCACGCAGCTGCATGCCATAATCGATCACCTGAGCAGGCTCGAGGGAAGTGGGATGGCTGCTATACAAGTTAATCATGATAATAATTTATGGTGATAGATGCGGAAGGGTGCCCTGGACAGGGTGACGCAGTTCCCAGCGTCTCATCATCATATCTGATTCTATTAGTCTCGTGCGGATGGCTAACGGTTTGAGGATCCGCAGCAGGTGAGGCTCTGCGCAGAAGATCTCCGTCCTCTGGGGTGTGTGAGATATGATTGTCATTCGTGTCAGTTCTGTCACCCGCATCCGAGGTGCAAGAATATAAATATTAATTTTGTTTAATAAATTTAATTATTACTTCAAAATTATAATATTAATAATTTAATGAATTTGTTAAACTTTAAATAAAATTTATAATCTATTTTATAAAATAAATCAGTTTATATTCATTTTAATTTCAAATCTATAGCAGAGAGGGATCAAATTTATCAAGGTATAAATCTAACTTTTGAGCGTAAAACTTGAGGAAAGGGATCAAATCTCTCAAGGTGCAAACCTTATTTTTGAGTGCAAAACTTGAGGAAAGGTTTGCACCTCAAAAGGTTTAATCCCTCTAGATGCTTGATAGATCGGGAATTAATATGGATCTAGGCTCGTTTAATCATTAATAATTAATCAATATAATTATACTTAAATTCGAACTTTTGTGGTTCATATTGTTATGAGAAATTTCTCTCAGTGAAATCACATCTTAATCCTTAAACCACAATTAATGGTTCCAAACACATAAACCAAATATTATCATTGTAATTTTACCGGAAAAAATAAATAAATAAATAAATAAAATATCATAATTATAATTATAATTTTTATTTTTAAATATTTAGATAATATAATATAACAATATAACATCTCTTTCACACCCAATTAATAAAAATAATATATATAAATTTACCCATCATACTTAACTAACCAAAAAGAAACATACACAAGAAAAAAATTATTATTTTACATTTTAAAATATATGATAGCAGAAGTCCATATTTTCATTGTAGTCCATATTTAAACATCAAAATACAAACCAAAAAAATGTTATATTTCTATACTTTCAAATTCATAACACATTACTAATTCCCCCACACATATATAAGAAACAAAATCATCGATTTAATATATTAACAACAAAAACAAAAATCATCGATTTAATATATTAAAAACAAAATCATCGATTTAACACCCGACACGTTGGAGCACGTTGGTATAGGAAATCCAATTAGTTAATGATTGTATAAACAAATTTAAAAGTTATATTTCTATCCATCATTTAAAAAATAATAAATCATCACCTTAAATACCTAAACTCCTTTACCTTTTCAAATCCCAAAAAGTAGGATCGAGGAACCGTGGCAATTAAAATAATATGATAATATGGATTAATAATAATGAAGTTCTCAATGGAGGGAATCGTGAGCAATCAAATTTCACTGTATCCATAAAGATATAATTCAAATTTGGCAAATCAAATATTATATTATCTTCAGATTTTGATGATTTTCTCGTGTTCTCAACAATCTTGTGAAGACTCTGGGATACTATTGTAAAAATTATATTTTAATCAGGTTTTATTATAATAAATAAGTTAAATGAATTTGTTTTCTAATTTTGTTTCTAAATTTTAAATTATTTTTTCCCTTCAAATTTAGTTTTTTTCAAAAGTGGTTGTTTTTTATTTTATTTTAAATTAGTGGAGATTTATTTTAATTCTTAATCTACCAAGTGTTGAGAGATATCAAATCTCTTTAATGCAAACATTGTTTTGCACAAAACTTAAAGAAATGTTTGTACTTAGAGAGATTTGATTCCTTTAAATTCTAGGTAGATCTGAGTTAAGATGTATTTATGTTAGTGTTAAATAAAACACTCATAAAATGTTTTAACTATAAGTTGTTGTTTTGTTTTGTTTTTGTTTTCCTTCACTAGTTTTACATAATATATACATAGTTCAATTAAAATATTTAATTTATGATTCACATTCTCCACATTAAAATCCCTTCATAAGTAGGAGGGATGATCTATTGCCTTGATGAACAAAATGAATAAGCTTCGCCTTGGGGTTGGACACTCTAACAAATAACCAAGATGAATTTTTGGCTCTTTGGAAAGGACTAAAGTTGGCCTCCAGTAAAGGCATAAAGAGAATGTTAGTTTTAGGTGACTCAATGATTGTTATAAGACAAGTTTCCAAATTAAAGACGGAGGGAGGAATTCCTAACTTCGCAATCCTGAAAAAGGATTGCTTGCTTGCTGAAGAAATTTGAGGAGATAGAATTCTTCCACATATATAGGCAACTGAATGGGAAGGCAGATAATCTTGCCAATCTAGGACCTAGACTAAGGCAAGGAGTATTGTTCTGAAATCATAGTCTAAGGTCATTTTCCCCAATTCCATGAGTGTCTCTCAATTAATAACATTTGAAGCTTTAGGCCAGCCTAGCCATCAAATTTTGACCAATGAGCGAATTAATGGTCTTGAAGGCACCACTAAAGGAGGTGATAATGACTTTGAGCATCTCACACTTGGATATCTTTGTATTCAATCAACTATGCATGAAGAATGTGTGTACTTCATGTTGAGATTTTGTGTATTTGGGGTAGCATTATTTGTGCTATAGCTCCCAAACTTTGTGGAGGGACTAGACTACACTTGATCTACAAGACCCATAAATGGATTTCGGAAATTTCATCTGGTTTAGGAGATATTAAATTAATTAATTATATTAAGTATATTTCCTAAGTTAAAACTTAGGGAACTTAAATAGTTAAAGTGAATTTAATTAAACATGTGATGAAATTGTCTTAAGTCACACGGATCAAACTTTATTTTAATCTTAGCCATTGAAGATTTGATCATGGTTGTTGATTTTTCAACGAGAAAAGTATAAAGGAAAGGCTTGGGGTCATTTGTAAAGACACACAGAGGCAGAGCACTAAAGCTAAGATGAGATTCTAGGATAAGGTTTGCTAAGAATACTCAGAAGTGTTTCAGCTGTAGAGAGGGTAATTTAGGCGAAGGGGATGATCTGATCCCAGGGTCTAGAATACACAAGAGGCAGAGATCAGCGCAAGGACAGCGCAGAAGAAGTCAGCAATAGCAGCAGCAAGGACAGCGTGATTTTTAGCAGGAAACCCTCTAGATTAACAGTAATAATTTCTGCATAAGGTATAAGATTCAGAAATTTCTACATGGTATCAGAGCAATTGCAGATCTAAGATGGTCACCAGCAGAAGACACTGAAGGTTCTAGCTGTAGAAAGCAGCTGGAAAAGCAACAGAAACGCAGATCTGAAGGGACATCGCAGTTTTCAAGAGTAGATTCACGTCGAGGGAAGGGTGACGTTGTCCAGCGTTGTGTCGTAGCAAGCCCATGCAATTACTGCACAGAGGTAGCTTAGAAACAGCATTGGTTTGGTCTGAAGCTGGCCAGTGTGATTCAGATATGAATCTGTCAGATCTAGGAAAGAGTGCAGAAAAACTGCAAAAATTCAAAAGAGCTGGTGGGGTTAAAATTCTGAAGTTTTCAAATTTTTAGCCATAGCACAAGTGACAAAGAGCAGGAGCAGATCAGCCTCTCAGAGTGTTTCTTGCGAAAGGAAACTTGCAGTTTGATCAGAGGATCAAAGAAGTTGAATCATAGTTGATTTGGTAGATTTCCAAGAAGGGAGATCAGTTGTCAGAGGGAGCAGAAGGTGCATGTTTCACCAAGGGCCTTAGATCCATTTCTCTAGAAAAGAGAAGAGGAAGTTCCGACACATTCTAAGAAAATGAATCCTCATGCACTGCGTGATCAGGATAGGCTGGATGGCCTCTCAAAATTTTCAATTTGGAAGGCAAAGATCTAGATTGTCCTTGAGGCATATAATCTAAGAGACCATGTAGAGCAGACTCTGGCCACACCGACAGATGCGGATCTCCTGCGGAAGCATAAGGAAGTTGTTGGGCATGCCAAGTGGCTAATAATGGATGGTATCAAGGACCATATTGTACCACACATAGCTGAGAAGGAGACAACTAACGAGATGTGGAAGGCCTTGACTTCCCTATATTAGGGAAATTCTGTCCAAAGGAAAATGTTGTTGGAGACTCAAATGAGGTCATTCATGATGACCAAGGGAGAAGACATGGAATATTTTCTCTTAAGATTGCAATCAATCAGAGTTCAACTTACTACTACGGGTGCAATGGTGGATGATGATGTGATAGTCAGGACTGCCCTCAATGCAGTCATGGATGAGTGAGAAACCTTTGTCCAAAGTATCTTGTGCAGAGCGGACCTCCCAGATTGGGACAGCTTGTGGTCGATTCTGCATCAAGAAGAACTCCGCAGGTTCACCAAGAGGTAGCACATCCCAGGATTGAGAAAAGTGAAGAAGGAAGATGAGGAAGATGCAGCCTTGGCATCAAAGAAGCAGCCGAAGAAGAAGAAGGATCTTTCAAAGATCAAGTGCTTCCAGTGTTGTGAAATGGGACATTTTTCCAGCCATTGTCCTCAGAAGAAAAAGGACAAGGAAGCATCTTCTTCCAAAGCAGTTGTGGTAGATGATGGGTCAGAAGATGATGCAACCATGAGTGCTCATGAACCACAGAGGTGGGTTGACATGGACATGTAGAGGAGCTACATGGAAGAGAGGCGAGATCCTTAAGCAGCTCATCTCTTGGATCACAAGTGAGCTACGGTAGCCTTAAGACAGTAGCGGGACAAGTGGAGCAGTGGGTGCATAGATCATAGATGAGGCAGAGGCAGAGGCAGATCTGAAGACTAGAAGGAGCAGCATAGAAGCAGTAGCAGCGCAGAGGCTGATGTGACTTCAGCAGCGCAGAGCAATGCTGCTTACGCAGTGCAGAGCTGTAGCAGCGTAGAAGGCTTCAGAGGGACAGCGCAATGCAGCAGCAGCGTGATAGATTTTGGCATAAGGAGATGATGTGACTTCAGTAGTGCAGAGGGATTCTAATTACGCAGGCAGAGTTGTAGTTGCGCATCGTTCTTTAGATTCCAGCACAGATCTGTAGCCTATGGAGCTTCAATGATGAGGATGCAGCCCCTTTCGGAGCAGCGTTGAGGGTTTGGAGGACTTCAGAGGCTGGCACAGAGCCTTTCAGGGGCTTCAGAGGCTGACGCAGAGCCTTTCGGGGGCAACGCTAGGGTTTCTATGCCCTGATCTTGGGTGTGGATCAGTTATTATTTTCGCCCTAGATCAGCTAGTGAGCTATAGATCTAGTGTTTTCTCTGTCGAGTTTTCTAGATCTGGAACCTAGATTTGTGTATTCAGAAATATTCTTAATAATAAGACCCTCCAGCAGCCAGAGACCGATTTTCCCACATTGGGTTTTTCTGGGGACTATTTGTCCATAAATAACTGTGTCACTTTGTGAATGTGTGCATGTGCTTATTCTAGATCTGGATTGGTAGAAATCTGTTATGTGTTTTGCTTCGATTTTAACTTGAATTTATTCAATTAATAACTTGTTTAAGTAGGAGGAGCATAACCGTATTAACAGTAATAATTTTTGCATAAGGTATAAGATTCAGAAATTTCTACACTTCATACATAATGCTAGGAGTTTAAGTTTGTTCTGATCCACCAGATGGAAAAGGAAAATGGAAGGATTAATTGGGATGTGTGATCTTACGGGAATGTTTCGCCAAATCTATTTGCGCAAAACCTTCAATTGTGGGTAGGCAAGATGAGTCTGAAACACAAGTACTTTGAGCCCTCCGCAGAGCAAGCAGAGGATAACGATTAGGAGTGTTAGCATCAGTTTGTTGATAATTTGCAACAAGCAAGTATTTGGAATGATGGAAATCTCCAAAAAATGTCTGGAAATTGTGAAGAAATAAAAAGATGTAAGGTTTTAGTTACTAGAAAAGCATTGTGAATGGATACAAACCAAGTTGGATAAAAATTCAGCAATAATGAAAGTTAAACTCATGCTTCTAAAACTCAAATTAAATGGATAGATCCCCTTTATGATGGTGAGCCTTATGTCAAGTTGGAAAATGTGGAAGTTGACTAAAGTATGTAGTCTTCATACTTTCAAGTTGTAGTGGTGCATGGAGAAATCACACCTTGCACGACAGAAGAGAATTTGGACATTGTTGAAGAAGTTGGGCCTTCCATTCTTTTTAAACCTTGAATGTCATAGCCAATGTATTGCAAGGATGCTTTGTTTTTGGGTGTTTTTTGCATAATTTATGGAAGATTTCAATGTAGAATCATAGTCAAAAGAACCCATAGGGGTAAGAAAATTTTGCTATGGATGTATTGGAATATTGAAGCCTCTGAAATCACATAAAAATGTAAATGGTTATGGCCATGTTTCTAGATTTTTATGGTATAAATGATAACCGTTCCATTTTAAAAAATTAAAAATAAAATCCCTTCACAAGTGGAAAACATATATCTTTGTCTCCATAGTCTTATTTTTGTTATTAATATTTTTTTAAATGTTACATGTTTGTCCACCCACACAAACACACACATATTGAATTATTTATGTTATTAATTTTTTTTTAATTATTACATGTCAACTTTGTATTAAACATTAAAGTATTGGATCCCTATTGGCGTTTGGTAGATCTGGAGTCAAGATGGATCTAAGCTAATTTAATTATAATTATAATTAGTTATCCAAAATATCTTGTGGAAAATCAAATGGTAGTTTTTTGTGCTGACGCATTTTGAATCACTTATTGTGGTTCATCATCAGGACAAAGATGGATAGCATGACCCAAGGAACAAATAAATACAGTAGAAATGCAACGGTCATATCACAACAGCTAAAAATATATATATATAATATTATATTCAAATAGAATGTTAGAGATTAAATAAAATCTTTAAAATTAAAATTAAATTAAAAAATAAAAACAATAAAACTAGGAATTAACCAGAATAACAATAATTAATTAAAATAACAAAGAATTAAAAATATAAATTTTCCAAAAATAGGACTCAAAAATTGATGGCTCTAAAAACATAAATTTATAAATAAATAATATTATTTTTATTTTTATTTAATTGTATGAATGAATAAAGAATGAAAATTATACCTTCATCTTAAGGCCTCATGGTCGTGATAAGTTGGATCTATTTCTTCAACGTCTTAACAATCAATTAAGGTCAATCAAATTTACCATGGAGCCTGAAGTTAACAATATTCTTCCTTTACTCGATGTTCGTGTATCAAAGAAAGTTGATGGTTTTTTCTCTCACCGGGTTTTTAGTACGAAAACTCACTCTGAGGAATATCTTAATGCTAAGTCACATCACTATCCAGCCCAAAAATTTGGAGTTCTCAACACATTAGCTACTCATGCTTTGTGTGTCTCTAATGAGAGCCACCTAGAGGATGAGAATACCCATCTTGTTAATCTTTTTTAAGAGAATGGCTATAAGAGATTCCAAGGTATCAAGTTTTTTTTAATGCAACGAGCAAAGGTCCTAAGTTAAAGAAAGAAATTGGAGGTGTGGTTTCCAATGTTCAACTTCCCTTTGTCCAAGGGACTACTGACAATATTGCTAGATTTTTTAGGAAGCACAATGTTTCTTCCACCTTTAGACCCCTGAACACAATTCCTATCTCCCTAAGATCAGTCAAAGACCTGGTGGAACCTAAGAATATGAAATGTGTTTATTTGATCCCATGTTCTCTTGGGACCCCCTACATTGGAGAAATTGGTCGTTCCATTAATCAAAGGATCCAAGAGCTCGCGACTAACAAAATACATTATAGGATTCACTCCTCAATTGAGAGGACAAAGCACCACATTTGTATAGAGGATTCTCGAGTCATTACCAGAATTGATCATTTACATCATTGTTAGTTTAGGGAGGCCATCGAAATTGAAAAAAAAACTAAGACGTTGAATAGGGATGATGGATGGAAGATTTACACTTGTTGGATCCTATCCTTTTATTCATAAGTGACATTTTTTAATTTTCTCCCTCCTTTCTTCGACGATTCTTTTTTTTTAACATTTTCTTTTTATTTTGTTGTAAATTTGATTGTTCCCTTTTATGCCTATTTGAAAGTGTTTAGTAAATTCAATTCTTTGCTTTCATATTTATTCTTTTTTCAAATTTATTCATTTCATTAAATTCATTTCATGTTATTCCATGGTATTTAATATTTTTTCTAGCTATTAGGTATTTATTTTCATTTTTCTCATTAATTTATTTTCATTTCCTTTTGATTTTTTTTATGATTTATGGGATTCTATAGTTTCTTTTTACTCATTTTGTTCTTTTTAATGGTTAGTATTATTAATAAATTATATTTTAATATATATATATATGTGTGTGTGTGTGTGTGTGTTTGTTTATATATGATTTATTTTTTCAGTTTCAAAAATATGTATTTATTTATTAAAAATATAATTTATTTATTGAAAATAAAAAATTTCATAGTTTCATTTCTCTCAGGTTTTTATGGTTATTCGATTCCATATTTTCTTATTTATTTTTTAATAAATTATTCTTATATTTTTAGAATCTATGCTTCTGTGATCCATATAAAATTGTAAAATCTCTTTCGGTAATAATCACATATAATGGAACTTTGTCGACGCGTTTCGAACCAACCAGTGTGGTTCATCATCAGGACTAGGTGAGAGATCAGATCAAATCAATAAGCTTAAATAGATGTAGAGATGTTTAAACTAACCGTTTTCTAAACGGCTAGTTTGACTTTTTAATAATTTAAAATGTTTTTAATTAGTAACGGCTAGTTCCCTCCTACTATTAAACCAATTAATAAATTTATACGCTTAGTCAATAAATTGGTAAACTTATTAGTTATAATTATTTTTTATATATCAATTTTATTAATTAATTAAAGTGAGAGGTTAAAAAATAAATATAAATATAAATAAAATATAAATATAAAAATAAATATAGCAAAATAAAATAATAATAGAATAAAATAAAAATAAAAAGAGGAAAATAAATAAAAATAATAAATAAAATATCAAACTTTCAAAAAATATAAAAAATATAAATAAATAAATATAAAATATAGAATAAAATAAAAAATATAAAAAATAAAAGTAAAAAATAAAATCAAATAAAATGAAATAAAATAAAATAAAAATAATAATATATTTAAAATAAATAAATAAAATAAATAAAAAATATTTAAAAAAAAATGAATAAAATATATATATATAAAATAAATAAATATAAATATAAAAAGATAAAATAATTAAATAAATATAAATATAAATATAAAAAATTAATTAATTAATTAAGGAGGGAAAAAAAAAGAGACAAAATTAAAGAAAATCAGGGACGTAAGGCAGGTATCCAACACCTGTTGATTTTCCAACCATTATCTTTTTTGAGATTAAGGGGTCTTTTTTCGATTTCTAAGGCCTCTCTTAACTTACGATGATGGAAATGGTCAATCCTAGCAATGACCTTCGCCTCTTCAATGCAAATATGATGGTCAGTATTTTCTGCATCTTCAGCTAGGGCAGACGAGCGGGATCCTCCATGCTTAATGTCAGCAGCATGTTCAGAAATTCTTTGATTTATAGATCGACCAGTTTCACCAATGTAAGGCATCCCACAGGAACAAGGAATGATGTAGACACCTTTCCCAACCCTAGGGTCAATCGGGTCTTTAACCGATTTAAGAGAGCTGCGAATCGTGTTAAGGGGCTTGAAAAACGAAGACACCCTATATATTTTATATTTATATTTATATTTATTTAATTATTTTATCTTATTTATTTAACTATTATATATATATATATATATATTATTTTTTTTATTTTTATTTTTTAATATATTTTATTTTTATTTTATTTTATTTCATTTTATTTCATTTTATTTTTTATATTTTTTATTTTATTTTTTATTTTTTATTTATTTTTTATTTTATATTTATTTATTTATTTATTTATTTATATTTTTTATAATTTTTGAAAGTTTGATATTTTATTTATTATTTTTATTTATTTTCCTCTTTTTATTTATATTTTATTCTACTATTATTTTATTTTGCTATATTTATTTTTATATTTATATTTATATTTTATTTTATTTTTATTTATATTTTATTTTTATTTATATTTATTTATTTTTTTAACCTCTCACTTTAATTAAGTAATAAAATTGATATATATAAAATAATTATAACTAATAAGTTTACCAATTTATTGACTAAGCGTATAAATTTATTAATTGGTTTAATAGTAGGAGGGAACTAGCCGTTACTAATTAAAAACATTTTAAATTATTAAAAAGTCAAACTAGCCGTTTAGAAAACGGCTAGTTTAAACATCTCTACATCTATTTAAGCTTATTGATTTGATCTGATCTCTCACCTAGTCCTGATGATGAACCACACTGGTTGGTTCGAAACGCGTCGACAAAGTTCCATTATATGTGATTATTACCGAAAGAGATTTTACAATAAATTATTCTTTTCAAATATTGAGATTTGACTCATTTGGTTCTTTTTATCATTTTAATTATTATAAATTAATTATTCATCAATATATATTTATTTATTCTTGTTAATTAATATATCTTAATTTTACAAATTTTCAAATGAAAATATAATTTCTCTTTTCGTTTATTTCTTTTCATTCTTTATTCATTCATATAATTAAATAATAAAAAAATCATATCATTATTCATTTATAAATTTATGTTTATAAAACTATCTCTTTAGGTTCTCTTTTGTAAAATTTATATTTTTAATTTTTGGTTATTTTAATTATTTATTGTTAATTCTTACTTTTCTTAATTTTCTTTATTGAATTATTTATTTTATTTTTATTTTTTAAGATTTGTTTTTAATTTCTAATATTTTATTTAAATATAATATTATTTATTTTTTTGATGGTTTCATTTTTACTATATATTTGTTTCTTGGGTCGAGTTATTGATATTTGTCCTACTGATGAACATGTCGATCCAAAAAAACTGCCTTGTGATTTTTGGAAAGAGATTTTGGATAAATTATGAAATGATATTTTAAATTCTACAAGACTAAAAATAGTTTATGGGACAATCAGTTCCTTGCTTTTGGTCTTTTGCAATTCAATCATTTTCTTATTCAAATTGATGATGAGATGGCCCAACCTTCCAACAATCTCCTAGCGGAAAATACAATGCCAAGAAATCAATGCTAACATATTCCCATAACTTTCTCTGATGTCTTTGAACACATCACATTCCAAAATGAAATGTTTTTACGATCCCACTGCCCCAGACGTGCAAAATATACACACTCGTTCTTCCCAAGTTTCTTTAGGCCTTTTCCACCGTCCCATTTCACACCGAAGTTAATGCAAGTTAGTTCTTAATTGAGCAATAAGAACCTTTGCCCTCCACGAAATGCTAGCTCTAATGTACCCATTTTGTTGTAGATCACACGTAGGATTGAATTCCTCAATGTAGTACTTCTTCTTTCTACCCAACTCTTTTCCCTATACTCGTTTATGAAACTTCTCCATAACAAAATTCTTTAGCTCCTTGCTATTTGTGGGACAGGCATTGAGGTAGATATTTCATTTTTGCATCCATGTGTATTTTTGTTTCATCCATGTTTTCTTTTTTCCACTCATGCCTTTGTTGAAGATAACATTAGGTCATCTACCTACTCCCATTTGCTCAATTCCTTTTAGAAATTGTTGGAACACCTAATCCTCCATGGGTAGGTGTGGAATGTGAAAAGTCACAATGGAGTCCAAGTGACCTTGGAATGTGAAACCAAGAGTCACACCATTGTATTATAAATGTACATCATGTATAATGGAAAAATAAGAAAGCCTCACGCTTATCCTTCATTGTGTGTTGAGTCTCTTGTGTGTGTGTGTGTGTTTATTCTTCTCATACACCATGTGTGTGTTTAACATGGTGTTTAACATGGTATCAGAGTTGATGCGTCCATAACCAGCTCCACCTTGAGTGAGCCATTTGTGTTTATGGTCTGTGCATATCTGCAAAATTCTTGGCATTTTTACAGCACTCGGAGTTTTTCTGCAGCAATCATTTTGCCGCATTCAGAAATTGGTTTGTAAGAAGAGCGGCACTGCACCTTTGAAGGTTCTCTAAATTCTGATTTTTTCTCTGCAATTTCTGCCTATTAAATTCTGCATTTTGGAGAGCTACTAGAAAATAGTTCAAAGTGGGTTTCTGAAAGGAAAATTTTCTAAGTCTTTCATTGAAAAATTTCTGCAAACTCTTGGTTTTTCTACTGAAATTTAGTGCATTTACTGGAAGAAAAAATTCTGCAATTATCATCAAATTCAGAGTTTATTACATTTTCTGGAAAAATTCTGCATTTATCTCGCCCTCTGCCGCTATCTCAGATTCAATTTACTGTTGTCTACTGGTTTAAGAAGAAAAAAAAGTTTCTGAGTTGTTTCAAGCCTTTCGGCCCTCCTCTCTGCTGTTTAAAAAAAATAAAAATAAAAATAAAAATTTCAAGCTCTCGGCCTGCCCCAACCTGCAACCCACGGTCCCTGCAACTATATTCCTACCCACTTACCAACCCTGCACTCTACACTCCCTAAGCTCTACGCCCTTACACCTGCGGCCCTCACTTAGCGCCGCTCCCTAACGTTGCCTTCATCCCTCACAGCTCTCAACACTCCTACCCACAACCTCGTTCTATCTGCCTCCCCCTCTCTGCGTATCACTTCCCACCTTACACACCCGCTAACCCTCTACCTCACGCAGCCCTCTCAATCCCTACGCCGCCCATTCCATCCTTTTCCGCCTTTCGACCCTCTCTCCAAGGCTCGACCCCTCCGTTCACAGTACTCGTTACCCAACCCCCTATCCCTACGCACAGAACCCTGCACACCCTCCCTTACAGCTCCACGCCTGAACCTATGCCTCTACGCGCCCCCACACCTTATCACTCTGCCCTCACCATACTTGCAATCGACCTCACTCCGCCATTCACCCTCGACTCCACACGCAGCCCCCTATCCTCTCGAAAATCCACATTCCCACTCCCTAAGACAACTCCCCACCCCCTTACACTCTCGGCACTCTCCCCCTCTACCCACATCTCTCACCTTGGCCGCTCGGCCTCCCTCCCTCCACGCACAGTCAATCCCAAGTTTTTCAATTTTTTAAAATTTTTCTTCTAATAATACCCCCCACCCAAATAAATTTCCCTCCCCATTTTTTATAAATTAATCCCCATTTTAATTAACCTTTTTTAATTAATCATCATTTAATTAATCCCTTTTTAATTGATCCCCATTTTAATTAATTCCTATTTTTTCCCTCCCAAATATACCTTTCTCTAATTTACCTTCCCTCAGTTCCCCAATTTTTAAATTTCAATTTTTTTAATTTAATTATTAAAAAAAAAAAAAAACAGTAGAGAGAGAGCAAGAGAGAAATGAACAGCAGAGAGGAAGAGAAATGGCATGTGAGAAAATAGACTGAATACATAGAGAAAATTGCAATTTTGCATTCTGATTTGTGGCATTGACATAAGGGTGATTGTCTGAAGAAATTGACATGTGAAGACAAATTGGTCATCAGTTTGAAAACAATAGTGGCATTCATAGTTTGGCCACACAAGTTTATGATTTTTGCAGTTTCTCTTAATATCTATTGTGAAGTAGCAAAGTCAAACATCAAAGTGTTTGAGCCTCCTCATTTTGTTGAGTTGAATTGAGTTGTTATTGGTGAAAAACAACTTTTTGAAGAAAAAAAATCAGTTGCCTTAAAGGCCTCTTGCACAGTGTTTTCAGCTGCACATTTACAAAATATTTTTGCAGAAATATTGTATTGATCTAGCATTGTATTGCTTCTTCATTCATAGTTGCAATCAATATTTGAGTTGTTGAAAAAATTGTTGATTGTCCTCCATCATTTGAGGAGCAGATTTTTGTACTTTGGGAATTCCATAGTTGGAAGTTCTCTTGAGTCATTTGTATTTCTTGAAATTAAGTTGAATGGCATTGTAAACGGGTGCATTTTCGGTTGGAGCCGACACCCTTTCATTTTTTAGCCTAAGTTGTTGAAAATGGCTAAAATCATTGAGGTATTAGAGTTGTTGAATAACCTCATTCATTCCAATGCTGATGATATGATAAAAATGAGCAAGAATGCTCTTTGTAACATTCAAAGTTGTTTGCAAGATGCAAAAGAAAAGATTGAGTTTTTGCAGTTGGAATCTCAGCTTCAGCAAGATGAACTTCAGCAAAAGAGTCACCATTCTGAACCTGTTTCTGTTCAGAAGATTGTGAAGGACTGTCATCAGAAGAAAGAAGATAAGGTTGCAGTTGATCCACATTCACTTCCTTGTACTAGAGCAGATTTACATGCAGATGCATCAGTTCAACCTGCACTTCTCAAGCCCATCATCAGACCTTGGGAAGAGCTTGTCCACAACAAGCACAGAATTGGTCTTGGATATGACAAGGATGTGTCCTTTCATATTCCAGACTACACCAAGCCCATCATATTTTAGAGTGCCGGATTCCTATATGATAGTTCACCTGCAGCTGTTCCAGATCCTGTTCCGCTTTCACAACAACAGATTGTAAAATGCCAACACTGTGATCGAGTTGGCCATATGAAAGATCACTATTTTGATCTTCATCCATGCAAGCACTGTGGTCGGCACACCCATTCTTTAGACAGATGCTTCAGAAACAAGCCTCCTGCAAGAACAAAGATTCATCTTGGATGGATCGCTTCTTGGCAATGGGCATCAGCAGCCAAGAAGATGTTTACGACACATGTTAGAACTTGTTCACGCATATTGAACAAACTTGCAGTTGAGTTTTCGCCATCATCTCACCTTGTCCCTGACAGGGGGGAAAATGGTGGTCATGTACAAGCTTCGACGACAGATCAAGCGAGCCCGAGCCACAACGTCATTCCGCATTCGCAGATGTACCAGAGACACGTATCGTAGTGAGCATGCTCTTCTACATGGACAACCTTAAACCATCATCTTTAGTTGTTGGTAATCCTAAACCATCACATAAGTAGTAGACCTCCTTCTTTTTAGGTTGAAGGTCTCCTTTCATATATGAGTGAACACTTCCTCTGTTAATCCTTCTACCTTCTTTGCCACTTTGGTTCGGCCTTAATTGACTTCAAGCATTCCAGTTGTGAACATCAATTCTAAAACCATCAGCTGCTGTGTAGTAGACCTCCTCTTTTAGGTTGAAGGTTTCCTTTTTATGAGGGACACCTTCAGCGTGCTTCTGTACCTTCGCCGCTTTGAAGAGTTTCGGGAACTCGGCATCGTTAATTGTTTCGTTGTTTGTGGTCATCCTAAAACCACCTCTTTTTTCCAACATTTCAGAGAGTTGATTCACCCAAGTGCTGCCATGTATACTTTGCAGATTTGTATTACAACTCTTTTCTTGGACTCACACATACCCCTTCGGATTAAGGGGGGATGTTGGAACACCTAATCCTCCATGGGTAGGTGTGGAATGCGAAAAGTCACAATGGAGTTCAAGTGACCTTGGAATGTGAAACCAAGAGTCACACCATTGTATTATAAATGTACATCATGTATAATGGAAAAATAAGAAAGCCTCATGCTTATCCTTCATTGTGCGTTGAGTCTCTTGTGTGTGTGTGTTTATTCTTCTCATACACCATGTGTGTGTTTAACATGGTGTTTAACAGAAATCTTATGAGCCGCACCATATCAATTGCTTAGATGGGAGTTTCTCTTGTTTTACTCAACATTATCTCATAAGGTACTGAACTTTTTATTTTGAACTTGCTCATAATCAAGCGTTTTTGGATTTTCTCAATTTGTTTCCATTTGAGACTAGGGTGCTGCTAGCCGACAATTCACACCCAAAAAGCACTTTAATTGTTTACCAATCCCATAACTTTGCCTCTCTACCTCTATTTTGAAGAGCATATAATGCTTTCCACCCTCCTTAAATTCTCTTTTTTCTGCAATCCTCCCAATTAAGTTTGTTGTTCAAATCAATCCCAAGATACTTGTACTCATTTACTTCTTCAAGAATGTTGCCTTCAAAAAAGAACGTGTGTTGGCTCTGCCTCCTTTTATTAGAGAAAATCATTATTTTGGTCTTGCTAGTATTGACTTGCATCCCCATTGCTCTACAAAAATTCTCAAGGGTATATAGGTGCATCTACAATCCATGGGCCGATTTAGAAATCAATACAAGATCATCAACATATAAATGAAGCTTTATCACAAACTCCCCCAACCAAACACCATCTCCACCTTGCAGATTTAGCCATTTTCCAGTTTATCAATATATAAACCAAAAAGAGTAGGGGATAGAAGGAAACCTTGCTTAACTCCAATGTCAGTTCTAAAGCTTTTTGAAATACCCCGTGAGGTTCTAACTTTGACTTTCACCTCTTCATAAAGTCTATGGACAAGGACTCTATAATGCAGAGGAATTTCAATTTCTTCCATCTACGCCACAACCTATCTCTAGGGATTGTGTCAAATGCCTTTTTGAAGTAAAAAAAACAGCAAAATACTTCTTCTTTGTCTCCCCAAACCTTTTCAGTAATGTGTCTCAATGTGATACCATGATTCACTGTAGAATGCTTCGACCTAAAACCTACTTGTCCTTTTTCCCTCTTTTCTTTTACTTCTGCGTATTTTTTAATTCTATTTTTTACCATGTTGTCGAAAAGCTTTGCAAACAAAGGATTAATCATAATGATTCTAGAATTGGAATGATTATTAATGTCTCCACTTTTAAAAAGGGGTATTGCTAGGCTAGTTGTCGAGTCTCTTGGGAATCCTTGTTGAATGATGTTGTTTAATATTTTCATGATGTGCAATGCAAGAGTGTTCATTCCCCATTTTAGATACTTTGCTTGAAGTTCAACCAAGTCCTTTACCTTTCATGTTTTCAACTTCTTAATTCCAATCTCCACCTCCTATAATGTGAAGAGCTTTGTAGTTGTGTTGATTATGAATCCTAGAAGCCTGCATTCTGAAATTATAATTATTATTATTTTTATTTTATTTTGGCCTAGTCAAAATGTACAACATCTTTAGGAGAGAGCCTCTTAGTACAATTACAAATCTCCCTCATACCTTGAGTTAAAATGAACCTGTTAATGGTATATAATATTTGTCTCTCTATATATATAAAATATTTGATTTATAATCAACATTTTTATTTTTTTGTTATTAATATTTTTTAAATAGTATATATCAACTCCATATTAAGAATAAATATTACACATCTATGTCACAATAGCAATTAAAAATTTAAGACTTTTTTAAATTTTAGTTACTTTTCTTTTCTATATATAAAATTATATTATTTAAAATGAACATTGAAATATTTTATTTATGGGCAACAAATTTTTTTTTTGTAATTAATATATTTTTGTTGCATCTAGAGGCATTCTGGAGCGCAATATGGGAGCAATATGGGAGATATGGTGTAATGTCTTGTCTTGTCATTTCTTGTAACATTTTGACTTGGTAAAAAAAAAAAAAAAATTGAGGTAAAATAATCAATTTACCATTGAGGATATCTGGACTCCAAGTTTTCACCACCCATGGTCTTGCCAATAATATTCTTATTGCACCTATAGACAATCTCTAACAGTATGGGAGAGATGTAACTTAATGTTTAATATTTTGACTAAGACCAATTATATAAAAATAACTAAATTAATAAAAATTAAATTAAATAAAAAGGTTAATGTAATGTAATGTGAACCTTTTAAAATCATTCAAAATAAGAATAAAACTAAAAATAACGCTATAAAATTAAAATAATAATAAAATAAAAATAATCCATAGTATTGACCCATAATATTCATGTGAAATATTGTATATTTAAAGAGGGGAATTAAACCAACATAAATCCATCTTAACTACGGATCTACCAAGTGCAAAGAAAAGTTACGCTTGGTAGATTCAGAGTTAAGATGAAATCCGTGTCGACACTTATAAATCTAAAATTAAGATAGATCTAAACTAATATTTAGTATTAATTTACCTACTTCAGATGTAATTCTCCATACCTATTGTTTTTATGGCTAATATTATGTTTGCTTGGCTGCGTTTTTTAGTTGTAACATGATTGGTAGCGCTAATTTCATTTTAGTAGGATGTAATCTTGTGCTAGAGGTATATAGTTGGAGAGCGTTATTTAACTTTATTTTTTGAAGTTGTCTACTTAGGCAGTGGAATAGCCTGGACGACAGCTTTTGCTGGAATCTGGTCAACTAAAATTCAAAAAATCAGGTAGTTGGAATGTTTGGAACCCATTTTTGATAGTGGAAAAGGAATCAGCACTATCAAAAACCGTTAGGGCACTCAAAATACTAAAGTTTAACAATTGTAAACAAAATTCTGATAAAATCTTTGCCAGATTTTTTCAAAATCTTTGTCAGTTTAGAATACAATTATGGTGTGGAGAGCATTATTCAACATCAAGTACAATTGGACAGGTACCTCAGGCTATGGATTTGGATGGTAACTCGTTCTAGAGAGAAAGTTGAACCCCCAATATCACTTTGCGGTAGGAAAAATATATCACGAGGTTTTATAAAATTCACACATACTTGGTTTTAATTGAAGTTTACTTATATTGATAAAGTGCACTCATGGTTTTAATTGAAGTTTACTTAAAAATCAATATTGATAAATTTATTTGAATAAGAATTATAAATATTTTGTTACTAATTATAAATGTTTGTATTTATTTATTTATTTCAATCTAGGTTGAGTCTAGGTTAGGGCTAATATCAATGGTAGATGGAAGAAAGATTTGCTCACCAGAATTATAAGAAGTTTAGTCGAGTTTGGACGTCTTTTGGGATAGTTTAATCTCCCAAAAATGATTTTTATTCTCAACTCTTGCCCATGAGATTTGAACCTATGACTTGATGAGAGCTAAACTCACTTATTATAAATACTCTTATTAATAAATAATTTTATTATTAAAATTTTATCTAATAATTAAAATAATAATAAATTTACTTAATCAATAATATAAATGTTTGAATTTAGGCTTTTGTGATCCATAACTTGTATGCTAAGAATTCTTTCGGTGATAATCACATTAAAGAAAAAAAATTCGACAAGTTTCGAACCATCTAGTGGGGTCCATCTTCGGAACAAGATGAAGAATAAAATCTTAGCATCAAGTTAAATAGATGTAGAGAGATGTTTTCTAGCCATTGGAATATAAAAACTAGTTTTGACTAAAGAAATATTATTTATTAATAAATAAATTTTAATATAAATAAAGTAACAGTTGGAAATAACTATAAATCATGAATTATCCAAGGCCTAGATAGATGGTGATCAAGTGATCTGTTAAGGCACTCCTTGATGTGAAATTATTGGTTCATTCCCCACCCCGATAGGGGTGATATATTGGACATGATGAAGATGTAGTCCTACCAAGCTTACAAAAAAAATTGTATTGTGAATTAAATTAATTTGTTGTTATTATTATTATTATTATTATTTTAATCAAAAGGAAAGTCCTATAGAAATCACTAAAATTAAATAATAAAATGGTCAAACTTGATTATTCCAAACAATAAAACGAATAGTCAAGTCCCACTAACACAACCAGTTTAGGATGGGCCTCATCAGCAAGACGATCTAGAATCAAACCTTACGAGGGGTGGTTGTGCCCTGTGTCAGGGGGAGGAGACATGTTAAAAAATCGAGTCATCTAAGGATTGGTGTGGCCCAGGCCACGTGCGATCCCCGGGCGACTTCGATGGCTTAGATGCCCCTGGGTCGTGACTCCTCAAGCTACAGGTCAAACCTGGAGAATCATAGAAAACTTGACAAACAAATAAAAAGACAATAAAACTAATAAATAAAATAAATCATATTGAGTTGTATATAAAATATTTCGATGATAATCAATTCTAAGCATAATTTGTCGACGTGTTTCGAACTAGCCAATGTGGTTCATCATCGGGACAAGTTGAGAAATCTGATCTAGGAACCATTTTAAATAGATAAAGGGATGCTCCAACTAGTCGTTGTAAATAACGACTAATTTGACTACAATAAGAAAAATAAGAAATTTAATTAATCTAAAGAATTAATTAATAGTTGTATATTATACAATTTTAATATATATTACTATTATTATTTTATTTTATTTTTATTTTTGTATTTATTAATAGTTATTTAATATTCACGATTCGTCGCAGACTACAAACTTTTTAGAGGTTTACGGGGCACAGAGCGACATCTATTTCGAGGTAGAATCTCTGTTTTATGGCTTCACAGCTCGGGACCGGTTCTGGTGGTCTTCTTCCATCGACAACAGACCTCCGCACCTACAGGCAATGGGTATATTATCTCCCTCAACTGTTGTTTTTATCGTGTTTATTGCTGGGGGTCTCGGCTATTCGCCCCTATTCCTTCCCATTCTGCGCCGAATGGGACAATGAACATTGGGCGTGGCTGCAGCATTGTTTTTGGTTGCCGGGCAGGCCCTATGCGGACCCTATGGCAGCCTTCGAACCATACATGCCATGCTTTGGCCCACAACCTGATCGATATGCCTACAGACAACAAATACAGCGCGCATTTCTGTAACAACGACCACCAGGTAGGCTCGAAAGCCTTCCAAGTTTTCATTAAGCCTCCTGTAGGCAATAGCATAGTTCTATGGATTCGACCAACTGTTTCTATACCACAACTGAAGGAAGAAATCTGGTCTGTGGTGGGTTACCCAGTTCATTCTCAGTTACTGATATTTGGGGGAAAGGCCTTAGCTGACCATTGCACTCTCAATGACTATGCCATTGGCCCTGGCTCTTCCATCTGCCTCAACCTCAGACTGAGGGGTGGAATGATGGGACAAAACAGGGCACAAGGATCCTCCATGGGAGTAGGCACATCCAGAACAGTTCCCACAAAAGGCTCATACCGGAATGTATTACAAGGGGACAAAACCTGTCCCACAGTACCAACTGCCCCTGCTGAAAGTTCCCCTAAGCCTTACATTGTAGAACTGCAGGACAGCGTGCCTGAAATAAATATAGACAGTCTAGACATTGATGTGCATAGAACTGCCTACGAATCCCAAGCCATCATAGGCAGATTCAACTGTTTCTGGCCCAAACCAATGGAGCTGTTCCATTGGATTTTTATAAACTGGACCATGGAATGTGAAATACACCTATGTTCTAAAGGATTCTTCATTGTCAAATTCTCATCTACTGAGGCCAGAGATGACATTATCAGCCAGGGACCATGGTTCTGGGGCTCTACGGGACTATTCATTACACCATGGTTCCCAGAGTTTGACGCCAACACCATGGAAGTGACCAAAATGCCGGTCTGGGTAAGGCTCTACAATCTCCCGCTACATTTTTGGAATGAAAATGTACTTGTCTGCATTGGAAACACTCTTGGTAGATACATTAAAACAGATACTCAACGCCTGGAGGAGCGCATATTCACCTTTGCACGTATCTGTGTGGAGGTGGACTTGAGCAAGGGACTTCCAGAGTCCATTATGCTGAACAAAAAACAACAGAGATGGACACAGCATTTAGATTATGAGAACACAGCCTTCAGATGCCAGATATGTAGGTGTACAGGACACCTACAAAACTCATGCCCGGCAGCCAAACGGGATAACAGGAAAAAGAAGAAAACAGGAAAAGCGGTAAAAGGTTGGCAATTCCCCTCTGAAGAGCCGGAACTACAGGAAGAAGAGGTGGAACCAACACCACAAGAAAATCAACAAACAGATACTTCCTTGGGCACACAAGAACAGGAAATGCAAGACCCTCTCGACACCACCACAAAGACTCAGCAGGAAATGGTACCTGGAACACTAGACAGTGGGGGATATAAACGAACACATACAACAGACACATCAGACTCTGATAAGGATAATGGAGCACCAATGGAAGAAAATCAGCTCGTCCTTATCGAGACCGGGCCAACACTTGGTGCTTGGCGTAAGGTTGAAAAGAAGAAGGGGAGAAAATCCTAATTGTATCTCTTTTGCTTATTTTTCTACGGCTTACTGAATGTCTTTGGACATATATTAGCACATGCAACATGTAATTTTGTTTACACATAAATAAAATTACGAATTTTTTCTTTGTGAAAAAAAAAATAGTTATTTAATATTTATAATAATTTAAAAATGATTTTTTTTTTGGTAAGTTAGGTTATTCTATTAATTCAAAAACGTAAAAATTACATACGCTACAGGCTGGGTTGGCAAGCTGCGCTTAGCCAATCCCAACCTTTGTTACACGGTTTCTAGGTTGCCTCAGGGGAGGAAACCAACCAAAATAAAACTTGAAACAGAAAGTTACATTGTGCGCAGTAGCGTAGGCATATTTAAGCAGTATGAAGTAAATGGTAACAAAAAGGCACAGATAGCAAGCTTGACAAAAAACACGAGAGGTCTGTGTAGTTGTGTAGGCTTTACTTTTCGTCTTCATCATCACTATTGGGGACTTCCTCCTCTATGGGACAATCAGGGGCCTGCGCAGCAGCTTCCTCTGCGTCTGCCACAATATGCCTGGGATTGTGGGTCGGTGCGCAGAGGATGGGGAGCCCGAGTCTACGCCATCCGGGACACGCGTCCAGATGCCATCAGAATCCATCACCCAGATATCTGAATCCTTGTCTTCCTCCTCCTGAACTGGCAGCAGGTCAGTTTTGTAGTGATGGAGGTGCGTTGGGGGAGAGATGGTGAATTTCCTCAGACTGTGTCTTCCTCTCTGCGCAGCTTGCCTAGGGGCTTCTGCATTCTGCTGGGGATCGAGACGTTGACGATCAAAAGTGCTGGAAGAGGAGCCTTCCATCGACTCAAGGTGATTGTCCTCACCACGGTGGTATCGACCTGGGAGAGCCCCTCTCTATCCTCCTCGGATAGTTCTCTGGCGAAGTCTAGGAGCCATTGCACATAGAGGCAGGGGGAAGAAATTCAGGGGAGGGTACGCAAAAAGCAAGCAGCGCTTGAGCTCAGGGAGTAGGAATGTCTGGGGGAAAGGTGCGCAGGCGGGGGAGCGACAACCCAGGGAAGACTGTGCAACACGACTCTGAGAGTAGAGCGTTGCAGCCTTATGAAGTCAGGGAGAAGCCAGAGCAGAGTTAAAGAGGTGAGAGACAGAGATAGCAGACGGTGTATAGAAAAAGGTAGAGGACTTGTATTTTTAAAGGGGTTGGGGTGTGTGCGAGGAGGATAGCCATGAGCGGGCTTCGCACGTATCTGTGTGCTATGACTGATCACTTGAGTAGGCTCGAGTGAAGGGGGATGGCTGCAATACAGGTTAATCATGGTATTCATTAATGGTGAGAGATGTGAGGTGATGCTCCAGACCTGGTGACGAAGTTCCCGTCCTCTCGTCATCATTCCTAACTTTGTGAGTCTCGTGCGAGTGACTAATGGTTTGAGGATCCACAACAGGTGAGTCTATGCGCAGAAGATCTCTGCCTCCATGGGAGTGTAGGGTGTGATTGTCAAGCGCGTCAGTTCTATCACCTGTATCTGGGGTAAAAATGAATTAATTAATAGTTATATGTTATATAATTTTAATATAATTTAATATACGTATTTTCCTAAATAAGTAATTTTAATATGCTAAATCATAATATAATAGCTACATTATTTATCGAGATAGCTATAAATATTATAATTAAAAAGAAAAATAGAATGAATTAATTTCAATCTATTAAAACTCTAAAAGGGAGAAAGATATCAAGAGCAAGAGGATCAAAGGAAGAAAGGGGGGAGAGAGGGGGGGCAAAGAGGAGGAGAACAGACAAGAGGGAGAACCGGACGGGAAGAAAAAACATCAACTAAGGGTGAAAGGCGTGAATCCAACATCTGCTAACACTCCACCCATAATCCCTATTAAGGTTAACCGATCTCTTTTCGATTTTTAAGGCTTCCCTTAACTTATGTTGGTGGAAATGGTCAATCCTCGCAATAACCTTAGCATCTTCAATGCAAATGTGATGTTTTGTCTTTTCAACATGCTCTGTTAAGGCAGAAGAGCGTCATCTCAATAAATAATGTAGCTATTATATTATGATTTAACATATTAAAATTACTTATTAAGTAAGAAAATAAGTATATTAAAATTATATAACATATAGCTATTAATTAATTCATTTTTAAATAAGTATAAATATTAAATAAATATTAATTAAAAATAATAATAGTAATATATATTAAAATTATATAATATACAACTATTAATTAATTCTTTAGATTAATTAAATTTCTTATTTTCCTTATTCTAGTCAAACTAGTTATTATTTACAACGGCTAACGGCTAGTTGGAGCATCCTTGTATCTATTTAAATCGGTTCTTAGATCATATTTATCATCTTGTACTGATGATGAACCACATTGGCTGGTTCGAAACGCCTCGACAAATTATGCTTAGATGTGATTATCACCGAAAGATTTTATATACATTTTATGGATCACATAAGCCAAATTCCTAATAAATCATATAAAGAAAATAAATAAATGCATAAAATATAAATGTAAACAAGTTTAAAAATAAATAATGAATTAAATTAATTTTATTATTATTATTATTTAAATCAAAAGGAAGGTCCTATTGAAATAACTGAAATTAAATAATATAATCAAACTTAATTGTTTGAGAGTGTAAATTTCTGTGATCCATATCATATTATAATAAATCTTCTGGCAAATCACATAAGAAATTATAGAACCAGTGCGTTTCGAACTACTGAATGTAGTTCATCATCAGGACAAGAAAACTAATAAATAGATAAATAAAATAAATAAACAATTTAAAAATAAATAAATATAAATAAATAAATATTGGAAATTTAGATTGGGGAAGAAATAATAATAATAATAAATATATTTTAAAAACTTAAGAAGATAAGGCAGGAATCCAACATCTCCTAATACTCCAACCATCGTCTCTATTCATATTGATAGGTCTCCTTTCAATTTTCAAGCCCTCCCTAAACTTATGGTATGAAAATGATCAATCCTAGCAATGGTGGTGGCCTCTTCAATGCAGACGTGATGTTTTGTCTTTTCGCATGTTTTGCCAAAGCGGAGGAGCGAGACCTTCCATGTTTTATGTTGGTTATGTGCTCATGGATCCTATGATTTTTTAGCGATCAGTTTCACCAATGTATGGATTCTCACAGGAGTATGGGATGACGTTAACACCTTTCCCATCGTTAGGGTTCACATGGTCCTTCATTGATCTCAGGGAGTTTTGAATAGTGTTTAGGGGCCTAAATGTTGAAGGAACCTTATGCTTCTTCATTATCCTTGCAATCTTGTCTGTGGTCCCTTAGATAAATGAAGGATGCACCCCTGAAACCGATCCTTAAGTTATTTTTTAATTCTAGGAAATTTTTCAACCTTGAGGAAAACTCTAAGACGTTAGTGCCTACTATAACCATTCTTATTAAAAACATTAAGGAGATGGGTTTTTTCTATGAAAAAACTTGTGGCGTTTCCATGTGTTCCCCACTTCCCCCCGTATTGGCTAATTTTTTCATGGAGGACTTTGAATCCAAGGCCTTGTCCTCACCTCTATTCTAACCTAAGCTTTGGAGAATATTTGTGGATGACACTTGTGTCATCTAGTCTCATGATTGGGAAAAGTTGGAGTTATTTTTCCAACATCTTAACAATCAATCTAGTTCCATAAAGTTTACTATGGAATGTGCAATTGATGGTAGCTTGCCTTTCCTCGATGTTCTAATTTCAAAAAGAGACGATGGTTCTTTATCCCACCAGGTTTGTTGGAAGAAATCTCACACTGAACAATATCTTCATGTTATTTCGCATCATTTCTCTGCTTAAAATCTAAGTTTTCTCAGCACCTTAGCCACTAGGGCATTACAAGCTTCTGTTGAAAATCATCTTAATGATGAAAAAACCCATCTCCTTAATGTTTTTAATAAGAAAGTTTATAGCAGGCATCAGTGTCTTAAAGCTTTCCTTGAGGCTGAAAAAGGTCCTAGAATTAAAAAAGATCTTAAGAATCGGTTTCAAGGGTGTATCTTCAGTTTATCCAAGGGACCACAAACAATATTGCAAGGATCCTGAAGAAGCATAAGGTTCCTTCGACATTTAGGCCCCTAAACATTATTCGAATCTCTCTAAGATCAGTAAAGGAACCTATGAACCCTAAAGATGGGAAACGTGTTTATGTCATCTCATGCTCCTGTGGGACTCCATACATTGGTGAAACTGGTCGTTCAATAAATCAGAGAATTCATGAGCACGTAGCCGACATAAAAAATGGAAGGTCCCACTCCTATGCTTTGGTAGAACATGCGGAAAAGACAAAACATCACACCTGCATTGAAGAGGATAGGGTCATTGTAAGGATTCATCATTTTCATCATTGTAAGTTTAGGGACGCCTTGGAAATTGAAAGGAAGCCTATCAATCTGAATAGAGACTATGGTTGGAGTATTAACAGGTGTTGGATCGTTGTCTTATCTTTCTAAATTTTTAAAATATATTTTTAATTAATTAATTTATTAATTATTATTATTATTATTTTATTTTATTTTATTTTTTCTCTCAATCAAAATTTCCAGTATTCCTTTATTTCATTTTTTTAATTTGTTTATATTTTTATCTTATTTATTTATTCATGTATTTATTTCTTTTTTTATTTATTAGTTTCATTGTTTGGAATAATTAAGTTTCACCATATTATTTAATTTCATGATTGTTTTTTAGTTAAATAATAATAATAATAATAGTTAATTTAATTCATTATTATTTTATTTTATTTTTAAATTTGTTTATATTTTATTTATTTATGGATTTATTTAATTTATTATTATGATTTGTTTTATTTAATAGTTTTACTGTTTGGAATAACTAATTTGGGCTATTTTATTATTTAATTTTAATTATAGGACATTTCTTTTGATTAAAATAATAGTAATAAAAATAATTTAATTCATGATTTATAGTTATTTGCCAAATGTTACTCTATTTATATTAAAAGTTTTTTTATTAATAAATAATATTTCTTTAGTTAAAACTAGTTGTTATATTCTAATGGTTAGAAAATATCTCTCTACATCTATTTAATTTGATGCTAATATTTGGTTCTTCATTTCACTAGATGTTGAAAACAAATAGACAAATTTTTCTATAATGTAATTATCACCAAAAGATTTTTTAACATACAAAATACAAATATTATTATTAATAAATAAATAATTATTATTTAAATTTTAACCATTACTTTTAAGAAAAAAACATTAAAATTTAAACTAATATAATCATATCACTAAAATAAAGATAGCAAAAAGTTGGAATATGATAATCCGATAAATTAGGTCACGAAAATAGGGAGTGTCGGCAATCACAAGGTGGAAGGGTTAATAATAATAGAGTGATTATGTTACATTAAAATAATTGTTCCATTACCTAAAATTATTTTTAATAAATAATTATTATTAAAAATGTCTAAATTTATTTTCATTGCGGATCTGTAAGTGTCAAGAGGGTTAAAATAATTTTTCATTCCAAAAAAAAATTACACCTCAAGAGATTTGATCCTTATGTGCTCTTGGTAGATCCAAAATTAATATGAATCTAGGTTGGTTTTAAATATTACATGTTACCTAAACATAAAATGAAATATACGTTATCTAATATGAACAATACTATTTGTACATGTCATTTGTCAATGCCATAGTAAGTAGTGCAGGAATTACATATCTTTCTCATATTAGTATTATATGCATCAGGTTGGTTTCTGATTTGACATTAATTTATCTTTCAACAACAACAAAAAATTGCAATTTTTCTATAGTTAAACTTTAATATTTATTATTGTTTATTTATTTTAATTATTTTAATTTATTTTTCTTTGATTCTATTGGTTGATAATTTTCACTTCTTATTGCAAAGTTGTACAACTAACCTGTAAGGTCTACTGCCGATATGAAGAGGTTCAATGCTCGATGTTTATATCTCCCGCGGATATAAGGAGGTCTGATTCAGATGCTTGTACGACTAATGTCTGCCATGGTAAATAAGTTTCCCAATCTTGTCGCCTCACCGGGCTTGGAAAACCTTGATATTTATTTTTTTAAAGCTATAATTTCCTATCGAACATGCAGCCATAACGGACACGTGTATAGGGAAAATAAACCCTACACCGTATACATGTTTAGCTTGTCAATGAAGTGACGTGGGAACAACTAGCCACTGGGGTGCATAAAAACTGATTTCCTCTCAATGGATGCCCAGAACCAATCACAACGTATATTTACTCTATTTTCCTAGGGATTTTATGAGTTATATAGTATCGAAATTATTATTCATTTTTAAGAGTTATACATTAGTATTTATTAAAATTGTATTTTTATAAAAGAAAAAAAAATTTGAAAAAAAAAACCTAAACAAACAAGTAATTTAATAATTTATATTTAAATATTATTTTTTATGTAAACGGCTAATATTCCATAAACAAATTTGGAAGATAAGCTCCATATAATTTGGAAGATCTTTCTTTTTGATATTAGTAAAATTATTTTAATAAATGTTTTTTTGTGTTCTCCTTTTAATACCAGCACAATGTTAATAAATGTTTTCAATTTTTTTTTGTTTTTCTTTTAGTACTAACACAATTTTGTTAATAAATATTTTTTTTGTTTTTCATTTAATGCCAACACAATTGTGTTAATAAATAATTTTTATAAGGTATTGTATTTTGTAAAATATCATTTGTTATTTACTATTTTTTATTAATATAATCATAGTATGTAGTCATTTCCTTTACATACTAATACATATGTTATTTAACACAAAATTCTAATTTAATTTCATATTAAAAAATACCTAATATATATATAATTTAATTTAAATAAAAACAATTATTCAAATTAAAGTTTTAAATTAAATTTTTAATTAAATAGTTAAATTTTATTTTTTAATTATATTTTAATAAAATTGATTAAATTTCTATTTTAATAATAATTTAATTTGTTTAATTTGATATATTTCTTAATTTATATATATATATATTTTTAAACTTAAATTTATATAAGATATAAAAAAATACTATTGCCTAGCACAACCCCTACACCCTCTATCATAAAGAACATTTTTTTAACATACATAATAATTATTAGTAATAAGGGAATCATATCTAAACAACGGTAATAATAGAGTAGTAGAATATCATATAAATCTGCATATCATACTTTTTCTTAGTGTCATATCCATATTGATGCCAAAAATAAGCTAAGCATATGTAGCAGGTCTAATCTACACATCAAATGCATATGCTCATGGGTAGTCCTAATAATTATCAATTGGTTACCATCATCAATAGAAAAGTTGTTTTACTTTAATTTAAATAGATTTAAACTACTATTATATAGCACATAAATTTTTAATTTTTACTTTAATTTAATTATATTTAAACTAAACTAAGCAGCGACTTTATTACAAAGCAAATCCTCATAAACATGCTCAAACTCAAATTGCAACATTTACATTAAGCGGCGGCAGGTAGTAGCTACTATGTAGCCCTTGTTATTATTACTTTCAATTACTTTATTTATATATAAAAAGTTGATGTAAAAGTAAGTTGAAGTTTGAAATATTTTATTTATGGTAATCATTGATTATTTTTGTTATTAATATATTTCTAAGTATTATTTTAAATGTAACATTACCTGATAACTTATACCTCATACTAGGTTATGGAACAATTATTTTTTATTTTAATTTATTTATTTTATTTTATTTATTAAATTTTTTTATTAAGTTGTTTCAACTTTCTTTTTCTTTTTCTTTTTTTTTATTTTATTCCTTTAATTTCCAAGTGGAACATTCTTTTTTTGTTTTATTTTTCTTTGGTAAAAGGATCATTTAATTAATCAGAAAAAAGTTACATATACCTTGATTTTCCAAACGATGACTGAAATCCAAGAGATACTCGAGACTAACAAGTTGCCTACCAAGAACATACAATCAGAAAACTATTACGATAATCATAACAACGTTGAAAACTCCTTGAGGATTCAAGATTTCAAAGGGGGGAATTCCGCTTAAATTTGCATAACTTTTCTTGAGTTAAATAACTGTTTACGGTCTTCTTGGATTCATGCCTTATTTCTCTTATGACCTCATTTTTTGGCTTCTTTGTCTTGCCTAGAAACCACCTTGAAATCCATCCTCTTAACCCCAATACTGGACTATGAGGAACTCAAGCCCAATTTCTTACTTCGAAGATAGGCCCTATATAGAATCCTACCCTCATGAGATGGCATGTCATTCACATCTTTTCCATGTCATTTTTTCGTGAGGGATATCTTCAGGTAGGACTTCTGCTTCAACTTCTTCCGAAGGGGAGCTAATAATTTCTTGTGGTAATGAATTTTGTTGATGCTCTTAAAGAGACTTTTGCATGACCTGTGTAGGGTTATGGGATTTACTTTTTGTTGATTGCATACTTGATTGAATGATGACTTGCTATGAAGACTCCTTCGGAGAGGAGAGAGACTCAAACCTATTTTTAGATCTAGAAACATAGTTAAGATTTGGGGTACTCTAGGGACTCAAATTTCCAATTCTTTGGGGGAATTTACTCGAATCAATTGGCTCTTTCTAAGAAGGATTTTCTTCAAACGATTCCCTGGTATTTATCATACAATCCCTTATAAGTTTCTAAGTTTCCCATATTGATGGCAATGTCTACATATAAAGGGGACTTGTTGATAATCTTGTTATTGGTTCCAAACACTAGCCTAATAGTAAATATCTATGGAGGTTGGAAAAGGTTGAGAAACTTCCATGTAAACAGAGATCCATGAATATGAAGTGTACCTCCCTCTCTTAGTAGCCTCTAATATTTTGACAAATTTGCTAATGTCATTGCTAATGCCTTCAATGATTTCCTCCTCCCAATATTCCTTGGGGAGAGAAAAGGGAAAGACCCACATCAGGGCTGCAAGGATATCCTCCTTCTTCGGATTATACTTCTCCTTCCAAAATCACAGGAAGTTCCATGCATTATTGAAAAAGTATGGCCCTCCTTCAAAAACCCTCGTTCTACCTTCTAAGCTGGAGAAAATGGTTGTAAAAAAACCCTTAGCCCTAACTCCAATTCTATTTGACCCTAGAGGTTCTATTTTTTTTTGTTAGGTAATGTGAGTCCTAAACCTAATTGGTGGCTTGATTAGTCGCAACTCAGGGGCATCTAAGCTATCAAAATCAACTATGGATTGCACTCGAACTGGGCACACCAGCCCTTAGCATGGCCGGATTTGTTTTCCATGGGGTTTCGAATCGGTGACCTTTTCACCACAGAGTGCCTTAACAGAACACCATGTCACCGTTTATTCTATGCCCTGCAGGTGGGGGTTTCCATTTATTTCAGATCCATCAAATCAAATCCTTTTAAGAGGGCTATAATCCAAAAAAAATGTAGATCAAAGTGTGATCCTACACGTATTGGATATATTCTCTGATCTTACTAGATATGTTGTATTTTGGATCTTGCACCACTTTTAGAAGGAAACACCCTAGATTTATAGCTTGCCATGATGTACCCAGTGAAGGGTTTGTTGTGAAACTAAAAACCCCACATCATATTATTTCTCTATGAAAAGGATGTTGAAGATGAGGAGATTTATGGGGAATACTAGTCGATCAAAACTCTTTATGAACTCCAGAAATAATCTAGCTAAAGAACGGGGCAAATACCCTTCTCGTGGAGCCAAGCATAGATGATTATGCAAAACAAACCCTAGAATATGTAGGGCAGAGCCAAAGAGAGTAGGTCCCAAGTGGAACATTCTTAAAATGAGTCTCTCTTCCATCTTCTTTAAAGTTTCTTTTGATCCATATCAAATTCATCTTGAATATCATTATAATGATCATCCTTTTTTTAATTTGAAATTTTATTATTATAAAAACTTTCCCTTTTTTATTTTCTAAATCATTACTATATTAACAAATTGGGCCCTAACTTCATCTTCATTTAGCAAGGCTTCTCTCTATTTGAAGATAAGCCTCCCACATCATTCAAGTTGTACGAAGTGTTAATTATGTTTGATGATTTTTTTGTTCCTTTTTCTTTTCAACTTTTTTGGTCAAATCTTAAAAAGTACATATTCTTTAATCTATGCCAAACCCTTGAATTTAGCCCTTCTTTCACCAAAACACTTCAACTTTGGTCTAATTAGATGATCTCTCTTATTTTTCAAATCAAACCTTCCCTATTTGAAAGAGAGTGAGAAGGGGTCCCATTTTTTTCCCCATTGTCCTCTATTCTTAAATTAACCTCCTTTCACTTTCAAAATCTTCGCCCATATGAAATATTTTAAAAGGTTAAATTAGATTTTTTAATTTCTACGTCTAGCTTGTGCATTAGAATGCACTTCGAAGCACATCTCGTCTTAGCCCAATTTAGTGGTGTCACGACATGAAGAACCACCTTTCAGAACTTTAACAATAAGGATGGATTTTAAAATGTGAATTAAAGTTCACATGTAATATCTATCATGGTTAAATTAGTGAATATGCTAAATTTGTGATTTGTTTCCCTTAGTAATGCTCAAGGCCGCAAAAGAATTTAGGAACATTTTAATTCAAACATTTAGGGAATTTTTCATCATAACTTCAATATCAATTGCCTTGCATGTAAGTTTTATTTTCTAATTAAAATTCACATTAAGAATTTACATTTAAGATTTGAGGGATACAACTACATTTAAGAGTTGAGGGATATATCTTGCTACAATACTATGCACCTCAAGTTGGGGTTAATGTTCTCGAACCTTGAAAGTTTGCTTAATTTGAATAGTTAAAAGAGGCCCCCTAGTTTGACTAAGTTGATTTGATAGTTAACCTTGTGTGCCTTTTTTTTCTTGCTAACATGTAAGAATTTCTATATGGCTTTCAAGAGACACGGAAAGAGGAAAATACGTATTTAGGAAAAATCACTTGTACTAAAAATTTCATTGAAATACTTGAAAATCTTGAGGAAAAATTACCAATTGGCAAGAAGACAACCATAAGAGCAAGAAAAAAAAGCAAGGAGGAAAACCCAAGAAAAATTCCTAGATAAAAGAAAGAGAATTGAGATTGAAGTATGAAAAGTTAAGAGAGAGAAAGAAGAACAAGTTATGTTATAGATCCAACTAATACCAAACTTTTTAGTAGGTACAAAATGAATTGAATCTTGTGCATAGAGAATTCATTAAAAAAGGACGACATTTGTAAAGCATAAGAGAAATATAGAGTAGAGGCCATCAAACATGTCCAAGAATGGGAACTGCATTACTAAAAAGCTCAATTACAACTTGACTATATATAATATTGACAATTTGTAGTAAAATAAATTCCTTTTGTAGTTGCTTCATAAGCGCTATAAGAAATTGAGTCTAATTTGAAATAATAGAAGCGAACGTATTATGATAACCTCCAAGGATCACCCATGAAGTTAATGACTTTGATATGATATGGCAACTCATAGAGAATATGGCAAACAATTATTGCTTCTCTTATGTTGGACCTAGGAATAATTTATTTATGAGAGCATATGGATATAAAGATTTGGAAAGCTATATTAACACCAACATGAAAAGATATCAAAGATCTTTGTGGTTCGTTGATGAAATGACCATTTAGAGGCTTATTGAAGCCACTAATAAGCACATGGAAATAACTAAGAATATATTGCCTAAAATGCATAAATATGATAAGAGAATAAGTCAAAGAATTACATCATACATAGCCTCCCTCAAGAAATGTAACTTTTCTCATGGGATACACTTAATTGGACTTTTGAGGCATGGGTGGCCATTGTAAGAAAACAAAGGAGGAGCTCTCTTGAGCCAAGAGTTAGTTATATATATATATATATATATATATAAACCTAAGCTAATATTAAATAAATAAAACAAATTACTAAATAATAAAATAAAAATATAATAAAGATAGAACAAAAAAAATAACAATAATGATGCCATGACTAAAAAGCCAAGACTCTTCATTAAAAGGCACCTTGGGATATATTTATAGCTATATCTTTCCAAATGAAAATCATCATTGATTCATTCAGATATGGATTAAACTAGAGATAATATCTTCTTCATTAGTATAAAAGTTGAATGGTCCATATGTACTTTCATCCACCATACCATATGGATCGCACTGCACCATACAACATTTAATAGTCTGCACAACATGTAAATCTATACAATCCATATAAATGTGTGACACATTCTACCTGCATGAAATTTCCATATAGTCTGTATGCTAATTTTGGAATAAAATATTGGTAGTTTGCACTAGAATAAATTCCTCACGAAGTTCTTATTCTTACTTCATAAGCCTTGCAAGAAATGTAGTATAATATGAAACATTAGAAGAAAAAGTCGTATGATGCTCTCTAAGGAGCACCCATGAAATCAACAACTTTGTTGTGATATGGTAGCTTGTAGAAAATATGGCAAACAATCGTTATTTATTTTGTTTTGGACCTAGGGAAAATTTATTTCCGGAAGGACAAGGTCTAAATATTTGGAAAGCTACATTAGCACTAGTATAAATAAATAAAATCTCTTCCTAGCTTGTTAATGAAAATAGTCCCAAGGGTTACCTCAATTGATCGAGTACCTGTGGTTAAAGCAAATTTGTTATTGATATGTCACAAGTTCAATTCTCTCGACACTCTTAGGGTCAGGCTTCGTGGTTGAGCTAGCAGGAAGTGACCCCTTTGGGTGGATCTGCTTGGTATAAATATTTTGTGGATGTAGTGACATGTTATTGAAATCACCATCTAAAGGTTTATTGAAGACCTTACTAGGAACATGGCTCTAATTAAGAATATATTTCCTAAAATAGGGAAATACGAGAAAATAATAGGTTAGGGTATTGCATCATACATAATGTTCGTTAAATAACACACCTTTCCTCATGGGGATACACTTCACTAGACTTTTGATGAATGTGTTGCCTCTGTAAGGAAATGGAGAAAATAAAATGAAGGATCTTCCTTGATCCAAGTGTTATATACATAAGTCTAAACTAATAATAAATAAATAAATATAATTATTAAATAATAAAACTACAATACAAGAGAGATAAAACAATAAATAAATAACAATAATAATAATTCCATGACTCTTCAGTACAACGCACCATAGGTTATATTTATAGCTAGTCCCTTCCAAATGTAAATCATCATTCATTGAACTTACACACGCACGCGCGCACACACACACACACACATATTCCTTGAAGAAATATATTTATATTCTATATGAGGAATACATGTGTTTTAGTTCTCAAGGGACTCTTATACAAGCAGGCTTGAAGCCATTAAAATGATTTACTCATTATGAGTTCAACATGTTACATGCAATTGAACCTGAGTGGGGAGGAAAACAACATTTCTCCCAACCACCTGAGCTACATCCAATTGACATATATATAGCAAAAAAAAATAAAAAATAAAAATCAAAGAGGATAGCAAAAAGTTGAATTACTCAAGAGAGAGAGAGTATAGTATGTATGACATGTCCTACAATCTATATGTTAAATTTAGAGAATTTTTTGAAGGACATCATACAAATTGTGAAAAAATAATCATAAAATTCAAAGAGGATAGAAAAAAGTTGAATCACTCAAAACTGAGCCAAAAAACACTTCTTTTATAATGAGAAGCATGTTGAAATTAATTCAATTAACTTAAGAATTGAGAAACTAGAAAAAAAAGTGCAAACAAAATTACAAAAATCTTGAAGCAAAATTTGATAAAAACCAAGAACATTTGATGCAAGAAATTAGAAAAAAGAATGAAGATCTTAAACATGTGTTAATGCGCAATATAAAGGATGATATCACTGTAAACATAAAAAATGAACTAAATCGATGCATGGCTAAGATGAGAACAAAATTGACTGATGAATTCAATAAATAAATAGAGACACTTGAGAAATATCTTAGGGACAAGGAATCCTTAGTTCACACAAACTTTCCAAATAGGACTTCCCAACTACTAAGCTCTTCAAACACATATATTTCCCCTCCATAACCTAACCTTATGAGTGCAACAAACATGCAAACATGAATTCTTCCTTATGGTTTACCAATTGTTAAATTCAACCAACCCCCACCATATTTAGATCAATAAATGTCCATTTACCCAGTGAGATTGAAATTAGAGTTACAAAAATTTGATGAAGATGATGTTGGGAAAAATATAGAGATGGGGGGGGGGGTGCGGTGGTGAATCAGTAATTTTAACTCACTTTGACTTTTCATTTCTTATTCTGGATTATGTATGCTACTGTTATTCATGCAACCAACGTATGTATGTGACCTTTGTGAATGCAAAAAACGTATATCCATATTACTTAATTTATCTTAACTTCCATTAGTAAGTTAGCTTAACCAATGCATAACCAAATCAGTAAGCAGTAAATAACAAGTAAATCACAACACATGAGCAACACACATAGAACACAAATATTTATTAGGTGGAAACCCAATGTGGGAGAAAACCATTGTTATTGTTGTCATTGTCTTCTTTCTTATTATACAAATAAAATATACATTACATTTTTGTATTGATGCAGACTCTTACCAGCATGCAGGAACCCACCTATAGAAGGCTACAACCTTCACTCATTCTCCATCACCCACTGGAAGGGAGCTCCAACCCCCTGATCTCGTTTTCCAGCTCTTACTAGAAGGGAGCACCTACCCCTTGCACAAATTTACCAACTACCACTAGAAGGAAGCATTGACTCCCTCACAAAAATCTCCAACCCTCATAACCTCTTGTGGACCACATTTCATAATATTTCATACTAGAACCACCTTGTAGGCCACCTTTCATCATATTTTCATACTGGACCCATACCAATAATAAATCATCATGTCAAACTAAAATACTAATTCGGAAATCACTAAAACATAAGCATAAAACCATTGAATGTACAACTGAACCTCTGAATCATCAAACCATTGAATGTAGAACCCAACCAGAACAAATAAACATTATAATATGTACGTGATTGTTCAAACTAAATCCCATGTATATGCACACTTCCTCTACATAAAACCTGCGTACATATCTCAAATCACCAACAACTAAAAATATTGTCAAACGAAATTACTGGAACACTAAACAAACCACTGAATCAAGTAGTGAACCATTCAATGAACCAATCACAAATAACTAAACCGTAGCATTATTGCCAATCAATATTCCATTCCATATTCAACCCAATCAACATTGTCAGACATAGATCAACATGATTGATACTTCATCGACAGACAATAGTAAACATAGCAGAACTCATCAAATGTCATCATTTATCAACACTACAAAACCTAGAACATATACGCGACATTCATGAAACATATTAGCGTATGTACGTGACTACCATGTATAACACCCATGTACAAATCTCAACATACAGAATAAATTCGCAGAATTTATACGCGGCTATACAGAACTAGATACGTGTATGTACGTGACTATCCATAGACAAACTTACGTACAAATCTGAAAACTTTCTCTCCAAACATAAATTCACTCTTCACACTCTTTATTGTCAAAACTACAAACTTCTGAATAATTCATTTAGATCACATCATCATTATAATCACAGATTTATCATTCTTAGCTACATAGACATTTGCAATGAGTAAATCAATCAAGCATATATGTCAACAAACTTCATATCTTTCATATCTGAGTCTTCTTCTTACTCCATGGTGCACACTTGTTTTAGATCATATTACACATGAATAATCCATAACTTTCGCACTTAAAACCTTTATCTCCATCTCCTTATATAGCCTTTTCCTTAACCAATACGTTAGGTAAATCCCTTGGTCATGTCGTTAGTATTATTTGATGATATCAAATAATTGTTTCCACTCTAATTACTATAGGCAAATACCATGGTAATGACACTTTGTATCCATATTCCCATGGTTCGGATTATGTATGTAACTTTCACTCATGGGACCTACATATGTACGTGACCCTTCTTCATAGGAACCACATATACTTTCTTAAACTTCGCTAAACTGTCATCCATCTGCCATTTATCTGTCCACATCATCTGTAACATCTATACAAATTTTTATTAGTTCCACAGTCATCATATTATCATAATTTTGACACCAAATACATATTTATCAATCAAGTTGCCATCAAGGACAACACATTATCCATAATGCCAACAATATCCCTCTTTGGACTTGATGCTAACCACGTTGGTGTTTCGACACCACTTGCAAACACAAATTATTCTCTCAAACACACTAAGTTGTTGAGAAATCTTGGGGCACCCAATGTAGGTGATTTCTCTTTTCTATGATAATTGGTTATGATATATTTTTAGTTCTTTATATTAGCCTCTTCTTTTCCTTGATTATTATTAGTATTTTTATTCATCAAACAACTATCAAATCATAAACAATAATGAGGCATAGGACACAAGATATAGGTGATCATCCAGGGAAAAAACCTATCCAATCTCGAGAGGAAAACCCACAAAATTCTTCATCTTATAGAATCCTCAATTGACGAATTCCAAGACCTAGACCCTTGACCAAAAAATCCTCCAAGACTGAGTCGAAGCTTGCTTCAAATCACAACAATTTCTTATTGATTCTGCTACAATTTCTTCTTTTTATTTAACCCTCGGTCCTACAAAACTTGTCTAAAATATTCAACCTCTCTTCCTGCAACTCTCGGCCTCCTGCAGTTGACTATAATTCCGCATGTGTGACAAAATTAGGGAAATTTTAGCCCTCTTCCTTCTTTGCTTGGTTTGTGCTAATCTATTTGTGACTTTGACCTATAAGATAGAATATTTCCTTGTTCTGTTTCGGCCTTCTTGAGATGATTGTTCCTTGGATTTGCTACATTAGGATAAACCCTAGCCTCCTCGCACGTGTGAATATAAATAGCCCAAAATAGTTCCAAAAATCACTTTGCTCTTCCTTCTTCTTTGTTTTCTCCTTCTTCACTTTATGTGAGACCCTTTATTTCTTAATCATCAAAATTTTGTGGAGCTAAATGAATGCCCTTCCAAGTGGTCGAATAGCCTTGTATATATAGGATTATTGTCACCTTAAATAGGCCAACTTGTCATTGTCTCTTGGGCCGATTTGTCTTTTTGAGAAGGTCGACTTGTTGCATGTATTTTGACTTGGTCTTGGAGGGTTCCTTGACTTTATTATGACTCAAATAATTTTCTTTTACAATATATAACATGCCTAAATGGATATTTCATACATGACAATGAATCTCTTGACTTTGTAGACTCAATGACAAATGCTAGAAGCTCTCAATGGGAGCCTGACCTAAAAATAAATTTCTCTTGACCATGAAACCCATGCCTCAAGAAAAATAATAATATTTTTTCTCTTTTCATTGAATACATAAAATCAACATTACATATGTCATCATGAAGATCGAACCTAGTTACATATTTCAACACTCCCTCTTAACTAGGGAGGTATTCATAATTCATACAAGGTGCTTGGACATTCTCAATCTTAAGAATTCTCATAAGAATAGTCAGATTGACAACCCATTTGTTTAGCATCATATCATCCAACATTGTCACATAGCAAGGCCTTGAATAACAACTCTATCTCTCCATAATATCATAGCACAATTCTAACTAGACCAATGATTAATAGACACCGTCATCATTGTCTCTCTTGGAACATACCCTTTCTCTCATAGTATGTTCTAGTAGGACTATTCTTATCTTGGATTCCCAATGCTCAAAGAATATTTTTCCTCTATGACTACTCTTATCTTGGATGCCCTACCACATCCTCAAAACGTATCATATGCTAGATTCTTACCCAATCCTCTATTATTTTTTCCCAAGTGAAGATAATAATGATGTGTCTATCTCTCCCTCTCAACTAGGGAGGATATACCCATTCCTATTAAGGAATGCACCCTTTCCTATGAAAGGAATGTGCCAATTTATATAAAAGGAATGTACCCAAGCCCCCTCTTAACCAGGGACTTGCTTCCAACAACTCTTTTAGGTGGAGATCATGGAACAATCGACTTCTTGTACGGCTCCCTCTTTCGATGTCATGAATTTCATCTTCTTCGTTATGGAGACTTCATCTTTTGGTACTTCTTTGTAGGGAACATACCATCCATCACTTTAAATTATGAATTATGGTAGTCATGTTATCCTTTCTTTCATCGGAAAGTGATCCACTAGTCCATATTTGGCCTTCCTTCATACCTTGTTACCTTCTTCACATCATGCTTCCTTTAGGATCTTTTATCCTCCCACATGAGAATTAGTTTTATATGACAACTACAACTCTTCCTTTGGAAGCCCTGCATTAGCCCATCCATATATTGTTCAAAAATTAAGAATGAAAATTAAATCAAAATTACCTTTGTGATGGTATTTTCATCATTACATTTTCTTGTTGCAATATCAACATCTTGCATTCATATTGACACATCTCCAATATATTCAGTAATCAATGGTATTCTTTCTTTTTTAAGACTTTTCCAAGGTCTTCATACCTTTTCCATGGAGATATCATAGTCAATTCCTCTAATAATTGGATGTTGATTTCCTTATCCATAGTTGCATATTTCATGATCTCTCATTTTCTCTTTATTTACATATTACTTCCCAGGAACTCCCAATCATTGTTCCTTCAATTGTTGTCAACCACTTCATATTCCATAGGAGGACACATTATGTTGATTTCATCCAGTTAGTATGTGACCCAAGCCTTCATGCATACTTTCAATGAAAGAGAACATTTTCCCTTAATCATGCTCATAAGGTAGAGCGTGCATCCTTACTATCTGCAACTATATAACGACATGATTGTATGCATACATACCTCTTTTCTTCTTTTGTCATCTCCCTTGATTGAGAGTGCTCCAATCATCTTTGACATGATACATTCCTTTATCATCATACCACCATTATTCCAAATAGTGAATCTCATCCAAGATGGTATTCTTAGAGAGACACTTGCTTCTTCCAAGAGATGAACCTTACGATGAAGATTCCTATGAAGGATCTTGAACATCCTTGCCCTGTAAATTCCCCTTTTTAATGATGTATGAAGAGATCTATACTAGATGACTTCCTTCTTCCATAAGTGATATTTATGCTTCTAATGAAGTCACCAAGGGCTACCTTTTCCTATGATTATTGTTGCAAGTATGTATATTTTTACTTCATATATGACATGAGCTCATGATTCAATTGTATGCTTACTATGGTGCCTTCTTACTAAGATGCGCCATATCATTCACCAACCATGGCAAAGGTCTTTCACTTTTTATTTCCTTGCTATCCATCTACATCATGAATAGAGTCTAAGGATCTGTATAGTTCCATTCTTTAATCATGCCTCTCAGAGGATCAAACCATCCATATTTTACCTCTTATACTTGCAGTACTAATTAACAAGTACCCCAGGGAAAATATGATACCAAAACATGATTTCAAGTTAGCCTCCTAGCGTTTTTATGCGACCAAGTGGTTATCCTACGGTTTCTTAGGTTCAAACCTTAAATAATAGTATGTCACACTATGGTTTCTCCCATACCCTAACATCCTAAAAAGCCTAGAATTCAAGTTATAGAGAACAAGTACCATAATATTAGGGTTTCTAGATACTAAGGTTTCACATGAGTCATTTATACAAACCCTAGAGTCATCACTTCAACCCTATAATATTTTATGATGGACCCTTTGTTAGTGCCTGTCAGTCACCAGTGATCAAATGTACTCTTTCAAGGTTAGTAGATAGGGTGCTAGGTCAAATTTTATAGTTTCAAATAAGTTTTCAAATAAAATTTGGTCATTGGTTGTTGTCTAGGTCAGCGATGCTCCCTCCATTCACTCATGGTAATCATCACTCATCTCGTTCAAGTGTTCATTTAAGTGTCTATGGTCATGAATCAAGTAATATACCATCATCTAGGTCATGGTATAGGATTACATTTGAGGTGTCACCATTTGTTCATGTCATCACCATTGTCACCATCATGGGAGTGAGAAAATTAGAAAATAAATCCAAAGGAGCAATGAGAAGGGTCAACTCAGAATTTCACAAGTTTCAAATGCTTCTAAGCCAATATGTAAACGCTCCTCAACTCTCTTTCGATTGAATTTCTTCAGCAAAGGGTGGATTCCCTATTTAAGGGTTTTCAACTAAATTTTTGGTTTCATTGATGTTTGGGTTGCTTCAGTTGGAAAACCCCTAGTTTCATCACCTAATAACTTTTAAACATAACTCATAAACCTTACCAAATCACTACATATCATGCATACCTCTCATTGCTACCATTTTCACTCAAACCCTAATCCTACTACGCCTTTGCAAAGATAACTAGGTTAATTATGTTTTTTTATATTTTTGCCCTCTTTCCCATACCCATTTCAAAAAATTTCATTTTCATTGTGTTTCTAACTAACCATCCTACTTCCTCAATTTTTTAGGAGTTTTTCGTAACTCCAATCCCTCTCATCTCTGTCCCTAAACTCACTACATCACTATCCCCTGTTTTCCTAATTTTCACCTTCCCTTTTCTTCACAACAGGATAGGGTATTCTTTTGCTCGCAAAAATCATGGAAGGTGAGAAGAAAAAGTACAATAAGGGAGGTCATCATTCTAGGTTTGAGCCAACTCAAACCCATGGCATTATTTTCATAGTTTTGTGATCATTTGCTAGGGTTTACATTGCACAGAGGGATAACCCTACTTCAAATTTACTTTATGACGAAATGAAAATGAATTTGAAAAAAGTGAAAGAGGTTTTTATCAATAATAGAAACAATAAAAAAAAAATCTCCTTCAATTTATGCACAGGTGTTATGATTCGAGAGAAATTCCCAAAATACAGTTGCTCCAGGCCATTTTCTACACTTTTGGATAGGTTGTCTTCAAGTCAATTTTCAGGGGTTTGTAGTGCTTGATGACTCCATTGTGTAGCAGACATCCTAATATTTCCAACCATACCACTTTCAGCCCACAAATCCACTAGGAAGACCTCCAAACTCCCTCTCAAAGAGCATGCTACACTTCTACTAAGAGCACGTTATGCTTCTGCAAATTTTAGTGACCAAAATAAAACTTGGATTCTGAATAAATGGGAAAGTATTTTTAATAACTGGAGGATTTTTTTGTTCATAACATACCAAAAAACAAAATCCGCTCTCATTTTTGCAAAAAAAGTTACGGTTAGAGAGATATTGATCCATCTTTGAGCCTTATTTTTGCAGAAAATTTTGGATTTTTGGAAAATTTGGCAATTTCGATTCTACAAAAATGTCGTGCAGCCGCACGATGCTTTTTCTTAGAGGCTACAAATGAAGTTTTATCTACATGGTTGAATTTATTTTGGAGCCTAAATTCTAGATATGGTCTTGGTTTTCCAGGACACCTCCTAGTTTTGAATAAAAACTCGAAAAACACCCTATTTTTCATGCTTCTGCCACTTTTTTCCCCGTGCGCGACGCTTCTGGAGTAAGCTTGGAAAAATGGTGTTTTGAAGGTCTTGCAGGTAGTTTTTCTTCAGTTTCAAGGTTCGGTTGGATAGAGGAAATCCAGGGATACCTTTCCCAATCTTCAGATCAGCGGGGGGATGCCTAAAAGTTAGCTAAAAATTCCCTCCAAGTGGCATGACGCTTCTGTGACCTATGCGACGCTTCTCTCCTGGATGCTTTTTGGACAGGTGTCATTCACAAATGGTAAGAATTTCTTGGTTATAGCTATCTCATGAGATTTTTTATGGATAAGGAAGACTATTTATGCTCCTCATTGTTGAGGAATCTTGTAATTACTCAAGGAGACAAAGACTCCTAGTTATTAGCTAAATTTGTGGGGATTGTTTCTAACTTCCCTAAAAACTAGGAAATGACTTATATGGTGCATTTATGAAGTGTTTTGGATCAATTTTCGACCCAATGAGGCGGAATATTATCTATTTTATCTATGTACTCCAAATCAAGACATTTTATAGGTTGGATAGTTGATATTGCAGTTGTGGAGCTTATGTACAATCTTTTTCAGTGAAATCAAAGACATGTTAAAGCTCTAATTTTGGGACTCCAGTGGTATGCTTATTAGCATTGTTTTTTCTCAATAACACCATCAATTTGAATGTTTATACTTCCATGAAATCACATGTATGCTTCTATATGATAAATCTTATGAGTCTATGAACATAATTCTTGATTTTTGTGCTATGTTTTATAAGATTTTCATAAATTTATTTTACCTCTTATGATGAATGAACTCATGTAACATGCTCATTCTGACCCTCTTTCCCTTTTCAAACCATATGCCACAATGAAAATGTAAGTATATTTCTAAGCATTCTTACCTGGCCTTATCTTCATCTCTGCAACTGTTCAAAATCAGACCTAAAACCTAGACCTAGTTTCTAGGCTGACACCTCTTATCCAGCAAAATTCAAAACAAAACCCTAAATCACTGAGCTTATGTCTACCCTAAGATATTTTCCTTTCTAGTCACCTCATTGATTTTGAAATTGACATCAAGAAATCCCTCTCTATTTTTGTAGGGCTAGCTACCAAATCTAAATATTGGTTCGAGGTTACCTCCTTCAGTCTCCATTCTCAGCCTTGGGAATGGAGGGAGTGATAACATTTTTGGCGTCGTTTCTAGGGAGCGAAGGTTAAATATTTCCCAGGATAGAACGATAAATATTAGATATGATTGCTAATGGTGAACAGTAGTTAGGCACAAGAAGGTTGTGCATATTTCACCTGGCCACTCCAGTGTTGAAGAATCCAAAAGATAAGAGTTTTCACAGCGACTCCACTTTTCAAAAACTGGTAGCTTGAAGAAATTCTTGGTGACTTTTGTTTTCAAGATGGATTCAACTGCAAGACTGAATGCCAGGTATGCTCCTATGGATCAGTCTCATATCCCTGGCTTTCCAAATCCTATGCCTCGTCTCGATTGGTTATCTTATCTTCCCGTGTTCAAAGCTGAAAAGAAAGATGATGTTGCCTTGCACTTGATGAAGTTTCATATGCATGTACGTAGAATTAAAGTTAAGTTTCCCGATGATTTCTTAATGAAGGTATTTACAGCTACTCTGGAAGACAAAGAAAGAAAATGGTATGAAAGGTTGAGACCATCTAGTATATGTTCTTTAAAGGATTTTCATTCAGATTTCTTTGAAAATTATAAAGAGTATTATCCATCTTTGTTGCTGGTACAAAATTTTTGTAATTATTTTGAGGGTTTCATTCAGTATCTTGAAAGTATTGATGAGGATCTAGAATTTATGGATGATGAGGATATTTTAGAGGCAATTTATGAATTCTCTTCTCAGGTTAGTTGTCGTGATGATCAAGAGGATTTGCAACATGTAGAAAACTTACAACCATCAACAATTTCTCTTTTAGCCGAAGATGAAATCAATCGAGAACTTGATGTAGATATCCATGTCCTTTCTCCAAAGATAAGTGAAAATTTGCAGCCAGTTCTCAGTTTTTGTGTGATCAAGGTGCAAGTAGTGAACTAATTCATGTAGACAATATTCCATAGTTCCAAGAAGATCATGTGTCAGAGATTGTTTTCCATCATAAAAAGCAAGATGAAAGTCTTCAAAAAGAATTATTTAATGAGACTATAGCAGAATTGTTTGATCCACAAAAGAACAGCCTCGGTATACATGATATGGCTATTATACTTGAAGGTTTCCATGAGGATTTTCTTACAAATAATGACAAACAAATTTTTGATACACAAGCTGCTTTCAAAAAAGTCTCGTTGTAGATTTGAATGATAAAAAATATTTATTTGTGCATAATGATATGATTGATCCTATTGAAACCTTTCATGAACATTCAAAGTCTTGTTTTGGAAATTATATGAAGGAAGATTTTGTTAACCAAGCTGCACTGATTCATTTTGATAATGATCATGAAGTTTCTAGGTCAAAATTTTAAAGGCATTTTGCATGATTTTGAAGGCCCTATTGCCAGTTTGTTGGAGCCATCTGGGAAGATGAATCTTCTTGTATTTATGAATCGTGAGCACATGTTCAGTGGACACTTTTAGTTGCCTATATTTTTTTTCTTCTTCCTACTCACAGAAAGTTTGAGCAAGATTCAAGTAACTAGCCATTTGCTGGATTGGTTACACTGGAGGGATCATATCACATGATTGTATATATATCTTCAATAGGTGGGTGGTTATCATCGGTATTTGAAGCCTGAGGAAAAGGCCCTAAGATCCTTATGGTCTATTGTAATAATTAAGTTCAATCAGTAGTCAATTTTTTGAGGCAAAGTCAGTTTTGTTTCAATTAGTCATTTGAGTGTCTAGTGTTTTATTTTTGACTCCATTTCCCAATGGATGAGGCTACCTGGTCTATCGTGTTATTGACACCTCCTAAAGGAGTTGTCATCCTCAGTTGGAGCCAATGTTAGTGTATGTCAGTCACCAGTGATCAAATGTACTCTTTCAAGGTTAGTTGATAGGGTCCCAGGTCAAATTTTATAGTTTCAAATAAGTTTTCAAATAATAATTGATCATTAGTTGTTGTCTAGGTTAGTGCTACTCCCTCCATTCACTCATGTTCATCATCAATAATCTCATTCAAGTATTCATTTAAGCTTCTATGGTCATGAATAAGTTAATATATGATCATCTAGGTCATGGTCTAGGATTACATTTGAGGTTTCATCATTTATTAATGTCATCAAAATCTACATGGGAGTCATGTCATCACCATTGTCACCATCATGGGAGTTAGAAAAATAGAAAATAAAGCCAAAGGAGGAATGAGAAGCGTCAACTCACCATTTCACAAGTTTCAAATGCTTCCAAGCTAGTAAGTAAACTCTCCTCAACTCTCTTTCAAGTGAATTTCTTCAGCAAAGGGTGGATTCCCTCTTCTAGGGTTTTCAACTACATTTTTGGTTTCACTGATGTTTGAGTTGATTTAGTTGGAAAACCATAGTTTAATAACCTAATAACCTTCAAACATAGCTCATACACCTTACCAAATCACTACATGTCATTCATACCTCTCATTGCTACCATTTTCACTCAAACCCTAATCCTACTACGCTTTTGCAGAGATAACTAGGTTAACTCTATGTTTTGATCTTTTTGCCTCTTTCCCATACCCATTTCAAATAATTTCACTTGAATTTTGTTGCTAACTCACCATCATACTTCCCCAATTTTTTAGGGATTTTTCCCTAACTCCCATCCCTCTCATCTTTGTACCTAAACTCACTACATCATTATCCCCTGTTTTCCTAATTTTCACTTTCCCTTTTCTTCACAACAATACAAGGTATTATTTTTCTTAGAAACATCATGGAAGGTGAGAGGAGAAAGTAAAATAAGGGAGGTAATCATTCCAGGTTTGAGCCAATTCATACCCATGGCATCATTTTCAGATTTTTGTGATCATTTGCTAGGGTTTACATTGCACACAGGGACAAACATACTTAAAATTTACTTTATGAATTAATGCAGATGAATTTGACAAAAGTGAACTATGTTTTTGTCAATCATAGACCAAAGAAAAAAAAGCCTCCCTCATTTTACGCGCATTCGTTATGATTTGAGATAAATGCCCAAAATACAGTTGCTCCAAGGCATTTTCTGCACTTTTAGACAGGTTGTCTTCAAGTAAAATTTTCAGGGGTTTTTTTTTTCTTGATGACTCCAATGTGTATCAGGCATCCTAATATTTCCAAACATACCACTTGAAGCCCAAAACTCCTCTGGGAAGACCTCCAAACTCCCTTTCAAATAGCACGTTATGCTTCTACTGAGAGCACACTACGCTTCTGCAAATTTTAGTGACCAACTTCAAACTTGGATTCTAAAAAAATGGGAAAGTATTTTTTATAATTGGAAGAGGTTTTTGTTCATAAGATACCAAGGAACAAAAACCTCTCTGAGTTTTTCAAAAAAATGGATAGAGAGATATTGATCCATATTTTAGCCCTATTTTGTAGAAATGTTTTGGAAAGTTTAGGATTTTTGGCAATTTCGATTGTACAGAAACGTCGAGCAGTCTTGCGACGCTTTTCCTTAGAGGCTCCAAATGAGGTTTTATCTACATGGTTGGATCGCTTTTGGAGTCTACATTCCGGATATGGTCTTGGTTTTTTAGGACACCCCCTAGTTTTGAAGGGAAAAAAAAACCCTATTTTTCATGCTTCTGCCACTCTTTTTCATTGTGCGCGACACTTCATGAGTAAGCTTGGAAAAATGGAATTATTGAAGGAATTTATTTTATTTTATTTTATTTATTTTTATTTTTTATTTATTATTATTATTTTTAAGTTATTTATTTATTTATATATATATATATATATTTTAATTTTTTTTTCAAGGTTGGGTTGGATAGAGGACATCCAGGGCTACCTTTCCCAATATTTAGATCAGTAGGAGGATGCCTAAAAGTTAGCTAAAAATGCCCTCTAAGTGGCGCGACGCTTCTGTGTGCTACACGACGCTTCTCTCTAGGATGCTTTTTGGACCAGTGTCATTCACAAATGGTCAAAATTTTGGGGTTAGAGTTGTCTCATGAGTTGTTTTATGGATAAGGAAGACTATTTATGCTCCTCATTGCTAAGGAATCTTGCAATTACTCAAGGAGACAAAGACTCCTAGTTATTAGCTAAATTTGGGAGGATTGTTTCTAACTTCCCTAAAAACTAGGAAATGATTCATAAGGTGCATTTATGAAGCGTTTTGGATCATATTTTGACCCAATGAGGTGGAATATTCTCTATTTTCTATATGTACTCCAAATCAAGTCATTTTAGAGGTTGGGTAGCTAATATTACAGTTGTGGAGCTTGTGTACAATCTTTTTCAGTGAAATCAAAGACATGTTGCAACTATAATTTTGGGCCTCCAGTGGTATGCTTATTAGAATTGTTGTTTCTCAGTAACACCATCAATTTGAATGTTTATACTTCCATGAAATCACATGTATGCTTCTATATGATAAATATTATGAGTTTATGAACATAATTCTTGCTTTCTGTGATCCATTTTATAAAATTCTCATAAATTTGTTTTACCTCTTCTGATGAATGAAATCATGTAACATGCTCATTCTGACTCTCTTTCTATTTTCAAACCATATAACACAATGAAAATTTAAGTATGTTTCTAAGTATACCTACCCGACCTCATCTTTTCTGCAATTGTTCATTTGAAATCAGACCTAAAACCTAGACCTAGTGCCTAGGCTCACACCTCCTATCCAGCAAAATTCAAAACAAAACCCTAAATCATTGAGCTTATATCTAGCCTAAGATATTTTTCTTTCCAGGCGCCTCATTTACTGTGAAATTGACATCAAGAGAGCCCTCTCTAGTTTGGTAGGGCTAGCTACCAAATCTAAAGATTGGTTGTGAGGTTACCTCCTTCCGTCTCCATTCTTAGCCTTGGGAAACAGAGGGAGTGATAGCATTTTTGGCGCCATTTTCGAGGTGCGAAGGTTAAATTTTTCCTAGGAAAGAACGAAAAATATTAGCTCTGATTGTTGATGGTGAACAATGGTTAGGCATAAGAAGGTTGTGCATCTTTCGCCTGGTGACTCCAGTGTTGATGAATCCAAAAGTTCAGAGTTTTCATTGCGATTCCACTGTTCAAAAACCAGTAGCTTGAAGAACTTCTCGGTGATTTCATTGTTTTCAAGGTGGATTCAAATCAACGAGGAATGCCAGGTGTGCTCCTATGGATCGGTATCATATCCCTGACTTTCCAAATCCTATGTCGTGTGTTGATTTGTTATCTTATCTTCCCATGTTCAAAGATGAAAATAAAGATAATGTTGCCTTGCACTTGATCAAGTTTCATATGCATGTACATAGACTTAAATTTAAGTTTCCTGGGGATTTCTTAATGAAGATATTTATGGCTACTATAGAAGACAAAGCAAGAACATCGTATGAATTGTTGATACCAGCTAGCATATGTTCTTTAAAGGATTTTCATTCAGTTTTCTTTGAAAATTATAAAGAGTATTATCCATATTTGATGCTGGTACAGAATTGTTGTGATCACTTTGAGGGTTTCATTTAGTATCTTGAAATTATTGGTGAGGAACTAGAATTTATGGATGATGAAGATATGTTAGAGGCACTTTATGAATTCTCTTCTCACGTTAGTTGTCATGATGATCAAGAGGATTTAAAACATGTAGAAAACTTACAACCATCAACAATTTCTATTTTAGTTGAAGATTAAATCAATCAAGAACTTTATGTAGATATCCATGTCCTTTCTCCAGAGATAAGTGAAAATTTGCAGCCAGTTTCTCAGTTTTGTGTGATCAAGGTGAAAATAGTGAACTAATTCAAGTAGACAGTATTCCACAGTTGCAAGAGGATCAGATGCCAGACATTGTTTTCCATCATAAAAAGAAATATGATTGTCTTCAAAAATAATTATTTAATAATACTACAACATAATTGTTTGATCCACAAAAGAGCAATCCCAATATACATGATATGGCTATTATACTTGAATATTGTCATGAGGATGTGTTTACAAATAATGACAAACAACTCTTTGATACACAAGCTGTTGTCCCAAAATGTCTCGATGTAGATTTGAATGAGCAAAAATCTTTGTTTGTGCATAATGATATTATTACTCCTACTGAGACCTTTCATGAATATTTAGAGTCTTGTTTTGGAAATGATATAAAGGAAGATTTATTTAACCAAGATGCACTCATTCATTTTGATAATGATCATGAAGTTCTGTGTGAAAATTTTAAAGGCCTTTTGCATGATTTTGAAGACCCTATTTCTAGTTTGTTGCCGCCATCTAGGAAAATGATCTTCTTGTATTAATGAATCATGAGCACATGTTCAGTGGACACTTTGAGTTTCCTATATTTTGTTTCTTCTGCCTCCTCAAGGAAAGTGTGAGTAGGATTCAAGTAAGTTGCCATTTGTTGGATTAGTTACAATAGAGGGATCATATTGCATGATTGTATATATATCTTCAGTAGGTGGGTGGTTATCATCAGGATTTGAAGCCCGAGGTGAAGGCCCTAGGATTCAAATGGTTTGCGGTCATAATTAAGTTCGGTCAGTAGTCTAGTTTTTGAATCAAAGTCAGTTTTTGTTTAAGTTAGTCATTTGAGTGTCTAGTGTTTTATTTTTTACTCCATTGCCCAATGGACGAGGCTACCTGATCTACGGTGTTCTTGACACCTCCTAAAGGAGCTTCCATCCCTAGCAGCAGTCGTTTTTAGTGTCTGTTAGTCACCAGTGATCAAATTTACTCTTTCAAAGTTAGTTGATAGGGTCTTAGATAAAATTTTATAGTTTTAAATAGGTTTTCAAATAAAATTTGATCATTGGTTGTTGTCTAGGTCAACGCTGATGGTCATGAATCAGTTAATATACCATCATTTAGGTCATGGTCTAGGTTTACATTTTAGGTGTCATCATTTGTTCATGTCATCAAAATCTACATGGGAGTCATGTCATCACCATTGTCACCATCATGGGAGTGAGAAAATTAGAAAATAAAGCCAAAGGAGCAACGAGAAAGGTCAAATCAGCATTTCACAAGTTTTAAATGCTTCCAAGTCAGTAAGTAAATGCTCCTCAACTCTCTTTCAACTGAATTTCTTCAGCAAATGGTGGATTCCCTCTTATAGGGTTTTCAACTACATTTTTTATTTCATTGATGTTTGGCTTGCTTCAATTGGAAAACCCTTAGTTTCATCACCTAATAACCTTCAAAAATAACTCATGCGCCTTACCAAATCACTACATATCATTCATACCTCTCATTGTTACCATTTTCACTCAAACCCTAATCCTACTATGCTTTTGCAAAGATAACTAGGTTAACTCTGTGTTTTGATCTTTTTGCCCTCTTTCCCATACCCATTTCCAAAATTTTCACTTTCATTGTGTTGCTGACTGACCATCCTACTTCCCCAAATTTTTAGGGATTTTTCCCTAACTCCAATCCCTCTCATCTATATCCCTAAACTCACTGCATCATTATACCCTGTTTTCCTAATTTTCACCTTCCCTTTTCTTCACAACACGCTAGGGTATTCTTTTTCTAAGAAAAAAAAAAAAAAACATGGAAGGTGAGAAGACAAAGTAAAATAATTGAGGTCATAAATCCATATTTGAGCCAACTCAGACCCATGGCATCATTTTCAGATTTTTTTTATTATTTGCTAGGGTTTACATTGCACACAGGGACATTTCTACTTAAAATTTACTTTATGAAGTTATGAAGATGAATTTAACAAAAGTGAAAGAGGTTTTTGTCAATAATATACTAAATAACAAAAACTCCTTCAGTTTATGCACATGTGTTATGATTTGAGATAAATTCCCAAAATACAGTTTATCCAGGTCATTTTTTGCACTTTTTGACAGGTTGTCTTCAAGTCAATTTTTCAGGGGTTTGGAGTGCTTGATGACTCCATTGTGTAGCATACATCCTAATATTTCCAACCATACAAATTGAAACCCAAAAATCCTCTGGGAAGACCTCTGAACTCCCTATCAAAGAGCACGCTCTGCTTCTACTGAGAGCACGCTACGCTTCTGCAAATTTTAGCGACCAACTTAAAACTTGGATTTGGAACAAATGGAAAAGTATTTTTGAAAAATGGAGGTGGTTTTTGTTCATAAAATACCAAGGAACAAAAACCTCTCTCGGAGTTTCAAAAAACTTTATGGTTAGAGAGATATTGATCCATCTTTGAGCTCTATGTTTGTAGAAAATTTTTGGAAATTTTTGGATTTTTAGCAATTTTGGCAATTTCGGTTGTACAGAAGTGTCATGCAGCTGCGAGACGCATTTCCTTAGAGGCTCCAAATGAGTTTTTATCTACATGGTTGGATTTATTTTGGATTCTAAATTCTATATATGGTCTTGGTTTTCCAGGACACCTCCTATTTTTGAATAAAAACTCAAAAAACACCCTATTTTTCATGCTTCTACCACTGTTTTTCCCTGTGCGCGACGCTTCTGGAGTAAGCTTGGAAAAATGGAGTTTTGAAGGTCTTGAAAGTGGGTTTTTGTCAGTTTAAAGGTTGGGTTTGATAGAGGACATATAGTGTTAACTTACCCAATCTTCAGATCAACAGGAGGATGCCCAAAATTTAGCTAAAAATGTCCTCCAAGTGGCGCGACGCTTCTACTGAAAAGTGCAATGCGTCTGTGTGCTACATGATGCTTCTGTCTTGGATGATTTTTGGACAGGTTTAATTCACAAATGGTCAAAATTTTGAGGTTACAGCTGTCTCATGAGTTTTTTTATGGCTAAGGAAGACTATTTATGCTCCTCATTGTTGAGGAATCTTGTAATTACTCAAGGAGACAAAGACTCCTAGTTATTAGCTAAATTTGGGGGGACTGTTTCTAACTTCCCTAAAAACTAGGAAATGACTCATAGAGTGCATTTATGAAGTGTTTTGGATCAGATTTTGACCCAATGAGGTGGCATCTTCTCTATTTTCTATATGTACTACAACTAAGGTCATTTTACGGGTTGAATAGTTTATATTGCAGTCGTGGATCTTATGTACAATCTTTTTCAGTGAAATCAAAGACATGTTGCAGCTATAATTTTGGGACTCCAGTGGTATGTTGATTAGCATTGTTATTTATCAGTAACACCATAAATTTGAATGTTTATACTTCCATGAAATCACATGTATGCTTCTATAAGATAAATATTATTAGTATATGAACATAATTCTTGCTTTTTGTGCTCTGTTTTATAATATTTTCATAAATTTGTTTTACCTCTTCTGATGAATGAACTCATGTAGCATGCTCATTCTGACTCCTTTCTATTTTCAAACCCTATACCAGAATGAAAATTTAAGTATGTTTCTAAGTATACCTACCTGGCCTCATCTTCATCTTTGTGGCTATTCATTTGAAATCGGACCTAAAACCTAGACCTAGTTCCTAGGTTGACACCTCCTATCCAGCAAAAATATATTAAAAAAAAAAAAAAAAAAAAAAACCCTAAATCACTAAGCTTATATCTAGCCTAAGATCTTTTCCTTTCTAGTCACCTCATTAACTGTGAAATTGGCGTCGAGAGATCCCTCTCTATTTTGGTAGGGCTAGCTACCAAATCTAAAGATTGGTTTGAGGTTGCCTCCTTTAGTCTCCTTTCTTAGCCTTGGGAAACAAAGGGAGTGATAACATCCTTAACAAAAAATATATCATACCTACCTTATGAATACAAACTTGTGATGCCATGTTTTCTTCATAAAGGTATCTTTGTTATCCTTTTTGCTATATTTTTTACTTTATTTTATTGCTCTTTTTATGGGACTAGCTTCTTCACGAGCTATTTTCTGCTATATTTGACAACTTTAATACTTCTTTGTTGCAAATATTCATAGTAGATAATCTTCTTATTGTATTTGTCTGTTGTCTGTATATGCTTATTTGCACTCTCTTTTAGAATGTATTTAAACGATTTCCAAGGCACTTCCATTGGAAGTTTATCCTTTCTTGAATGATTGATCGTTCCACAAAGAATCAGTATACGTGAATTGTTGATGTTTACACTCTTAGTGCCATATATGTTTGACTCACCCCATAATTGGTTTTTGCAATTATTGAAATGAATGTTTGATTGCCTTCATGATTTTGAGGATGCCGAGATACTTGATTCTGAAGTTGCTTTAGTAGGATAACCCTTTGGAGAATAAGTAAACAATCCTTTCTTTCAAGGCTTAGATGTTTGATTTTCTTGCCAGTGCACTCAGGTTGATTTGAACATTTGAAATGTTCTTTCGACTTCTTGAGACATTGATTTTATATCACTTTATTATGTCCATAGATTGTAGGTATTTTTTCTTATAGAAGATCAAATATTGTGTTGAAGACTCGATTTATTTTGGAATGATATTAGGTCATTTTAATGTCTTGAGAGATGTATTTCTTGAGATCAAATCTTGATATTTTTTGCCGATATTTTTTATCAAGCTCTCTTTTTGAATTCAGTCCTTGAGTATTTTTCAAGATTCATCCTCCTTTTGATGTCCCCCTTTAAGTTTATTTTCCTTATCTTTGTTCTTTAGTTCTTGATGATCTTCTACTGCTTCTATCCTTGAGTGAGGTTCCCAAGAGTGCTTTGTAGAATCCTTCTTTGAATGGAATAGGGTTTGAAGGTATTCTTCCTTCAAGATGGCAATGTAATATTTGACCTTGAAGATAAAAGTATCTTCTTCATGATTTGATGCCTTTGGTAATATTTTAGAACTTCGGTCCTTTGATGATTTTCCCTTACTTGACTTGTTACCTTAGCTCTGCTACCATGTTGATAAATCTGGGGGAAACAAGTGCAGGTGATTTATATTTTCTATGATGGATGTTTCTGATATATTTTTACTTCTTTAGATTAGCTTCTTCTTTTCCTTGATTATTATTATTGTTTTTCTTCATCAAACAACTATCAAATCATAAACAATAATGAGACAAAGGACACAAGATATAGGTGATCAACCAGGGCCAAAACCTCTCCAATCTTGAGAGGAAAACCCACACAATTATTATTCTTATAGAATCTTCAATTGAAGAATTCCAAGACCTGCACCCTTGACCAAAAAATCCTCCAAGACCCAGTAAAACCTTGCTTCAAGTCCCAACAATTTTTTTCTTGATGATGCTGTAATTTCTTCCTTCTTCTTTAACCCTTGGTCTTGCAACCCTTGTCTGAAATCTTCAGCCTCTCTTCCTAAAACTCTCAACCTCCTGTAGTTTACTATAATTCCACATGTGTGACAGAATTAGGGAAAATTTAGCCCTATTCCTTCTTCGATTGGCTTGTGCTAGTCTATTTGTGACTTCGGCATGTAATATAGACTCTTCCCTTGTTTTGTTTCAGCCTTGTTGAGAATATTGTTCCTTGGATTTGTTGCGGTGGGATAAAACCTAGCCTCCTTACATATGTGAATAGAATTATCCCAAAACAGTTGCAAAAATTACTTCACTCTTCCTTCTTCTTTGTCTTATCCTTCTTCACTTGATGTGAGACCCTTTCTTGCTTAATGATCAAACTTTTGTGGAGCTGAATGAATGCCCTTCAAAGTGGTTGACTAGCCTTGTATATATAGGCTTCTTGTCACATCAAATACGCCAACTTGTTGCATTTATTTTGACTTGGTCTTTGAGGGTTCCTTGACTCTATTATGACTCAAATAATTTTATTTTACAATGTGTAACATGCCCAAATGGGTATTCCGTACACGACAATGACTCTCTTCACTTTGCAGAATCAATGACAAATCCTAGAAGCTCTCAATGGTAGCTTGACCTAAAAATAAATTTCTCTTGAGCATGAAACCCATGCCTGAAGAACAATAATAATAAATTTATTCTATTTTTCTCTTTTCATTGAATACATAAAATCAACATTACATATGTCATATGAAGACCGAACCTAGTTACATAATTCAACACAAGCTTATCTCCAAGCGTTCTTCTCCAAACACCAAGTTTCTCTCCCGCTTTGACATCAAGGGAAAAGGGTTGAACCAAGTTGAATGAAGTACGTCCCTTGTAGTGTTGATTGTTGTAGGGATGATCTGTTGAATGAAATATGTCTACTGACCATGCTCCCCCTGAGCATATGTTGGACCTTCTAAAGATATACAATAAAAACACATGGATTTATGACTCAACTAAATATGACATTTACTATCACTAATGACTCATGATTACATCAGACACCCAACATATCTGGTTTACATATTTGACCCAACTTTACAAAAAATTCCCAAAATAATGGGATTACATGCATAACATGAATTTATCCCAATAGCCCATAAATGACTGAATTTTACAATGATTTACAACATGGGTGTTTTCATGACCTTTACGTAAAGAGACATATATGACACTTATAACCAAAAAAGGACCTCCAGCATGAGGTAGCAACATAGACAACAACATGAACATCCTCATCATCAATAAGCATATATTAGAAATGATATGAACTCATCATAAGCCCATCACTCAACAAGAAACAATCATAATTTCAACAATGCACTATTAGAATCGTAACAACTACTCCCCCTAAACCTGTGCCAACCATCAATTCTGATCATATCCATCTCAACAAATACATCAAGAACCATCTTAATAAAAACAACATAAGATCAAATTATATGAATCAATCATAATTTTTAAACATCATAAGGGTATCACAAACATACTATAACAAACCAATGTCATATCCAAACTGCCAATAATGAAATGATGAAAGAATAGAGGAAGCTCTCCCTGAATTTGTGCCGCTCCTTTTCTATTACTGAATAGTATATGTGATTGTCTAACTCAGAAACTGCGTATATACACGACTATCCTTCATACCATCTGGGTACATAAAGTAAACTATAGGAGTTTACAGCCACAACTCCCCCTGAACATGACATGCCTGTTAGAACAATTTGCAGAGTGAAGAGGCAAGAATCATTCCTAATTTTTGTCTGAGATATTCAAATGATTCATGTGGAAGTGGCTTTGTAATATGTTTTCAACTTGTTCCTTTTAAGGAACATATTACAGTTTGACCTTTTGATCAATCACCTGCTCTCTCAGAAAATGGTGTTTGATTGGAATGTGCTTAGTTTTTTAGTGCATGCCCCAATATTTTGAGATACTTATGGCACTAGTATTATCATAGAGAATAGGTACAAGTTGAGGACAAGTGACTTGAATATCTTGCAATGTTTGGATCATCCATAGAAGTTAAGTACAACAAGGTGCAACAACATATTCTGCCTCAGTATTAAATAAAGTGATAGAACCTTGTTTCTTACTGAACTAAGAAACTAAGTGAGGTCCCAAATAGAATGCTCCTCCACTAGTACTTTTGTGGTCATCAACATTACCTGCCCACTCTGCATTTGTGTAAGCATGAAGTGAAAAGTATACGTTTTTGGGATACCATAGACCAAAATCTTTAGGTCCTTTTAGATACTTGAATATTATCTTAACTACTTGGAGATGGGTTTCCTTAGGATTTGTTTGAAATTTTCCAACTATTCAAACTACATGCATACTTTCTGGCCTTGTACCTATAATACAGAGCAAGTTTCCAATCATATATTTGTATTATGGTTTATTAACTAAAGGAGAATCATCATTTTGAATAAGATTTCCTCCTGTTACCATAGGTGTGCATACATGATTCTAGTATTCCATTCCACATTTATTTAAAATTTGTTTGAGATACTTGGTTCGAGAAAGAAAAATACCATGTTTAGTTTGTTGGTCTTGAAGACTAAGAAAGTATGTTAGTTCACCAAGTAGAGACATTTCAAATTCTTGCTTCATAACTGAAGCAGATCCTTGACTCATAGATTCTAAATTGCTTCCAAATAAGATATCATCTGCATAAAATACTACTATCAAAAGTTTGTTCTCATCAAATTTGATATATAAATTGCTATCTGCAAATCCTTTTTCCAATCCTTGTTGTTGAAGATACATGTTAAGACGATAATACCATGCACGAGGAGCTTGTTTGAACCCATGCAATGCCTTAATAAGTCTGCAAACAATATTTTTATCATTGCCAAGAATGAATCCTTCAAGTTGTTCAATATAAAATTCTTCTTCTAGATCCCCATTCAAAAAGGAAAATTTAACATCTATTTGGTATATCTTAAAGTTATGAAAGCTAGAAAATGCAAGAAACATTCTTATGGCTTCAAGTATAGATATAGGAGAAAATGTCTCTTTAAATTCTATCCCTTCTTGTTGAGTATATCCTTTGCATACAAATCTTGCCTTGTTTTGAATTACTTCTCCATTTTCATTTATTTTGTTCTTAAACACCCACTTTGTTCCAATTACATTTTTATCATGAGGCCTTGGTACTAGTTCCCATGTATGGTTCTTTTCTATTTGATCATTTATTTGATCAAGTTCTTCATGCATTGCATTAACCCAACATTCATATTTTCTTGCTTGATTCACATTTTGAGGTTCAATAGTGGATAGTAAGGCTAAGTGACTAGAAGTTTGAGCAAGATTTCTTCTAGTTTGTATTCTTGCTTCCTTTTCACCTAGAATTTTAGATTTAGGGTGATTTTTCTGAACATACCTTAATGGTGTCTTTTATGATATATCATTTCCTTCTTGTGATGCTTCTCTTTCTCCTTCTCCTACAACCTTTTGGTTTGAAGTAGGGAGAGGTTCGTCATCTACTTGTGCTTCCCTTTTTGTAACTTTGGATGCTTCATCAATCACAACATATATGCATTCAACAATATTTTGAAGCATTTTCTTGTAACATTTATAGCCTTTGCTTCTAGAAGAGTGCCCAAGGAGTATTCCTTCATCAACTCTAGATTCAAGCTTTCCAATCTTATCATCATTTTTCTTTATGAAACATTTGCTTCCAAAAATTCTAAAATGTTTGACAATTAGAGACTTACAAAACCAGAGTTCATATGGAGTTTTATCATTGTATACTCATACATGAGCTTTGTTAAGTATATTCACGATTGTATGAGCTACTTCCCCCAGAAGGTGTGAGGTGTTCCTGACTCACCAAGCATGGCACGTGTCATTTGTTGAACTGTCGAGTTCATTCTTTCTACCACTCCATTTTTTTGAGGAGTTTTATCTAGGAAAAATTGCATTTTATGCCATGTTGTTCACAAAAATTAAAGAACTCATCTGATATAAACTCTTCTCCTCTATCAGATCTAAGACATTTGATTTTTAGATCTAATTCATTTTCTACCAAAGCCTTAAATACTTTAAACTTATAAAATGCCTCGTCTTTTTACTTTAGTAAACCAATCCAACACATTCTTGCAAAGTCATCAATGAATAATATGAAGTATTGTTCACCACAGAGAGTCTTCTTTCTCATAGGACCACATAAATTAGTGTGAAAATGTTCAACGGGTTTACTTGAAGTACCTTCTTTAGCTTTAAACTGAACTCTAGGTTGCTTTCCATATTGACATGATTTGCAAATGCTATTTTTAGGTGGAGAAATGTTGGGAAAGTCACGAACTGCACCCATCCTACTTGATTTGTATAATTGAGTAAATATGAGGTGCCCCAACCTTTCGTGCCAAAGCCAAATTTCTTTTGATTTGCTAAAAAATAAATGCTCTTTGTTTCCTTTTATGAAATAAAAATTACCTGGATTTCTTGTTCCCTTGATTATGATCTTACCTGTATACAAATTTCTTACCACACAATTATTTGATCTAAAAATAATTGCATGCCCTTGATCACACATTTGACTAACACTTAACAATTTATGTCTTAACCCATCAACAAAGAATACTTTCCCAACCTTGACCTTTTTCTTTAAAATCACGGATCATTTCCCTTTGTGTAATGTTTCAAATTTTATTTTCGTCCATAGTACATCCAAGGTGGATTTCCAGGACAGGGATGACCAAGCCATTAGAGTAGGTTCGTGTTATCAAGAGTTTCGATGGAGGTTTGAGAAGTTTTTACAAGATCTGATGGCATTCACTTGGCATATTTCATCATCAGCACAATTTGTCTTTCCTTTCGTCACATTTCGACAATTTTCAAAATTAGCATTAGTATGGAGCCTGAATTAATTAGTTATGCTCGAGGTGGTATTCCGAGAATGTTATTTGATGGAATACCTCAGTGTAATATCTCGTTGGAATCGGTATGCTCGAGGTGGTATTCCGAGAATGTTATTTGATGGAATACCTCAGTGTAATATCTCGTTGGAATCGGTATGAGGAGATCTCTAGGATGGGATGCTGAGAAGTGATTTATGGTGGCCAAAGAGAGTATTGTGGGCGATTTGCCATTTTCCTTAATTAAAAATGACTTTAATTAGTCATTTAATTAAAGGAAAATTAATTAATTGGAGAAAAAGGCCCAAAAGTGACTTAAGTGAAATATAATTAAATTAAAAGTCACTAAGATAAAGTCCATGGAGAATCTTCTAGAATAATAAAAAAATAATATGCTTCTAGAGGCTTGGAGATCTATCCATCAAATCTATAAAAAGGAGAAGATAAGGTCATTAGGGACATCTTGGATGTTTGTGTGAGAGGTTTGAGAACTTGGATTCTCTACTTTAGTAGTAGGCCCAAGACGGAAACCCTTGGGTGATTTAGTAAGAGTGGGTGAGCACCCGTCTCTTCCCTCGGTGGATCCATTCAAGATTCACAGGTTGTCATGATTGATTTATGTTTTCATTTTGGAGGTTAGCATCAACATTATAGCATATCTTGGAGGGTTGTTTCCAACTATTGTTTTGGCATATATTTCTATATAATAAAGATGGATTTTGTTGTTGTTACTGCATATCTCATTGTTTCTCATATTGTGATATTTTAATGAGATTATCGTATGATTTCCGGGTTTACTATTTCTATCACATTTCTGGCGTTTTGGTTGTGTTCTTAGTGAAATTGTGCAAAGTTAAAGCCCTTGTGAAATTTTAATGAAAAATCCAGAAAGGGATATTACAATGGTATCAGAGCTGATGATCTTTATAGCCTGAGGGTTTACTTTCCAAAGTACCAGAAAATCCAAGTTCAAGGGTTTTATTGCATGTCAACTTCAGAAAAATACTGAAGGTTCAAATACAAATTATTCAATGGTTTTTACTTTGAAGACGCCAAATTTTTAAGAGCTTCAGTCTTGGCTCAACCTGCGGGTTTTTCAGTTTCCAATTGCAGTGATTATTCTTGGTTGATTTCAAAGTTTAGGTGGAGAAAGGTTCATTATCTTGATGAAGATATGTGAACCTAAGTTTCATTGGCTTGCTAAAGCTATAGGCAAACCTCCAAGGCTGAGTTTGTCAACATATCTCAGGAGTAGTGTGACAGTCACTGGGTCAGCGCAAAGGAGGAGAGGTTGGGCATATTTTTGGGAGAGTGCCTCATTCATTTTCGCCATTGTTGATGGGAGTGATAAGGAAAGTACCATGGGAGTTATTTGTTGTAATATTGAAGGGTTGTGTAGCATTTGCTGGTGATTCTGCAGACATTGTGTTTCAGCAGCTACTGGGAGAGTGTAGGACCTAGGGGAGGTCATTTTTGGAGGGTCGTGATCAGGCCAAACCATTTCTGGGTTTTAGTCAAATTGGATTGAAGATTCTGGGAGTAATTTTTGAGAATTTTCTGAGTACCGGATGTGGATTTTTTGGCCAATCCATTGCAGCAGCTAGTGCAAAATTGCTGTTGGAGAGTGTAGGGCCTTAGGGGTCGATTTTGGAAGGTCAAAACCAAGCCAAATTTTTTTTGGGGTTTTCTTGGCTTTGAGAAAGGATCACCTTCCCAAATTCATAGAATTTTCTGAGCACTTTTCAGTGGGAAAATCTAGTGCCGAAGTCAGCCAGCAATTGTAGAAACTGGGAGACAACGCAGTATTCAGAGTAGCAGTTTGTTGTAGCAATTGTATCATTTGTTATTGCTCAATTGAGATTGGAATATTTCCTTGTGTAATCCCATATTGAGTGTTTCATCTCTGATGAACCGAACACCATCAACAGTTATCCAAGCCTAGGACTATCGAGAACTAGTTTTTGAAGCTGTAGCTGGTCGCTCGGATCATTTTGCTGGAGATGATTATTGAAATTTTTCAGGGCAACATATATACCAGGTGTTATCCTTCTATAATTTTCTTTTAATAAAGCAAATGTCCTGTAAATTCTGAGTTGTATATGTAGCTTGTATTTATTGTCATGACTTGCAGAATTTATTAAAAAACATGTAATAAGTTCTATTGGCTATAGATCTATCCGCCAAAGGTTTAATAGGAGGGTCGTGAGCCTTGACATTGGTGAGAGAGAGTTTAGCTATTTGGGAAATGTTTGATGGTGATTTTCTATGGTTGAATATCTTGTTTGTATGTTGGGTATGATGAGCATATTTTTGAGTTGGATATGAATGTTTGGAGTCTACTGGTCATGTCACTATTTGTCACAGTCTTGTATGAGTCAAGTATTACTGTATTGTTGTTAGAGTCCTACATAAGTCAGCTGATGTACTAAAACATGGATGACACATTCATAAATAATCTTAATAAATTGGCAATAACAATTGATAGAACCTTTTCCAAATAAATAATTTCTATGCTACAACAAGGACCACCCCAGGAAGAACATGAATTGGGACATAAAATCTTCAAATTTCGGATAGAATTGAGATGTATGGGGGTTACACCCAAAGCCCTTCTCAAACCAGAAGATCTTAATTCACTCATTTCCAAGGTGGATCAGTCGGATGGGGAGAGCTTGATTTGGGTTCTAAAACCAACCATGCTTTCCTTAGCAAAATCAAAGTATTTGGAGCACCTTGTATGGGAGTCAAACTTCTATTTACATCGTGTATTAGTAGTATCATGGTTCTAACTGCACCTATACCTCCTTACAGTGATAAAATTATGAGGAGAGACTTCAGGTTGATAGTGGATACCCTGCAAGATTTGGATAACAGTGAGGGCCCTACCTTCAGGAAGAGGCTAGAGATTCTAGAAGTCATGACATTGGTTAGAGTTTATGACCTCATCTTCGAGCTGGAGTGTGATGACTTGATCTTACAAATGTTCCAATGTTCTTCAAAATTAGGAAACATCATCCTCACATGGTCTTAGATCACATGCATTCCATTTTTTCATCATGTATAAGGGGCCGTGATGCCATTTTCCGAGTGTTGCAGACTAGATTGTTGAGAATTTGGAAGAGAGAGCAGTTGGTCTCACATGTTGCTTATGAGCTAGCTGAAAGGCTGGTTGAGCAGAACATTGGGCTAGTCAAGATACATTTTACCAGGGAGGAGCTTCTCCAATTTGGTGGGTCGAGTAGCACAAATGAGTCGAGGAGGAAGGCATTTTGCTTCATCTACAAAGAACCTTGGGGGCATGATCACTCATGCCTGAGAGATGCAAATGAGGTAGCAGAGGTAGATCAGGAGGACATTCCTTCTGTATGTTAGGATGAGGAATTTTATTTGGATGAGTCCATGGGGTTGTATGAGGATGCTTCTGAGGTGCATGAGCAGTCATGTGGAGTTTATGACAGTAGGCCAGATTAATATTCCTGTGTGCATGGTGACCAGTCGGGGGGATCTAAGGGAGATATTCAAGATGATAAGTCACCTATGATGATTTAGCATGAGCATCATATGGTGGATCATGAGTCAGCTGAGGAGGAGGATATGCACAGTATGCAAGATGATCCTTTTGTGGAGGGCCAGTCAGAGGATCACATTGAGCTTGTGATGGAGGAGGATGATCGGCCACCCTTAGGGTTAGTCATTAATGAGGAGGAGACAGATGGACAGACGACTAGTAGTATGGCAGTATTAATAGGCACTTATCCTGAGGAGGTATTGGAGTATGGCAGGACAACGTGCAGAGGATTTATGGGTTAAAGGAGCGTGGAGTTTCCTATCCGGCGAGGGAGACAACAGTGCATCCATCTTTGGGTCTACCCATTGATGAGGTGCAAACACAGGTAATGCCCGCCAACACAACCGCAACATTTTCATGCAGCAACCCTCTCCAAGGGTATATAGACCAGGCTTGCAACATAGCTTGCCCACTTTTGTCCATTATAGGGAGAGGGGTAGGATTTCTTGGACTGATTCTCCTGGTTTATAGGGCAGAGTGTTGGGAGTCGAGCATGGACCATTATCAACTTAATAGACTTATCACTTACACATGTTTCCATATGTTGGATTGGTGGGATATCATGAGATGGTCTCCTATTGATGGAGTATCATTCTTAGTTTCGAGTACATTTCGGCAGGAGCACTTAGATAAGAGAGTTGTTGCATGTTTCAGTGAGCCATGGATTGTCGGTCGACAGTCCATCAGTATTTCAATAGCACTAGCCTAGCATCAACAGTACATGATTGACCTCGGCCTAGGCCACAGGTTGGATTAGAAAGAGTTGTTGAGTTGGTATTCGCTTCATGGAGTAGTAGCTGTAGCCAGAGATAGTGTGAAATCTGAGCCATGGGACTTGGGCGATGATTGGCCATGGTGACATTGGGATCTAGGAGTTTTGGTTGATGATAGGTACAATGAGAGATCCATTTGGGATCCAGGCATTGAGGGGTTTGTTTCTGGTGGCTTGACACAGAGACATAGCAACACCCAGTGGTTGGTATGTGATCCGGGCATTAGGTCTTAGTTGCATCAGACCAATAGGGTGGTCCACATATTTGGATTGCTTGAGGGCAAGAAATCTTGGGGCGGAGGATTTTTAATGTTCCAAATTTTATTTTCCTCCATAGTATATCCAGGGTGGATTTCCAGGACAGGGGACGACCAGGCCATTAGAGCATGTTTGTGTTATCAGGAGTTTCGAGGGAGTTTTGAGAGTTTTTACGGGATCTGATGGCATTCTCTTGGCATATTTCATCATCATCACAATTTGTCTTTCATTCTGTCACATTCTAACAACTTTCAAAATTAATATTATCATGGAGCTTGAATTAATTATTTATGCTCGAGGTGGTATCCCGAGAAGATTATTTGATGGAACAACTCAATGCAATAGCTCGTTGGAAACAGAATGAGGAGACATTCAGGGTGGGATGCTGAGAAGTGATTTATAGTGGCCAGAGAGTGTACCGTGGGTGATTTAATATTTTCCTTAATTAAAAAATGACTTTAATTAGTCATTTAATTAAAGGAAAAATAATTAATTGGAGAAAAATGCCCAAAATTGACTTAAGTGAAATAGAATTAAATTAAAAGTCACTAAGATAAAGTCCATGGAGAATATTATAGAATAATAAATAAATAATAAAATAAGATGCTTCTAGAGGCTTGGAGATCTCTCCGTCAAATCTATAAAAGGAGAAGCAGAGGTCATTTGGGACATCTTTTTTTGGATCATTGTTTGTGTGAGAGGTTTGAGAGCTTGGATTCTCTACTTCAGTAGTAGCCCCAGGACGGAAACCCTCAGGTGATTTAGTGAGAGTGGGCGAGCACCCATCTCTTCCATTGGTGGATCCATTCAAGATTCACAGGTTGCTATGGTTGATTTCTTGCTTTAATTTTGGAGGTTAGCATCAACATTATAGCATATCTTTGAGGGTTGTTTCCAGCTATTGTATTGACATATATTTCTATATAATAAAGCTAGATTTTATTGTTGTTGCTGCATATCTCATTGTTTATGATATTGTGATATTTTAATTATATTTTCGTATGATTTATGGGTTTACTATTTCTATCAAATTTATGGTGTTCTGGTTGTGTTCTTGGTGAAATTGTGCAAAGTTAAAACCCTCATGAAATTTTAATGAAACTTTCCAAAAGGGATATTACACTTTGATAGCAGCAAGGGATTTATTACCAAGAGTCACATTCTTTTCTTTCTTAATTTCAATAAAAGAAACAAAATTATCTTTGTCAGTTGTCATATGCTTTGAACATACGATGTCGATGTACCATAGATTATCTTGATCTTTTGCAAACAATGCTAGAACACAATTTTTAGAGGCGAGATTTTTCTTTTTCCATACCTTGGGTGGTATTGTCTTCTATTCAAGTTGATAAGATGCCTTTAACTTGCTTTTGCATTCAGTTTCTTCATCACCAAAGTTATTGCAAATAGAATATTCAATTTCATTATGAAAAAGGCGAGAAAACATTATAAGAAGATTTATTTGTCCTGATTGCATTATGTTGTTTTCTTGCTTCTCTAGTCATAATTGTTTTATAAGCAACAAAATGAACTGCTTTATGACCAAAAGTGTGACAATTAAAGCATTGACCATTGAAGTAAGAATACATGTGAGTGTAATACCTTCTTAAGTAGATTGCCTTTTGTTCATGGTAAGGTTGTTTTGCATTTGAAGGATTTGATCCTTCATTCTTTTGCCGAGTTCTATAATTCTGATGACTACTTCCTTTTACTGCATTGACATAGCTTATTGCACATGTTTCAAAAGATTTCATAGGTTTTGATGTTTCACCATTTGGGTTGTATCCAAGACCTATCTTGATTAGAGGAGAGCATTGCACTTTAATGATATCTTCTAATGTTTCAGATCCTTTAGAAAATCTAATATTTAGAGCCTTTGTTTTCTCAAGTTCCTTTCTTAGACCCACAATTTCAAGTTCTGAATTTTCACAGTGCCTTTCCATTTCTGGAACTTGCATTTTCAAACCTTCTTCTAAATAGATTTTTAGCTCAGTTATTTCTCCAACAAGGGTGTTTTCCTTATACATACTGATTTCCTTTTCTTGATCCTTGTTTATAACCCTAAGTCTATCGATTTATTCTAGAGCATCCATAAAGACACCATCAGATTCATCTACACATTGTTCTTCAAATGCCATAAGTAACATACAATCTTGATCTGATTCATCATCCTCATTATTGAAAGAACATTCACTATCAATTTATTCTAGAGCATCCATAAAGACATAATTAGATTCATCTAAACATTGTTCTTCAAGTGCGATAAATAACAAATAATCCTGATTTGATTCATCATCCTCATTATTTGAAGAGTATTCACTATCTTCATGAGTATAAAGAAAAAAATTGTTAACAAAATTTCTTGTAATGTTCCTCTTTGTAACATTCTTCCCTTTCTCATGGTTTTCTTTATAAGGAAATTTAGCGGCATATTGTCCTACTCTTCCATAGGAAAAACATTTAAAAGGAAGTTTACCTTTAAACCTACCAGTTCCTACTTGGAATTTGTTTATAAAATTTTCTTCTTCTTCGTTTGAAATGTAACCTATTTCCTTAGGCTCTTCCTTTTCCTTCCTTTTGTTTGTAGCTTTCAATGTTGCTTCTCTAATATCTGATGAACCCCATTTTCTCATATAATAGATTGTTAAAATCCCATGGAGTTGTTCAATAGTAAATTTCTCCAAATCCCGCATTTCTTCAATGGCGGAGACTTTGGAATCAATCTTTGAGGTTAGAGATCTTAGATTTTTTTCAACAACAATAGAATCCTTTATTTCATCAACAAGATTTTTCATTGAGTTATTGATCTCATCTACCCTAAGGAAAAAACTTGTAATACTTTTGTTAGTGTCAGAATATGCATTCTGCCATCAATGATCAATATCATCCCTTCATTTTTCATTTTAGGTGTCTCATTTTGAAATTTTTGTATCATTCCATTAGGTCATGCTAAAAATTGTTTCACTGATGGTAGCCTCCCACAATAAAACTTCACTCTCCCTCAGAGATTCACATTGCTGACTCACTTCCATGTCTTCTTGACCATAATAACACCTATGAAAAGCTCATTTCACCATGTCTTATCTCAGTTAAAAGTCAACCATGGAAATCAGGTTTCAAAGTCTCATTAGGTCATTAGGATTTTGTCTTTCAAGGTCCAAAATGCATTATTCCATGATCCAGATTTATGCAGGAACGCAACAGAATAAACACATAACCATAAATACAGAGATGCAGCGGAAATAACACTTCATTTCATTAATATCAAAGAACTAAAATTTGCTTACAGACAGAATGAGACAAAACCAACTGGGCTGCGGCGCTGTCAGAAGAATGTGGCGGCTACGGAGCCTACGGCTGGCGTTACAATGAGGCTCGAGGGCCTATTTTTTATTGAGAAACAATGGAGAACCCTAAACATCCCAAAAACCTAACCCTAGGAGATGAAGCGCCAAAACTATGGGCCCCGTTTGGGTAAATTGGTGTTTCAACTTCCCAGGGACGTAACTTTGGCATACTATCTCCGTTTGACGCACATGATACATCATTAGAAAGCTCTATCCGAGGACTACAGCTTTCGGGGCAAATTTGATGAGGTAAATTTACAAGCTGGTAAACGATACTTAAAAAACGTGATTTTAGGGCCTCAAAACGGCTCCGGAAGTTCAGGACCCGAAAAACTGCTAAAAATAGTAAGTTATGCCGAAACTGAAAAACTGAAAGAGACAATGGTGGGGGGCCAAGTGGAATAGGTGGGTGGCCACCAATATCCACCTGGATCATTCCATCTCAATGAAGTCAGCAAATACAAGAGAGTGACTCAATGAAATTTTATTCTCATCTAGAGAAGATCATCACTATGTAAATATCATGTTTTCTAAGTTGTAATATTGATTTCATATGATTTTCATATCAAAATGTCATTTTTATATGAAATTGAAAATGTAATTTATTTTTTATTTTCAAATGTAATTTTATGTTTTCTATTTGTAATAAATCATTCCCTAGCTTCCAACTCAAGCATTCATGCCAAACTGAAGGAAAGAAAAGCCAAAACTCCATCAGCTGATCAACCTGCAAAACAAAAAGTCAGATGTCAAAGAGCATCAGTGTGAAAGTTTGAAAAATGAAAAGTGAACATAAGGAAAGTGGGTTTTTTTTAAAGTTATAAATCAAGTCCTCTAGATTATAAAAGCCCTCAACACTTCAAGACAAAGCCCATTTGTCTCATTCATCCTCAGCAAAACTCAGCAAGAGAGATATTTTGAATTTCAGAGTATAACTGGGCAAATTGGAGCTGGTCGCTACGTGTTCAGCAGGTCGCTACGCGTTCAGTAGAGACACTACGTGTTCAGTAGGTCATTGTGCGTTTGGACGAAGTTTCCAGTGCAAATTTTGAACTGGCGCTGCACGTTCTCCCGGTTGCTGCGCGTTCAGGAGGGACGCTGCACGTTCAATCAGCAAGTGTGAGAAAACCTCTTTTAGCTTGCCACTCCACCAAATGATGCTCAATATCTGCACAAGGGTTCTCAAAGATTCATTCACCAGTAAGTAATCAAGCCACCCTCTTTTTGATGTATGGTTGTGCTTCAAGTCAAATTCAAACCTATTTCTAAAGCAATAAACCCTAATCCTTATTAAAACCTAATTCACTCCCTAAACCCAATCCCTAACTATTATAGACTTTCCCTCACATTCCTAAAAGCATTTTCCCTTTTCCTTATCTCCATTCCCTAAACAATCTCACCCCTAATAGCCCTAAGTCCTAGGGTTTTCACTAACCTAGGCTCCCTTCACATTCCCATTTCCTTCATTTCCAAACATTTCCCTTCACTTCAAATTTCTCCATTTCATTCCATCATCCTTAGGGTTTTTGACACCAACCATGGTTGAAGAGCATAATAGAAGTTCTAGTGAGGAAGAGGTACAAAAGAGAAAGCCATATAAGAAGGGAGGGAAAGTCATCGGACATGAACCAACAACTACTAGAGAGCGTATGGCATCTCCCCTCACTATGTCATGCTTTAAGCATGTAGGTTGTTTTGAATTTTGTGAAAAAGTGCAAAGAACCCAGTACCATCCCACGTTGACAAGATTTTTCATTTCTAATCTTCATGACAAACAGGTCACCCTTGCCGGGATCAATTTCACTATGTCCACTGACAATATTGCAGCTGCTACAAGGATCCCAAATGTAGGGTAAAGATGGTTTAAACAAGGAAATCTCAATCATTATTATTATGAGCCATATCTTAAATTGAGGTACAAGAATGAAAAAAAAGATTATTTTTCCTTTCTCCAACCTCCTTGACATATATGTCCCCATGATGAAAATCATCATGAAATACTTCACCTGTGAGGGAAGGTTTTCTAGGCTCTATTCCTATCATATTCGACTCCTCATGCACTTCACTAGAGTCAGAATGCTTCATATACCCTATTATCTCTACCAGAGCATTAATAAGATGGAATTTATTGCCCAAAAGAGAAATTATAATCATCAAATGCAGAGTCTCTTTCACCACTCCCTCATCAAAATCATAGTCATGCATCAACTTGATCAGTTAAACATTCCATGGGACACCTTTATATCCAATGAGATTTTCACTACCCCACCTATTTAGCATGGCCAAAATGCACCTTCATCATCTCATCCTCCCTCATCTATCCCTCCATCTCAGCCTTCTATTCATACAACATTACTAGATCAGTTCCCTTCACCTCATTCACCTCACATTGACCCTTCTTCTTCACCTTTTTATAACCCTTCATCATCATCACATCATGATTCTGAGTCATCAAGCAGTGACGAGGACATTGAGGCAAAATGGGCTAGTTTGGCTGAGGTTGAGCATGCCCAAAACTTACCAGAGAGTCTATAGGCATGTGTTTGCCTCACTTGGAGTGAAAGGGGCCATGCCTTCTTCATCAACGCAACAGGTAGATAAAGGTAAGGAATAGTCGATGGAGCCAGTCATTCATGATGAGGAGGACAATCATGAGACAGAGCAAGAATTTCAGTTAATTGACCTAGGTGAGGAAGATGAGGAAAAAATCACCAATGCAATAATTAAAGGTAAAGAGGCTGAGATTAGTGAGCTCCAATCTAATCTCGAGAGGGCTAAGTATGTGATTCACTTCCTTGAGCATGAAAATCAGCAGCTGAAAACCAAACAGGTCATCAATGAGGTGAAATGCATCAAAACACAAAAAGAGGTAGAAAGGCTAAAACCTTGCTTGAGGAAACATTGGAAAAGTTTGTTGAGCTTGATGATGATGAGGATTAGCCTCTAAGACATAGACCTAGGACTAGAGGGCTGAAAAGAGATCTAGCCCTAGAGAGACAAAGGGAAGCTGATCTAGCAGACCAGCTTACACTAAATGAACAACTTGCCCTATAAATAAGCAAAAACAGGGAACCATGGCTTGATAGAGCCAATTTACATTTGGATAAGTTGCTATATAATTCCAACAAGGACAATTAATTGTTGAGGACAAGGGTCAATCTTCATGCCCGGAAAGAGAAAATTGCATTGGCCAAGCTCAAAAGAGCCAATGCTAAAATTGAAGATTTGACCAAGCAAGAAGAGAAAGAGAAGTTAGACATACTTTCTCAGGTGTCACTCCATGCCTCAAAAACTTGATCAACAAGTACCTTAACATTTTTGACAAAATTTTGGCAAATTTAGCATTTTATACATTTCTGTGTTTTTAAGGATATTTTTCACACATAAAATTTGTTAAACGCATAGCCCCCTGGACGCTACGATATTTTTTGGAGCATATAATGGAAAAATGGCCACCACCAATAGATTTTTAATGATGAGGACATCAACCCTATGAAGTTTCAGAGTTTTGGAGGAGAACTGGTCCATCAAAAAGTCAAAAAAACCATCAAAAATTCATGTTTCTGCCTCAAAATATGCCTGGTCGCTATGTGTTTACTAGTCTTTGGAGAAGTGATTTTTGACATGGAAAATAGGCATAATTTTGAAAAATGGAGGTATTTCTGGAAAGAAAACTCAAAGGGCTTTCCAACGAGCCATCATGGAGCCAATTTGGACACCTGCAACACAGTAAAAAACAACTTGCAAGTTGAGGTTAAATGGCATTGTGCGTTTAACAATTGATTGATTTTTTTCTGAGTTTTTCTATAGATTTGAATGTTACCTTGGGGAATCATGTTTTTACCTCATGTAATTGATGATGTAAATGTAATTATCATGTTTTTACTATTACCTAGGTTAAATACATTAGGTTAAAACTCATGATGAGGTGTAATGAATCAGTTTGCAAAAAGTTAGGGTTGAGTCACTTTGACCACCCTACACTCTAGGTTTCAGTTCAGACTTTAGTGGATCGACTCCTCCTCCCATGGATTCGAACCCTGAGGTTGGGAGAGGTTGTTTGAGGCCTATATCATGTCATTTTTTACTCATTTTCAAAAGTTTTAATAGTTGGAATCAGAATGATTTTGCTAGTTGATCAAGGGAACTTGTACTCAGTTTTGGCCAAGCTAATAAAGAGGAGTTGCAGCTACATTTATGGGATACCTGTGGTATTGAATGTTTTTCATTGTTTATTCTTCAGTCACATATGTTTGAATGTGTTTTCAACCCTAGAGACAACCTTGAGTTGTGAAAGACCAGTGCCTAGGACATCTTATATAGCAAGGAGCATATGATATAACATAGGAAGCTATCAGAGAAAGGCTCTCATGCTATCTTTTGTAAACAGGAAGGTTAATTTTGAATGGGACCAAAACCTTCAGAAACTTGACACAGGGAAAGCAAAATTGCAAAGGCAAGATGTGAAGCTCTAATACAAATGTGTCAGACAATTCAAAGGCAGCTTACTGTAAAGAGGGTTGGGTTCTAAAATACCTCACAGAGATGAATTATCAGAAGATGTTCACTGCGTGTGAAAGATTGAGATAATACTAACTGTCATTGAGATGATATCCAGGAACAAATATCGACATGTAATGGGCTTACAAAATTAAGAATCCATACATGACAATAGCGCTTTAAAAATAACATCCCATAGAAGCTAATATAGCAGAAGTATGGTTGAAGTGGAAAATGAAACACTATATCACACCTGAGCCATATTTAAAGCGCTTGACAAGTTTTAGCATGAGTATCAATTAGGATAAATTCATACCAAAACCAGTGAGCCACTCGCATTCCAGAACATGATACCAGAGAAATGGATGAAAACAAGATGAGCAATTAAACTATCACATATAGGAGAAAGTTACGAACTGTGAAGCATAAAGGCTAGAATCCTCATTAAAGATAGAACTCCTCATCACTGAAACCCAACGAGCTCTTTGCATTCATATAAGAGTTCAACAAAAATGTATACAAAAATTCTCTCACCACATGTTTTTCTGAAAATCTGGAACCTGGTTCATCTCTGCTGACTATCTGCTGTAGGTTCGGGCATTGCTAAATTTACTTTATAGTATGGCTGAGGGGTCTTTGTCAGGTCAATATCTGACCTCTGATGTTTCTTTGGAGTCCTTTCTGGCTGTAAATCTCTCTATTCTGCCTTCTGGAATTGGTGAACTAGATAGAAAGTCCGCAGGCCTCCATACTCCATAACTGCTAGTTCTGACAGTCTTTAAGAAGCTTCTGTCAGTGTAATTAACTGTTTTTGGGCTCGAGGAGGCATGGAGGCTTTAGTGGGAAGGTGTACTGTTTGAAGAAAAATGTCCCGCAGATATTCAAACACAGATATGACTGTTACGTGTGCTCTTTAGTCTTCCAACTGCGTCCTTTCCTTTTGAACAAGGATTAAAGCGTTTAATCTTCAATAATAGGCTTTAATCTTTCTGATCTGTCTCTGCTGTTACTCTGACCGCTGCTGTAATAACCCCTCTACGTTTCGAATCATAGTGACTGTGATTATGGAACCTATAGTGAATTCATCACTTCTGTAACAACCCTGCACAATACGATAAACTCATTAAGAAATCCAGGGAGTGGCGGAAGGGATGCTGTGAAGACCTGGAGGAATGGTGAAAACGGGAGAAGAAATGATAATTAGTGTAAATGCCGGAGTTTAAGTCCCGGGAAAATACAAAGGAAATGGATCGAATGAATGGAATTAGGCCTTTGGTGGTGGGACCCGGTTAAGGCGAAGGGCGATTTAATGCGAGCCGTCTGATCTCAGGAGAAGATCAACGGTTGGGATCATCTGATGGAGTTAATGGGGACATCCGATGAAGAAAAATGGTGAAATGTGTGATACATTGTGGGCCGTAGATCTGGATCAAATGGATGGTCATGATTGGATCGGTGGATCGCAATCGGAAGGGACGGAGGGTAACACTTTTAGAACTTGCGATTGGCGATGCGCGATTGAGTGCCAGCCGTCCGATCTGGAACAAGATCGACGACGGAGATTGAATCGGCGAGGAGGGAGGTTGATGCGATGAGCGGGAGCGATGAGATCTAGACCGTTGGATCTTTGAGAGGTCAACAGATGCGATTGGATCGGAGGATCACGGTCGGAGGAAACGGGAAGCGGTGCATTAAAATTTTCCAATTGCGATTGGAGTGATGCGATAGTTGTCGGATCCATAGATAGATCGACGGTTGATATGTAATCGGAGGGGTTGAAGGATCAGGGAGATGGGCACGCGCAAGACAAGCGCTAGCCGTCAGATCTTTAAAATATCGACGGTGGAGATTGCTTCAAAGGGCCGACAGACTTAACACAATTGCATCGAAACTTTCATGGTTTACAAAGGAAAAAGATGTTCCGCTTCGATTCTCTGATGCGATTAGTGCCCAGGCCTTAAGCACTTGGTCTTGGGAACAAAGCATATGGGGAAGTGGTTAAGGGGGATGGCCCAAAAGGGGCTAAGCCTCATATGTAAAAAGAATGGTTTTTTGGCCTATTTTTAATGCATTTTAAGGCCAAAAAGGGGTAACGGTAGGGAGGAAAAGGGGGTTATTAAGCCAAACAAAGGGTATTTGTGAAGTTTAAAGGGGAAATAGGATGATTTTGAAGGGAAATAAGGGAATTAGAAGGGGAGACAATGGAATGAAAACAAAGGTTTAAAAGGTGTGAAATAGGGGGAAAAGAGGATTTTTGGGCATTCTTCTTCACAAACAGAGAGGCTTCAAAACTGGGAACAGCAGTGAATGTTAACCATATGATCAACATTGGCTCCACCTGGGGATGACACGTTCATCCTTGGGCGTGTCGAGAACTTCGCAGACCACCTGTTAATCTTCTGGGTGCATTTGGACTTACAGACCCTTTACATCATCAATTTTTTTTTTTTCAAACAGGAAAATAAACCTATTCTACTTCTACCCTTATTAATCCATGAGACCAGATTAGACTGTTGGCCTCATAGTTTCTCTACCTAAACTACTATCTGCTAGGATTAAACTGTCTAGCAGGTTTCTTCTCTACCTTCTAAGACAGAAATTGAAAAAAAGTCAAGCCATGATTAGACTGTCTGGCTTGCTGGGCTTTGCAGAAATTAAAACAACTGACTACATGCTCACAGGCTGAGCTTTATTGAGCTTTCCTATCTACCTTACTCTAACTTGACATATTTACAAGTCTAGCTTACAAACATTGTCATCCAATGTAACCAGTCCATCAAGTGATCCCAAGACTGGTCATTCTTGCTCAGCTCCTTGAGCAGGCTGGATAGGCAGGGCTGCTCCCACTCTTCCTGTTCTTCAACAACAGCTTCGAAAAATCTTCTTTATGTTTGCAACATGCTGCTCAACAAGACCTTTGATCCTTCTTCAAATTTTTGCAGTAAATGAACATAAGGATCATGAAATGATACCTGGTTGTAAAGATTTGGCACGTTGGTTTCAACCAGGATTGCTTCCCCCTCCACTGGATCAAGAACATGACTCTCTTGAGGAAGATAATCTCCTTCATTTTCTTCATTTTCTGAACTGGAGGACTCATCATACATGGCAGTGCTATCCTTTTGGAGCTCTGAGATGTTCTGATCTGGTGGGCTGAGCTCCATGAAAATATTACTGAATTCTCGAGCAGGGGTACATTATTTTGCTTCCTATTTTTCGAGATAAGGCTACTTGATTTTAGTCTACTCAAGAAATTCTTCTTTGTCTTCCTCTTCGTCCCCTAATATGAAAGGCTGCTTCAACAATTCGGTCAAGGGAACTGGGATTTTGACCTTTTCAAGCTCCTTTTGTAAACTTAAGACAAAGGAGGACTTATCTACTAACATCTCTTTTGACTCTTTGCTTTGGACAAGGGGTTTGACTTCCTTTGTGACTGACTTGACAACAGGGGGAGTAGCCACTTGTGAATAGAAAGGAATTTGATCAGCAGACTGTAAAGATTCGTTAAGAGGCCTCTTACCTTTGTCTATGGTCCTTTGAGCTATTGTCTCCTTCTGAGCAGATGCTTCCCCATGAGGTGTGTCTTCCTCCTGATCCTGAGTGCGAGTTCTCTTCCTAGAAGATCTGAGGTCATATATTCTATTAAACTGTGCTTGCATGAAATTGACAAACTGCTTGCAGTAGTCGTTGATCTCAGGATCTTTGGTGCTTTCATTAGCTCTTTCTTCCTCTTGTGATGGAATCTCCACTTCATCACCTTCTTGTAGGGGACATTCTACTTCGTCGCTTTTTGAAAAAGCAAGGTATGCCTCCTTTTGCTCATAAGTGGTGTCTTCGGTGGGATCATCTACCTGACCTTCCAAGTACAGAGGGTGTGGTACCTGATCTTGTTGCTCCTTCCGTTCCCTTTGTAGTATCTGCAAGGGGGGTTTTCTATACTAAGGGTTGTAACCCCTATTTGGAGCATTCTGGAAATTCTTGGAGGATGAATTCTTAGCCTCTAGTTCAAGTTTGACCAGCTTACTTGAAAGATTCTTAATCATTTTGTTTATTTCCTCAATTATGTCATTAGCTGAGTCTCTATCTTGGCTAGAGGTAGATACCTCCTCTTTTCCCTTTCTTCTAGCATCTTGTTCTAATTTTCCCTTAGATTTACCAGTGGAGGCAAAATTTGCCTCCAACTCTAGTGCATCTGTTTAAGCATCATCCAGGGTGGCGGGCTTTCTTTCTCTCAGAGAGAAACCGAATTCTGAGTCAAAAGCGGCTACGAAAACAACTCTAGCAGCGGTTTGATGAGGTTTCATATCAGCAGGAAGGCTCAAATACAATTTGTTAAACCTCTTGATGAACTCTGACACCCCTTCGTTATGTCTTTTCTTGAGTGTGTTAAACTCAGTAAGACAATGTCCATGATATTTTTTCTCCCCCCATTTTCTGAGAAAATCATCTTCCATTCCTTCCCAAGTGGTGATGGAACGGTCTCCCAATGTCTTAAACCACTTTCTAGCTTTGCCATCAAGAGATTGAACAAACAATCTTAAGACTACATCTAGATGCTCCACATTAAATTTCTCTGCAAAAGAACAGAAGACCTCAAGATGTTTTTTAGCTTCAATCTCATTTTCCCCATTGAATCAGGGTAAGATATTCAGATAGTCCTGTGGCATATCATTCAACACTTGAGGTAATGCCAGGGGGGCATACTTATTCAACAAGAAGCCAGGAACATTGGCCATTGGGGGAGGTGGGGATAGTGCAAGAGTTTGAGGTGTAAGCGGAGGAGGAGGAGGTGGAAGGTGTAATATGTGATATCCCTTGATTCAGCTTCGTCTTTAATTCGGACACCTCCTCGGGGTGGACTATCTGAGTAGTAATCGGTATCTCCCACAGTGGAGTCGGGACCTTGCACTTGGGAAACTTGAGAGGAGGAGGACGGAAAGTCTTCTAAAGAGAATTCAGGGATCTCAGTATGGACTGGTTGTCTTTCCCTCCAGCTCCTACATCTCCTTCTATGTAGGATCTTCTCTGGGTCAGACACAGAAGGTGTCTTTGGCTGAGACGTATCTGACCTCAGGTGTGGCTTACGAGGAGCCAGGACTGCCAGTAAATTTATATGATAATGAATGTGGAGTTGCCAAGGTGAGGGATCTACAACTCTCAACTCTTCATGCTCACCTTTCTGAAGAGTGAATAAAGATTTTGTCGAGGCCCAGGGATTCAAATTTTCTTAACTTCGTCCACGGCAACGACGCCAAAAAGATGTTGTTAACCCTAGAGACAGCCTTCAGTTGTGAAAGACCAGTGCCTAGGACATCTTATATAGCAAGGAGCATATGATATAACATAGGAAGCTATCAGAGAAAAGCTCTCATGCTATCTTTTGTAAACAGGAATGTTAATTTTGAATAGGACCAAAACCTTTAGAAACTTGACACAGGGAAAGAAAAACTGCAGAGGCAAGATGTGAAGCTCTAATACAAATATGTCAAACAATTCAAAGGTAGCTTACTGTAAAGAGGGCTGGGTTCTAAAATACCTCACAGAGATGAATTATTAGAATATGTTCACTGCATGTGAAAGATTGAGATAATACTAACTGTCATTGAGATGATATCCAGGAACAAATATCGACATGTAATGGGCTTACAAAATTAAGAATCCATACATGACAATAGCATTTTAAAAATAACATCCCATAGAAGCTAATATAGCAGAAGTATGGTTGAAGTGGAAAATGAAACATTATATCACGCCTGAGCCATATTTAAAGCGCTTGACAGGTTTTAGCATGAGTATCAATTAGGATAAATTCATACCAAAACCAGTGAGCCACTCACATTCCAGAACATGATACCAGAGAAATGGATGAAAACAAGATGAGCAATTAAACTATCACATATAGGAGAAAGTTATGAACTGTGAAGCATAAAGGCCAAAATCCTCATTAAAGATAGAACTCCTCATCTGAAACCCAATGAGCTTTTTGCATTCATATAAGAGTTCAACAAAAATGCATACAAAAATTCTCTCACCGCATGTTTTTCTGAAAATCTGGAACCTGGTGCATCTCTACTGACTATCTGTTGTAGGTTCGGGCATTGCTGTATTTACTTTATAGTATGGCTGAGGGGTCTTTGTCAGGTTGATATCTGACCCCTGATGTTTCTTTGGAGTCCTTTATGGCTGTAAAGCTCTCTATTCTGCCTTCTGGAATTGGTGTACTGGATAGAAAGTCCGCGGGCCTCCATACTCCATAACTGCTGGTTCTGACAGTCTTTAAGAAGCTTCTGTCAGTGTAATTAACTGTTTCTGGGCTCGAGGACGCATGGAGGCTTTAGTGGGAAGGTGTACTGTCTGGAGAAAAATGTCCCGCAGATATTCAAACACAGATATGGCTGTTACGTGTGCTCTTTAGTCTTCCAACTGCGTCCTTTCCTTTTGAACAAGGATTAAAGCGATTAATCTTCAATAATAGGCTTTAATCTTTCTGATCCGTCTCTGCTGTTACTTTGACTGCTGTTGTAATAACCCCTCTGTGTTCTGAATCACAGTGGCTGTGATCATGGAACCTAGAGTGAATTCATCACTTCTGTAACAACCCCGCACAATACGATAAACTCATTAAGAAATCCAGGGAGTGGCGGAAGGGATGTTGTGAAGGCCTGGAGGAATGGTGGCGGGAATGGTGAAAACGGGAGAAGAAATGATAATTAGTGTAAACGCCAGAGTTTAAGTCCCGGGAAAATACAAAGGAAATGGATCGAATGAATGGAATTATGCCTTTGATGGTGGGACCCGGTTAAGGCAGAGGGCGATTTAATGTGAGCCATCAGATCTCAGGAGGAGATCGACAATTGAGATCATCTGATGGAGTTAATGGGGACATCCGATGAAGAAAAATGGTGAAATGTGTGATACATTGTGGGCCGTAGATCTGGATCAAACGGACGGTCACAATTGGATCAGTGGATCGCAATTGGAAGGGACGGAGGGTAACACCTTTAGAACTTGCGATTGGCGATGCGCGATTGAGCGCCAACCATCCGATCTGGAACAAGATCGACGGTGGAGATTGAATCAGCAGGGAGGGAGGTTGATGCGATGAGTGGGAGTGATGAGATCTGGACCGTTGGATCTTTGAGAGGTCAACAGATGCGATCAGATCGGAGTATCACGGTCGGAGGAAACGGGAAGCGGTGCATTAAAATTTTCCGATTGCGATTGGAGTGATGCGATAGCCGTCGGATCCATAGATAGATCGATGGTTGATATGTAATCAGAGGGGTTGAAGGATTGGGGCGATGGGCGCGCGCGAGACAAGCGCTAGCCGTCATATCTTTAAAATATTGACGGTGGAGATTGCTTCAAAGGGCCGACAGACTTAACACAATCGCATCGGAACTTTCATGGTTTACAAAGGAAAAAGATGTTCCGCTCCGATTCTCCAATGCGATTAGCGCCCAGGCCTTAAGCACTTGGTCTCGGGAACAGGGCATATGGGGAAGTGGTTAAGGGGGCTGGCCCAAAAGGGGCTAAGCCTCATATGTAAAACGAATGGTTTTTTGGCCTATTTTTAATGCAATTTAAGGCCCAAAAGGGGTAACGGTAGGGAGGAAAAGGGGGTTATTAAGCCAAACAAAGGGTATTTTTGAGGTTTAAAGGGGAAATAGGATGATTTTGAAGGGTAAGAATGGAATTAGAAGGGGAGACAAGGGAATGAAAACAGAGGTTTAAAAGGTGTGAAATAGGGGGAAAAGAGGCTTTTTGGGCATTCTTCTTCACAAACAGAGAGGCTTCAAAACTGGGAACAACAGTGAATGTTAACCATATGATCAACATAATGTATTGTTCATCTTCACTTTCATGTCTATGTTATGATCTTTTATGAGTGTGAAATTCAGAATACATGCTTGCACATGCTCTGTTTTGGGTAACTAATCATATTTTGTTTCATTATCTTCTGTCTAAGAGAAATACATCTCTTATGCTTCCCTCGGCCTCCTTACATTTTCTAAACCATTCCATAATAATTATCTTCAAGTGATTGACATTATACCTACCTTGCCCCATTCATCCCTGCAACCCTAAATCTATTGCCCTGACCTAGCTTTTCCTTGACCTAATTCCATTATCCACCAATGTACCCAACCAAACCAAATAAAAAAAACCCTTGCATATCATACCTAGCCTAAAACCCTAATTTATCTAGCACTCATGTCTGTGACCCTTTGGAGAGAGCCCTCTCCGGCTTGATAGGGCTAGCTATCAAGTCAAAAGCCTGGTTTATGGTTACCTCTGTTGGGATTCCTTCCTCAGCCTTGGGAATTTGGTGGAGTGATAAAAAATTTCATCATCATGCATTCTAAGTGTCTCGTATTGAATTCTAAACATTTTAATTTTAGTGCTTTTTACCTTAGTGTCACCTTCATATCTTTGGAAAATCTTGTCCCATATAGCCTTTGCAGTATACAGCTGCATGACCTTCACAACTTCAGATTCAACCAAGCTTCCAAAGATAGCATTGATTGCCTTTGCATTGGTCTAATAATGTTTATTCCCTGCATCATCTGAGGGGATGGAGCTTGGTTATTGATATCTGCCTCCAAAAATTTCCCAAACATCATCTCCTAGTGCCTGCAAATATTCTCTCATTCTGACTTTCCAAAATACAAATTTATTTCCATTAAACAAAGGTGGTATGATAGAAAACACTCCTTCTTGACTACTCATCTTGATGGATCTCCCTTTAAGCGATCAAGCTTCTTTTGAGGGACCTACTCTGATACCAATTGTTGGAATCACAATTTCCATTACACCAAAAGCCGCAGGTGTTAGTAAACAGACACATCACCTCTCGTGGATCCGTTAACTCTGGTGATGCGTTCGTTTACTAACACTTGTGGGTTTTGGTGTAATGTTAATCATGATTCCAACAGATGAAAATCATAGTGTGTCCTAGATCAATAAGGTAGGATAATATTTTGAAATACATAACTTTCACTTTGATGAGGAAACAATAAAGTACACTTCTATGAAACTTGAGCATTATGTATATAATTTGGACATGTGGTGGAAGTCTACAACCAATGTGAGGCACTATACTTGGGCCATTTTCAAATATGACACTTTTAAGAGGTTTCAAAATATGAGACAAAAATATATTTTTGTAAAAGCAACTAGAATAAAGCAGAAAAAATTGATATAGATGAGTACACAAGAAGCATTCACAACACAAGTCATTGAATTATAAAAAAACAGTGACTTTAGACTTATGTGCATGGATTAAAACCTTACATAAGGGAGAAATTGAAAATGAATAATATCACAACTATGGAGAAGACCCAATGTTAGGCAAAAAATGTTGAAATAAGCTAAAAAATTCATCTCAAGTAAACTTTGACCAAGTGAAATCAAGGCGAAAACCACCCTATAACACAAATTTTGGAGATTCAAGTTATTCTTCCTCATTGCATTCCAAAGAAGAGAAATATTACACTTTAGAATCCCAATGATGAAGGGAGGTAAAATGAAAATATTGTGGAGACAAGTGATCGCTAGGGCACAAATATAAAAATAAGAAGTCATACAAATGTGAAGATGAAAGACAATTAGACACTTTCATAAGTGACTCTAATGATGAGGAAAAAAGAGGAAAAATAATTGTCATACATATGGTAAACATTGGTTTTTAGGCCATCGATGTGATTTTAAACACTTATGTCATTGAAAATTTATAAAAAATATGGAAACAAAGGTTTTTGTTGAGGAAGACATGTTAGATTCTGACAAAGATGAAAATCAACAAAGTGGTCATTAGCATCAATTGTATGTATTAAGCAAAATCACAAGGAAGATGAATCTAGGAGGTTTAACAAGGTTATAATACAAGAAGAAAAAGTGCAACCAAATCCAACAATGTTATATCCCACCTCATATGAGGAATAATGGTACAATTTGTAATAGTTAGAAAGGAAAACCCATGATATCGTATAAAACAATCAAACGAAAAATGGAGCCAATAACTGTGGAATTTAAGGGAAGCATCAAAAGGGTAAAAATATCATAAATTTAGTAGATTCTAGAAGCACACACAACTTCATGGATGCCAATATTGCAAGAAAATTAAATGTTTTTATATATCCTATGAGGAATCTCATGGTCACAACAATCGATAGTTGAAAAATCAAAGGGTTAGGATGATGCCATAAGGTTTCTATACACATACAACATTTACAATTTCAATATGGATACTATGCTCTAACCCTTAGTGGAAATAATACGATGTTAGGAGTAGAGTGGTTAATGTAATTAGGAACCTATGCCGCAAACCTACTAAAACAATTTATAGAATTCAAATGGAAACAAGCAAATTACGAAGTATATGGGTCAAAAAGCCTACATCGTCTACTAAAAGAGCTCACAAGCACCCCAAAACAAATCCAAACTTAAGATCTCTCTCCATAATCGAGGAAAAAACCATCTAAGATTGCTTTGAGAACAAATAATTTCTTGAAGGAGAAGGCAATGCTATATACATAAGCATAAGCTAATAATAAATATATACAACTAAAATACAATACAAATAAACCAAAAAAATAATAATGATAATAATGCCATGACTCTTCATTAAAAGGCACCTTAGGCTCTTTTTATATCTCTTATATTCTTATTTTATCTCAGATATTGAGTTAATTAACATCTATATATGTTTCACCTTGTAGAATGTTATCCTATAGAAATGGATCTGAATAACCAACAAGGCAATTATAACAACTAAGTAAAATATAATAATAATAAAAGGGAATCAAATCCTCATATTAAAAAATAAGAATAAGTGATGGGGGAAACCAATAGGCAAGGATGGGAAACAAAGAATCATATCATCTGTATCGAACCCATGAGTATTCCTCCTCCTCCCTTTTCTGTAAGTAAGATGATTTCAATTGCACAGAGGCTTTTTGCTTCTACAATTTTGTAAACTATTGTAGGAAAAATAATGAAAGAGAAGCCAATGTTGGGCAACCTATTTTGGAGAGAAACTTCAATTTTGAAACTTATGACATGTAGAATGATTTTTGCTGTTTTACTGAGTTTTGGGATAATGTAAGCATCTTTATTTTATAATGTATACTTTTCTCATGTATGAGAAATTTGTATTGACTTTTTTCTCTATTGTACATAGTTTGTTTATAGCTATGCACATCATAACATAGTTAATTGCTCATTTTTAAACTTCTCTATTATGCAAGTGTTTAACTTCAATTCCTACATTTATGTTGTGGTCCATTTAGTTGTGTTTGCCTGCCAGGTTTTGTTAGTTTATCCCATGCATTACTCTACGTTTCACATATTAGAATCACCACATCTCATTTATTGCATCACAAAATAACATAAATGGTGGGTTGGGCTACAACTAGTAAAACCTCTCAAAACCATTAAAAGGTTGTTGGGCCATAAGCTAGATGGGTTCCCTATTCCAAATAGTGTAAATAATATTTGGGAACTTTCATTAGGGGATACTCCTTAATGATAGCACTAAGGCATTCAAACTTGACGACAATTTTGGTGCTAGGAGGGCCATCATTGTATGGTCAATAAAGATAATTTGCATAATGTTTTTTTTCAATATCATTTAGGTCAGAGTTTTTTATATCTTCATTCTAACCTTGATCAACTTTTAGAATATACAATTGTTCATTTCAAGAGACTTGGTTTTGTAGAACCTAAACCATTAAATGTTGTTTCCAATGAAGAAGTTTTTCAAGTTGCATTGACTTAGTCAAGCATATGTTAAGAAAACTAGCAAGTTTTCCATTGCTTGTTTTCTCCCTATATGGAAGAGAACTACTAAAATGTTGTTCAAATAGATATAGAGACCATCGTTGAAAGTTTAGAAGACTTCATTGTTTTCCACTTAATGAAATTCCTTATCCTTTGGATGTAATTCCGTCATCTCTTTGCACTTCATCATCTTATCCTTTGAGGCATTACAATCTATTTTTGACTTATATTTTACCAAGAAAGCTCCTGAAATCACTAGATAGCTTATTGCCACCGAAATGGTTGGAAATCAACCTTAGTTTCTTGCTTGGAGAACCAAAGAGGATCTTAACTTAGAAATATAGATCCATGATCTTCCCAAACATCTTGAACACATTATCCCAAAGTTTGATCAAGATACGCTAGGTTCATTAGAAGATTACATAAAAAGCTTTTATTTGACTATTATATTACTAAATATGGAACATGAAGACGTGGTTTGTAGATTGTTTCCTTGTACCTTTGAAAATAAATCTTTCACAGATTACTTCAATTTTCCATCAAGGTCCATTATTTTTTTAACAATAATGAGAATTTTTGTATTAGATCAAAATCGACGTTTGATTTGTGTCAAATACATAATCATAAGTCGAAGTCTTTTAGATCAAACTTTCCTATCCAAAATCAAAATTCTCCTCTCGAGAGGTACATTATTCATGCAAATAAAAGAGGGGTTTTTGGAGACGAATAACTTCCAATAAATCCCTAGAATAAAACAAATTTACATTACATACACTCTTATTTTGTGATGTAGTATTTCATCACTTATTACTTGCCTAGATTGGCAAGCTCATTTACATCTTGGCATTTTTTTCCCATAGGGTTGCTGGTACTTGCAATATCATTTAAACTTGACGTTAGGCTATTCACCATACCCTTAAGTTCTTCTACCTGTTGGATGAGGTAACTCAATTCATCCTCCTGCTTTTCAACCTTGGAGTGAATTTCCAAGAGGATATCCATCACATTGGAGGAGTAAATAGATTCAGCATTATGTTTTAATTGGAGATGCATAATCTCTATTTGCAGTAAATCTATTTTTTCATTTAATTGAAAAATGGTTATAGAGTTTCTTCTAGCCATATCTTGGAAGCAATATTTTCCAAAACATATGATTCCAAAACCAACTGCTACCCTTCCATGAAGGAAAGTGATAGAGCTATTGTCCACATGATAATCACCAACTTCAAAACTCATCACAACAACGGAGATAACAACCAAGGTCGCGTTAAAGCACATAACCTCACCAAACATATGCATAATAACAATAAAAGTACAACACTATGAATTATTCACAATCTTAATAGCAGTGCCCTTATGAGGGTCCCAATCACCATCCCAATCGCATTCATAATCATAGAATTGAGCTACATTATAAAATTGGGGGCTACGTCTCACTATTAGAACATGCACCTCAAATCGGGGTTAATATTCTCAAACCTTGAATGACTGCTTAATTCAAATAGTTTAAAGGGACTTGCTAGTTTAATTATTTTGATTTGGAAATACAACAAGTTAAATATTACAAATCAAAATAAATTCAACTAGGAACGATGGTCGACATAAAAGAAGTACAACAAGTTAAATGTTACAAATCCAGTAATTGTCAAACATCTGACTTCATTGAATGCATGTTAGTGTACAAAATGAATTGAACATTGTCTAGATAATTATATAACAAACCAAAACATTATAAGCAAAAGAGAAATATATAATAGAGGTCATAAAGTATGTCCAAGCATGGGAATTGGAGTACTAACAAGCTCAATTGCAATTTGACTGGGTAAAAGCTGACAAATTTCACTATAAGAAATTCCTCCCAAAGTTCTTGATGTTTCTTTAGAAGCCTTGTAAGAAATGGAATCTAATCTAAAACACTAGAAGAAAAAATCATATGATGCCCTCTAAGGGGTCACCCATCAAGTTAATAACTTTGCTATGATATGGCAACTCATAGAGAATATGATAAACAATCGTTAATTTCCTTCTTTTGGATTTAGAAACAATTTCTTTCCACACGCATATACATTTAAAGTTTTGGAAAAGTATATTACCACTAGTGGGGAGGATATCATAGCTCTCCTAGAGTTTAATGAAATGACCATCCAAAGGTTTATTCAAACTCCTCAAAGGCACACAACACTAATAAAGAATATATTACCTAAAATGGAGAAATATGAAAAAATAATTAGTCAGAGAATTGCATCATACAAAACATCCCTGAAGCAACGTACCTTTTCTAATAGGGGTACATTTAGCTAGACTTTCGTGGAATGGGTGGCCTTTGTAAGAAAATGGAAAAGAAAAAATGAAGGATCTTCCTTAAGCTAACTAGAACATTATTTAAGAGAAGATGATTCAAATAACAATAGTGGTAATTCTAACAACCACATAAAAGGTCAAAATAATTGAAGGGAATTGAATTCTCATATGGAAAAAGAAGAGAAAGGGACAACGACAACCAAAAAAGCAAGGATGGCAACAAATAATCATCAATGTGTATCAAACTTATGAGTGTTTCTCCTTCTTCTTTTTCTATAAACAAGATGAATTCAATTGTATGAGGGTTATTTTCTTTTGCAATTTTATAAACTATTATAGAAAAATTAAAGAATGAGAAGTCACTAGTAGTCAAGTTATTTAGGAGACAAACTCCATTTTTGCAACTTATGTGGTATATAACTTTTTTTATGTTAGTTTACTAGGTTTTGTGATGGTGTACGCAATTGCTTTTACATCGTATACTTTTCTCATATAAAATCAATTTGTTTTATTTTGTTTGTCTTACACATTGTTTGTCCATAGCCATAAGTATAGTACTCTACTTAGTTGTTCTTCATATCTAGTTATTTAAATTTGTCTTATTTTGTTATAAACTATTATAGAAAAATTAAAGAATGAGAAGTCACTAGTAGTCAAGTTATTTAGGAGACAAACTTCATTTTTGCAACTTATGAGGTATGTAACTTTTTTTATGTTAGTTTACTAGGTTTTGTAATGGTGTACGCAATTGCTTTTACATCATATACTTTTCTCATATAAAATCAATTTGTTTTATTTTGTTTGTCTTACACATTGTTTGTCCATAGCCATAAGTATAGTACTCTACTTAGTTGTTCTTCATATCTAGTTATTTAAATTTGTCTTATTTTGTTTATCTCACACATAGTTTCTCTATAGCCATAAACATAGTACGTTGTTCATTTTCATACTTTTTTGTTATGCATATGGTTTATTTAAATTTGTCTTATTTTATTTAATGCTCACGGTTGTTTGTCTACAACCTAAGCATAGTATTGTAATAAGTTGTTCATTTTTAGACTTTTTGTTATACTATTAGTCTAAGCATAATATTGTAATAAGTTGTTCATTTTTAGGCTTTTTGTTATACTTTTAGTTATTTAAATTTTGGCTTTTATTTTCTTGGTAATTTTTTATTTTTATAAGTTTGGCAAGATTACATCTTCATCATATCTAATATATCACCCTATAGCGTATTGGAAGATAATTCTTTCATACTCGTATTAGAATTAGTTGCAGATTTGTAGGTGGATGTTGAGAGAATATCTCAACCTCCCTATTCATATTTAGAAGTGGTTGGATCTCAGCAACACTATAAATATTGTGATGTATTTGTTTGATTAAAAAATATAGAGTAATAGATATATATTATTCGTGTGTATTTCTGTGTGCAATGGCTGCTTTTACAAACTTTAATTTGGTATCAGAGCCACTACTGGGTTAAATCCCTCACGGGATGGCTCGGAAGATGTGAGAGATATGAGATTGAGCATGTTGTAGGAGAGTAGCATAGTGTAGATATGTTTCTCAATTGTATTTGTGTATTCAGTTTCTGTATTCAAGAAGATCGTCGCGGACCTACACTTTTGCTTCTGGAATTTTCCATGCTGACCTACCTGTTGGCAAAGGAAATGCAGTACGGTTTGCTGAGGATTGCTCTGGAGTGTGACAATGACAAGGACAACACACACGATGGGTCTTTGTTTTCTGTTCCTGTATGGACCATGTATTGCAATGGGCGCAAGGTGGGTTTTTCTATAAAATGCAATGTTACAGAGAACGACCGAGCAATATTGACAGTGATGCAGTCCATATCGGTGGGGGCCGGAGTTTTGCCGACTGTGACCAAGGGAGATGAAGGCGAGCTCATGTATATGAGAGCAAATTATGAATGAGTTGTTGGGTCTTCAGATTCAGAGTCGTTTCATATGATCAATTCCGATGGGAGCACCGGGCAGCAACTCAACGTTTCTCTTCTCAGATTGGTGATGGAGATGCATGAATCAGATTCATTTAGAGGGATGTTTGATTTTCATAAAGAGCAAATAGTTATTCATGATACTTTGTACCATAAAGAAATATTCCAAAGCATATTATGTCACTGTGTAGATATAGATCAATCCCAAGGAAAAGGAAATAAGAAAGAGTGTTTCTAATGAAGTATATTTTGTTTTTTTCAGTTTCGCCTCATTCAACATTTGACGGCCAAAGAAGATATATATATACCAAACCTGACCATACTCGGGCTATATCAAGCAACATCTGAACAGGATCGCAAGATTGGCTTTGGCGTCTTTTACATTGGTTTGATTTCTGTTAATTAATGAATGCACTTATTATTGAGGATAATTCTTCATTCGTGATGAGTGATTGCTTCCAGGCCGCTCTGTATTTTGCATAGATTGCTGACGTCGAGGCAAAGATGTCTTGGTCGATGACATTTTGGTTTGCTGCAGAGGATGGGATTGGAGGGGCAAGAAAATGACGTTAGTGAGAAGGGCGTTTTTTCGAAATAATTTTATGTCTGGGCTGGTGGTTTTTGATCTGCCGAGAACGCGTTATAATGAAGCTAAGCAAGTAGGGAATTTGATTGGGAACAACTGGGGAGCATCATTCATGGGAGAAGAATTGCGTTGGTGGAGTGTGTAGCTTGTTCATATGTAGAATTATGAATTTGTTGTTATGAGATTTGTGTAGTGCAGAACCAATTAGTGAACAATTTAGCATCATTTAAATGAGTCATTCTCGACGTTCTTCGGTGCCGAGAGAACAATTGGCTAATTTGATTGTGTGAATTTATTATATGCTGATGGGTCTTGTTGTGCTTCCGGCTTCAAGAGCATCAGTTACAGGTTATACAATGAGATCCTTACTTTATTGTAGTGTTTATTTTTTTGGTTTTGTTACTTTAAATTTTTGCTTTTATTTTCTTAATAATTTTTGCAAAAATATAAATAAATTATATATTTGATATAATGTTTATTTTTTTGGTTTTGTTAGTTTAACTTATACATTACTTTGCATTTTGTATATTAGAAGAATTGCATCTCTATTATATTACACTTGCAATAAATAAATTTAAATTAGTAAAAGATGGGTAGGTCATAAGCTAAACTAATTTCTTATTGCAAACAATAAAAGGTTTAATTGAAACCTTTTATGAAAGTATCTCTACTTATTGTACATGTCTATTTAATATGTTTATTTAATTAGGACAATATAAAATATATAAAAGTTTACAAGTTCTTTATTTAGATATATTTAGGGTTTTGTTTATTTATTTAATGAGATATACATTCCTTAAAGACAACCACTAATGTCTATTAATAATTAAAAAAACAAATGACTGAAAAATAATAATTAAAAAAAAAACAAATATCTAGAAGATTAATTTCATAACTTTATTTGTAATTTTAACTTATTTTAAATGTAAATTTATGAAAAAATATAAAATAATAAAAAAATACATTTAATGTATATAAATTTTTTTCGTGATAATTATATCTAAGCATATTTTATCTATTAGTTACTAGATAGTGTGGTTCATCATCGCTACAAGATAATGAATTATTTCGACAAAATATTTTAGATGTGATTATCACCTAAATATTTTATATACATTTTATCCTTAAATTCCTAAGAGTACATTCAATTTTCAAATTTATTTTTCAAATTTCTAACGATATTTATTTTTGTTCACAAATTTTTAATAATTATAGATTTTACAATGAATCGAAATGTGCAGAAAACAAAAATATGTCATCAAAATTGTAAAACGAATGGAAATTTGAAAAATTTTAAATACATTTTCAATCTTTTTATCAGTTTAAACAATTATAGATCTGTCACATTTAATAAAATTTTAATAATAAAAATATATGAAATTAGCTTTTAAAAATTAAAAATAATCAAAGTTATCCTCATTAATATGGATTTGCATTTTGACACAATTTAAACAAATTTACCCACCCTGGAATCATCATTATAAAGTAGAAGTCTTCATTAAAATTCCTGTGTTAATGGTTGCTTTGTCAAATTGTCGGAATCCATCATTCCTTCCACTCATACCATCATTTGACTATTTATAGACAGTGCTGTCATTAACAAAGACACTGACATTCGTTCTGCGTGCTCCAATGATGAATATTAATAATGAATATTCCCGACTGCTGCTTCTCTTCTCTTTGGATGAAACATCTTAGCGCACGTCACAAATTCGAAAGCCTTTAATTCACATTTCCATTTGGACGAGAACCAGTCAAAGCGCGGAAGCCACGCGAGAAAGTCTATCACGCCACATTAGCATTCAAAACAATCCCTCATGTCATTGATTCAATTATTCCAGAGGTCAGTAGTGGATTTTGGCCAGAGCAGTTATGGATTTATCTCAATTGGCTCCTCCTCATCATCAATTGGTTCCTCATCATCATGCGATGGATCCCATAGCACGGGCACACTCAATTTTCTCAGATAGGTTTTGAGGTATGGGTGCTCAGATCAAAAACTCCCCTGAATGCAGAATTATCATTTGTTTGTTCATAATCAGTATTATTGAATATAAGCAGCTTTGGGGATCCTAATTTTGATTGATTAATTGGATGAAATTTAGGTCCTCAGAATTACGATTTGGGCGGGCATTTATTGGGTCTCGGTTGCTGTTTCAAATGAGAATTATCAAGGGTTTTGCAGAGGGTTTGACATCTTGTTCTGGTTTCTGCGATCGGCCCTTCTCGTATTGCCTACCCTAACAATTCAGCACTCCTCTGTTTTCGGTAACATATTTGGCATCCTCCGAACCAGAGTTTTGAAGGTCATTAATTTCTGCATTTAAAATTTTGTAGCACATCTGAAAGCAAGGGGTAACGGGCATAAGCTAGTTTGGCCTTAATTTAAGTTTCAATAGTAATTATTTCGCCCCCAAATTGCACAATGAAAATTATCCCGCTCATAGATAAAAAAAAATGAGAGGGGATCTCACTCTGCTTGTCACTCTCTGTAGAATAGTCCGGTAAATGGTGCGTGAAATTGGCTTCTAAAGGCAAGCTTTGCCTCACAAATTCGACCTTAGTTTTTTTTTTTTCAAACATATAATTTATAATAATATTTATCTATCACTAGGCATTGTCACTATCGTATCCCTTAAACAACGAGGCACCACAAGGTCCAATTACAGCAGTGCCCATTAGGTACCTATGTGCAATTACACCAGTATTCAGTAGCTGTGGCAGGAGTGTACCATAAAGACTGTCGCTGTTGCTTTGCTAGTCAGGATGGAGCTCGAAACCGGAGACCAAAGAAGGTCGACTATTTCACAGGATTTACACATTTGGGAGCCTATTTACGTACTTTTGAGTCTTGACAATGCTTATATAGTTACCACCCTAAGAACTTTCGTAGTGTGTGCCTTTTGGAGTGAAGAGCGCAAGAGTCTGTGCAGAATTAAAAGTTGTGGGTGAGAAGTGAAGGATAATGCCCATAGTCAGCGGAGTATAATGAGAAGTTGCCCATGCATGCCTTCCAAAATCCCTCCACCCAAGCTGGAGAATTTTATTAAAATAGTGCTTTTGAAAAAAAATCAAGAAAAAGTTGAAGTCTTCATGAGCAAACATGTCTATACAGAGATTTGTTAAATTGAAGTCTTTATGATCAAACATGTATATAGAGAGACGTCCCCAGTTGGCATGTCTATCGATGGCCCTATTAAGACAATGGGGAGAAAGAAATTGAGAAATCTAGGGTTTGAGTTTGAAAATATGTGTGACTTTATCTATTTTGTTTGATTGAATGGAATATACTAACTATAATAATGTCGATACTTCCTGTTGACTCTAAAATATGAATTGAGAGTGAGCGTGTGCGAATTCAATAACTTTTTTAAATTATTCAAGTGTGATATGAATACCTTGTACTTTACCAATTTATGAGATGAAGGGTAGCACACATCAGCCAATATAATCAGAGGACGTATCGTATTGTCTATTGATGCCAAAATGTCATTCTAGTAGTCAGAAATTTCAAATTTTTGGAATGTTGCTGGAAATTATACAACGAGACATTGAGAAAGACTGTCACAAATTGACAAAATAAATGAGAATATACTAATAGAGAGTGTACTTGATGGATTGATGACACAATGGGATTTCATATAGAACAACTTTTCAAGTATTTGCTATTGGCATTGAAATGAGTTATAGCCAAAGCACACCAAGCATATAAAAATCTTTCTGTGGATGAGAATGTTAGTAGTGGTTTCAAGTGCTTCAAATTTTCAATCAAAAATAGTAATTGGCAAGCCCAAAAATGAAGGGGAAGAATACCTAGTCCAACTGGAAGAAGGGTGCATCTACGATAAAAGAGATAAAGCCATATTGAGTTGACAACATGATGATGGGGAAGACATGGCGGGCTTAAGGGCCCCATAGGACATTGAGAATTGCATTGGAGAAAGCAAGGTTAGTGCTTTGTAGTCATATACCATTATTCTATAAGCAAAGCAACATATTGATATCTTATTATTCCAAAAGGAAAAAGCTATGTGGAAGTTAGTTATCAATAGCTACAACACTCGAAGAAAGCAAGCAAACGGCCTAAGTAATCCTTCAATCATAATGATTTTGTTTGTTTATTGGAAGTGTCTAATTTTGGAACACCAGTGTGTGAGTCAGAGGAAGAATACGAGAACACAACAAAGTTGAATAGATTAGGGAGGTGTGTTTGGTTGGCGATATTGAGAAAATCTTAAACATAGAGAATGCATAATAAAATTGACCAATTGGAGGAACATAAGCACTTTGCATGGCAACATCCATAATATTTTCCCCACTAATGGGAGAGTCACATTGTAATGATGTACATATGTGACTAACTCTATATGTGAATTGTATGATGGATGATTATGCTCAATTCTGTTCAATAAATTGAAGAATTCCTTCGATGCCTTAAAAGAGGAAAGAATAAGTGGATTACATTTGACAATCCACCTCATTGAATTTGTTTATAAGGTCTTATACCTAAATTGGGGTATGGTGACAACATTCCCAATTTCGACAATTTTGTGCATTTGAGAGGAGGAAAAGAAATCACACTCACAAGGGATGAGAAGTCAAAACCAATACGATAATTTGTTATCTAAATTCAAGAAAGTGAAGAAGTTTCCATCTATGAAGTTAGTAGACACAGAATTAAGAAATTGAGACTGGTAGAGAAGCTGAAAAAGATATGAATATCTAGTACGAGGAAGTGAAGGGGGGAAATATGAGATAAATCAAGATGAAGTAGAAGAGGACGACATGTCCAGTACGATAGGACAAGCAAATGGAACACTTTAATGTATACATAAATTCTTCACTAAAGCCGAAGGATAAGAGAGAAGGGAGGAAAGGAGGAATATAATAAAACATAATAGAATTTTTATTAAACATCTACAGGGCCAATATATATGGGACAGAAAGGCTTACATCTCATTGTGGGATTCCCATGTAGAAATAAGAAAGCTGGAATGCAAAAATAAAGAGAGGGAGAAGAGAAGACATCTCAAAAACGTCTCCCAAAAGGGTTTTCTGCTACTTATCTGGGTGTAACACTTGGGGTGGGTCACCTACTTCGGTTGAGTTGGATTGTAACATCTTGTCCCCGAGTTGCATTGTCCTTAATGCTCTTTTTGTAGAGGACTTGATGCCCTTTTTCAATGTCTGTTTGTGCATCTCAGAACACCTTTTTTAAATTGATGTCCTCCTATGCTGATCTCTTTTAGATTTAGCTGTATGCCTCATCGTGGTGTAGGAAGTGTTGCTGTGTCTCCATCTTCTCTTCCTACACACCTAGCAAGCTCTGCATTCCCACTTCTCCCAAGTCCCTAGGCTCCTTCCATCTTCCTGTCTCACATCTTTGCCTATGCAAGTTTGTCCATAATTTTAATATATTTTTCTCTCTCTGTGGGCTGTTTATTTTCAGGTATTCTTGTACCTTGATTTTGCATGTTGAGTTGAACTTGTATACGTACTATTGCTGTTTATTCTTTGCAATCCCCTTCTATTTGCCTTTCCTGTAACAAACTGTCGGTCAATTTGCAGTGGACAACTTTCTTTCAATATATTATTGCTTTCCAACCATTTTCTGCATTGTAACTCCCATGTGTTTTTTTCTCTTCAAGATCCTTTTGCTGTCCATTTCCTTCAATCTTTGTTTATTTTGGATCAGCCTCCATATTGTTTCAACTCTATTTGGTACAAAGTTACAAACCTGTTTCTGCTAGAAGGATTTCATGAGGAGTAGTTGTATTATTCAAGGACATGTGGTTACCATTGTTTGCACTCCCTCTATCTGGTTCCATTTGTTTTTTGATATGCTTGGATCCGATATCTTTCAATTCATATCCATAAAACGATACATAGCCCTGGTGTAATGAGTGTCTGAAAGAGTGAGCTGATTAATCCCGAATCCTATACCTCTGTTGTCCTGCATCTGTTTTGAAGTTGGAAGGTTTTCTTCCATCTGCCTTGGAGTATTTTCCTTGTGCATACATCCCAATTCAGCTTTTCATTGAACTCTAAACCTAGGTATTCATAGTTTTGGGTGATCTCCAAAGTCTCATTATTGAAGTTGATTTGAGCCTGATTTGTCTACTCTTTGAGGGATAATATAACCCCCTTGGTCTTGGTCTTGGTCTTGGTCTTGTCTACATTGATTTCCATACCTACTTCTGTGCAAAAGGTCTCTAGTTCCTATAGATGCTCTTGTAGGTTATGTAGTTCCCTTTCTATTAAATGACATCATTCACATAGAACATTTGATTCTTGCTTCACCTTCCATAAGTTCCTAGAAGATACTAAAAAGAGCTTGAGAAGTTATTTTATATTTTGTTGGGACAATTGAGAATTACTCAACAACAATTGCATGATGTTTTGCATGGAGTGGTTAACCTTGTGATGGAAACAAATCTATGGGAAAATGATGTTTTGGCAATGATGACGACAATAACAAATCTTAAATGAGAGATGTTTTCCGTGGTAGTAAGAAAAATCATTTCATTAGAGGTCTTGCTAAAACACACAAATCATGAGTCGTGTTCAACTATGAATAGGATGGTGGCTAAAGGTAGGGAGAGGGTGATGAAAATTGGTGGATTTGGATTGAGCTATTTTACAAATTTAGTGTACCTATTGTGATGATGATTTTAAATCAATTCCTATTGTGGATACTCTACAATGGTTTCAAATGCAAATTATTTTATTTTCAAGATAACTACAATGCAATGAAATGTGGATACTGATGTTGCACAACTCGATTGAGTCACTTGACGTTGATGAGTTTGACTTGATTTTCGAAAAAAATGAGTGACTTGACTTGTTACTTCGATTGAATCAACATGTGACTTTGTCAACTCAGTCGAGTCACTCACCAACTTGATCGAGACTATGTTGGGCACATTGAGTGCATGATTGATATGACCCCAAGGTGGGCATATATGGGGTTAAATGTATATGATATGACCCTAAGAGGGGGCATATATGAGGTTAAATGTTCATGCAATGTGTAAATGTATATGTAAGAGGGCCAACCTAATAATGAAGGGACTTTTAAAGTTTGTAGCTATGGTCAGTCTTCATATTAAAATATTTTTTGTTGCATGTTCTTCATGCTCAAAGAAAATCTTATTTTTGTCAAAAGAAAAAAAATACAAGGCATGTTCTTTGTGACCTTGTCAAAAAGAAAAATTTGAATTTTTAAATTTAGGCTTTGCTCCACTCTTAATCAGACAGTAAGAGGATACTCCTAAAATGCCCTCGTATCCTCGAATCCCCGTATCGGACACCTCTACGTATCGGATTCGGCCCCAATTTGAAGGACATGGCGTATCCGTACAGGGTACGGTCGGGATATTGCGTATCCGAAAAGGGACACGCCGTATCCCGACCGTACCCCGTCGGATACGCCCGCGGGTTCAAAAAAGCGTTGTTTTTTTATTATAAAGGGGGGCTTTTGCTCATTGTTTTTCACCAATTGAGGAGGATTTTTCAGGAGAGGGCATCAAGCCTATGGCCCTAGTATTTATATATGATTCATGGTAATGTTAAATTCTTAAAGTAAAAGGATGAAAATGACCTTTTACTTAAATTTTTAACATTACCATGAAATGACTCAGGATGTTTGAGAGTGGTTCCGACCTCATTGGATTTCATATGGAGAAAGTAGAATTTTAGATCTCATTCAAAATCCAGCAGACTTATCAGTTTTTTAGGATTTCAGGATTGGGCTATTGCAATGTTTCCATCGAATTTTGTCATGTATTAGGGTATGGAACTCGTATTTAATCAAGAGCACCAATCCATTTGGCAGTGTTCTTATGTAACACATTTTGATTCTGATGACTTAATGAAAAACTACAGTATCTTACTATCTTCAATCTTGTCTTTCTGAGTAAATTTGACGATTGTATCATGTATGGTGTATCAATGTATCATTGTAATTTGTATTATAGTATCAATGATGATGTATGACTCATGAGTATCTAATATCTATGTTTGAATGAATGAATTTTGTATGAATTTGTGCAAAAAATATCTAATTTTTAATATATTAATATATATATATTTTTTAAAATATATATATATTTTTAATAAAATAATATATAATGTAACGTATCCCAGAAGTATCCTGTTCCGGGGTCACCGTACCCGTATCCGATACTTCGAATCCCCGTATCCCCGTATCCCGCACGTAATTTTAGGTCCACAAGTTGTACAAGTCGGCCCGACTCTATATGGCGCCCATTCAGCCTACTGATCTTTATATATAAGAGGCATGTCCATCATTAGATTCGATCATCAATATACAACATCTTCTATCCATACAAAGGAGTTCAAGGAGCAAATTTAAGACAGATTCATACCAGAAACCCTAGCTGCTGTTCCACACGTGTGAGAAGAAATGCCTCCAAAAGGTGATCGAACCAATCAAACACAAGAGAGAAATGTGTGATGAGTGGAATCTGGATGATGAAATGACCTCCAAGTCTATCCAATTTATATCCATTTGTGAGGGTGTGTGACACATCTGTTGGGGCTCCCAAACCTACATTACAATTCTGGCCGACCTTGCACATAAATAGAATAAATTCAAAATAAATGTTCTACTCATCTGATTAAGATGATCTTTAGATCAATCTTGTACCTCTCTGAAAGAGTAATCCAATAAAAATATTGGCATCATCATCCAAGCAGTACAACATGGAGTTTGGACCTAGTTGCCCAAAATTAACACTCCCTCTCAACTAGGGAGAACTACATCCACCAGCGCCATCCAAGCATCGTGCAACATCCCGCCATAACTTGCTTTGCTGGCTTCTTTATTTCAAATGGTGAGTCACAAAGACATCACTCTCGGCTGACCCGAAATCAGCTCAGAGGTTCGAAACCTCTAGAGGACTCAAAGGAGTCTCATACTAACCCGAAGTTAGTTTAACTGACCCGAAGTCAGTTGGAGGTCTGAAACCTCACTAGGCTTGATCCCAGATCAAGTAGTTGGACACGTGCCATCCTAGACATAGAGAGTATGACAATCTTCGATGCCCATCATTTGTGACATCTGGGCCTCTATCCACATTTCCAACTCATCGGCCAAGATGAGAGGTAACTTCCCATGAGTTCGAATCACGGGTAGGAGACATAGGCATAGACTGTGGAGAGGTACAGCAATGAACTAACTCAATATCACAAAGGCTGGCACACCAACAAGGTTCTAAAGCCTGTGCTCCGTGTCGCCATAGCCCAAAGAAGCCAGTCCTGCAGCCCCCTGGAGCTCCCAAAGCTCATCGTCCAACAGGACCCTCAGCATAGGGTCGTTCCACGATTCCAAGATTCTCACGGAAGGTTAGGAACATGACCTTCCCGTGATTACCAGTGAGAATATCTCACCACCACGCTCCCGAAAAGCCATATGACCAATGACAAGACATAATTCTACCATATCCCGGATAAAATGGTACCTGATATCAATATGCTTGGATCGATCGTGGAACACGAGATTCTTTGACAAAAGAATCCCACTCTAGTTATCACAAAGGATAACAGTGGTATCTAGCACATGCCCGAACAACTCACTGAAGAGCTTTCAGAACCAAATAGCTTCACAACAGGCCATACTCGCTGCAATGTATTCGACCTCAGCGGTGTTCAAAGCCACCGACTTCTGCTTCCTGCTCATCCAAGATATCGAAGCAGACCCAAGTGTGAAGCAACATCCAGATGTGCTCTTGCGATCCACCACACTGCCAGCCCAATCGACATCAGTATATCCATGGAGTCTCAAACTCCCGGTAGTGTATCTCAGCCCATGGTTTATCGTGCCTCGAAGATATCTCAAGAGATTCTTGGCACCAACCTAGTGAATGTGATGAGGATTAACCATGTGTTGACTCAAAGTGTTCACTGCAAAACATATGTTTGGACAGAAGTTTACTAAGAACATCAATGCTCCTACGAGTTGATGATACTCAGTAGGATTTGCTAGCACAGGCCCAATAGCGCTTTCACTCAACTTTTTAAAGTTGAGCTCCGTCGGTGTCGACACGGACTTACAGTCCACCATTCCAAATCTTTCCATAAGCTTCACAATATATTTTCCATGAGAAAGGAAAATCTCGCTAGGTCTTTACTAGTCCTCCAGGCCTAGGAAGCAATGCATCAGTCCTAGGTCTTTCATCTCGAACTCGGAAGCGATCTTCCTCTTACACTGATGAATGAGAGGGTCAGCACCTGTCAGGAAGAGATTGTCCACATAGAGAACCAGAATGAGAGGCTTTTCTCTATCAACCTTGAAGTGAAGGTTCGGATCAGCATTACTTTGAGTGAAGCTCAGCTTCATCAAGTAGCTATCTATCCTCTCGTACCAAGCCCCGGGGGTTTGCTTCAACCCATAAAGGGCTTTCTTCAACCTGCATACATGAGAGTCTCTATCCTGGACTCCAAACCGCAGAGGTTGCTCCACATACACCTCTTCCTTTATCGAACCATGCAGAAAAGCGGTCTTCACATCCATCTGATGGAGACTCCATCCTTGTGTAGCAACAAGGGTAATAATAGATCAGATGGTGGTATAGCGGGCCACTGTTGCAAATATATCATCATAGTTTATGCCTTCCTTTTGAGAGAAGCCTTGGGTAACAAATCTTGCCTTGTACTTTTCAGCACTACCATCAGATCCATGCTTGATCTTATAGAGCCATTTCGAGGTGACAACAGCTTTTTCCTCCGGTCTTGGGACCACATCCCAGACATCATTCTTCATAATGGACTTGTACTCTTCGTGCATAGCATCCTTCCAGACTTGATACTTTACGGCTTCTTCAAATGATCTAGGCACAGATTGTACGATTGTACTTATCGTTGCTAGATACCCTTGGTATCTATTCAGCTTCTTGCTTTCCCGGAATGTCCCCCTTGGGGCCATATGTCTCTCGGCATCCTTGAGCCATGAGGGTCTTCTCTTTATTGAGGGAGGTGGATCAATAGGGTCCATTGGTCCTTCAACATCGGGCATCATTTCATCCTTCGACTCTTCCTGCTTCCTTGTTCTTTCATCATTATCTTCTTTGGAGCTAGGAAGATTTATCACTTTCCCGAGGGAAGTATCTTTGTCGAAGGTGACATCGTGGCATATCTCTACTTCTCTTTGACCAAGCACATAGATTCTATATGCCTTTGAAGTTTCACTATAGCCCACAAACATTCCCTTCTTTCCAGAAGCATCCAGCTTGCTTCTCTTCTCTTTCGGCACATGAAAGCAAATGGGACAACCAAAAACTATAAAATGAGAAACATCAGGTTTCTTACCAGAGAAGACTTCTTTGGGAGTTTTGGAGTCCAGAGCGTAATGCGGGCATCGATTTTGTATGTACACAGCAATGTTCGCACTTCTCCCCATAGAAACTTCGGAAGACCTTGGTCACATAACATGGCACGGGTAGCTTCCACAACGGTTATATTCTTTCTTTCAGCAACGCCATTTTTCTCAGGAGTATACACGGCTGTGGACTCCCTTTTAATGCCAGCTTCTCTGCAAAAGTCATTGAACTCGTTTGACTCATATTTGGTGCCATTATCTGTCCTCAAAATCTTGATCTTCTTTCCTGTTTGATTTTCCACCAAGGCCTTAAAGGTACGAAACCATTTGAATGCTTCTCCTTCTTCTTCAAGAAATATATCCAGGTCTTGCAAGAGAAGTCATCTATAAACGTCATGTAATAAGAACATCCTCCCAAGGATGTCACGGGCAACATACCAGATAAATCATAATGTATCAATTGCAAGACATCAGATGTCTTTGTGACACTTGAGGGGAAAGGTCCCCTTGTATGCTTTCCTTTGGCACAACCCTGACATACTTCATGATCATTTTTGAATACAGGCATCCCTGTCACCACCTTCCTTGCTTCAGGAAGGGCTTTGTAATGAAGGCGTCGAAACCTCCGGTGCCATAATTCGGTTTGACGAATTGTATAACAAGTCATAGCCCCCAGTGGACTTCCTCCAACTTGGTAGAGTGCATCAACTCTAAAACCAATAGTGAGAGTTTCCTTGAAACTCTTCTTCCAGATGCGTACCTTTTGATCAATGAATGCCACCTTGAAACCTTTGTCTTCCATGGCCGAAGTAGACACAAGGTTCTTCTTCAAATCAGGTACATACAATACATCTTGCAAACAGAGGACTTGACCTTGAGATAAAAGGAGGGTCACAGTCCCTGTCTCTTTCATGGGGTAGGTGGCATTATCTCCAAGGATAATTTGCAGATTAGTATCCTTCTCAATCAAATCAGAGAGGGCTTCTTTAAAACCAGTGAGGTGCCTTGAAGCATCACTTTCAATCAATTAGACATCCAGGCTATCGGGTGGAGATGCAACAGAGAGGGCAGATACAAGAATGAATTCATTTCTTTTATTGTTAACAACATTAGATTCATCATACCTGAATTTCTTGACCTTTTGAAAGGTTGCCCATTTCCATTATGACCAGAGGGAGCCTTCCTCTTTCCTTTGAACTTGTTGTTCCTTTGATTGCCATTCCCCCTGTTGTTGTTGTCATCATCCCTTGGAGAATCCCTTCTATTAGGGCATTCTCTAGCATAGTGGCCAAACTTGTTACATGTGTAACATCTTCCTTTCTTTCCTTTGGCCCCTGCTCTTCCATGGTTCCTTGGACCACCATTGTTCTTCTTCTTAGCATGAGCGGTGAAGGCAACATTACCTTCATTTTCATATTCCATCATTCTTGTCTCCTCTTGAATGCATCACAATACTTCATCAAAATCAAGAATCACATTATTATTGAGAATGCTAGTATTGAATACATGCCATTCAGAGGGGAGACCTCCAAGCGCAATGAGAACCATTTCTTGATCAACTATTGTTTCCCTAATAGCGAGAAGGTTATTCCTGATTTCGGTCAACTTCAGAAAATAGGATTGAACGGATTCATCCTTGCCTTTCTTGAGATTCTTCAATTGGTTATTAAAGAAAAGAACTTGATTTGCATTGTTAGCCTTGAACATGTTGACCAACTTGTCATACATCTCTTTAGATGTGCCCAGCTCAAAGATGTAAGCAACCAGACTTTTATGGATGGAATCTCGGATAATTAGCTTGGCTTTGATTTCCCCTTTTCAATACTTCGTCTTTGTGGCAGCAGGTGCAGATGATGGAGGCTCTTGGATTTTTCCCTGCACATAGTCCATGACATCTTGATCTTCCAAGACCAAGTCCAAAGACATCTTCCAAGCATGATAGTCAGACTTGTCAGTCAACTTATCATCAACTTTGAAGCCATTATAATTTGAGGTACCCATGGGTCCTTGACAAATGCTACTTCTTCGGTAATTGATCTCAACACAAGCTTGGGCTTTGTCTTCACCTTAGCTCTGATACCATGTAAATTTTTGAAGATGTTCTATGCTTGATGCAAATTTACTACTTCTAGGGCCCAATACCAAATAGCAATCACATAAACATGAAGGTAAAATGCTGATAGAACATAGTAATAGATTGACGAAAGACAAGCCAAAAATACACCTAACTTTGATCAACACAATATATGTGTTGTGGTGTGTTACAACGGTCAATAGGATGCTTCAACCAGCAAAGTCTCCTCATGGTCAGCCAACCAGAAGTGTCACACAACCCTTAAGACAACTCCACAAAAGTCAACCCAAAGTCAACGCTGTACAATCAATGCAAAACAACAGCAACAGAAAGTCAACGTAGTCAGGTCAATGTCAACGTCCAGCCTTGGTATGTGTCCCAATGAATGCGTCCTTCAGAAATCGAAAGTTTGGTGAAGGTTTGAGGTCAAAGGACCAAGCGTTGACCAAAGTCAATGCTGGTCAAATCTGCGTTGAAATCCTAGACAGATCCGTACCAGAAACCCTAGCTGCTATTCCACACGTGTGAGAAGAAATGCCTCTAAAAGGTGATCGAACCAATCAAACACAAGAGAGAAGTCTGTGATGAGTGGATGATGAAATGACCTCCAAGTCTGTCCAATTTATATCCATCTGTGAGGGTGTGTGACACATCTGTTGGGGCTCCCAAGCCTACATTACAATTCTGGCCGACCTTGCACATAAGTGGAATACATTCAAAATAAATGTTCTGCTCAACCGATCAAGATGATCTTTAGATCAATCTTGCACCTCTCTGAAAGAGGAATCCAATAAAAATATTGGCATCATCATCTGAGAAGTACAACATGGAGTTTGGACCTAGTTTCCCAAAATTAATAGGTCTGCATTAAAATAATTAATTATTTTAATAAAGCAAGATCCGAGTGGAATTTCCATAAACGATTTCTGGGTTCTCTGGATAACTGCTATCCAAGCCTCTCTACCAAATTTGAGACTTGGAACACTTCCCGATGCTATAAAATCAACACCTATTAGGTATTTCCAGCCCCCAAGGGAAGTAACATTTCCTCAGTCCACCCTTCAATCAATAGGTGTTACGTGAACAATGATGGTAACGGAGGGGAGAAGACTTCGTGGCCAAGTGCTGTGGTCAAAGGTACTATCATGATGGTGATCCACATCTTGAGTGTATAGATGTGAGGAGGAAGCAATCGTGGATGCATGAGTTACCAACCCGACCTTTTTTTTTCCACCCCTCTTGTGTGCCTTTTACTTTTTCTTGATTTTTCTTTTTATTATTGCTCGCAGCTCAAAGTGTTAGGGCTTGCTTTGTATGATGTATAACAATTTTATTACCCATTAATGACGAGGAAGCTCATTGCCCAATATGTTTGGGACATGCAAGGGTTCCTTTAATGATGTATAGGAGCAATATGTTGCTTAGGAACTGGGTGATGGACATGATGGGTGAGTTAAAGCTCATGCTAGGCTTTTTCCCACGTGCTAATGTGTATGTTCCGATCATCTTTTGAATTTTAATATTCTTTCTTTTATTTTTCTTGTGGCCATTATATGCTTTTTCTTTTTCTTTTACCTCCCAGGGCCAAGTTTCGGGCCCTACCTAGGTATGAGGATTTATGGGTGCCAAATCCTAGAGAACTAATGGTTAGTTGAACTCGAAGAATGGAAGTGGAGTATAGGAATTGTAATGTAAGATGGAAAGTGGTAAATATGGAATTGAGATAGATGGAACACGCTATCTCAATCATGGCTTCCCAAGTAGTGCCCCTCCTATACCCATTGGGCCGTTAGGGGAGGTCTCATTGGATTAGGATTGAAGATTAACCCTCCATTTAAGATGAGGGAACAAGATCATGGGCAAAACCCCTCTTTCTTCCAGGTCACCCCATAATCCATGCCAAAATCCCAAATACAAGCAAGTATAAGCACTCGATTGCAAAATGAATAAAGTACCTTTTGGTCAGAGGCCCACCTTCATTCATGTGCTCTTGCCAGATGGGTGAGAAGCTATGAAACCAGATTCGTCCTCCACCCTCCACATGTTCCGAATCGGTCGAATCAGACACGATTCGTACAGATGCGTGTCCATTTGACCGAATCCGATCGTGTCTTAATCGTGTCCTGTACAAACACGATCGAACCCCAATTTTCTGGACTCGCTTAGCAAGGAAAAGCGTGATTTTTTTGTGTTATATATATCTGTTGTTTCAATTGTAGGTTCAAAACATAGTGGGTGAGTAAATAGGCTTTTGTCTGTAATGTACTGCATTAATTCCATCAGCTCAAATTTTTGAACCAAATCTCGTTTCGTTAAGTTCAGATCTGATGGGGAGCTGCTCAAGATCTGTAGGGCCAAATTGGCCTCTTCGGCACCTTCCATGAACACAAATCCATTGACCATCTGATGTGTGGGGGCAAGAAATTCCTTCATCCCTGCATGCTGTGGGAGAAATCAAAGCTTTAAATTTGCTTTGAATATATTACAATTGAGGCAAAGCCTTAAACATCTAGTAGATTAGCTGCCCCTAATCCCATAAAAACAAGGCACCACAAGCCCACCTAACAGCCACCAATGTTGGCTATAACAACGCACTAAATGTGAGTCATGAATAAAGGAAGGGCCATTAGGACCACAACTTCAACATGAATACAAGCAGACAACCTATGTATTGTGTAACACTATCATATAGGTCATTTCCTTTATCGACGTCTATCAATGTTTACATATTATTCAAGAAATATCCTTTGCAGACAATAAAGTTTCGTTTTCAGTTATACATAACGAGCCATCATCCATGTCCTACAAAATATTAGTGAATGACCTCCCAAGAACAAAATTTTAAGCCTAAATGAGATCTGATTGGTAAAATCATGTATGATTGAGAAAACTACAGTATCTTGTCTTTCTCCTATTGGATCATTGATGAATATGTATTAACTTGTGATTGTGGTGTATCTTTGTGTTACATCTATCTGGATAGTCTATGTTTGATACAATGAATTTGTGAATTTGTGTAAAAATATCTAATTTTAATATATATATATATATATATATATATATATAAAATAATATATAATGTGTCTGGACGTGTCCTGTTCCGAGGGGTCACTGTGTCCGTGTCCGACACTCGAATCCGTGTGTCCATCGTGTCCCGTGTCCCCGTGTTAGGTGACTTAGGTGAGAAGTCATATGGCTGATGCAGGTGGTGGAGATGAACAACGACATGTCATCGTCTAGTGGTGGTTGTTAGGGGTGTTAGTTTTTGGTAGCAGCGGACAGATGTTCTAGTTTGTATGGTGTCTATGAGGCTAAGGAACACATTTTCTCCAATACCTAGAAAAGGCTTCACAAGAAACACTAAATTAGATTAATTAGCCAATTATTAATTATTTTCCTAAGTCTAATATAGTAAAACATGTTAATTAAATCAAATTAATTAAGGCAAATCGATTTAGCTCTACAGACTTCCGGAAAAGTTACTTGATGGGGTCAAGATGATCATAACCATCGATTGTGATTAGATCGTGGCCATATGTTTCTCATCGAAAGATTATAAGAGCAAGTTGATGAGACATTGGAGATTATTTAAGTAGTTTGATTTACCCAGTTGCAGTGATTAGCAGGGGCGCAGTTGAAGCAAAGGGAGATACCAACAACGGGGTTGCAACAGAGAGATTAGGGAGAGATTTTTTGGAAAAATTCCCCACAGTGATTCCAACATTCTAGTGACAGGAAGGGAGGTTGAATTTATTGCAGAGAGGTCGTACTAGGCAGTGCGAGTTATCCAATGCGCATAGTTGGGCAACGATGAAGAAAATTAAAGAAACATTAATAAAATATCAAACACAGAAAACTGGAGGAAAAGGCTTCTGAGCCTCAATGTATTCCTCACTCATCATTACAAAAATAATGTTAATGATACAAATATAAATACATGAGGAGAATGTCTCAAGATAGTGCGTCTATCTTGGACACAATCACTTTGGTTGAGTCAATATCTCAACCACACACTAATCTAGGAGCCTAACTAGTTGGAGAGAATCTCTCAACCAACTAGACCTAAACAGACTCCTAAGTTTGGGGAACAAACCCAATCTAGAAAAGTAGGAATAAATCCAACTTTCATGATTTTAATTATTTTAATTATTTTGGACTTATAATTGTTTCTATGACATGACAGTGAGGCTAACATTCCCCCCCTCAATCATAACTCTAAAATAAGAACCAAGAACCATCTCCAAGTCCTCATGTTGAAACTGTTGATCCTCAATGAAAAAACTGTGTGAAAAACCGCTAAACTTGGATGCCGAGAAAACTCCAATTTGAAGAGCACATGAATCAACTGCAAGTCTGATACATCTCTGAAAGTTGCTTGACAACTCCATCAAGTGCCAAGCTGCAATGCAAAATGATCTCTCTGTCCTTTGCTCTCAATCAACATCCTAATTGCTTGTCCATTGAAAAAATGTTGATAACGCCCACTAGCGAATTTGTTGATGATGTCGAAATTGCCCATTGGCTACTTTGAGAAAATCATCTGCATTTGATTTACGAATTCCCCCTTCGGTGTAGGGGGATTTCAGCATTGTACTCCTGTTAAAATTGTGAGTTCCATCCTCATTTGACTGTTGGCTGCAATAGGTGGGATTGAATTCTGTGGTAAAACTTATACAATCGTTTTACTGTTGACGACCATTCCCAAGGATCAATCCATGCATAATTGATTTTCAATCTAGCTGGTTGGTTTTGTTTGCAACATTTATTTGATGAGTGATTCTGCTTGCCACATTGGTGACAAGGATGGAGATCAAAACAATGATCTTCCATATGACCTGTTCTTTGACAATGTTTGCATTTGGGTTTGTCTTCAACTTTCTCATGGCTTTCTGATGTTACTTGATCAAGAAACCCTGAATTGATGAACTTGATTGGCTTTGAATAATCTGGGATATGCAAGTTGTTGTCATCTTTGTCATATCCTAAGCCACATCGATTTTTGTTGCATTGTATTTCTTCGCACGGCTTGATGATTGGATTGGAAGAAGAAAGTTGAACTTGATCATGGACAACTTCTACACTTGAAGTTGTATGACTGAGTGACTTGAAACGATCTTTATCTTTTGAATTTGTATTGTTGAAAGGCTTTGAAACAATTCCCTTCTGCAGCAGCTCATCTCATTGCAGTTGTGATTCCAGTTGAAGAAACTTAATTGTTTCATGTGCCTGACGTAGATGCATTTTAATATCTATGAGAGTCGCTTTGCTGATTTTCCGTGTCTTCAGCAGTGGACAGGATCAGATTTTTAAGAACCTGTAATAACTGAATGTTTTTCTCCATGTGAACTTGCTTGCTTGAACTCACGCTCGCTTGCTTTTAACACTTGCTTGAATTTTAGAACTCGCTCGCTTGAACTCGTGAACTTGCTTGCTTGAACTCACGCTCGCTTGATTTAGTTTATCACGCTTGCTTGCTTTTGAACTTGCTTGATCTCTCGCTTGAACTTGTTTGCTTGATCGTTGCTTGAATTTCACGCTTGCTTTTAACACTTGCTTGAACTTGCTTGGTTGAACTTGTTTGCTTGATCGTCGCTTGTATTTCACGCTCGCTTGCTTTAGAGTTGAATTTTCTCGCTTGATGTCTTGAACTTGTTCACTTGCACTTTGCACTCGCTTGAAATCGCTTACTTTATTTAGCTTCTTTGCAAAATAAGGGTGTCGAATACTATTGAAAATGCACCCAAGAGAATTCTTAGAATGATTTAATGACAACTTCAAGTGAATTTGATGACTCAGTTGAAATGACTCACTTGACCCCTTATCAATTCAAAGCTTGGGTGTTGGGTTCAACCAAGAATGCACCCTTACAATTCAACTCAATTGAATAAGTTAACTTACAAATTATGATTTGCAAGTTACAATTTTGTTTTGAGTTGACTCTTACAAATTTTTTTGCAAGTGCATTGTCCAAAAATTGATGTTGAATTTGATGCAAATGTTGTTGATGTAGTTGACAACTTCATTAACTTGATTGCCTTGAGTGAATGATGTTGAATTGCATGTTGATGTAGAATCGTTTTTGAATGCTGATGTTGACAACATGATATTTTTGATCATGTGTTGCAGCTGCTTGATTGCTTGTGCTTTGCTTATTTATGCTTGATTACATGAGCTTGAATAGAATTTATTATGTGCATGCATTTCCTTAATTTGTTGTGTACTCCATGTGTACCATATTACAAAGATAGTGTCAAAACTAGACACGAATAAGCAACATCAAAAATCCAAAAATGCATGCGCCATCACAAACATACTCATGGTGTATGTAAGATCCCCTTATTCAATTTCAGGTGGATCTAGGACACAATCATCAAAAACCAATCTTTTTATTATTCAGGTTACAACCATTTCTTACACCTAAGAGCAACTTTTCAATTACAATATTTTGCTTATTCGGACCCTTGTTCAAACAACAAATTCACTTCAATGACTTCCTTTTGACGCTTAACTTCAATGCGGACATTGACTCCTTTAATTCAACAACTCAATTTACATAAGAACATTTGGCCCTTTTGAAGATTATTACAAGCTTTGAGCCTTGTCACTAATCACTTCAAAACTATCAATAAAAACCACACCCTTTACAAACTTACAAAAAATGCACCCAAACTTACAAAAGTACTTTTCACCATTTAACTTCAATTCATGCTTTCTCAATGTGTTTTCTCCACTAATTCTCTACCATACTCATAAAACTTTGCATTAAAAAATCACTCCACTCCACCTTAACTTTACACTTTTAAATGGCTATTATTTTAATGCATGAAAAAAATCTTTATGCATACCATATATCTTTGCAAGGAAAGCTCCACTTTGAATTGAATCGCACATTATTGCTGCAGAAGAACAAAGATCTCACTTCAATTTCCAAAACCTTTTTTAACAAATTGAAATATCTGGTTGTTTTAGATTTGAGTGAAACTTCCATCACGTCATTGCCCAAGTCTATTCGGAATTTGAAGGGTTTGAAGTTCAAAAATTTATCCCGCATAAAGATACTGAAGCTGCCTAAATTCCTTGGTAATCTTCGGAGCCTCCAGTATCTCGATGTTAGTGGCTGCGCAGATCTAAAGAGGTTGGACTCGGAGATAGATCAACATAAAGATATGCTACACCTCAATTTGGGGGGCTGCAGAAAATTGGAGTCATTACCTTCAATGATCTCAGAAGTCCGATATTTATGGACGTTGAAGTTTTTAGGCATTGTCAATGCCTTTCTGTTTGTGGATGTGAAAAATATGCCCCACCTACAAGTAACAAAACATATGAATCTCATTTAACCAGAAATTAATTATATCATCAGCAAATGATAGGGCAGGGGATGCGGTTCCTTTCATTGGAATATGTTCCTTCAAATGGTGAGTGCTACCAGGTGAAATTAGCTTACATGGAAAATCTTGAAATCCTCATTCTACATAGTGTGCATGCTCAATGCAGTGATAAATTGTTGCAGAGATATAGATCAATAGTTAGCAATGAAACACAGATTTAACCAGGAACTTGACTAACATAAATTCTCCAATGGCTTCTCCACCAATTTGAAAACCATGACTTCAGTGAATTATTAATAGCTAGAGGTGCATCAGAATAAGTAAAACCTCTAAGGGGAAGTTGGACTTCTGCACAGGAAGAGCTTGATGTAATTGACTCACAAAAGTGGCTTTTAAAGCATTGTAGGCCGGTTGTCCAGGATCGTCCCTCTTCCAAAAACAATAACTAGACTTCACTAACCGCGGTTAAGACGAGCAGTACTAGTCCCCACTTCGTTCAAATGAACCTCGATAAATGCAAGAGGAAACCCAACGATGGAACGTGATTCCTCAGGATAATACACTTGTCGACTAATTTTGGGAGTCGAAGCATTTTCGTTGCAACTGGTATTTAAATTTATTAAGAACCATGCAAATCCCACACCGCTAGTCTACAAAACCCTCAGTACTTGATACTGTTCTGTACCAACAGTGATGTTGAAGATTTTAAAAACAAAAGCGAAATGGATAAGGCAATAACACAGCTGCCAGGCACGAAATGGATAAGGCTGGACCTGAAAGCGAAGTTTTGAAAGGGTTGAGAACCTAGCCACAGTGTGTCCTCGCTCATATGCGACGTGACATGGTTCCTGTCTAGGTATTGGGCCTCCAGAATGCATTGATTTTTTCTATTACAACGTACGCTTCCCACGCCATGATAGCATGAGTTCTGCTTCAACCGTCTCCAACGACCATCGCAAAACACATACTATATTCTTATGAATTCTCTGCATCGTGGGATCCCGATCATGTCACTATGGCTCCTTGACGGGGCTGCTTCATTTCTTCAAATTGTTTAGTGCCCCCTCCTTGTGAGACCGCTTAGAACACTGTCGGCTTCTATCATATCACCGTCGCTATCCTTCCTTTGACTCTTTCAAAACTCTGTTAGGGTTCTGTTGTATAATCCGTGAGCTTCCGGTGCTGTTATAGAGCGTGGATATCTTATTTATTTAATTAACTCCGACTCACTGCCAACGAGTACGACACTGGTCTTTGATTAGGCACTATCAATTCTAGTAGTTGAACCTCATTACTCCACCTTTTTATGCTCACACTTGTTGAATCCAGCCTGAAACTAGATCACACTTCAGATAGAGGCAATAGACTGCGACATGCATAAATTCCACTTACAGAAACAAAAATATGCATAGAAAATCATAGTTCAAATATATATTCTAAATATGAAGACAAAGACAATTCGAAGAGTTCCCAACTTCAAATCTCTCATTCGACTCTCATTTTAGTCACCATTGCTCTGATACCACAGTGAAGAAAATTAAAGAAACATTAATAAAATATCAAAGATAGAAAACTAGCAGAAAAGGCTTCTGAGCCTCAATGTATTCCTCACTCATCATTACAAAAATAATGTTAATAATACAAATATAAATACATGAGGAGAATGTCTCAAGATAGTGCATCAGTCTTGGACACAATCACTTTGGTTGAGTGAATATCTCAACCACACTCTAATCTAGGAGCCTAACTAGTTGGAGAGAATATCTCAACCAACTAGACCTAAACAGACTCCTAAGTTTGAGGAACAAACCCAATTTAGAAAAGTAGGAATAAATCCAACTTTCATGATTTTAATTATTTTGGACTTATAATTGTTTTTATGATATGACAGTGAGGCTAACAAACAGATCGATACCCAGTTGTCGGAGACAGGTGCCGGAAGTGTGAGTTGTTTAGTCGAGTTGCAAGTGGAAGGAGGAGTTGTAGGAACAATTTTCCTGTGGCAGTGCGAGTTCCAGTTGAGCAGTACGCATTTCCAGATTTGCCAATGCGCAGAGCAGGCATGAGTGCGAATTGCACTAAGGAGGTTGTTTTGATTTTGCAGAGGAAACTTAGATTTCCAAATTGAATTGACAATGGAGAAAATTGAATGTCGGAGCTTTGCTAGTAAGAGGCAAGCAATTGATGTATTTCTCAATTTCGTTGAAGAATTAAAAATAATATAAATCCTCATCTGCAGAACTGGTTTTCCTCACATTGGGGTTTTTCCAGGGACTATTGTCAAAAAATACATGTGTCTAACTTTTATATGTGTGCATTATTTCTCAGTTCCTATATTTTATTTGTGAAGATTGTAGTAGTGAATTAGTTGTTATTTTCCGTAATAAGTTTTGAAGACAAATAAACTGCATAAGTTAGAAGATTAATTTGTGGTTGCTGCAATTAAGGAAATTTCAAAAGGGGCTACTGGCTGGCCAACTGGATGCGAAGTGTGGGAGAAAAGTTTTCTCCTATGGGGTCATCCACTTTTGGTGGGTAACACCGCCAAAAATGTCTCGACACATATAACTGCAGTTTAAATTGACACTATTTAGGAGTCATGAAACATAGATCCTCTAACATAAATTTAGTTGAATAGTGCTAGGTTATGCCATTGCTGTTGCTAATTGTTCCATAAATATTTCCTCAAAAAAAGGCCTTTCCTTGCTGACATGGTCACTTGGAGATGGAAATGTCCAAATCTGCTGTAACACAAAATTCAATGTCTCTTGATGCCCCTTAAACTGCCAAGAGAGAAACACATACAAAAGATGCCAAGCAGAAACACCCACTTAAATGAGTTTGGATTGGAATTCACAAAAGCTCTAGTACTCCCAATTATGTCAGACAACTAGAAATGAACTTTTTGAACTTGTTGATCTGATGCTCAACTAAAACTTTCCATGGAGCCTCTCCCTCTGTTTTGTGCATTTACCCATTTACTGTAAAAAACACACCTTGTGTCAAAAAGGAAGTTTATGAGAATGTGCTCCAATTATTGGTAAGCTGCCCTGTTAATTTTGAGCAACTAGGTCCAAAATCCATGTTGTGATGCTCAGATGATGATGCCAATATTTTTATTGGATTCCTCTTTCGGAGAGGTGCAAGATCGATCTAAAGATCATCTTGATCGGATGAGCAGAACATGTATTTTGAATTTATTCCACATGTGCAAGGTCGGCCTGATTTATCCCACATGCATAAGAGATGTGTCACACATCCCCACAGATGCCTATATATTGGAGAGACTTGGAGTTCATTTGATACACACATTTGGTGGAGGCATTTTCTTCTTTCTTGGATGGTGATGGAGCAACATTCTTGATTCTGCGTTTAGGGCTTCTTGGTGCAGCATCTTGGTGGAGCATTCTTGATGAGACGTCTTGGGGTTGTGTGACACATGTGAGAGGCTGACCTTATGAAGTCTTTGCTAGTTGAAGCATCTTGCTGATTGCCGTAACGCCATCATTCTTCATCTCTGTTTTTATTGGTTTGTCTTCCATCGATCTATCGGTATGTTCTATCAGCATCTTAATTTCATGGGATTGTTATTGGGCCCTAGAAGATTAAAGTAAATTTGCATCTAGCATAGAACATTTTCAGATTTTAATATGGTATCAGAGCTAAGGTGAAGACAAAGCCCAACTTGTGTTGAGAGCAATCACTGATCTATTGGGAAAGATCCATTGTGTGCAACACTTGCCTCATAAGAGCTAGGTGGAGAGAGGTATTTTCTGTTCTAGGCCGCAGCAAGGAAGTCTGGACCAGCGTGGGTGAGAGGGCCTGTTTTGTGTCATTTCAGGAGCACCGAATTGCTGAAGGATAGCCGCAGTACCTTGCTGGAGGGCCGCAGGAGGTGAGGTCTGTTTGAGGGCTCGTTTGAGGTGAGACAACCCTCAAAATAGGCTGCCGGAGACTGTTTGAAGGCTGAAAGGGAGCCGCTGTCATAACAGGAAGAACAATCCATGTTTAGGGCTAGAAACTGCCCATACATTGCAGCGTGGAGGGAGATCCATTCCCTAAAGGACAACCGCAATCTTTAGGGGCAATTCTAGGCAGAAATAATCGCTGAAAAGGGGACTGTCATGATGCCCTAGTTTCCAGCGGCGGAGCAGCTTTCAAACAGTGTACAGAGGTACGTGTTTTAATGAATGTTTGCAAGTGTTGGATGCTAGTTTAGAGGATCTGTTTTGGATCAGTTTGGGCAGATCTACCTTGGGAGGATCTTTGGGTGACAGTGAAATGGAGAGTGGTCAAAAGATGGTTGCATGGGGATCAAAACTAGATGATGTCAAAGCAGATGGTATGGGCTGTCAAAGAAGGTTGGTTTCAGAAAATTGGATGCCGCCACTTAGGCACGACTAACTATTTTCTCAAGTTTTCAACTTGTGGGGGAAGTGCAAAAATTCTGTGGTTCATTAACAAATAGTATCCTGGAAGATGGCCAGCAGCCAAAGCTTTCAAGAAAACAGTTTCAGGACCAAGAGGGTAAAATTGTGGATGCATCAGGACTGTGGTCAATGGGTTTTCCAAATAGCTTACAAATGTGTGAGTCAAATAGGAAGATGTCTGCGACCTCTGCTGCCCAATCCCACAAGCAGAGTGGAAATGTAAGATGGACTGGCTTGAATGGCCACCCACAATTTTCAAACATTGGAATGGAAGCATCGGTGGGAAACTGGCATATGCATATGATATCACCATGTCAATCAGAGGTTTCAGGAGCACATGGTGGTGTAGATTTTAATAGGATGACAGTAAGAGTGTTTACTTTGCAGACTTTTGAATGTGTATCAGTTTCATTAGCACCTGCTTTATAATTATTGCCCACAAAACAAAAGTATAGTGACACTCTTTCCACAAGAAAGAAGATTGCAGTTGTTGTATTGAATGGCATCAAAGGTATTGATTCAGAGTTAACTCCAGCATCCCATTATTCTGGCAGGCTGCAGTAGGTATCTATGCAGCAATTATCAGCAAGGATGGTTTTACAGTTTCACCTTCAGGAGTATTCATAAAGACTTGTTGTCACATCACCTCCTTGCAGCATGATAAAGTCTCATCTTAAAGATGGAGTGCAGACTGGAAAAGGATTGATGATCTCCTAAAGCAAGGATTCAGAGGGAGATGTGATGTTTTGATGATGTCTGTCCATCAGATGATGATCCTCTCATTTACCAATGAAAGAGGTGATTTTTAAAATGTAAGATCTAGCTTTATTCCTAAGCATTAAAAGTCTGGTAAAATGGAGCATTTGTTGATCCTGATATAGACTACGCACGGGGACACTGGGGCATATTTTGATACAAAGACTCTAAGTCGATTTATGGTCAGGCCGCATATATTAGTTAACTGCTCATCAAGATTATCTAAAGTACATTGCTGATCTAACAGTACAATAAATGGAATCGGCACATCTAAGTGCTATATATCTTGAGGACCTCCTTTATCTAGAATTTGCTGGAGATATAAGTATAGTCACTCGAGATTATTGACAGTATGTACTATGTATATATACATTCCTGTGATAATAAAATTAAACCGACCTGTGCAATTCTTCAGATTGGCTTGTCCTAATTTTATTAAGAAAGATTAAGCTAAATTTGATCCCTGTGTTCATAATTTCGTGCTACAGAGGTATGGGCAGATTCATGTGGGGCCATCTCAACTGTATTCATTATTAGATTGGAATCCAAATCTGAAGACTTGTCAACTTTGTTGGAGCTAAATTTCTGGCATTCTGAAGTTAAGCTCCCAAGAGACGAGAAGGGAGTTATATTGTTGCCATTGTGTATGTGTATGAGCCACTGTTACTGGGCCGTTGCTGAGCAGATTATGTTGTTGATGCCTGCGTGATGTGTTGTGAGCAAAGAATTTATCACTAGGATATGCCAAGGAATTGTTGGGCATTATTTCTGAGTTGAACATGGGTTGCATTAACAAATTTCAGTGGTCTCATGGTGACTGTCACTCCAACTGATTGATTAAATTCTGTGTTTAAACTATGGTATTTTATTTGTGATACTGTATTTACAAATTCAAACCCAAATTAAATGAACTTACACCCACAACAGTTTGCACTTGAAATGTTTGACAAAACTCGGAAGGGGCCAAACTGGTTTCATAAGCATCATATCTTTGATTGTTGAACAATGGGATATTTGAAACCTCCCACAACACTTATAAATGAATTGAGAAGATTGAACAATATAACAAGGCTGTGTGGTAGGCCGCAGGCCATACCACCACAGCAAGTGATAGCGTGGGCAGATTTATGGCTGTTTTGTGCTCTAACCTACAGTGTGGAGAGATCTGTGTTGGAGGCCGAGGAGCTGTAAGTGACAACGGATTTGTTGAAGGACTGGTTTAGGATCAAAACAGATTTGTGAAGGTTGTTTCAAGTGACCGAGGTGTTGGGCAGACTTGTTGAGGTAATACTTACAGTGCTTTGGAAATCTACTATAAGAAGGCAAACAAAAGAAGAGAGGAGCTGGCATTAAGAGGGAGACCTCAACCGTATATGCTCCTGAGAAAATGCTGCTGCTGTAAGAACGAAGAGAAGACCCTCATGGCTCCGGGATTCTATCAAGAATGCCGAGAGACATATGGCTCCAAAAGGGGGACATTCCGTGTAAAGCAAGAAGCCGAATAGATACCAAGGGTATCTAGCAGCCATGAGTACAATACGAGCCTGGATCATTTGAAGATGCCGTAAAGCATCAAGTCTGGAAAGATGCTATACACAAAGAGTACGAGTCCATTATGAAGGATGATGTTTGGGATATGGTCCCGTGACCGAAGGACAAAGCTATTGTCACCTTGAAATGGTTCTATAAGATGAAGCATGGATATGATGGGAGTGCTGAAAAGTACGAGGCAATATTTGTTGCCCGAAGCTTCTCTCTAAAGGAAGGCGTAGACTATGATGATATACTTGCACCTGTGGTCCGATATACCACCATCCGATCTATTATTGCCCTTGTTGCTATGCAAAGATGGAGTCTACATCAGATGGATGTGAAGACCGCTTTTTCTGCATGGTTCGATATAGGAAGAGGTGCATGAGGAGCAACCTCTGGGGTTCGAAGTCCAGGATAGAGACTCTCATGCATGCACGTTGAAGAAATCCCTCTATGGGTTGAAGCAAGCCCCCAGGGCTTTGCATGAGAGGATAGATAGCTACTTGATGAAGCTGGGCTTCACTTGAAGTAATGCTGACCCTCTCATTCATCAATGTAAGAGGGAGATCGCTTCAGAATTCGAGATGAAGGACCTAGGACTGATGCATTACTTCCTATGCTTAGAGGTCTGGCAGAGACCTGGCAAGATTTTCCTCTCAAGGAAAATATATTGTGAAGCTGCTGGAAAGTTTTGTTATGATGGACTGTAAGTCTGTGTCGACACTGATGGAATTCAGCTGGGCCTGTGCTAGCAAATCCTACTGAGTATCGACAACTCGTAGGGGCCTTGATGTTCTTAGGGAACATCTGTTCGGACGTATGTTGTGCAGTGAACACTTTGAGTCAAAACATGGTTGATTCTCATAACATTCACTGGGTTGGTGCCAAGAAACTCTTGAGATATCTCTGGGGCACGGTAGACCATGGGCTGAGATACACTGCCGGGAGTTTAAGACTCCGTGGATATACTGATGCCGATTGGGCTAGCAGTGTGGTGGATCACAAGAGCACATTTGGATGCTGCTTCACACTTGGTCTGCTTCAAGTAGGAAGCAGAAGTCGGTAGTGTTGAGCACTGCTGAGGCTGAATACATTATGGCGTGTATGGCCTGTTGTGAAGCCACTTGGTTGCGAAAGCTCTTCAGTGAGTTGTTCGAGCATGTGCTAGATGCCACTGTTATCCTTTGTGATAACCAGAGGGGGATTCGTTTGTCAGAGAATCCTGTGTTCCACGATCCATCCAAGCATGTTGATGTCTGGCACCATTTTATCTGGGATATGGTACAGTGAAGCGCCGTAAGGCTCGATCACATAGGAACTGATGAGCAGGTCGTGGATATACTCACAAAGCCCTTGGGGAAGGTCATGTTCCTAACCTTTCGTGAGAATCTTGGAATCATGGAACGACCCTATTTGGAGGGTCCTGTTGGATGATGAGCTCTGGGAGCTCCAGGGGGGCTTTGGGGATAGCTTCTTGGTGCTATAAGCAACCACAGGGTAGGCTTATCGAACCTTGTTGGTATGCTTCCGCCCCACCGTGATGATATTGAGTTGGTTTACCTCTCTCTGATCTGTGCCCCGTATGCATCCTACCCATGGAGTTTTGGACTCATGGGAAGTACCTCTCATTTGGCCAATGAGGTGGGAAATGTGAATAGAGACCATAGTAAGACTGATAGACGCATCGGAGATTGCTGTTCTCTCTATGTCTAGTATGGCATGTGTCCAACCACTTGATCTGGGATCAAGTCTAGTGAGGTTTCGGACCTCTAATTGACTTCGGGTCAGTTAAACCAACTTCGGGTTAGTATGTGACTCCTTTGAGTCCTATAGAGGTTTCGGACCTCTGAGCTGACTTTGGGTTAGCCGGGAGTGATGTCTTTGTGACTCACCTTTTGTTTTGAAATAAAGAAGCTAGCGAAGCAAGTTACGGCGGGATGACGCACGATGTTTGGATGGCATTGATGGATGGAGTTCTCCCTAGTTGAGAGGGAGTGTTAATTTTGGGCAACTAGGTCCAAACTCCATGTTGTGATGCTCAAATGACGATGCCAATATTTTTATTGGATTCCTCTTTCAGAGAGGTGCAAGATCGATCTAAAGATCATCTTGATCGGATGAGCAGAACATGTATTTTGAATTTATTCCACATGTGCAAGGTCGGCCTGATTTATCCCACATGCATAAGAGACGTGTCACACAACCCTGCAAATGCCTATATATTGGAGAGACTTGGAGTTCATTTGATACACACATTTGGTGGAGGCATTTTCTTCTTTCTTGGATGGTGATGGAGCAACATTCTCGATTCTACGTTTAGGGCTTCTTGGTGCAGCATCTTGGTGGAGCATTCTTGATGAGATGTCTTGGGGTTGTGTGACACATGTGGGAGGTTGACCTTATGAAGTCTTTGCTGGTTGAAGCATCCTGCTGATCACCGTAACGCCACCATTCTTCATCTCTGTTTTTATTGGCTTGTCTTCCATCGATCTATCTCCTGCATGTTCCTTTTCTTCGTGGTGTCACTCCGATAATATGTGGATTCGAGAATACGCGGATATGGGGATTCGAGAACTCATTCGGATACGGCGACCCCCGGAAAGGTGACACTTGTTTCGGATACGATACGTTATATATTATTTATATATATATATATATATATATATATATATATATATATATATATATTAAAAATTAGATATTTTTTACACAAATTCATACAAATTCATTGATTCAAACATAGTTTAAGATCTTAGATACTCATACATGATACATTGAAATTTGATACATTGATACATCATACAATTGTCAAATTTACTTGGAAAGACAAGATAGTAAGATACTGTAGTTTTCTCATTAAGTCATCAGAATCAAAATGTGTTACATAAGTACACTGCCAATGGCAAATAGAAATGGAAAATACAAAAAAACTACAGTCTACAAGACTAGAAGACTACAAGCCTGAAGCCTCAATGAGTCAGAGTCAATGAGTCATCAATCCTCATCATCATAATCAGCATCACTGTCCTCATCTCGATCATCATGCTCACCACTGCTCTCCTCTGGCTCTGATGCAAAATATAGAGGGACAGTGCACTTACCGGATGCTCGAATCTCTTTGAAAAAACTCCCTTTCTCCTTGCTAACCCTTTCTTCTTGCAAACCCTTGCTCCTTGCTCACTTCACAAACACAAATCTGTGAGAAAGAATGAGTGAAATCGGTTTTATATAACCAAAAATCACACTTTTTGGCACAGCGAATCCGGCTGTACGAGATTCGGCCGTATCTGTACAGGGTACGGTCGAGATTCGCCGTACCCTGTATGGATACAGACGAATCCGGTGAATTGGGTACGAATCCTAGAGTATCATATCCGATACGTAGGATTTGGGATTCGAGGGTCCTGGGGGACGAATCTGGTTTCTTAGGTATGTTCTATCAACATCTTACTTTCATGTGATTGTTATTTGGGCCCTAGAAGATTAAAGTAAATTTGCATCTAGCATAGAACATCTTCAGATTTTAACATGCCCAAGAATGAACAAGCAAGATGTGTGATAAATGTGTCCAAGTGTTAGAATGATGTCAACAATCATAACTTTTACTGCAAGGAAATGATCAAGGTAGCTCCAGGCATGGAGTTTCTTCTCAAAGTTGTCCATGTGAGTTAATACAATCAAGAGAATTTTGGACACCAAAAGGAATTCTCAAATACCAAATGATATCTTTTGGTTGAAAAAGCTTCCACCTTTGGTTCAACCAAAGAAGGGGGTCATCTTGACCAACAAGAAATACCTTAATTTTCTCCTCACTGATGACTCCAACTGTTTTTGCAAATTTGTGTAATTTTTGAAGCTCGTGGTAGCCTTGGAAGGTCTTCTGCATAGGCTTGGTGTCTTAGCATGTGTAAGATGATTTATTGCTTCTTTAGGTGCTTGCTTGGTGGAGTAAGTGATTTATGTCTTCCTTCCTAAGTTTAACTTAGGAAAAGTACAATAATTAGTTGATTAATTATTGTGGACTATTAAATCATTTTCTAAGGATAAATAATTTAATTATTTAAGTGACTTAGAAATAATCTCAACCAATGATCTCTAAGATCTTCTAGAAGGGGGATTAGGGTTAGGGATTTGGGCTTAATGAAGATTATAAAAGAAGCCTAGTGAAGAGGTGAAGACACAAGAGCACAAGAGAGATGTTGATTTCTGGTTGCATCACATGTGCCTTAAGCCTCAAAATTTGTAGGGAGGCTAGGACACATGCATGCTTTAAGACCCATAAATCGTTTTGGGAAATTCCACCCGGAGACAGTTTTATTAAAATAATTAATTATTTTTAATCGATGCCTAAGTCTAAACTTAAGAAATTAAAATAATTAAAGGGTATTAATGAAACTGGGTGTGAATCTTCTAGAAAAAGACGAAGATCGAGTCAAGATGATTTGAGCCATTTATTAGGAATTAATCTCGGCCGTTGAATGTTCAACGAGAAGATTATAAGAAGAGGCTTGATGGGCACTTGGAAGACACATCGATTTGGAGATCAAGAGATCGATTTCTGAAGAGAGCAATGCAACAGTTGCCGGAGAAGTGATCGAGTGATTTCTTGCAGTGAGGGGCAGAGATCGTGACTGGTGGAAGTTTTCTTGATCCGGTGAATACAACGCAAAGGAGCCAGAGAGAGATCTAGAGGGGCAAGGCAAAGCCATGCAAAAGCAACACAGAGTCTGAGAGGAGATCCACAGTTCTGTTGAGGAGTAGTCTAGTTCTAGTGCTGGGAGCCAGGGTTGGAGACCGGAAGGCCAGAGATTGGAGCATCCAGCCAGCAGATCGATCATCCAAGGGAGTGACGCAGTCCCTATCATTTGTGACGCAGAGTAGCGCAGTGATTGTGCAGAGGCAGCTTGGGGCTAGCCATTTAGACGCTGGATTAGTGTTGGTTTGTCAGTGATAGTCTGAGGTTATTTTCTCACTAACTTTCTGCCAGTTATATTCTCTGTATCAGATAGCCAGTAAGGCGTCCAAGATTGTATTCAGAAACTACTGCATAATAGTACAAACCCTCAGCTGTTGCATCGGATTTCCCGCATTGGGTTTTTCTAGGGACATTTGTCCAAAAATAATGGTGTCGAATGTGTGTGTTATTTCTTTCCTGCGTTATATTTTGTTTCCGCAACATTTTTATATTTATGAAGATTGCAGTGTGTTTGTTTCGTTATTTACTATAGCAAACAATAAATAATTTTGTTCAGTTATATAGCAAAATAGAAGAAACTTAACCAGTTGCTATAGAAGGATTTCGATCGTGGAATTTTCACATGGTATCAGAGCACAGGTGAAGTAGAGCTGAAGATTGTACTTGAAGAGTTGCGTAGGCAGTAGATCGAATCCCTAGAAGACATGCGCAGTCCAGTGCCAGGAGGGCAAGATTCTCAAGAAAAAATCTCTCTTTGAGTGAGTTGACAGAGAGGAAGTTTTTCCAGATTGAGATTGTTAGCAGCAGAGGGAGCAGCGCAGAGCAGATCTTCAATTGGGACACATATTTTCTGCAACAATTGCTAGTGCACAAAAGCGTCAGAAGGGAAGAAAAGCACACTGAGGGAATTCTGACCTCATAGGATTTCTTGCCCAGAAATTCTAATTTCTCGTGTAGAGCAGTAGCCGAGAGCAGTTTTGCTCACTCCAGTAGGGAGTGCGTAGAGCCAGCCAGCAGCTGCGCAGAGGGTTAGAGGCAGATTCGACATTTGTTGGGCGTGATGGCAGCAACCAGGCTGAGAGATCAGGATCATTTGGAGGGTGCCTCCAACTATGTGATCTGGTTCTCCTTCCTTGTGGATGAGCATGATCTCAAGAAATTTATCGATAATATGGTAGCTGTCCCCGCAGATCTTCAACTTGGACACATATTTTCTGCAGTAGTTGCTAGTGCATAAAAGCGTTAGAAGGGAAGAAAAGCACACCGAGGGAATTTTGACCTCAGAGGATTTATTGCCTAGAAATTCTAATTTCCCACGCAGAGCAGCAGTAGCTGAGAGCAGTTTTGCTCACTCCAGCAGGGAGTGCGTAGAGCGAGCCAGTAGCTGCGTAGAGGGTTAGAGGGAGATTCGACATTTGTTGGGCGTGATGGCAACAACCAGGCTGAGAGATCAGGATTGTTTGGAGGGTGCCTTCAACTATGTGATCTGGATCTCCTTCCTTTTGGATGAGCACAATCTCAAGGAATTTATCGATAATGTGGTAGCTGTCCCCACAGATCTGGATCCATTGAAGGCCTACAAGAAGGATATGGCAAAGGCTAAGAGGCCAATCCTCGACGGAATGAGGGATCACATAGTTTCTCACATATCTGGCAAAGGGACAACCAAAGAGATGTGGGATGCCTTGGCTGCGCTGTATGAGGGATCTTCTAAATAGCGGAAGATGTTCTTGTAGGAGAAGATGAGTTCCACAAGGATGCAGAAGGGGGAGCCGTTCCATTCGAAGCTTCAGGAAGTCCGAGATCAACTGGCAGCTGTAGGGTCAATGCCTCAAGCTACAAAGATGGTGAGATTGGCCTTGAATTTCGTCTAAGAAGAATGGTAAGTCTTCGTCCAGAGTATCTTGGACAGAGAAAGATTGCCGGATTGGGAAGGGATGTGGGCTGCTCTTCAATAGGAAGAGATGAGGCGAGACTTAGTAAAGTGCAAACTTGATGGCATCAACAACAGTGGGACGAAGCCCAAGGAGGAGGAGGAGAATGCAGCCCTTGCATCAAAAGGGCAGCAGGAGCAATGGAGGCGGAAGAAAGATGTCTTGAAGATCAAATGTTTAAGGTGTGGTGAGCTTGGTTACTACGCTAAGCAGTGTCCTCTTAGAAAGAAGGACAAGGAAGAGAAACATGATCAGTGGGTTGCAACCGCAGGGATCGAGGAGGAGGAGTTTGCCATGATTGCCCACATACCTCTATGGGAGAGGTGGGGTGATCTAGTACTGTAGTTCCAGAAAGCTGCAGATCGGCAGGACCCTTTAGGAGTCCACCTCTTGGATCAATACCTTGCTATGGGAGCCCAAATCAGAAGTAGCAGGATGGACCAATGTTAGTTGGTGCAGAGGAGTGATAGTTGCAGTGGCTAGGAGTGCCAGAGACTGAGCAGCGCAGAGCAGAGTTGGTAGCAGTTCAGAGTCAGCAGCAACGCAGAGGATTCAGAGGGTCAGCGCAGAGACTAGCAACAGTCAGAACACCAGTGATAGATGCATCGTGTTGAACACATTTGGTTCAGTATTTTGGATGTTTTGCTGTTGCAACAACAGTAGAGTTACAGTGCAGATGTAGTTGGCAGCAACATGCAGAGTCAACAACAACACAGATGCAAAATTTGCGGCGTGCGCAGTAGTTGGTGGGCAGTGATGTCAGACATCAACAACGCAGAGGGAGATGATACAGAGTCAGGGTGATGCTTCAACATGTTGCCTTACTAGAGCACATTCCTTGCTAAGAGGGAGTGTTGATTTCTGGTAGCATCGGATGTGCTCTATACCTCAAAATTTGCAGGGAGGCTACGACACATGCATCCTCCAAGACCTAGAAATTGTTTTGGGAAATTCCACTCGGAGACAGTTTTATTAAAATAATTAATTATTTTTAATGGATGCCTAAGTCTGAACTTAGGAAATTAAAATAATTAAAGGGTATTAATGAAACTGGGTGTGAATCTTCTAGAAAAAGACGGAGATTGAGTCAAGATAATTTGAGCCATTGATTAGGAATTAATCTGGGCTGTTGAATGTTCAACGAGAAGATTATAAGAAGAGGCTCGATGGGCACTTGGAAGACACATCGATTTGGAGATCAAGAGATCGATTTCTCTAGAGAGCAGCGCAACAATTGCCAAAGAAGTGATCAAGAGATTTCTTGTAGTGAGGGGCAGGGATATTGCCAAAGAAGTGATCAAGAGATTTCTTGTAGTGAGGGGCAGGGATAGTGATCGGTGGAAGTTTTCCTGATTCGGTGAATACAACGCAGAGGAGCCAGAGAGAGATCCAAAGAGGCAGCGCAGAGCCACGCTGGGCAATGCAGAGCCACGTTGAGGCAACACAGAGTCTGAGAGGAGATCCGTAGTTTTGTGGAGGAGAAGTCCAATTCTAGTGCTGGGAGCCGGGGTGTGAGACCGGAGGGCCAGAGATTGGAGCATCCAACCAACAGATCGATCAACTAAGGGAGTGACGTAGTCCCTATCAGTTGTGACACAGAGCAATGCAGTGATTGAGCAGAGGCAACTTGGGGCTAGCCGCTTATATTCTCTGTATCGGATAGCCAGTAAGGCATCCAATATTGTATTCAGAAACTATTGCATAATAATACAAACTCTTAGCTGCTGCACCGATTTTCCCACATTGGGTTTTTCCGAGGACATTTGTCCAAAAATAACAATGTCGAATGTGTGTTATTTCTTTCCTGCGTTGTATTTTGTTTCCGCAACATTTTATATTTGTGAAGACTGCAGTGTGTTAGTTTCATTATTTACTATAGCAAACAGTAAATAATTTTGTTCAGTTATATAACAAAATAGAAGAAACTTAACCAGTTGCTGTAGAAGGATTCCGATCGTGGAATTTTCACAAGAGAGAGGCAGCAGCAACACTTTTGGGAAAGCGATTTTCTCAAGGAGAGTGAATTCTCTGGAGCGTGAGGCTCAGTTCTACTGAGGAGAAGAAAGAAGAATGCATGGATAATTTCGGGGTGTTTCTAGGAGACCGATTTCTTGGGAATGGGAGAGGCCGAACTGCTAAAGTGAGAAGGAGGCGCTGTTACTGGGGAGGCTGATTTGCTAGGGCTGAGTTGTGAGTGCGTAGAGGCAGATTTTCTAGTGAGAGGTGGGCCAATTTTCTTCAGGCCAATTTCTTCAGAGGTTGATTTCTAGTTGACTGATTTTCCTTAGGCTGAATTTTACCAATGGGGACGAGATGTAGGTTCCAGTCACTGTATTTTTCTTTTTAAATTCTTTGTAGGTTGAAACCCTGATTTTCCATATTATACATGATGGAGAATTATTGTGGGTGAATTATTTCTATTACAATGTGTGATTGATCTCTCTAATTTATTTCCGCTGCATATATTTCTAGATGTTAAAATACCAGTGATTTATTTTCCGGCAATTCAAGATTTATTTTGTTAATTAAATTAATTTCCGGGAATAAATAATTGCCATGAGAAAATAAATATGGGCTGGTATTACGAGATTTAACACTAATCATACTAGAGTACCCTCCATAGAGGTATACCACTACTTGGGGGTAATCAACTATTCAATATTCACTTTGTGGATGATTCAGCAGTAACCCTTGAATTAACTACAATCATTTATTACCAATTATCACGTACAATTTATGATGAGAGTGATCAAAATTGACAGTCTCCGATAAAATTATAAATACAATGAAGTGGGCACGTGATCAATGTAGGCTATGTCACCCAAAAGAAACTAGGATAAAGTACATATAGTACAAAATAGAAAAGTACAAATATAATACATGCTCACTAGACTAAGTCTCAATAGGTTGGGGGATTTAGTTAGGTTTAAAAGAAAAGATATTGCTGGAGTTCTGTCCAACCTACTAGGTCACAAAGAAACTTGGTAAATTTTCCGAGTTGGTAAAAGATCCTTTTGTTGACTTTGACTTTATGGACTTGGAAGTAAGTGCTAATGCATTTGGCAAATTAGAGTAAAATTGAATACAAATGTAATGATGCTTTTAATTGATTAGATTCAAGGGTCTGGAGCTCCAGTTATTAATGATAAGCTTTCAACAAAATTTTACAGAGTTTAATTGATTGGATACAAGAGTGAATTCATCACATACCTAAGAGGATCATGCCATTTTGATGTCAACACTCAGGGCACTACACTGTCAAGGTGAATCATTTAAACAACCTTGTTGTATCACTTATATAATGTGGCCTGTTAAGAGAGTTGTGTGGGAGCCATAGTGGGGATGTTTTAGGAGATCAATCTGCAGATGTTGAAGGAAGGATGAACACATTATGCATAGAGATTTTATGATAAAGTGTGAATGCCATATAGGATATACTATTCAAGCTGGAGGAAATTGAAATTGAAATTGTGTTAATGTCCTACGAGTGAAAGCACTTAGAGGGACTGAAATGCATATTAACATATAGAGCAGAAACCTAAAGCATCTTCTAAAGTTAATACATGTGAGTTAATATAATCATATAGGGCACAACTAGTGAAAGAGTGCTCTTAATCCACATATAGGGTACGACTTACAAGCAATGAAAGAGTGCCTTGTATCAGTGTATAGGGCACACACAGTGAATGAATGCTTAAAGGCCAAGTTACAAGGATACAGATTCAGATACAAATTTGAATGACCATCTGTATACGAATCCATTACCAATCAATTTAGCATGGTTGCTAAGGTCCATGCAACCTGCTATGATTGGCACAAATGGGATGAGGACTCGCTGTCACCTCGACCCAAATCTCCATTCTTTACGTCCAACTTCCCCTGAAAAGGCTATGGGAGGATTTCCGTTTGATACCTCACCCAACAAAATGACGACTAGTGCCTTAAGTGGGGTCTATAGTGGAAGAGTTAATTGTTTGTTGTCGCACTGGTTTTTGTTTAAAGATCTGCAATAATATTTACAACCAACAAGATAACACATTCAAATGCACAAGCTATATCAATGTGAATAGTCAAAATGAGTGTTCTAAAAATATACTAACTAGACCTAAAGCTATTTTTGTGATTGGAGCTTTGGTTAGAGGGGTTTCAATGTCATTTTGCTTGCTGCCTTGTGACTGCAGATTGCAAAATCTGCAGTAAAAAGCAGGGGCATCAGCAAATCCGCTTAAAAATGACCACCAAAATAATGCCTAAGCACTCTATATCCAAGATCTAGGGGTGGAGAGAATAGCAGATGTTAGATAGAACCTATAGGATCACTCCAAAGCCTCTTTTTCTTTTCAAAGGAAAAAAACCGTAACTTTATTTATGGAAACAAAATTACAGTTTGCATATGGTGAACGCATTTGGAAATACGCTTCATGACCAAAGAAATTCTGAGCACAAAGCAAAAAAGAACGGTTCCCCCAACAGAGAAACTACATAGATACATCAATGACCAAGGGGTCCAAACAAAAGGCCCTGCAATACAAGCCCCAAATCCCAAACCATCTTTGAAATGGTCAAAATAACAGGTCTAAATCCTTAGAGACAAAACAAACAAAAAATAGGGCCCAAGAAGCCCGCAGACATAACCCTAGAGTTACAAGAAAACATGGGTCGAGACAAGGCGAACAAGAAACGGTCCACCCAACTAGTCCAAAGCACACAGGCCAGAAGCATAGGCTACATACGCAAACAACGTAGCAACAACACCAAAGCACACAACTGCAAGAAACACCATCGGAGAAAGACCAGCCAGTGATGACAGTGGAAAACGTTGACGCAATTCGACCAAAGACACCACGACAAAGCAGAGCGCCACCAGAGCTCCCAGACAACATGTCGAAAGGAAAGCAAAGGCAGCAGGGGGGAGAGCACAAGCAACAACAACCACGTAGACCATCGGAGCCAGCGAGCCCAAAACAAGAACGTCGAAATGCCATGCAGGAACACCTCGAGAGCGATAGAGGTGATGGGGCACGAAAGCCACCTGGGCATGAGCTAGGAGCAACGACATTTGCAACATGCACTAGTGAAGAACACTACGCCGACAAGGGTGGCGGTATGAACCAGGCCATAGGAGAACAACAACTCAAAAAAGTGGGTATTTTGATGGCTAGGGTTCCAACCGTCGAGCCCCCTGCCCTCTCATTTACGAACCCCCAAGATGCACTCCAAAGCCTCTTACCAACAACAAAATGCAATTTACAGCAAGCTGAAAATTGAATTGTTGAGGTCAAGGGATCATTTCCCATTGGGTACTATGTCCATAAAATTTCCAACCAAGATATTTAACTTATTACATCTGGAATATATATGTAATATATTGTTTTTAGACTAAAAATGAAAGATAGGCAAGTATATTTATTGTAGAACCTACTTACAAAGTTCTAAAGTAAAATATTTACTTGTGATGCACTTGGAACCTTGAAATCCAATAGATATGTTATGTTATAGCAAGACAATAATGTTGAAAAGTGTAACTAGGATCGGTCTTCATATTGACTATGTAATTATGTATTTATGTAAAGAAGAAGACAAAGACAATAAAATGTATATTTGTTGTACTTGCTTCATGGGTTTCATGAGCAAGATTTTATTATAGGTTAAATAGACCTCTTCTTGATGTCTATTAGGTTTTTGTCTTCTAGGAATAAATATAATTAGGTGTCATATGTATGAAGAATCTAGTCTAAATGCTCCAAGATCTTGTCCAAGAATCCATGGAAGAAGAGCTTATGTCAACCCTCAAATCTATGCTGGAAGAGAAGCTATAATAATGTGTTAAAGTCGGCCTCCCTACAATTGATAAGTCGACCTACAAGCTAAATGGCAGGTCGGCCTAAAGACAGAGTAATTATCTATATATATACCTCTGTTCTGCAGTCATTTGAAGACTCAGATTTTCGGTCATCTCTGAAGTTCAGTGCGGATCATAGGACGAAGTTCAGTGTGGATTTTGGACAAGGTGCAGTGCGGTTTTAGGGCTGTTTAAGATACATATATCCCTTTGGTATCTTGGTATAATAGGAGCTGCGGTTTGCTGAAACAAGAGTGCAGACTATCCACCAGAAGAAGTGTAGACTATCCTGAAGAATTTACAGCGAGAAAGGGTCAGTTCAAGGACAATGTTTATATATTGAAGTGTGGATCTGTTTCTATGTTGAAGTGTGGATATGTCTGCAGATAAAAGGTGACATATGTATTCATCTCCAGTTCATGTAGAATTGGAACAATGGTTTACAAAGAGAAGAAGCGATTAGACACCGGGAGAAATAGGAAAGTAAATCTGTGATTTACTTTTCTTACTACAACTGATATATATTTGAAGTAAATGAAGTTTCAATTCTATACAAAGGAAGTGCTGGTGCAAAACAGTGCAAGTCGGTGAAGGAAAGAAGGATCAGCATTGAAGGACATCAAAGAATTAAGGACAAGGTCTTGAATGCATATATAGGTCAAGGGTCTAATTCTGGGTCATGGTACTTGTCATCTGGAAATCTATAAGAAGAAGTTCTCGTGGGTTTTCCTCTCCAAGAGGGAGAGGTTTTGCCTTGGCTCTAGGAGCCTAATTCTTGTGTTTTTTGTCTTTTGATAATTGACTCGATGAAAGATTTAATAAGCTAACGAAGGGAAGACATAAGTAACTTAAGTTACCTCACAAGTAATTGTCAAGAAGAGAATTTTAAATTAATCACTGGCCCTCTAAATTTTCAACATGGTATCAGAGCTAAGGTGCTAAACTCAAGGGCTACTTGACAAAGAGACACTCTAGGAAGCAAAAATCAAAGTTTGGGTGAAAAGTAAAATCAATTTGCAAGGAAGACTCTCAAGCTATTTTCGAGAAAGATCTTCATCTCAATCAAAGGATCAACCTTTCAAGAAAATAATCTTTGCCATTAAAGATTTACGTTCAAGACATTGTTAGAAGAGGACATCATCTTTTGAAGACATCCTTTACCATCAAGGATCCAAGATCACCTAGATTGAAGATTTCTATCTTAGAAGAAGTTCCTAACCTCTTCGTCATCATCAAGGAAGCTGCTGAACGAGAAAGTCACTTACTCAAGTAAGCATCTATGAATTTATCTAAATCTGTCAAAATGACTTATTGTATAGAGAGCAACAAATTGGTTGGGTTATCAAACTTCAATGCATGGAAGAAAATGACAGATTTGAAGCTAATTGAAAATGAAGTTATGGGCTTCATAAAAGGATCTACAATTCAACCTCCGAAAGAAGACATTCTAGCATATATCAAATACATGAAGGGAGACATAAGAGCCCGAAGGATTCTTATAGAATCCATAAAAGACTCTCTCATTCCCTATGTATCAAAGCTAGAATCCTCAAAAGAAATATATGATAAATTGGTGGAACTATTCTCGAAAGGTTCTACAAAGGAAATAATATTCCTGAGACAAAAACTAGACAAATTGAGAATGTTGAAGGAAGGAATAATTCCATATCTGATGGAGATTTTCGCAATACAAGATCAACTACTGAAGTTGGGAGAAGTAATGTTTGATAGAGAAATACTCACTATGGTACAAAATGCTTTACCGAAAGAATGGAGAGGTTTCACGTCAAGCATAAATGGAAGAGAAGAAGCCATGCCATTCCAAAGTCTAGGTAAGATAGAAGAATCAAGATTGAAAGTAGGATCAAGTGTAGGGAATCAAGCCTTCAACACCATGTCCAGGAAGAAAGGAAGATTCGGTAAAATTGGTCCTCAGAATAAGAAAAGAAATGTGGACAAAGCACGATGCTTTGGATGTAATGATCTTGGGCATTATAGATGAGATTGTCCTAAATTTAGAAAGGACAAGAGGAAAAGGGAAGAAGCCTATATAAGAGAAGAACCTGATGCAAAGAAATCTGAGAAATAAGAAGCAAGGGATCTCCACGATGATTGAGATCATATTCTCCTTTAAGTGATTTATGTTGGTTGATAGGAAGCAATGTATATTATAGCATCATGATAAAAGCATGATAGGAGCTCTTGGTGAAACAACTCCGGGAAAACCTCTTTGATAACATCACTAATGGAAGGTAGTCATCAAGATCAAGGGTCATCATGGAAACAAAATTCTGGGATGTGATGACATATTGATGGAGCATGCCAAGGGAATAAAGCTCTGCATTCTAGAGAAATTGCTACAGGATGACTCAAAGGAAAAAGGTATGAGGTATATATATAATATATATTTATATGCTGACACTGGACGCTGTGAAGTCATGTCATATGGTTGTAGGTAATGGACTTCTATATTTAAAAGTATGATCTATGAAGGAGGATCTCTTGGTGCACTGAGAGATGAAATCAACATAATATATATCCTCATGGAATATGAGGTGGTTGTATATGAACGAGGACCTGGAAAATTTGTAAGTTCCTGGGAATGAAGAATGTACAGAAAGGAAGAGATCATGAAATGCAACCATGTCAAGAGGTAGTGATCATCCGGAAGCCAAGAAGATGTGACTAGGAGATCTCTTGGGAGGATATGTAGACTCTGACAGAAGTCTGGTAAACAAGAAGACCCTTGACAAAACATATCATTAGGAGATGTGTCAATCTGAATAAAGGATGTCGATGCCTACAGGAAGATGTCATGGTGAAAGATCATCACTGAGGTAACTTTTTTTTAAAAGTTCATATGTATATGTTTATCTGGATGAGTTTGTGTAGGGCTGCTAATCATGAGAAAGGATGTATGATCCTTGGAGATGATTTGAAGGAAAGCAACATGGCATAAAGGTGGACCAGATGAGAAAGACCGATGAATCACTTTCTGATGGTTGACATGACTCGTGACTGAAAGTGATGGATGATTTGTGCCCTATGAAGCCAAATGTTGAAGATTCCTCAATATCGAAATCAATGACATCGAGGGGAGGAATTCTTCATGAGCAGCTGGGTGTCTCACCATTGTCGCTATAGGACCCTGATTGACAGGAAGCCTGGTGGTAAGTTTCTTACTTGGAAGAAACTTGAAGTATGTCCTTCCTGAGTTGAAGGGAGTGACGTATGTGATTCTCTAATACATGTGTCATGCGCTAGACCAGGACTAACAACCGTAAGTCTTAGTGAAGGCCATGTGGAGAGAATGGATAGACACATCATTCTGGTCTTCACCTGGAAGACAGAATGGAGGATTGGGTAATCATCTGGCATTCGATACTCTTTGAGAATGAGATAGGGCATTCAAGATAAGAGTAGTTGAGGACTGATATTCTTTGAGGGCTAGCTACCCAAGAGAAGAATAGTCCAAGAAGGTCATACTCTAGGAACACCTAGGTGGAGTATGTACCTGGGAGAGACAATGACTATGGTGTCTATAAGTCATGTGTCTCGCCAACATTGTAGCCCATTGTCTCGTTGAGAGATGGGGCTGTTAGTCAAGGCCTTCTACTAGGACAATGCTGGTTGATATGATGCTATACAGATGCGATTACCAATCCGATTCTTCTTATGAGATTCTTCAGTTTGAAAGTGACCATGTACCTCTATGAATACCTCCCTACTTAAGAGGGAGTGTTGAAAAGTGTAACTAGGATCGGTCTTCATATTGACTATGTAATTATGTATTTATGTAAAGAAGAAGACAAAGATAGTAAAATGTATATTTGTTGTACTTGCTTCATGGGTTTCATGAGCAAGATTTTATTATAGGTTAAATAGACTTCTTCTTGATGTCTATTAGGTTTTTGTCTTCTAAGAATAAATATAATTAGGTGTCATATGTATGAAGAATATAGTCTAAATGCTCCAAGATCTTGTCCAAGAATCCATGGAAGAAGAGCTTATGTTAGCCCTCAAATCTACACCTGATGAGAAGTTATAATAATGTGTTAAAGTCGGCCTCCCTACAGTTGATAAATCGGCCTACAAGCTAACTGGCAGGTCTGCCTAAAGACAAAGTAATTATCTATATATATACAGAGTAAAGACTCAGGTTTTCGGTTGTCTCTGAAGTGCAGTGCGGATCATTGGACGATGTTCAGTGCGGATTTTGGACGAGGTGCAGTGCGGTTTTAGGGCTGTTTAAGATGCACATATCCCTGTGGTATCTTGGTATAATAGGAGCTGCGGTTTGCTGAAACAAGAGTGCAGACTATCCACCAGAAGAAGTGTGGACTATCTTGAAGAATTTACAGTGAGAAAGGGTCAGTTCAAGGACAATGTTTATATATTGAAGTGCAGATATGTTTCTATGTTGAAGTGTGGATATGTTTGCAGATAAAAGGTGACATATGTATTCATCTCCAGTTCATGTAGAATTGGAATAGTGGTTTACAAAGAGAAGAAGCGATTAGACACTGGGAGAAAGTAGGAAAGATTTACTTTCCTTACTACAGCTGATATATATCTCAAGTAACGGACGTTTCAATTGTATACAAAGGAAGTGCTGGTGTAGAACAGTGCAAGTCGGTGAAGGAAAAAGGATCAACATTGAAGGACATCAAAGAAGTAAGGACAAGGTCTTGGATGCATATATAGGTCAAGGGTCTATTCTGGGTCATGGTACTTGTCATTTGAAAATCTATAACAAGAATTTCTCGTGGGTTTTCCTCTCCAAGAGGGAGAGGTTTTGCCCTGGCTCTAGGAGCCTAATTCTTGTGTCTTGTGTCTTTTGATAATTGACTTGATGAAAGATTTAATAAGCTAACAAAGGGGAGACTTCAGTAACTCAAGTAACCTCACAAGTAATTATCAAGAAGAGAATTTTGAATTAATCACTAGCCCTCTAAATTTTCAACAAATAATGCAAGTATGCATCATAAAACTCAATATACTATGAAATATGTATGGAATAAAAACTCAAAACTTGGTATATTAACCCTTGGTTAAGTTTTAACTTTATTGTTCGAAACTCCATGGTGTAAAACTAGATATTAAAGATGGAAAACTTGAAAAACCAACTAGTCCATTATGTTAAACTAAAACAAAAGGATAAAAAGATTTGGTTTTTGTATATATAAAGTGGTTGCTGAAGATGCCTTACCTTGTACCACAAGAATTTACCTCAAGTGGTGGGTTGTGAACCACAATTGCACTTAGGCTGATCTTGTATCTTGGACAATGAGGTGGGCTGTTGAGAAATCAACAGGGCTACGAAAGAGGTGATTTGTCTTGGACTTGATAACTGCTTGTGATGTTCTTTTACTTTTCTTGATTATTATCTTATTCTTTTCTTATTATTATGTTGTTCTTATCATCAAACAACTACCAAAACATGAAGACCAATAGTACACAAGGACATAAGGTGTAGGTTGCTATCCAATGCCAAAACCTCTCCTCTTGAGAGGAAAACCCACAAATCTCTTCTCTTCTTATAGAGTCTTCAAATGACGAATTCCAAAACCTCTAGACCAAGACCAATACCCTTCCAAGACCAAGTCAAGCCTTCTTGATTATGTGCTTCTTCTATCCAAGTCAAACCAAGTCAAATCTCTTCCAACAACTCAACTTCGATCCCCAGCTTCAGAATTTCGGCCCCTGTTGTAGGTCTGAAATTTTCGGCCCGCAACAACCAGTTGCAACTTCGCATGTGTGAGAGAATTAGGGCTTCTAGAGCTTCCTCCTTTCTTTGCTTGGACTGCTTCTTCTTGTATGCTTTATGAGAGATCAAATCATCCACTTTTCTTCCAATGTCGACCCTCTCCTTACTCCTCGAGAACTTTGGCCTTGATGCTGCAAAAACCCTAGCTTGTCTTCGCACGTGTGAGACATAGAGTGTAGAAACCCAAAAACTTTGACTTCCTTCTCCCTTTCTCCTTCACTTGCCTTCTTCCTGTTCTTCGCTTGATTGATGGGTGAAGTGAGTGAATGTCCATAGGAGGTTGACTACTCTCTTATATATAGGCTTCCAAGGAGGACGACATGCCCTAATTACGCTGACTTCTTCTCTGGTCTTAGAGGGGTATTCTTGACACTTTCACTCAAAAATAATTCTTTTGACATGCTACAAAATGCCAATGGGGTCTTATACACATGACAATGACTCTTTCACTTCTTGACTCAATGACAAAACCTAGAAGCACTCAATGGGTGCTTTGGCCTTAAATAAAATGACCTTGAGCATGATACCCATGCTACACAAAACAATAATAATAATTTCTCTTTCATTTTACAATATACAAGAATCAAGATTCAAGAGTACATATGAAGACCAAACCTAGTTATATATTTCAACACTCCCTCTTAACTAGGGAGGTATTCATAATGGTACATGGACATTCTCACACTAAAGAGATCTCATAAGAAGAGTCAGATTGGTAAGCCATCTCATAAGCTATTATTTCAACTTATTTCATTGCATCACATCATACCAACCAACATTGTCACATAGCAAGGTCTTGATTAACAATTGTATCTCTCCACAAGATAAGAGCACAATGTTGGCGAGATAATGACTTATGGACACCATCATCATTGTCTCTTAAGACACATACCCCATCTGGATGTTCACAAGGTATGTCCTTCTAGGACAATTCTCGTCTTGGATTAACACATCTTCAAGGAATTTCCTCTTCGACTACTCTTACCTATTGGATGCCCTACCTCATCCTCACAAAGTATCAGAAACCAAATGCTTACCTAATCCTGCATTCTTTCTTCACAAAGTGAAGACAAGAATGATGTGTCTATCTCTCCCTCTCAACTAGGGAGGAAATATCAACCAATCCAGGTCTGTCTCTCAAATACACAAGCTTCTTATTAGGAAGAGATTTAGTCAAAATATCAGCTACCTACTCATCAGTGGAGATACACTGTAGTTGCAACACTCCATCTTGCACCAACTTTCATATGTAATGGTACTTGTTGTTTATGTGCTTCGTCTTTCCATGGAATACCGGGTCTTCCGACAATCTAATGCAACTGGTGTTGTCACAATGTACAATCGTAGGGTCCATTTGTCCTTCAAACAAATCAGATGACATCTTCCTCAACCAGACAACTTCTCTACTAACTTCACATGTTGCAAGATATTCAACTTCAACACTACTCAAAGCAATTGATTCTTTCTTTCTACTCATTCATGAGATCATAGAGGATCCCAATCTAAAACATCCTCTGGTAGTGCTTCTTCCATCTGTCTCACTGCCTCCCCAATCATAATCTGTATATCCAATCAATTGGATATCATTCTTTCTATCATAGTTCAGGCAGTAGTGTATTGTTCATTGCAAATATCTTAGTATATGTTTGGCTCCTATCCAATGTTCATGTCTAGGCTCTATCTGAAACTGACTGAGAAATTTCACTACAAAGCAAATGTCAGGTCGAGTGTTCACAAGATACATCAGAGAGCCAACCAATTGTCTGTAGCTTGTAGGATCCACAAGGCTTGAATCAAAACTTCTTAACCTCTTCAAATTTGTGATCATGGGGGTGGTCATAGGTTTGTAGTCCATCATGCCAAACCTTTGCAACATCTTGATCACATATTTTCCTTGACCTAGATATATTTCACCAGGTCTCTGCCAAACTTCCAACCCCAAGTAATAGTGCATCAGCCCTAGATTCTTCATATCAATTTCTGTTGCTAATTGTCTCTTGCATTCTTGAATACGACCTTTCACACTTGTTATGAGAGTATCATCCACATATAGAAGAATGATCACTGGTTCATCCTTCACTATCTTGATATAAAGATTTGGATCAACAAAACTCTTTGAAAAACCCAATCTTTGTAGATATGTGTCTATCCTTGCATATCAAGCCCTTGGGGCTTGCTTAAGGCCATAAAGCGCCTTCTTCAACCTACAAACATGAGTTTCTCTATCATGTACTTCAAACCCCAAGGGTTGTTTGAAATACACTTCTTCATCAACGATACCATTCAGGAACGCTGTTTTGACATCCATTTGATGGATGTTCCATCTCATAGACGCTTCCAAAGAGACCAACGATCTTAGAGTTGTGTATCTAGTTGTAAATGCAAATGTCTCTTCATAATTGATGCCTTCTTGTTGAGAGAAACCCTTAGCCACAAACCTTGCTTTGTACTTTTCAATGCTTCCATCTGTTGCATGCTTAATCTTGTAGAGCCATTTGGAAGTTACCACAAATTTGTCTTTAGGCCTAGGAACGATTTCCCAAACTACATTTTTCATTATTTATTGATATTCTTCATTCATAGCATCTTTCCATTCTTGACGATTGATAACTTCTTCAAAGGTGGATGGTTCTGTTTCAATTAATTTTGTCATATAGGCTGCACACCCTGAATACCTTTCAGGCTTCTTGCTTTCCCTGAATGTACCTTTAGCTGCAACATGTCCTTCTGCTTCTTGAAGAGTAGACTTTAACCAATTTGGTCTTTTCTGATTTTCAAGGATTATGACTTGCCACACAAGTTCACTGGGACATTCTTCTTCATGATTCAAATCTTCTTCTTCCCTTGGACATTCTTCAAATATAGGTAGTTCTTCATCATCAGATTCAATCGAGAGATCCTTAGATTTCTTTTATGCAATGCTTTCATAAAAGATCACATCTCTGCTTACTTCAATTTGGTGCCCTTTCTTTATGTAGATCCTATATGCCTTTGAAGAGTTACTATAGCCAACAAATATGCTCTTCAAGCTTGTAGGATCCAATTTCTTCCTTTTATCTTTTGGAATGTGAATGTAGACAGGGCAACCAAATATTTGGAGATGATCTACACATGGTCTCTTTCTAGTAAACGCTTCTTCAGGAGTCATGTTGTCAAGTGACTCTAACATTGTGTGGAAAAGTTCGATTTCTGCAGGTTGCATTTGATCAATGCAATGTCATCATGCTCAATTGTCAGATCTCTAACATTGTTGGGAAATTTGGAGATACTGAGAGATGGGTTTTGTAACTTGTTTCTCTTCTTCTATAGACCTACTTTGATGTAATGCTTGTAGAAAACTATGCAACATTGCCCTTATTTTGCCACCTGGAAACTTGTTGTACATGTTGACAACCTTTGACCACTTGTAACTTCATCATTCCTTCATTGTTTGGAAAAATTTGAACGTGGCATGTCATCCCCTCATCAATCTAAGCATTCTGGGACCAAGTTGACTTTTTGAATTCCAAGACCACTTGCATTGGGAAGCGTGAACTTTCTCGGGAAATGTGAAATTTTGATTTTGTGACACTGCCATGTTGAGAACTATCTGAGGAATACTGCACCAATGCCAAAGACTCGATGACACAACTAACCATGCAGTAAGACATAGGTCCACCCTGAAGCGGTTTGCACTGGCCCATACATCTGTGATCACCCCTACATAAGAAGGCTCCTCTAAAACCATGAGTCCTCTCAAGATCCATTGAGAATCTCCCGATCCTATAAAGGACAAAGAGACCAGGGACAGCCCAAAAGGACATGCCATGGCTGACCATCACAAGGTTTAGGACACCTAATACAATGACTCAAATGGTTGTTACAAGGTTTTTCACTTGTGTCCTTGGTCTTACAATGGTGATAAATGCATTTTGAAATAGTATGTGTACCCCTGCTGACAGTAGGGGTAATATGATCTACCAGATTTTTGACAGGTCAGAATCCATATATGGCAGGGAAATGGCAATTATAAAAAATAAAAAAAATATTGTTATGATTGAAAAAAATATAGTTAAGAATCAAAACCATTCGGGAATCACAATAGGAGAACCATAAGCTATAACCAAAAAAGAGAGTTCTCATGCATATTACTATTAGCCATCCATGTATCATATATGATATTGATAAGTTATAACCATCGTTGATAATTGATAGCCTTGAAGACCATTTCAGCATAAGCATGAAGCAGGCCATAACAGTGTTTTTGTGAGTCACATCTGCATGTCCATATCAGCAGTGAATAAATTGGTTTTCTTGAATGCTATGGCAGCACTAAATAACAGCGTGAGAGAAGTGAGCATTCAACCTAGCACATATGGATAGATCAGACCTTGACCATAATAGTAGAAAAAATCTTGACAGCAGACCTTGAGATCTGACCTTGCCACATCAGACCTTGCTAATTCAGACCTTGAGAGCAGATCTTGACACAAGGATGGATCAGCCCTTCATTGGGATTGGGGTTTAGGGTTTACTCTTTTGTTTTTGTTGAGCTGAGAGGCTCATTCTACAGCCCAGTATGAGGTGATGTGTAAGTTTGTTTGTCCGTCAGTGCCCGTTTAAAATAAAAATAAAAAATAAAAATTATGTTCTAAGTAGAAAAATAATGTCGGCTATAATTAAAAAAAATGAATATGCTGTAAAGTAATTAGAAGTAAAAAAATGTGTGAATCAGATGTTTAAATCTTATACTTTTCAAAATTATTTCAAGAAGAGATTTAAATAAACTATTTGAAGATCTATGTTAACTAATTTATGTCAATATCAACTTCATATATCTATATATAGAAAAAGAATTAAGTTTTTATGGTTAAATTTTTTATTTGGTCCTATATATACTATATTTAGCATTCAAAAATACAATTTAAACAATGAAAAATAACACATTGTATTTTGCACTGTAAAAAAGTTTGTACGTGAAGAAATTTGATTCCTCTCAGCCCATGTTAGATCCATACTTAAGATGGATCTATGCTGGTAACTAGTGAAATCGGCAATTGGGGCGGTCTCGTACTTGTGTGACACAGGGTCAATTCCGTCTGCTACCACTATAACCATTAGGTGTGCCACGCTGCCCCTAATGTGGACACTGGTTAATTGGGGGGTAGAACCAGGAACTTCACAATATTTTACATAACATTTTACATAACATGCTTTGCCAAGTGAGCTACATCCCTAGTGGTCTGGGGTTTAAGCCTTAGGCATTTAGGGTTTTGGGATTTTTTTAATTTAAAAAATGATATTTTGGGGACCACTGAGTTAGAAAAGCACTGGAATTTTCGGGATGTGTTTCAAAATTTTAGGACCTGTTTCATTTTCCATGGGATTCATTTCATGGGCTTAGGATTTGTTTCATTCTCCAAGGGATCCACTTCCATGACGGATTACGGACAAATCCAGGTGGATCCTACAAACAAAGGTGGTGGATTCGTTAACCCAGTCTCTATCGTCTTTCAATTTAGTATATATGAGCTGATACTATCATCAAATAAGGTAAGGTGAGAAAAACACTGATTTTTTCAGGATCTGTTTCATTTTCCATGGGATTCATTTCATGGGCTTGATTTGTTTCATTCTCCCATGTATCTGCTTTCATGATGGATCATAAAGGATTCTGGTAGATACGTGGATCCTACAAACAGGGGTGGTGGATTCGGTAACTGAGTTTATAGCGTCTTTCAAATTTCGTACATATGAGCTGATACGATCTTCAAATAAGGTAAGGGGAGAAGAGATGGGAATAAACTAGAGTATATCGCTGTCTCTCTGAGTGTCTCTATGGAGTATTTTGGGGCCAGTTTGACATTTTCTCCTCTTGGGAAAAGATCCCACCAGGTCGAGCTGTGAATCCACATGGAGGCACAGGATGGCTATAAATGTACTAATTCTGGACATTTTTAAGGGATTAATATATTTTGGTACTTAATTGATATTCTTATTATATTATGAAGTATACAACTGATGGCTCGTGGTCTGAATTTTTGCCCCAATCAAATTTGGCTATTAACCTGGATGTTTCATGGATTTACTAAGTTAAATTATTTTGACTTGTTTAGTTCATTTTCTGTCTCTTAGACTGGTCTGAAAGCTTATTGTGTTAGACTTAAAAAGTTTTATTGACGTCAGTTAAAACTTAATAATTACATATATGACTCATGTTCCCATACATTATGATGTGCAAATCACTGATGGTCTTATTTAATGATCAAAGCCACTAATTCTGGACACTCTAAAGTGATTAATATATATTGGTAAGCTTGAGTGGGCCTAATGCTTAAGAACATGTGTTTCTTCCTAAGAAGTCACAGTTTCAAACCCAGAGAGGGGTAGAGTATGTACACCTCCATAGATTTTAGCAGTCAAATCACTGTCCAGAGGCGGGTCCCTAATCTGACAAACAAGGGATCTCATGCACCAATTTGGTGTCTGGCTTGGCTGCGACCTTAAAATTAGATTATTATTATTATTATTATTATGAAGTATACAACTGACAGCTTATGGTCTGAAATGTTCTCCCAAGCAAATGCAGCTACTAACCTGGATGTTACATGGATTGACTAAGTATGTGCAATTTTTTTTTTTTTTTTTTGACTTGTTAAGTTAATTTTCTTTCCCTTAGACTGGTCTTAGAGCTTAGTGTGTTAGACTTCAGAAGTTCTGTTGTTGTGAGTTCATAGTTATACATATGATTCGTGTTCTCATACGTTATGATATGCAGTTCAATGATGGTCTTGTTTAATAATTGAAGATTGGAAGTATTTATTTTACTTACATCTTTAAGAGGGGATAATTGTGTATCACTGACATGGTTATATTTTTAGCTATCCAAATTAGGATTTCTTAATTGAAAAGTCTTTTTCAGTTAATGTAGGTGATTGTATTTAACTGTTTTGATTTTTTCATTAATGACGGCATACTTATATGTGGTGCAGACCATTGGGCATTTTTTTGTCTGCAGAAATTGTGCGCGCATCCTTCAGTCTACAATTGACCGACGAAATGAAATTTCGGTCTCTGAAAATAATCCTCGGTTTTTCCATTGGTGTTACCGTTGGAGTGGTACTAGTGACTTGTGCCCTCCTTTGCATTAGATTGCGCAGAAAACGTTCTAAAGTTCAACGTAGCAATGGTATTATTGGCATCGATAATGTACTTTCAGATTCTGTCATTGATCATGAAGCAGCTCATGCATCTAGACAAAATGGCCATTCATCTTGGTGGAGAATGCAAGAGAAGAATTTTGTTCCTTCTTCCTCTGGCATTCCAAGATATTCATACAAGTATGCATTTCAGGCAATATCTCTAGTTTGTATATTGATCTATTTTGGTCCGAGTTGCATTGTTACATGCAGGTTATATTTGAAGGTGCTTTTTAGGTTATTTTCTTTTGTTTACGTTGTTTTCTACCCTCTGTTAAATACAGTTTCACATATCAACATCAGCGGTGTTTTTCCCAGCTTTATGTTCTGATAAATTAGGATAACTTTTGACAAACTGGTTCCACTCGAGTGTAGAAGCTTTCATTCCATAAATATTGTAAATAATAAAAGCAAATTTATTTTATATACTCATATAGCTTACCTATCTTCAAATAATGGGTATAACATGGTTAATATTGCTCATGAATGTTATGTGCCTCTCCTTCCAACTGATTTTCTTTCACTCGTTTCCTTTGTTTTTTACTTTATTTTTCTTGTGAAACAGTGAAGTTTGTGTTCATTCTCATTGCATGCTTGCAAGTTTAAACTTCTGATGTGTTGCTGCCCAATCCACACCTGGGCTAATGTAGAGAAAATCTTTAATCCACTTAGTGTGCTATGAGACAACTAAGGCTTGACAAGCTTTAGAAAATGAGAAATATTAATCTAGGAGTTAATCGAATTACCCAAAACACATTCAACCATCAACATGTAAATTACAACATATCACTCTAGAGTCTAAAGCATGTAAATAACTTCACAAGTACATGAAATAACCATACTCATCCACAAGCAATAGATATAACAATGATAATCAAATGGAATAAATGACACTGAAGCAAATGATGAAGTAAATACTAAATAGAGACTAGTGCCAAAATAAGGAGAGCTTGTGACGGTAGATGCTTAAAGGGATATTATTCTTGAAAGTAAAATGCTTGTACTTGAAAATGAAAGTGGCAAAAGTAATGTTGTTGTAAAGAAAATGTGGCAATGAAATGTTGATTTCTGGTAGCATCAGATGTGCTCTAGCCTCAAGAATTTGCAAGGAGGCTAGGACATATGCATTCTCCAAAACCCAAAAATTGTTTTGGGAAATTCCACCCAGAGACAATTTAATAGTTTAATTAAAATAATTAATTATTTTTAATGGATGCCTAAGTCTAAACTTAGTAAATTAAAATAATTAAAGGGTATTAATTAAACTGGGTGTGAAGCTTCTAGAAAAAGACAGAGATCGAGTCAAGATGATCTGAGACATCGATTAGGATCTAATCTGGGCCATTGAATGTTCAACGAGAAGATTATAAGAAGAGGCTTGATTGGCACTCAGAGAACACATTGGGTGAGGAATCAAGAGATCGAATTCTCAAGAGAGCAGCGCAACAGTTGCTGGAGAGTGATCGAGGTGATTTCTTGTAGTGAGGGGCAGGGATAGTTGTTCGGTGGAATATTTTCTTGATCCGGAGAGTGCAAGGCAGAGGAGGCAGTAAAAGCCATAGAGAGACTGCGCATTACCACGCAGAGCTTCAGAGGGAGTCCGAAATTTTGTTGAGGTAACAATTAGAGGGTCATTGCTAGAAGTTGGAGGGAGTTTCTGGAGGCCAGTATAGCCTTGTTTCCAATCAGCAGAAGATCCAACAGCAAGAGGGAAGGCTGCATCGAGTTGTGACGCAGTCACAGCGCAGAGGCAACGTAGAGCAACTCATTTCGAGTTGAGGTTAGTGCCGGATTCCCATGGCAGAGTGAAATTTTCTCACGAGATTTATTTGTCAGTTTTTCCTTTGTATGACTTGTCAGTTTCGAAAGTCATAGACTTGTATTCAGAAACTACTCCATAATAATACAAACCCTCAACTGTTGCACTGGTTTTCCTGCACTGGGTTTTTCCAGGGACATTGTCCAAAAATAATGGTGTCAATTGTGTGATTATTTCTTTCCTGCGCTATATTTTGTTTCTGCAACATTTTTATATTTGTGTAGGTTGCAGTGTGATGTATTCAGTGTTTGCCGTAGATAACTGCAAATAAATTATTAAGTAAAGATTAACAATTAGGTGAATATTTTCTAGTTTTGCTGCGATAGGATTCTAGTTTTAGGATTTTTCACATGAAAGATAACCAAATACTGGAATGCTATAAAAGTAATGTTGTGGAATGTGCCTTGTTTTTTTTTTGTTTTTTGTTTTTTGTTATTTTTTTGTTTTTGTTATACTAGGAGAATCGGCAACGACACCGGTATCGTACTCGCGTGACACGGGGTCGAATCCTGCTGGCTACCACTATACTCCTAGGAGGAATTGCCGCACCCGCCACAACAACCGTCGGGTTATCCGGGACTTGAACTCGTGACCTGCACAATGGCATGAACACCTTAACAGTGTGTCCGCTGGCCATTAGACCAAACCCCGACAGGCATGTTTTAGTTAAAGTTAGATTTCACTTGGATTTAGATTAATTGATGAATGTAAGATGACAAATATGTGGTGATCCGTTTGAGTGTGTAATGTGAGAAGTGTGATTGTAGTAAAATAAATCTAATGAAGGTGTGTTTCCTCTTCTACCCTTATCCTCAGTGGGTTAAGGAAAGTTTTAAGGGTATCCTACAGGAGGAAGCTTTGCTTCAATGAGTACTCTCGAGAGCCCACAAGCATGGTATTAAAAACTGGCCGGTCAGGTTGCTCGCCGTTTCAAACCGCCCATGTAACCCGTTTATACCCCGCCTTTGACCAAGAAATACCGGTTAACTGGCTGGTTAGTTGCTCTTCCCCCTACGCAGACCCACGCACGGCCAGAGATGGGTTTGAGGGCTGATGTGGAGGTAAGGGGAGGGTTGTTTCCCTCCAAAAACACCCTCCCCAATCTTTTATAAGCAGGGGCAACCTCTCCTTTGTCTCACACCATCTCATTTGCTGTTTGTGAGTTTGATTGAGAGCTTGGAAAGTGTTGAGTGTTTGCCGGAGCAGTGATCTTGGAGGCTTGGAGTTGGAGTTATCTTAGAGATAGTTTGGAGCTGTCAATAGAGTTGGCATCTTCAAGAGGACGCTAAGGAAGCTAGTTTGCATTGCCAGGTAAGGATTTTCACTTGAAAAATCCATCATTTCATTGCTGTTCATGTGTTTATTTTCTCATGTGTTTAGCTATGCTATTGCTCTCAAATCTCTAGCCCTATGCTATCAAATTTTTTATGTTTGAATGTGCATTTTGTTTCGTAAATTTAGCCTTAGTTGTCCATTTATCTTAGCTGCAATTTTTTTAAATCGCAGATTTATTTCCAAATTTCAATTATTTCAAGTCAAGATGGCTCCAAAAACCAAGGATAGTGCATGGGCCCATTGTGATGTGGTTGATGGAAAGATGATATGCAAATTTTGTGAAAAATGTATTGGAGGTGGGGGTACTCTTAGATTGAAACAACACTTGCCTGGGATAAGAGGCCAAGTAAAGCCATGTGATGCACCTAATGAACTGATAGGTCCGGTTAGGGCAGAATACCTTGCGAAGTTTGAAAAGTTTGAGGAGACTAAGGCTAGGGAGAAGGCCATCCAAGATGAAATTGCAAGGAAGAGGGAACTAATAGATATCATGAGACAGAGTGGGTATGATGATTATGAGATTCAAGACTCCACTTCTATCCCTTCCACCAATGACCCCTTTCACTATGTTCCTCCTGTTGGCCTAGGCCAAAAATCAAAACCAACAAAGAGACCCAACCTCCAGAGTTATTTCTCATCCACTGCTAATCCCACAGCCACTTCCTCCTAGCCAAGTCGTCAACCCACTTTGGATCAACATTGGAAAAAACAATGCAAAAAAACTTCTTATAGTACATTGCTAGATGGTGGTATGATTCAGATATCCCATTTAATGCTACTCGCTCACCTTATTACCAAGCTATGTGGGACTTTGTTTTAATTTCAGGAAAGGGCTTCAAAGGCCCTACTGTGCATGACTTGAGGGGAGCTCTTTTGCAACAAGAGATTTGTAATATTGATGAGTATTTGGCTGAATATAAAGAGTCATTGATCAAAACAGGTTGTTCCATAATGTCAGATGGATGGACTGATGGAAAGAACCGCACTATCATTAACTTCCTTGTTTCTTGCCGTCGAGGAACAATGTTTTTGAGATCAGTTGATGCATCTAATAAGGTGAAGGATGCAACACTTGTATTTGAGCTTTTGGATGAGATTATTCAGGAAGTGGGGGAGCAAAATGTTGTGCAGGTCATCACAGATAATGCCTCAAACTATGTTCTTGCTGGAAAGATGCTTGAGTCCAAGTATAATACCATATTTTGGACTCCATGTGCTGCACATTGCATAGACCTCATGCTTTAGGACATAGGCAAAGTGGATTGGGTAAAAAACACTGTAGAGCATGGCAAGTGCATTACAAAATACATTTACAACCACTCATGGGTATTGAGCCTAATGAGGAAAAACACTGGGGGCAAAGAGCTTGTTAGGCCTGCCATTACGAGATTTGCAACTCACTTCCTCACGTTGCAATGTCTCAATTCTCAACAGAAAAACCTGTAGAAAATGTTTTCTTCTGATGATTGGACTGAATCCCGGTGGGCTCATAGACAAGATGGAAAAGACACCAAAAAGAAATTATTTGACAATTATTTTTGGAAAAGGTCTTCAGAGTTGGTAAAAATTACTAAGCCCCTTGTTAAGGTGCTAAGGTTGGTGGATGGGAAAAAAATGGCAATGGGATACATTTATGAGGCTATGGATCAGGCAAAGGAGCAGATACGGGCAGTTTACAGGGACAAGTTAGCTAAATATGGCCGGATATGGGACATCATTGATAACAGATGGAACAATCAACTCCATCATCCCATACATGCAGCTGGGTATTTTTTGAACCCAAAGTATCATTATAAAGCTCGGCTAGGAGATCAGCAGGATGGGGAGGTTAGATTTGGATTGATTGATTGCTTGGAGCGCATGTTCCCTAACCGTGCAGACCTTTTGGAAACACATAAACAACTTACTCTTTTCAGTATGGCAGCTGGTACCTTTGGAAAGAACTTGGCGAAAATGGCAAGAGATGTGGATCAACCAGGTAAGCAATTCCAATTTGTTTTTCTTTTCAAGTTAAATTGTTTGTAAATAAGTGATGAAATGAACTATGTTACTAATGAATGTCTTTTTATTTGCAGCACATTGGTGGGAGTCATTTGGCGGCCAATGTCCTAAATTGCAAAAGTTTGCAATTAGAATCCTCAGCCAAACTTGCAGTGCTTTAGGTTGTGAGCGCAATTGGTCTGTTTTTGAGCACATACACACAAAGAAGAGAAACCATTTGGAACAGAAACAGTTAAATGATCTTGTGTTTGTGCAATACAACCTTCGCTTGAGGCGGAACCAACTGATGAGCAAAACACCTGATCTAGATCCCATTGTGTTGGATGATATTGATCCAACATCAAAATGGGTGGAGGAGACTGAAGATCCAGTGTTTGAGGCAGATTTTGATTTTGATGCAGCATTAGCGGGGGGTGAATTTGAAGCAGATTTGGTGGCACCATCAGACGGAGACCCAGGATTGGTATCTGCATCAAGGAAAGGCAAACAACCAATGGAAGGCACTAGTCATGTAGCGCGAGTAACTCGTGCTTCCATTAGGTCCACTTCTATTGTTATTGGTGGCAGTGGTATTCAAGTTGCAGATGACCCTGAGGCTGAGGCATCCTTAGACTCTGATCTAGATGATGTCTATGCAGCTGCCGATGTTGATACTGTGTCTAGTAGCAGTGATGAATTTGATGATTGATCATGATTCATGTGTAGTCTTATATTAGGCCCATGGCCTCATAGCTTGTAGCATTGTTTTTGGACTTTATGGGCAATTTGGAGCCTCATTGCAGCTGTATTTTTCGATGATATGTATTGCACTCGGTGCCATTTTGATATATTCACCTTTGTATGGTATATAAATGAGCAAACTTTGCATATTTTATCTCTATTGGCTTTGAATCATGGTTGCAAATCTTAAAAATGGTTTTTTTTTAATTAAAAAATAATTATTTAATGTATTTTTTTTAAAAATCGGTTCGTTTAGACCTGACCAGTACCGGTTAGACCGGTTCATTAGGTCCATCGGTCCGGTCACCGGTTCCGGTTTTTAATACTATGCCCACAAGTCAACCCGCTTGCAAGGAGATTCAACACTAGGGGAAACAAACCCCTAGCCCGATTTCACAAGTTAAACGTTTACCAATTTTCCCCAATCCCACAATAAGAATAGAAGCGGTTTTCCCTATTAAACTAAGTTAACCAACAAGCTCCTTATGATCACGTGCAAGGATCATGACAAGCTTGTAATGGCGTGAGCACAAAGATTTTGATTGGGTTTGTTACTTGCAAGAAATTGAAATCTAAACTAAAACAAGAATTGAAACCTAATCTAAGAGCAAGAATCAAACTACTCTAATGAAATGAAAGCTAAACTAATCTAAGAATTTGAAACTATTCTAATGACAATGAAAGTAAATTAGACTAATGAAATGAAGTTAAACTAATCTAATGTTGTGTGATTAAACTATTCTATTGGTTAATTTTAATCACAAATAAAATCATGCCATGAAAAGAGACACAATCACACAAGAGATCCCCACTAGGTAGGGGGGATGCTTAGGAGACTCTCCTAACTCCCAAGATGATTACAATGTTTGGTGAGAGTCCTTTATGAATATAGAGAGAAGAAGAAGGTGGTTTTGAGTTACAAGGGTGATAGAATGATAGTTTTACAAGGTATATGGTTGTAGATCTTCTTTAGGTGCTACAACTTTTCAAGTCTGACGAAATTTCGCCAACATTTCCCCTTGTAAACTCGCAGGCCTGCTAAAAACCAGCAAGCAAATTAGTGCAAAAGTGCTTAGAAAACAACTTTGAAACACTCAAGAATGTTAGTACATGAAATCCCACAATCACCATGTGAAATTCTATAATTAAAGTGCCAAATTCCTACACAATTTAGCTAAGGGAAAGCCAAGGTATCTTGGCTCTTTCTTAGTTAATTTGATTGCTGTTAGGACAGCAACAAGTAAAAGTCTTCAAATCCTAGGTTAAATCAATATAAGCTCATGAAATCAAACCCAAGAACTCTGAACAAATTTTTAGAATTTAGATGAGGAAAGAAGAGAGAGTTAGGGGTCTTTTCCAAGGCACTTGGAGGCACTTGATTCCAAGTGGGACTAATGCTTCTTTGGTGCAAAACGATAGAAGGTCCAATCGAGGACTTCCCCATTTCCAAGCTAGAGGAACTCGTAAAACACTTAGAATTTTGCGAAAAGATTAGCAAACATAGGTGTAGCTTGCATAATGAAAGGAATAAGCATGCTATTCAACTGGGAAATACATGTAAATTAAATTCTAGAATGTAAACTAACAAGAAGATAACAAGCAATTGCTATCTTCTCCTTTGGACAACAATGCCCCTATCAAGGCCTAAGCTACAAATTCAAAGCAATAACATGAAAACCAACAAGGTTATCTTAATAAACTCCAAGCAAACCACACTATTCAAGAGATCATGAGCCTCCAAAGCCTTTTCTTTAATATAAAAAATGGTAGAACATTACAAGACAATACTAGCAACGTTTTCCCAAGCTCTCAAGCTTCAATACTCTTTGCAATGAGAGGGGAGCTTCAATTTATAACAATTGTGGGAGAAGATCCCAGGAAAATGTAATATCCCCAATTTCTTAAGCTACTTAGGAGGCATCACAATTTTGATAAATTTTGGCTTTGGCAGCAAATTTTGGCATTTTGACTTAGGAGAAGAGGAAATATCAAATTCTTGGTGGGTTGTGGGGGCCACACACCAAGGGAATACGCACTCCCTTGGGCAACACACACTTGTGGAGAGAGAAAGAAGAGGAGGGAAGTGTACTAGTGGAGAATGTGGCCCATAAGGAGAGGAGGAGGGCAACAAGCATAAATAGAAGGTGAGGGCCATCATTTGGGCCTTTTTGACAATTTGATAGCTGAACCACTGTTTTCTTGTGCTGCTTAGCCAAGTCAACATCATGCTGCTTAGCACAAGGGATTTCTGGGCGGAAATTCCCACCCCTTCTTCGGTGAACCACGAGTGTCACCCTAAAGGAGACTTTGAACACATCGTGGCTATTTGCAGGAGCATTACAACCAGTTCTGCATATGGCTAGTACACAGTGGAGAAATCCGCACCACTTGGGAGAGATGGTTTCAATGCATGCTGGTTTCCGGGAATTTCAAGAGTGTTTTGTCTTGAGTTTTGCTGGAGATTTGTGGTGGTTTGCAGTGCTGAGCTTGGGGGATTATTTCAGGCTGAATTTGTGACTTCCTGGGGTTGCGCAGGGGCTCACTAGTAGAATTGCGCAGAGGTTGAGGGACAGGGAGAATTGGGGAGCTAAGGGTTTGAGGAATCAGGAATTTGGAGGAAGATTTTGCAGGAGGGATTGAGGAGAGTTGTGTAATTTTGGTGGGGCACTCTACAACCATTTTTTGTAGTGCCTAGAGGAGGAGAAATTGGGCCATACATACTAGTTTGTGGGTTTTCCGGGTTGTTGGGTTGAGACCAATTCCTTTCTGGGTTTTGTTGGGCTAATTGAGGAGAGGCACTAGCTACAATTTCAGAGAGCACAACTAAGGGCTGCAACTCCATTTCTTTCCAGCAACAAGAACACAGAATTTCTGGGCCAACACTGAGTTTTGAGAGGAGACCTACCAGCACTTGGGCAACAAATTTACAACCTGGGTTTTGCTTTGCTTGCTGTATCAAGCCTAGGGCCCTCTTTTCCAACTTATATGTACTCTTATTGGCTCATAAATTAATAAAAGTCTCAAAATTTGGTGCCATTTCCTCTTGTGTTTCAATTTCCTATTCATGTGTTGAATTTTAAGTTGCTGTTGTAGTGCATGGTCTGTTAATCACTTAATATGTCCAATTAGGAATATTACAGAAAATTTGATGATCCCAGGACCCAAGGTAAGATCTAATCTCCCAAGTGGCAAGAGACAATCTCGAGTTGCTCCAAGTGTGATGACAACCAATGTTTTAAAAAACGGAATCGGTCAGCTACCAGGCCGAGGTAATGACTTGCTAATGACTCGGAATCGGTAATGACTCGGTCGACTCGGTTTCAATGACTCGGTTTTTGTAAAAAATACATTAAATATTAATTTTGAGGACAAGGATACTTTACCTCTTAAATGTGCTGTGCAAAGAATAAATGTCTTATCTGCTTTTCCACAGTTCCACTACAAAAGACAGTCAGATGAAGAAAAGGCATACCATTGGCATACTTTGATGGTGCTTCTCAAGGTTACCTCTTAATTTTAAATTTGCTATGCAAGGACTAAATGTCTTATCTGCTTTTCCACAGTTCCAGGACAAACGATCTGGTTAGACAGTCAGTTGAAAAATTAATCAATAGCGACATACCATCGGCATACTTCCATCAGCATATTTTGATGGTCCTTCTCCGGGGATCTCTCTCCAGGGGTGGGACAGGGAGAATACATCATTTCTCTGTTTCACATAGCATTTCTTTCAAAGCTGGAGTGGGTCAAGGATCAAATAATTTCTTTGAACTCTTGGCCCTCAAGTTGGTATTGTTACTGGCACAGGAACATGGAGTAACCCACATATACATTTCATTAGAGATTTGTTTCTTGTTATAAAGTGGATGAGAAAGGAGTCGGCTCTGAGAAATTTCACTCTCCAGCCTTTGTTACTTGATATATGGTCCTTACAGTCACCCTTCACTCATATTTCTTTTGCTCATATATCTACAAGGACAGCAATGGGACTGAGATATATTATCAAAAGCAGACCTTGAGTTGGAACGAGGATTCTGGATAGTATCAGAAGACCAAAAAGACCATAAATCTATGGCTGTAAATCTATAAGCTTTTACTTCAGATCTGTGTTTATCTTTCTCAGTTTATCTCAAGGATGATGGATGAAATATAGAGGGATTGCCAGCTGGAACTATTGGAGAAATCAGTTTGCTCTTTTTTTGAAAAAGGTTAATAGTATATTATACCTAACACCTTGATGAAGTTTTTAGTCTCTTTATGGGACTGTCACAAGTCATTTTTTATTTTTTATCCGGTTTGAAGTCCACAAAACCGCTTTTTTTGGGCCCACCGGCCGGCTGTTTTGGCTCGGCCTGGTTGACTCGGGCCAGGCCTGGTTGGCCGGCTTGTTACCGAGCCGGCCGAGCCGGTACAAAAACCGGCCGGCTCGGTAACAAACCGGCCAACCTAGCTGGTTTTGTACCTGGTCGGACCGGCCAGCCTAATGGCTTTGGCTGATTGTGCCCGTGTGGAGTTGGAGCGACCGTTTTTCTACCTGATAATACACCCACCTAAAGAATGGACTCGTGATAGGGTCGTGTGCTTAGGGCATCTCACAAGAGGAGAGCTCGATATGGTGATGCCGGGATGAATGCGTAGCCAAGTGGGGGAGTGAAGTGGGAGTGTGTTGCCGCATGCCCCACTCACTTCTCTTGAACTCGGCCTTGAACTAGTGTAACTCGACCTCACTTAATGAGGAAACTCGTCCCTCAAATATGAGCCTCCAACTCGCACCCCAGGCTTGTTACCGAGCCGGCCGAGCCGGTACAAAAACCGGCCGGCTCGGTAACAAACCGGCCAACCTAGCTGGTTTTGTACCTGGTCGGACCGGCCAGCCTAATGGTTCGGTCGACCAGGCCTGGTCGGAGTTGAGCCGACCGTTTTTTAAAACAGAGATGACAACTACCCAAAGAATGGACTGCATGGGTTGCTGTGTGTGCTAGTGTATCCTGAAGAGGGAGCTGCATATGGGTGGATGGATGAATGCGTAGCCAAGTGGGGGAGTGAAGTGGGAGTGTGTTGCCGCATGCCCCACTCACTTCTCTTGAACTCGGCCTTGAACTAGTGTAACTCGACCTCACTTAATGAGGAAACTCGTCCCTCAAATATGAGCCTCCAATTCGCACCCCAAGCTGGCAACAACTCGGCCTTCATGTAGCAGTTAGCTCGTACTTGATTAATAGAGCAAACTCGACCTTCTTAGGTGGCTTCTTGACTTGTGTTTAACTCAACCTTGATTGCCAAGTCAATGTACTTAAGTGATTGAGTCACTCAGTCAACTAAAAACATGTTCCACATGTTAGAGTCAGTGTTTTTGTTTTGTATTGAATCGTCGCTTCGAAATCTATTAATCTGCAGTATCAATAAATCGAACTTATAATCACTGTCGCTGTCATAAGTTCGAAAGTCACTGTCCAACATCGCCATGAGTTTGGTCATTAAGTGGTCCAGTCAAAGCATGAAAAAGTCTTAGTCTGTGGGAGTCATGAGGTCACACATGTTTATACAGTTAGTTAAAGTTCCATGCGTTTGTTAGTGGTGTCCAGCCTCCCCATCTCACCATTCCTATGTCATCATTCCCTTGTCAGTATTCATAATTCATCATTCACCATCATTTACTCCCCTCATTTACCATTTATCATCATGTCACCCCTTAATTCACGTCTCATCATCATGCCATTACACCCCCTAAATTCATAATTCATGTGGAAGAAGGTTGCTGCGCAAAGCTCCAAGCCACACAACTGTTGCGCAAACTAAGAACAACCATTATGGACGTATGCAAGCATGGAGAGGAGGGTGCTACATCGTAACCAAGTCATATTAAATGCATTTACACACTCAGCCTTGCATAGAACCATCCGCAACCATACAGAGCATGGAGTGCTACCCAAACAGTTCGCTGGCCACTGCTTCACAAAAACTTTGTTTTAGTCATCCTTTTTCAGAACAGTTTCCAACCACATGGAGGCGAATTTTGGGAAACTGGAAGAGGTTTTTCTCAAGGACAGACCAAACAACAATAACCTCTTCCAGTTTGTGCACAGGTGTCATGGTTTGGGAGCTTCGAATACATCTTCAAGGCCTATTTTTCGGACTGTCAAATTTCCTCACTCGCATCCTCGTAGAGAATATTTCTTGATCTTGACCTCACCAAATCCCAATAGGTGAAACTCTTGTTATCTAGAGATCGGGTTGTGGATGCAAAGGAAAAAGGGAAATGGGCTGTTATCCGTGATCTCAAAACCATCGTTCGAGATTCAGCTCCTCGGGGATATTCTTGACCATGGGCCAATTGACAGTCCCCTTCAGATGGAGGACATGATAGGGGGCTTAGGTCCACCATCTCCATTGGTTGTTGGAATTGTCATGGTGTACTTTGGTCTTCTCTAGGCACGCTTCATGACGCTATTGGATCTTTTTGTTGAGTTTTATATAGGTCTTCTATACTAATAATTACTTCAAATGATTTAGATCTTATTCACATTCTTATACATTATTCCATCATTAAGCAATTACATAGAAGACATCAACAATGTAATAATGATAGTAGGATCATGAAGAGACAACAACACAAAGAACACAAGAGTTTACCCTGGGAAACCCACATGGGGGAAAGCCCAACAACCTTTTCCTTAAAGAAATAATCAAGTTCAACAAAGTTACACTATTCAAATACAAGGTCAATTAGAGCAACAATGTAGCTAGATCAAAACTAGTCCACTGCCTCCTAGTCAAGTCAATCACTTCCCAATAACTTTAGCCTGCTCCTGTAGCAATCAACTCACTCCTGCAACCCATTTACACTTCAGAAGTTTGTTCCTGCAACTCTGGATTATCTCAGGAACTCAATCGTGCTATATCTAAAAACTTCGACTCTATCTGCCTCAGTAATTTGTCCATCTTCAACAGAGATCGCACCTCAGAAACTCATCTTTCTTTCCTCATGTATGTGCCTTAGAAAATTGTCCGTATTTCCTTAGGAATCTGCCTCAGAAAATCGTCTTTCTTTGTTGCATCAGGAAGACCAAATTTGCTTGAACAGAACAAATCTGGATTATGCTCTTGAAGGGAGGTCGAATGCTTCATATAAATAGTGTTTTACTGGGCTGAATGGGTGCCTCTTAGGTTGGAGTCGACTTGACTAGGAGGAGGGCCGACTTGGCTACTTTGGAGCCAAAATTCAATTTTTCAAAATTCAAATTCTCTTTTAACATGTCAAGAACATGCTTTACAAATACATGAATGATAAAAAAATAATTATGAAGACCGATCATAGCTACAAAAATTCAACACTTGTGACCTCCTTTTCCTTACAGAGACACATGCGAGTCCTATGCGGAGCCCACTCTCGATTCATGGGTACCACTGGGCATGGTTGTGTCGACATGAGACAAGATCTGATAACGTCAGAGGCTTAGGGGGTGTGCCGTGTCTTATACGAGACTCCCTCTAGAGTGTGAAAATTTCACCATTGAAATCCTATTGCAATAGCTGGTATTATTTCTTCTAACTATTAATTAAATTAGCAGTTTATTGCTACACAAACAATGAAATAACATGCCACAATCTTCATAAAAATACTGTGGAAAATAATAGTGCTGGAAACTTAGAAAATATTGGCACACACAAAAACTTGACACTTATTTTTTGATAAATGTCCTCGGAAAAACCCAACTTGGGAAAATCGGTGCAATGCCTGAGGATTTTTATTATTATGCAACAGTGAAATAATCTGAGTACAATTTGGATGCCGAAAAGGCAATCTTGCAGATAAAATACTGACAAAACTTATTTGAGGGAAATTAACCTCACTCCGAGCAATCCCGACACTTGACTTCCTTTGAAAAGCTAGCCATCCAACTTGGCCTACGTAGGCTTTGCGTTTGGCGCTGCTTGCTGCCTGAATCGACTGCCAATCTAGCCATCCTGTTCCCTGCTGACTGGGAAAATGCTTCTTCAACACTCTGGAATCTCTTTCCGACCTGTGGAACCGAAGACGTTTTCTCCTTCAGCAAAATCAAATGGCCCTTTTCAGGCTTCTGCGCTGCCTCTGCGTAGCCTACTTGAGAAAATCTTGGCCTCTTTGCAAAGTACTCTCCGAATCTGTAAAATCTTCCTCCGAATTCACTGTCCCTGCCCCTCTCTGTCTCTGTTTCCTTCTCTAGCTCGAACTTCTCTAGCAACTACTGCCTCTCTTTGGAAAATCGAACTCTCCAAGGAAATGGATCTCAAGTGTGTGTTCTCCATCTACCCATCGACTTCTTATAATCTTCTATTGGACCTCCAACTACCAAGATTAAAACTTAATCAAGGGCTAAGATTATTTTCTAGTTGCTTCGTGTGAGTTTCTAGATATTTCACACCCTTCTCAATTAATACTGATTAATTAACTAGTTTTCCTAAGTTTAGACTTCGGAAATATTAAAAATTAGGCTAATAATCTAATTGAGACACTTCTAGGTGGAATTTCCAGAAATGATTTCTGGGTTATGGAGAACTATGTTTTAGCCTCTCCACAAAATTTCGAGACTAGAACAACACCAATGCTACAAAAACTAACACTCCCTCTTAGCAAGGAAGGTGTTCTGGTGCTGCACTGCGGCTACAACACTCTGCCTCTGTATCACCCTCTATCACGGTGCTTCTGTTTGGTAACTGTGATGTTGCATCCATGCTGCTGCTGAGACTGCTATACTGTTGCCAACTCTGCATCTGCACTGCAACCCCCTCTCATCTATTGTTGCTGCAACTGCAACAACTACAGCTGAGAAGCACCCTAAATACTAAATCAACTGTGTCTGCTGCATCTGTCTCCCGAGTCTTGACTGCTACTAGCTACTGCACTGTCTACTGAAGAATCTGCGTTGCTGCTGACTCTGCACTGTGCCACTCTGCACTGCTGCCAACACTGCACTGCGCTTCTCAGCGCCCGACTACTTCTAGTCTGCATTTATCACTCGGGAATATGACTGCAACGCTGACACTGATCCATCCTGCTACTGATATTGTGGGCCCCCGTAGCTAGGTATGATCCACGAGGACACCTCAATGGACCCTGCCCAAACTTTGCAACTTTGGGACTATATCTCCATATCGCCCCAACTCTCTCTTGGAGGTATAGCTGCAAACATAGCAAAATCTTCCGTCAACCTGGAGGATAGATTATCTATCTCTGCGGACGCTGTTGCTTGGTCGTGCTTCTTCTGCTTGTCCTTCTTACTGAGAGGACATCGGGTATTGTAGTGGCCAAGCTCACCACACCTGAAGCACTTGACCTTAGATAGGTCTTTCTTCTTCTAATTCTCCCCTATCCTTCGCTGGGACCCTTTGATGCTAGGGCCACGTTCTCTTCTTCACCGTTCACGCCCTTGTTGTTGCTTCTGTTGATGGTACTCTTTAATAGAGCACGCCTCAACTCCTCCTGTTGTAAGTCAAACCACATCCTATCCCATCCAGGTAATTTTTCTCTGCCCAAGTTACTTTGGACAAACACCTGCCACTCCTATGAGACACTGTTCAGTGCTAAACATACAAGCTCTGTAGGTTGAGGTGCCTCCCCAACGACTGCAAGCTGATCTTTGACCTCCTGAATCCTGGTGAGGAAGGAGTCTATGCCTTCACCCTTCATCATCTCGATGCTTCTCAACTTTTCCTGCAGGAACATCTTCCATTGCTCATAAGTGATATGATATAGCTGGATGAGAGTATGCCACGTTTCTTTAGTCGTTCCTTTTTCTGCCACATGTGGGACTACATGGTATCGCACTCCATCTAGGATCAATCTCTGCTCCTTTGCCATCTCCTTCCTCTACTCCTTGAGCTGATCAACATCCTGGGGTACTACTACCACATTGTCCACATAGGCTTTCATGCCATGTTCATCTAACAGGAAGGCCATCCTTGCCTTCCAGATGACAAAGTTGGAAGCTCCGTCCAACCTATCTTGATCCCTAAGCCCAATGGTGGCCATCTCTAAATCTGGTCGAAATATCTCCCTCTTTCCCTCTGCTTGTCTGCTTGATCTGCTATTCGTACTCCCTTATGGAGTGAGGAAATCTGCGCACAGCTGCTTCCAATTTGCAACAGGGAAATTGAATTTCTAGAACTCGAAATCCCCTGAGAGAAATTTCTCTCTATGTGTGCCTCTCTTCCACCTAGTGCCGATTATGTTGTTGCAAAACCCTTCTGCGCCTAAGCAAGGAATCTGCTCAGCAAAAAATTGATCTGCTTCATCGGAACTGCTTTCCGGCTTTGCTACTGCTTGCTGGAACTACTCCTACGCTTTGTGAATTTTTCCTGCCTCATGTATTGGAAAAAATCGAACCCTTTGCCCAACAGTTCGACCTTCTAAGCCAGCTTCTACCCAAATTTGGAAATCGTACTGCCAGACTCCCTCTGAATCTAGATGATCTCTTCCTTTCACTTTTGAGCTTCCCGCCTAATAAAAATCGCTCTGATACCATGTGAAAATTTCACCACTAAAATCCTATTGCAGCAACTGGTATTATTTCTTCTAACCATTAATTAAATTAGCAGATTATTGCTACAACAACAACGAAATAAACAGACTGCAATCTTCACAAAAATACTGCGGAAAATAATAGCGCTGGAAACTGAGAAAATACTAGATCACACACAAAAATTTGACACACTTATTTTTGGACAAATGTCCCCAGAAAAACCCAACTTGGGAAAAGTGATGCAACAACTTAGGGTTTTTGTTACTATGCAACAGAGAAATAGTTTGAGTACAATCTGGATGTCGAAAAATGGCAATCCTGTAGAGAAAATACTGGCAAAAAATATTTGAGGGAAATTACCCTCACTCTGAGCAATCTCGACACTTGACTGCCTCTGGAAAGCTAGCTGTCCAACTTGGCCTGCGCAGGCTCTATGTCACTCTAGTGTTGCCTGAATCGACTGTCAATCTAGCCATCCTGCCCGCTGCTAACTAGGAAAATGCTTCTCTGTCCCTCTAGAAGATGTTCTCGGTCTTTGGAACTGAAGAGGTATTCTGCTCCAACAAAATTGAACTGCCCTTTTGAGGCTTCTGCGCAACCTCTGCGCAACCTCCTAGAGAAAATCTTGACCTCTCTACAAAGTACTCATCGGATCTGGAAAATATTCCTCCAACTTCATTGTCCCTACCCCTTTCTGTCTTTGCTTCCTTCTTTGGCTCGAACTTTTCTGGAAACCACTGTTGCTCTCTGGAAAAATGAACTCTCCAAGGAAATCGATCTCCAGTTTGTGTTCTCCTCCTACCCATCAACTTGTTCGTATAATCTTCTATTGGACCTTCAACGACCAAGATTAAAACTTAATCAAGGGCTAAAGATTATTTCCTAGTCGATCCATGTGTGTTTCTAGATAATTCACACATTTTTCAATTAATATTGATTAATTAACCAAATTTTCTAAGTTTAGACTTAGAAAATATTAAAAACTAGGCTAATAATCTAATTGAGACACTTCTAGGTGGAATTTCTAGAAATGATTTCTGGGTTATAGAGAAATTTTGTGTTTTAGCCTCTCCACAAAGTTTCTAGACTAGAACACCTCCGATGCTACAAAAACTAACGTAGAGCCAGGTCACTTTAGTTTCTTTAGATGACCACGCCATATTTTTGTGGGACCAGATCCATCGGAGTAGTCTCGTACTCCGAGATAGATACATTTCAATTTACTACTTTCCACCGACCACATCGCACTTCATAGGAAGTCTAAACGAGACCCTTTGCTTGACCTCAATGCAAACGTCTCCCACTACTCCCTCAGAGACATCATCCTTTTAGGAGATTTTAATGCACACACCAAAGACTTGTAGGTAGCCATCAATGACAGAGTAGATGATGCACTTTGCCTCTAGGAGTTAGAGCCAACATTAGTGGGTCTTCATAGGACCTTGCAGGACAAACATGGACCCCTCACAGGTTACAGGAGATACCTCTTACAACTAGGGGAATCTCACGGGCTGTTGATTTTGAATGGGCTCCCTTGTTTCCCTGACTTTGGTGATTTTACATGGTTTCCTCATAGTAGTTGAGCTAGTGTAGTTGACTATGTCCTGGCCAACTAGGACGTCCTCCCCCAAATCCAACACTTCTCAGTCTCCCACCTCACTTTGGCTGAACACGCTCTCCTCGTCTTCTCCCTCTCTACATGCCATTCTTCTCTCCTCGTTCCCCCTCCCACCTATTATCACTCCACCGGATCTCCGAAGGCTGAGAAGGAGACCAACAAAGGTAATCACAGACCACTTTGACCTAGTAGCTAGCCCTACTAGGCTGAGATGACTCTCTCAATAGGATCACAGTCAAATTGACTGGATCATGGAGATTTTAGGCTAGGTATGCAGATTAGGGTTTGGTTGATTTGAATTTGGTGCTGGATGGTGAATTAGGTCTAGGAAAGACTAGGTCAGGGCACTGAAAATCAGTGTTGCAGAGATGTGATGGGGCAAGGTAGGCATACACTTTAGCACTTTAAGGTATCCTGGTGAATATGGTAGACTGATAGGGTTTCAAAACAAGCATAGGAATTATGAATTCGTTTATATCAGAAGAAAGTGAAACATAACTGCGATAACTTATCCAAGACAGAGCATCAAAATAATGAATTCTGCTTATCAAACTGAGAAATCAATCACATAAAACATGGAAATGAAAGATGGAAGGAACAATACTTTCAAACATATGAAAACATAAGAGGTAACACTGCTAAAACACATACCACATGAATCCCACCACAATAGCTGCAAACTCTGTCTATTAGTTCTTGCCAAAATTATTGAATACATCAGTGTTCCAAACTCAATTACACAACATCCAACCATTCAATGCAAAGAAAATGAAAGATATAGATCAAAACAAACTTCTCCCTACTCTCAGGGGTTGAATCCATGACTTGTGGTGCTATTCCCCAAAGTCCTCAACTAGAATCCTAATGACTAGGGAGGTCAACAAACTCTCCCTTTTTTGGTGAAGCTGATTCATTTGACCAAAAGTACAAATTTTACTTGATGTATCTACCTCTAGTAACTATAATAGACATAATTACATTTGATTTACACATTTACATTAGTAAAATTTCGTGAAATTCATCAACCAACTGAGAAAAAATTGAATTTCTGAAGATAACAGGTAACTGGAAAAAACATAGCGTGAGTGCAAAAAGCGTAGCGTGCCCCTGAGAAAAGTGCAGTGTGACCTTCAAGCTGACTTTTGATTGCCTTGCTGAAGTCCAAATTGAGCTCAAGATAGCTCATTGGAACACTGTTCCTGTCTAGCTGTCCAAAATGTCCGTAAGCACTAAAAATGATGGAGTTAAGCCCCTCAAAAATCAATTCTCCCAAGACTAATCAAAAAGCACAACGTGTGGTTGAAAACACTGGCAGAAAGGTGTTTTTTATGATGTTTTTTGGCTTTTCCACCTGTCAAAAGCTCAGATTTTTGGTTGTCAGGAGTCAAAATGTGATGTAGAAGCCATAGGGTATCCAATCCAACTGAGTTTGCATCATTTGGAAGCCTCCAGAAAAAGCGCAACGTGGCCCATGTTGCAGTTTTTGCAGTCTGACAGTGCAAAAAGCTAGTAAAATTTGACCAAAATGTGAAAAATGCTAAAAACTTGTCCAAAAACTTTCAAAATTGCTATATGAGGTCCTGATAAAGTGTGTTATGCAACCAAGGAGGCATTAGCAAGCAAGTTGAGTTTACCCTTCTCCTTTTGGCTGATTAGGGTTTCCTTGAGCTTATCTTGCAATTGCTTAACCTTGACATTACAAATCTTGTTTCTTGTATGGTAGAGGTCAGCCATGTGCCTCAACATCTGATTGTCCTTGTTGGCCTTGTCAAGGAGCTTCTCCAGGTGTATGTTTACTCTATCAAGCTAATCTTCCCTGTCTTCATTGATTTCCATGGCAATCCTCTCCTCAAAAGTGAGTTCCTCTATAAGAAGTGCCTCCTGTTGCTTTTTTAGCTCCAATGCTCTTTTTAGGCCCCTTGTTCTTGGTCTTTTCCTAGTGGTATGGGCCTCATGTTCATCAGAATTATCATGCTCCATTGCTTTGCCTTTCAATTCTTGCCTAGTAGCTTTCAATAGGTCCTTTTCCAAGAGTATTTGCTTTTCCTTTAACTGTTTGTTCTCTTGCTCAAGGAAGGAAATAACAAACTTGGACCTTGCCAAATTGTCTTGTAGCTCTCTGATTTTGGCATCTTTTTCTTTGATGACTAGGTTTAGTGTTCCTGTTTATCTTGGGACTCCGAGTCCACCATCTCAATGCCATGGTGAAATGATTCTTTCTCTTGGACAACTGTCTCTTGCTGCTTATGATATCCCTGCTTTGTTGATGTAGAAGGCAAGGCCCCTTCCACAATCTGTGGAGAAAACACTTGCCTATTTCCTCTCTGATAAGTTCTGACCTCTTTGTCCTGTTTTCTCTTCTTAATTGCAGCCCTGCTAGATCACCCAACTTCTTTTTGTGTAACTGGTGCTGATGGTGGAATAGGTCTAGCAGGCTGGTTGGATGGAGATGTGAAGACCTTTGCCTCAGTAAAAGTTTCCCATGCAATGTTCAACTGTTTGAGGTGATGAAGAACAATGATTTTGACAAGTGAATGATGGAAAAGACTGTTCATTTGGAGCTCATATTCTTTGTGCTGTACCTTGTAGGCCATCTTGTCAATACTCCTGTACAAATAATAGGGAATGTTGAGAAGCTTTACCCTAGTGAAATGCATGAGTAACCTGATGTGGTCGCTGTATAGCTTGGAGAATCTTCCCTCGCAATGAAATACTTCATTATGATTTTCATCATGGGAGCAAACCTATTAAGTAGTTGACCAAAAGGGAAGATTTTCTTGATGCTATCTGTTGTCGCACAAAATGTCTAGGCACCGCGACAATGGCTCAGATCGGGGGCTGTCACCCTAATCCCCAATCTCTCTATTTAAGCTGTTTCCTTGCAGACTAAGGGAGGTAGACCCTAACGAAAAATGAAGGAGAAGAACTGGTTGAAAACCAACCAATTCAAGAGACACAGCTAAATGACCAAGTACTTGTTAAGATTAACGAGATTTTATAGATTCAATTATATTTGAAACTTTAAAACCAGTGCCTTGTGGAGTCAAAATATCCCGTTATGAAATTAAAGTCAAGTAATTGATATGTAACTGCTGCTATGAAAAATCAATCCATCATAATGATATTCAATAAAACACCCTCACAATTATGCATTAACAATGTTCGATAAAGACATGCAATTTATCATCACTTGAAATATTTCCAAAGTTGACTTAAACAATTAATTACCGATTTCAAGTAATTTAAAATCACAATTAAAGCTCATCAATCACAGCTTTGAACCAACAATTTAAATTCGAAACAAAAATGTTATCATGAGGGTACCATCAAATTTAAATGCCAGATATTTCCAATATTTCCGAATTTATGATATTCCAAATAATTCCAATTCATAAATCTATAGTCAAACTTTAGATAGAAAGAAATTTAAAGCTCACCTTGACTATGTAAAATTTTCAAGTTTTTTTTTTTTGAGAAATTTTCTAGAGTTAAAAAAAAAATTATTTTCCCTTTTCTAATTATATATATATATATATATATATATATATATATATATATATATATATATAATTTTTTTTTTTTTTTAAATTTTAAAATCTCTAAACATAAAACAAAAAAGAAAGTCAAACTAAAAAAATTAAAATCTAAACTAACTAATCAAAAATCGAAAAATCTAAAGTTGGAAGTTTTATTTGTTTTGATTTTAAAGTTTCTAAAGTTTAAATAAAATGAAATCCCAAAAACAAATAAAAATAAAAAAATCTAACGCTAACTAAACTACTTAAGAAAATTTCGATTAGAAATTAAAACTAAGAATAAAAGTTTTAAAAGAAAATCTAAAATTTAATTAAAACTAACTAAAAAAATCTAAAACTAACGTAAAGCTTAAAAAATCTAAAATTTAAAACCAAACTAAAAAAAAAAAAATAAAAAAAAAAAATCTAACATATGATGAGTGTTATATTTATGCAGATAGAAGTTGACGGCAAAGGAGGGAGATGGCTGTGGACAGCTTGAAGAAATGCAGGAGATGGGCCGTCGTGCAGAGATGAAGGCTGGACGGTGTAATTGACTGTGGACAAGAGAAAGGCGGAAAGAAATGGATGAGGGCTGACGGGAGGGTTGTGGATCCGTGAGCTAATGAAGGTGGCGGCAGTGTTTTGAGAATGCGGCAGCGGAAATGTGAATCGACAACAGCAAAGGGGAGCAGTTGCGAGGATGAGAGAAATTGAGTGCGAAAGAGGACGGGTTTGCAGCGTGGGGAGAATGGATTACGTACGACAAATGCAGAAGGATGAAGGCAAAGATGGGACGATGGCAGCGACAAAGTACGAACGACAGGGACAAGGAATGTTTGCAGAAAGGAACAAGGGTTGCGTACGGACAACGATAAGGGATAACATGAATGATTATCTTAGGCGGAACCAGTACATATGAAACTTCTTCTTCACCCAGCAATGAATTTTTACCAGTGTAACTCAGATTTTCAAAATATTGATTTAGATGCACCTGAGATTCACACTTTTGTAGCAAAATCATGCCTAGATCTGCCTCAGATCTGAAAATTTTCTGAGAATCTCCCTGTAAAACCTGCACAAACCAGAAAAATGAGGAATCCAAACCCAAAAATATGCACAGAAAATAAACCCTAAACCCTAGTGAAAATTTGCATAATTTATAGTGCTATTTTACAGATAAAAAGCCCTCATAGCCAGATTTGAAACCATTTTTGCACAATTAATAAAACGAGAGATTAAAAAAGGCACAAGCCCAAGAAGACCCTGCAAAAACGAAAATTCCATAAGATAACTTTGGGAATTAGGAAACAATGGGCTTTTTCAGATTTTCTGAAATCTGAGAGTCGACTGATCTAACTGAAGATTTCCCCAAACGCCCAAATCCGAATAATGATCTTTACACACTTAGATCTGAATTTTAGATTGATAGAGATTTAAAAAATAAACATGAGACTTTTCAGAAAAATAGATAACTAATATTTCCGTTAAATCAAAATGCAATTTCAGAAACCCAGAAAATTGCACAAGATACTTGTATGTAGATCAATCTATAAAGGCCATCAACCATCAAAATTCCAATAAAAGTAGTAGAGTTTAGAGATAATATCACCACATAGATCTGGAAAAGGAACACCAAAGTTTGTAACCCCAAAGTCTTTATGCTTTATTCATCAAAAAATTACAAGAGCTTCCAAGAACAAATGCATGATTCAAAGATCGGATGATTCCAAGACTGACAAAGACCTCTAATTTATAAGATAAAATCTCCGATGGCTAGTTCAGTTGATCCTTGTCAAAATAATCTCGATTGTCGAAAAGATTTGATTATCTTTTAATTTGGACTGTCGAAATTATAATTTTGAGCAAAATTCGAATTTATCCTTTAATTCCATTTTGATTAACTCAAAAATAATATTTTTGAGTTAATTACCTCAAAATTTTGACTTTGGCTTAACCACCAAGGCCCAAGGGTCCAAAATTTCTTGGAATTCTCAATATTCCCTTGGCCTGGGACCTTTAAAAATTTATTTTTTAAGGACCCACGAATTTTGCCTTTGAAGAATTTTAACTCAACTAGGACTTAAAATTAATTAAATTTCTGGCTTATGATTTTTATTTAATTTGGCTAGAAAATTTAATTAATTGACTGAGAGGGGATTTAATTATTTTTTCCAACCCTCTTTATATAAGATAAATACATTTAGACACATAAAGGGGGAATACCCATTCGTATAGACCCTCAAATAGCTACCCAATTCTGCGACTCAAAACATGATCTAGTAGACCAAGCAGCTTGTAATAAAATAATCTAGCCAATTAGCTAGGATTATTTCTAAACTACTTTTACAAAGACTCGATAGAAAACACTGGGACTCACTTAGCATCTTGATGACCAAATCCACCCTAGCTTTGGGGTGAGGCTAGAGGGGAAAACTCTGTCGATCACTTGTGTCGAGAAATACAAGTGAATCAGTGAGACAAAAAACCTCTTAGGATAGAAGTCATCACCAAAATACTAGGCTTACTTAGGTTGTTACATACATGGTGGTCTTACTTAGATCATTTACATCATAAACATGTAGAATGGGTTTACATCATTTATAAAACTGTCAACTGATGATGAAATCTGAATGGCGTGAACACGTCAAAGATGATGAATCCCATTTGAAAAAATGGGGGTGTACTGCTATGGGGTCATTGACAAAGTGTGGTCAACACTATCCTTGTATGGTGCTTTGAGGGAGGGTTGATACAGTTGGGCATCCAATTCCTGAGTTTTGAACCACTTTTCACCTACATTAGGTGTCCCTGTTGCTGTTGCAATAATATCTGTTGAAATGGTGAATGTAACCCCTGCAATGGTGACTTGGTCTTTTTGTAGGTTTGTGATGAAGATCCTGGTCAAATCTGGATGGCTCTGCCCTCTTTGGACCATTTCACAAAACTCATAATAACCCACATGTTGGAAGCATTTGACTGCTAGGGGTGATGACATCAATTCTCTGGTGTCTGATGGCTCAAGCCTTAAGATTCTCCCTCCTTTGTTGTAGGCCTTTCTCTCTTCCTCCATGGTGTTTAGTTTTCTAGAAACCCTAAGGGAGAAGGGGAGGGAAAAGGGAATGAGATGATGGGGTTTGGGAGTTGGGATAGGTGTGGGAAAATTTAGGGAAGGGTGTAGGGGAGTTAGGAACCTTAGGGAGGTGAAGGGGAGTTAAAATGACAAGGGAGATGGGCTAGAGAATTTAATTACAAGGGTATAGTCTAGCTTCCTAGAAAAGCGCAACGTAGGGGTAGGGTTTTAGGGAATATCATTTAGGAGTGGGGAATGAAGGGATGTGAGGGATGTGGGGGATGATTAAGAGTGTGAGGGAGGTAAAAAAATCTAGGGGAAAGTAAATTTACCTTGCAAACTTGAAAAATAGGGCTTAGCCACTAAAACACAGCATGGAGGTCGATGGAGGGTTTCCACACTAAAATTATGAGACTGAGCTGCAAGGAGGAGGTTGTTGAATGTAACTTACTTTTCCACAGATACTTGACCAGTGACAACCTTCAGAAGCCTTCAGAACATGGTTTCATGCCTCCAGGAGAGAAAACACAACTTTACTAGATAAAGCGCAGCGAGCAGATGAAAAGCGCAACGAGCTGAGGAAAGGCGCATCACCTTAAGGAAAAGCGCAGTGCTGCACCAAAAACTCGATTTTTTGAAGTAAAAATTTGATTTTTGACTTGGGCAAGTTTGGGAGCTCGATGCTGAAGAGCAAGAATGAATTTCATTTGGTCTTTTAGGGCCTTTTAAACTTGGATTGAAATCATTAAATGATCATGGACCCACATTTTCCTTTTCAAAATCAACCTTTCATTTGCTTTTTCTTTTAACCTTGAACTTGTTCATTTGAACTTTGAACTTTTGGTGGCTTTGGAACATTGAACTTCTTCTTGGAACCTTGAACATTTGCTAGTGGAACTTGAACATTTGCAGCTACTTGGAACTCTGAAGTACTTATTACAAATTAAGAACATAAAATTACATTGAACATAAAATTACATTTTTTCTTTGAAATCAAATTTATTGATGAAACTACTTTATTGTCACTCCTCCATTTGCTGGACTTTATGCATGGAATGATGATTTGATGACCTTGGAACCCTAAAGACCTAATGGAGACTCTGGACTGAATGAAACCATGATAAAGATGTCTGTCATGATGATGACAACTTTTGAATGATGGTACACTCACCTGAGAGGTGAAATGAACCAGCAATTAGTAAAACTTTGGAAGGAGTAAAAACAAACCTAGATCTACATCTAGTGACCAAATTTTTGCATGATGACCTAATGGAATGACAAAAATTTGACTTAAGGACCCTATTAGAACATGATAAGAGTCCATTTGATCACTGGTGACAGGATGCAAAAACTGACACTAACACCACCCATTTATCTACCCATACCACCTGCCATTTTAATAGAGATTATGTTGACGCATACATTACCCGCCTCAAGACACTGCTCCCTTCCATCTCTGACTTTAGAGCCTTAGACACAACCACAATTAAATTCATGGATGACTAATTGAGACACCGAGAGTAAATTCATCCCCAACCCTGGTACATGCAGAATGTTCATGGCTCGAATCTTGTTGCCATCCTCAGTCTGAAATGTTACGATACCTCTCCCGATGGGGGTACATTTAGCATTGTTTTCCATAATTATTTAGAAATTCATCTGTTCTTCTTGATAGCTCGAAAAACATTTTCGAATCCCCGTCATATGAGTAGATGCTCCACTGTCAATATATACCAAACACTTGGAGGAGCTGTGCTTGACACACAGGCAAGATCCTCCTCTAGTCTGGATGCCAGCACCTTCATGTCGTGTTCTCTCTGTATTTCTGCGTGCTCTGAAGGACTGCGTGAGTCCCTTCCTTTGGTCCATGGCAGATCCTCCCTTCCCGTTTTTAGCCCTTTGCTCCGATACCATGTGAAATTTTCAAGAGGAAAATATTTCTGCAATAGTTGGTTTATTTCTCCTACTTATGAGGTAAGTTATTTATAGATGCTTCAGTAAATTTTGAAATAAACACATCTGCAGATCTTCACTATCTTTAAGAGCATAAGAACAGAAAGATAATTTACACTAGTAGCACAATAGAAATAACCACATGAACACAGATGTTTTTGGACAATTGTCCCTGAAAAAACCCAATGTGGGAAAACCGATGCAACAGATGAGGGTTTTATATTTAACTTCAGAAAATGGAAAGTACGTTTACAGGAGTCTGATGAGCAGAGAAAAATTAGCAAACACTTGGCTGAATTTTCTAGACCTTCTAGACAAATTTCGAACCCTCGGGGTGACCTCCTTCACCCTCTGCGTCATCCAGCGTGAATGCTCTGCGCAGTCCCTCTCTGGACTGCGTGATTCTGCGTGTAGGGGTTGCTGCTGATCAGCTCACCCTTCCCTTCACCCTCTTGACTTCTGCTTACCGATAATTGACTCCTCCCTCCTCCTTCTGCTTCTGCAACCCAGCCTCTACAAACTCACCCACTGAAATCGAATTCTCTTGCTTCAGAATTGATTTCCTTTGGGTATTGAGAGTGTCCCCGGCTTGATTTCCAAATGGCCCTCAAGTCTCTTCTTATAGTCTTCTTGCTGATGAATCAATGGCCAAGATCATATTATTAATCAATGGCTCAGATTAAAAGATGACTTGATCTTCGTCTTCTAGAAGATTCACACTCTGCTCTATTAATACCCTTTAATTATTTAATTTCCCTATGTTTATACTTAGGGTCTACATTAAAATAATTAATTATTTTAATAAAGTCATATCCGAGTGGAATTTCCACAAACGATTTCTGGGTTCTCTGGATAACCGGTGTCTAAGTCTCTCTACCAAAAAATGAGACTTAGAACACTTTCCAATGCTATAGAAATCAACAGTAGCAACAGTAATATAAGTAGATTAGACTTCGCCATGTTTGCAGAAATCCCTCCAGGAGTGAGGTGGGGTGACTTGGTTTAGTAGCCCCAAAGTACTACAGGTTGGGCAGGATTCTTGAGGAGGTCCACCTCTTCAATCAATACCTTGCTACGGGAGCCCACAATACACAGTAGCAGGATGGACCAGTGTCAGTTGGTGTAGTTAGATGCTAGAATGATAGATGCAGTGGCTAGTAGCGCTCAGATACTGGGCAACACAGTGCAGAGTTGGCAACAGTGAAGTTGGTACAGTGCAGAGTTAGCAGTAGCGCAAAGGCTTCAGTGACAGCGCAAAGACTAATAGCAGTCAGGACTCGGGTGATAGATGCATCATACTGAACACAGATGGTTCAGTATTTTGGATAGTTCTCAGTTGCAAATGTTGCAGTTGTAGCAGCGACAGATGAGAGGGAGTTGCAGATGTTGCAGTAGCAGTAGCAACAAAGTTGCAGTTCAGATGCAGTGTTTGTAGCAGTTCAGCAAGGCTAGCAGTAGTACAGATGCAACACATATCAGAGTTGCGCAGTAGTTGGTGGGCAACAGTAGCTAGACATCAACAACGTGAAAGGAGATGATGCAAAGACAAGGTGTTGTTTCAGTGGGTTGCAATACTAGAACACTTTCCTCGCTAAGAGGGAGTGTTAGTTTTTGTAGCATCGGATGTGTTCTAGCCATGAGATTTGGCAGAGAGGCTAGAATACATGTATTTTCCAATACCAATAAATCATTTTTGGAAATTCCACCTAAAGACGACTTAATTAAATTAATTAGTCAATTTTTAATATTTCCCAAGTCTAAACTTAGGAAATATGATTAATTAAACAGAATTAATTAAGTCATGGTGAGAATGTTCTGGAAAAGTGCATGGATCGATTTCTAGTTAATCCTAGCCATCGATTAAGCTTTAATCATGGACATTGAAGTCTCAACAGAGGATTATATGAAGAAGTCGATGGGTCTTGGAGAAGATACACCAAAATTTAGCACCAAATTAGTTGAGCATTCGATTTTGCTGAGAAATCGATTTCCAGAGTAGCAGCTGTGTGTTGCAGGAAGTGATTCAGTGAGATCGAAGCAGTGAGAGAGGGGCATAGATAGTGAAGCTAGAGGAAGATTTCCAGATCCGACGAGTACATTGCAGAGATGCAGTGATTGCCATAGTGAGGCAGCGCAGAGCCCTCTAGAGGATATTTCCGTTTTGCTGGGGAGAAGGCAAGATTCTGAGCCAGAAGCTGGGCAGAGGGTCAAGAGGCAGAGAGTGTTAGTTTACCAAACAACAGTTGACGAGACAGTGAGAGGAGATGCAGTTTCGAGCTCGAGGGACGCAATAACTGCATAGGTTGACGCAGTGACTGTGCAGAGGTAGCAAGGGACAGCTCAATTTGAGCCGAGTTTAGCATTAGATCGCCTGTGGAGTGAGGAATTTTCCTCACTAGTTATTTTTTCTAGTATTTCTCTGTTTGGATTGCCACTTTGGGCATCCATAGTTTGTACTCAGATTTTCACTACTGCGTAATATCAAAACCCTTAGCTACTACACCAGTTATCTCGAGTTGGGTTTTTTCCGGGGAATTAGTCCAAAAAAAACAGTGTATTTTCTGTGTGTGCATCTATTTCTTCCAACTTTGTTATTTCTTCCGCAATATTTTATTTGTGAAGGTTGCAGTGTATTTAATTCGATATTTGTTGTAGGAAACTACAAGTAAATTGTTTGTTTAGTTAAACAATTAGAAGAATTAACATCAGTCGCTGCAATAGGATTCAAGTAACTGAATTTTCACAGATTGTCCCAACCCCTGGAGGGCAATGAACCACCCCACCAAAAGGGGGTAATCACTGCTATATCTTACACATCATGCTCTTGTCCTTTGAGCCCCAAGCAATTAATCAAAGAAAAATCATAAAAGGCAAAAGACATATAAAGAAGGGTGGAAAAATCAAGGTGGGGGCACCTCATGTAGCACGATTTCTCCCTCCTATACATTATATACCCATGTATGGGCTTCCCTTTTTTAGCTATTCTTGTGCCATGATGTGTGGCCCAGGATTGCCCTTCTCATTCCCTATTCCATTCACCTCTTTATCACATGCCACCACCATTTGTGGGATGTACCTTGTGTGAAAATTCCAAGATCCAAACAGATCTAATGAATCCTACTGCAACCACTGAGTGTACTTCTCCAATTAAGTAAATTACATTACATAATTAATTCAGATCTGAATTATTGAAGCAACTATTGAAGCAACCTACACTAAAATTGATTCAGAAACAAGGAAGCTAGACAAGGAAATCATTCACACATATGACAGTTATTTTTGGACTAATGTCCTCGGAAAACCTCAATGTGGGAAAATCGGTGCAGTAGATCTGAGGGTTCCATTATTATGCAGTAGCAATGTTTGAATACATCTCTGAATACCCTCAAGGGTTATTCAGTTACAAAGAGATATACTGGTAGAAGAATTTGTGAGAAAATACCTCACTCAATCACTGAGTTTCCGACTGATCCGGATGAAGTAAAAACTGCCCTGGACAGGCTCTGCGCAGCCTCTACGCAGATCCAGCGCTGGAACTTCCAGCCACTGCGTCACCCCCTTTCAGGTTCAGTGTTATCCCTCCTCCAAGTTGTTTTGCCTCCGTGGATGCTGAGGAACAACCTCCCGATGCCACTTTTCTGGATCCCAACATCCGAAACTGATCCACCAGTAAATTCTGAAAACCCTTCCTTCTGCCTCTGCGCTGCTTCTGCGTGAGCTTACGCAGTCACTGTGTTAGCCCCTTTCCTTCTGCGCTGGCTAGGCTAGATCACCTCTGCCTCTCTCTGACTGATACTCCACTGGATTGAGAAAATCTTTCTCTTCGGATGCTATCTCTGACCCTCACTGCTCAGATCTCTAGTTCGAATTTCTCAGCAAACCGCAAGTTAAAAGATCTCTAGTTCAATATCACAAGTAAGGAAGAAGAAGAATCTAGAGAAGTCAAAACATATGCAGAAGCTGAAGTTCAAACGTTGGATATCCCAACTGATGATTCAGTCGCCCACTCAACAACAACAATGCCTGAAGGAGATCAAGAATCAACCACTAACATGATAAGGGCAAACCAAACCAAAGGAGTTATGTATCGACATCCAAATCACAAGAGCATAATTTCTAATCAAGCTACGTACCATTATCGCTCAGAAAATAAACAACAAATTCATGTTCCTAGGGATATTGAAGCTTGCATAATCCAGTCATACGATAACTATTCACCACACATCTCCAAAGATCAGAAGATACCCCAGAAGATCAATCTAGGATGGTCTGATCCATTCTCAGTATAACAGTTTTGTCTATCACTCAGAGTATCATTTCGTCTTGTATCGAAGAAGATGAAAGTACAGAGATGAGAAGATGTTTTTAAGTAAGCTTTGAGGACAAAGCTTCTTGAAGGGAGAGGCTATGTTGTGAATATAATTCATAATTCATAATAATAAATATAAATGTAAATGTAATAATAAATAATAAGTCATTAACTAATGATTAGTTAGTTAGTGATGAAGAGGCATGTCTTAGAGACATAGCAATTCGTGAAAGGGCACCTGCCTAGGGGATATAAGCAGGCTCTCATTATCATTTGTAATCATCCTATCATCAACTCTTTTATGTAATATACAATTTACAATTTCTATTCTACAATGGATGTCTTTGTCTATGAAGTATTTTAATATTTCCATTGCGTATACGACTATTGGTCGCTACATCCGACCTTTTAACCCAAAATTTGATCTTTGTTTCCTGAAGTGTCTTCTTGTCAAGTAGCCCTTGTGTCCAACATCTTAGCTCTGATACCATGTTGAGAATTAGGTAGGACAGTGATTAATTCAAAGTCTCTTCTTGATAATTACTTGTGAGCTTACTTCTTTTACTTATGTCTTCTCTGCTTAGCTTATTATGTCTTTCATCAAGTCAATTACCAAAAACACAAGAGACACAAATTTAGGCTCTTCGAGCCAGGGCGAAAACCTCTCCTTCTTGGAGAGGAAAACCCGCAAGAAACTCTTCTTATAGACTTTCAATTGACAAGTACCATGACCATGACTCAGACCCTTGACCCTTGTAAGCCTCCAAGACCTTGTCTCTGCTTATTCATTGACTTCTTGAGCTGATCCTTATTTTTTAGCACCGCCCTGCACTGTTCTACACCAGCCTTAGAGAGCTCGGTCTCTAGTCCTTGGTTTCTCCTTTAACTTGGATCCTTCTTGACTTCTATATTTATACTCAAGACAGTGTTATATTCTTCTGTACCAATCCTTTGTATGCAGCCCTAGACTGGACTTCTAACACACTGTATAGATATCGTTTTATAGCAATGTTCCACCAAGATGCGGGTGTGGGGAGACGCGGGTGTGGGGAGACGCACATGGGGGATGTGTGAGAGTACCTTGAAATGTTAGGGAAATTTCGGGGGTGCGGGGAGTCGTCAGGGTATATAATTTTTTATTTTATATATATATATATATATATATATATATATATATATATATATATAATTCAAGTTCATATTCATTGTTAAATAATAAATAATGAAAGTATAAATATTAAATATTAAATAGACTAATAATAATATACTATATACTATATATTAATATGAATACCAATACATTGAAAATTGAAATTTGATCTACACATGATAAAATTTAAATTCATAATTGAATTGAATAATGACATACATTGATCCATCCTCATCTTTCATTTTGATACATACATCATTCATATGACATACTCATTATTCTAATATTCATCCATAATCAATGACCATTCAATAAATAAATTCAATAATGAAATCTTCAAATACATTGATCCATGATTCCATATCATTCATCATTCATCATTCTACAATCTACAATGTACATTGATTTAAAAATTAATTTCATCATTCATCATTCTAGAATCGAAATTGAAAGCAAAACATACTAGAAGTAGATAGTAGATACTAAAGTTTGAACTTTGAACACTAAATAGTAAATAGTAAATTTATATAACTCAAAGTTTCAAACTCAAAAATAGTTAAGAGTCAAGAGTCAAGAATCAGTCTGAGGTCAACAACTGAAAAGTAAAAATAGATAATTTATTAATTAGCACTGAAAATAAAATCAACATCAAGGACACGGAGAGGTCAAGGTCGAAGTAGCAGAGGTCAGTTGGAGGTCGAAGAGCTAGAAATGAAATGAATTAGTGAATAATGAATCGTAAACATTTTTTAAACTTACGATTTTTTTTTTTTGTTATTTGTAATTTTGTTTTATCTGAAGCACCCTTTTTGGGGAGTCGCGTCCCCCTTCAAAAGGGGGACGCCCAGAAGCACCCTTTTTTGGGAGTCGCGTCCCCCACATTGGGGAAACACACCCCCTTGCGTCTCCTCAAGACTCCCCAAAAAGGTGCACGGGGAAACGCAGCCCCAGGAGACTCCCCGTCCCGGGTGCGAGGGGTGCGTGCACCCAACCCTGGGGGACACGACCCCGTGGAACACTGTTTTATAGCACTGTCCCTTCTTGCACTTATTGCAATCCTTTAACACAGTTCTATATCCACACTTCAATGCACCCTAGCATAAGTCATATATCCACACTTCACTGTGCCTTAACACAGTCATGTATCCGCACCTCAATCCAGCTCTTCTTTGTACTTAACCAGTCTTATTTACGCACCTTGATACAGTCACTTTCTTTACTTGAATGCAGTCTTACTTTGCACTTATTGCAGATAGATGTGATCACAGAGATCTTAGACTTTGACCAAAGATATGTCTAAATAAAACACAGATATATTCTCCTTTACTCACATTTTTTCTGTGTCCTGTAGCTTGCACTAAATCACAGAGTGCTTCACCGACATCTGTCAAACTGTAATCCGCAGGTACCTTTAAATAGTAGAACCTGTGTGTAAATAAGCCGACCTGTTCTTTAACTTTGAGGCCGACTTGAACAAGGGTTATAAGCCGACTTGTACAGAGTATTTTCCAGCGAGATAAAGGCTTACTTGAAGGGTTCACCAACGCTGATCTTGATCATCATTTGTGTGCAATCTTCAGGCTTATGTGACACAGTCTGGAGGCATACAAGTGTGACTTGACTCAACATAAACATGACTCTTTAATTAATACAATTTATGACGAGAAGACAAATCCCTAATAGACATCAAGAAGAAGTCTATTGACCTATAATAAAACCTTGCCCATGAAACCAATGAGACAATCATATAAAAAATATATTTTATTGTCTTTGCCTTTTTCTTTACATAAATACATAATTACATAGTCAATATGAAGACTGATCCTAGTTACACTTTCCAACAGCTTTTACTCGCTAAGGGATAGGTTCGTTGCTGAATGAAGACTCCTAATGCTATTTGAATTCTGTGTTCATCTGTTGTGACAAATATTATCAATGATTTTTCAGTAACAATTAGAAATTTGGCTGCTGGTTGACAATGTTTATAGTTCTAAATGCATCGTGATTCGTGATACAGAATTTTAAGGATTAAATTGTGTTGCTGATACATGAAATGTGAAGAAATGGAACTGCACAGAACAACGGGAAGCTTACGTGTTAAGCTTTTATCTATTAGTGAATACTCTTACTCATCATTGGGAAAACTGTTTCAGGGATCTCCAGAAAGCTACACATAATTTTACAACAGTTATAGGGCAGGGTGCTTTTGGCCCAGTTTATAAAGCTATGATGCCAACTGGTGAAACAGTAGCTGTGAAAGTACTTGCAACAAATTCCTCACAGGGAGAGAGGGAGTTCCAAACAGAGGTAAGTGTTCTTTTTCAATTCAATAATTTGCATCAAAGTATAATCAATTCATTTGGTTTCTACTAGGTATTGTTATGTCTGGATGTGTATGTGCATATGGATATCTCTATACATATATTTATTTGTAGATACTCATAAACCCCTTGTTATTAAGGATTTTATTCTTGTAATCTGATAGTTGTTGCATCTTCATTGTAGTTGATTGTTCGATATTATTAAGTTACAAGTTAACTACCTCAGCTAAGAGATCTGTTGTTTCTGGGAAAAGTGAGGATAAGAACTCGATATCATTATGGATACATGGGTTAGAATATATGCAAGGGAAGTGAAGGAAACAATTATTTGAGAGGTGGTGTTACCACCCAAACTAACAGGGTTTGCCAAGGTCCTTGCAATCCACTAAGAAGGCACATGCAGAACAAGTGCCCACTGTCACCTCAGTAGGAGTCCCCACTCTTTTAGCTCAACTCCTCCTATAAAGCCTATGGGAGAATTCTTTGTGTGAAGTGCTTCACTCAACAATCAGTAGACTAGTGCTTTGTGTGGGTCTTATGTGAAGAGAGGAGTTAATTATTTGCTATTGTACTGTTTTGGAAATGTAAATTATGCAGGAATTAAACACAGAATAACAATATGATTCACTCAAAATTGAAGATAATCAACATGTAAATAGCCCAAAAGAGTGAAAATTTAATATATTTACCAAAATTTGAATTTCACAAGTAATTTTTGATATAAGCCTTTGGTAAAAGTTTTTCTATGTAGTTTTGCTTGCTGCCTTTTCACTGCAAATCTGAAATCTGTAAAAAACGTTGTAAAACAGTAGCAAACTTCCCTTTACAGAGCCACTCAATAATTCCAAGGCACTCTAGATTGATAATCTCGGAGTGGGGAAGCTAGGACAATAATATTAAATCCATGTTTTAAAACTCGGCCGTCTAGGCTCGGAATCGGCCGAGTTGACCGAGCCAAAGGGATGGCCAGTTCGACTCAGTGGTTAAACTGGTCCGACGGCCGGTTTGTGACCGAGCCGGCCGAGCCGTACATCGACTCGACCGGCTTGGTCACAAACCTGCTGGCTCGGCCGAGCCCGAGCTAGCTCGGCTGGAGAGTTCCCAGCTGGCCACGGGCCCCAAAAACTGAAAAAATCGGACTTCAAATTGGTTTTAAATTTGCTGTTAGGGTTTTTTTAACTTATCTAACCCCTCCCCATCCTATTTAACCTACCCAACCCCTCTCAATACCTCACATCTATCTCATTGAATTTGCTTGAGCATTTGGGAGGAATTTGTGAAGAGTTGTGGAGTTGGTTTTGGAGTAGCTTTGAGGAGTCTTTTGGGCAAGCTTTGGAGCAGCAGTGAGGAGCTTATTGGGCAAGCTTTGGACCAGCATTGAGAAGTTGGTTTGTTGGAGCTGCATTGAGGAGGCTAGAGGTATTTATTTTTTCTCTTCTAAAATCTGCCTTTGCTTGTTTTATTTATTTTGCAAATCTGAAAATGGTAAACATAGTTTTTGGTGAAAGAAATGAACATAGAATGAATAGTTTTTTTTTGTTTTCATTTTCAGATTTAAACCTTTTATTTCCAAGTCAAAAACTCAGTCCAAAATGGCCCCTAGAGTGAAAGATGCTGCTTGGGCATATGCTGAAATGGTTGATGATCAAATGTATTGCAAATTTTGTAAGAGAAAAATTAAGGGGGGTGGAGGGGGCATTCATAGACTGAAACTACATTTGGCTGGTCTTAGAGGCCAAATTACTCCATGTGAAGCACAAAACATTGGGGAAATCAGGAAGGAGTTGAAAGAGCAATTTCAAAAGCTTGAGGAAGACAAAATTAGGCAAAAAGAAATACACGCTGAAATTGGGAGGAAGAGAAATCTACAACAGATGATGGCTGCCAACCCAAGTTTTGATTATGAGGGTTCTTCATCTATCCCTTGCACTGATGCATCAAACCCCTTGCGCTATGTTCCTCCCTCTATGGAGTCTATTTCTGAAAAGGGCAAGGGTGCAATAAGAAATAAGGGTACTATCAATTTTTTTTTCATGCCCTCTTATTCTTCTGATAGTGCACATGGTCCTATTCCTCCAAGTAGAGGTCAAGTGCAGCCCACTTTAGATGCTCATTGGAAAAAAGAATTGAGAGATGTTGCTTGTGATTACATTGCTAGATGGTGTTATGACGCTTATATTCCCTTCAATGCTACTCTTTCACCATATTATGAACCTATTTTTGATGCCATATATGCTGTTGGAAAGGGCTTCAAAGGCCCTACTATGCATGAGTTAAGAGGATCTCTTTTGCAAAAAGAGATTATGTCCATTGATGATTATTTGAAAGAGTTCAAAAACTCATGGGCACATATAGGATGTACCATCATGTCAGATGGATGGACTGATCAGAGGAATCGTACCATCATAAACTTTCTTGTCTTTTGCCCACGGGGAACCATGTTTCTAAAATTAGTTGATGCATCTGATAGTGTGAAAGATGCACATTTGTTGTTTCATCTTTTGGATGAGGTTGTTGAAGAGGTGGGGGTGGCAAATGTTGTTCAAATCATCACAGATAATGCCTCTAACTATGTTCTTGCTAGTAAATTGTTAGAGGAAAAATACCCAACCATCTTTTGGACCCCATGTGCTGCACATTGCATAGACCTCATGCTTGAGGATATTGGCAAAATAGACTGGATTAAGAACACTATAGAGCATGCCAAAAGTATCACACAATATATTTACAATCACTCATGGATTCTGAATCTGATGAGAAAAAACACAAGGGGCAAGGAAATTATTAGGCCTGCCATCACTAGATTTGCAACACATTTTTTGACATTGCAATCTATGCTTGCCCAACATAGAAACTTGCAAAAGTTGTTTTCTAGTGATGAATGGAATGAATGTCAGTGGGCTCGCAAACAAGAGGGCAAAGATGTGAAAAGGAAAGTCAATGAAGAAATATTTTGGAAAGAGGCAACAGAGATTGTGAAACTTGTTGAGCCACTGGTTAAGGTGTTGCGCTTGGTGGATGGAGAAAGATTGACTATGCGCTTCATTTATGAGGCTATGGATCAAACAAAGGAGCAAATAAGGGCAGCATACAAGGACAGAGTGGGTGAGTATGGGCCCATTTGGGCAATCATTGATCAGAGATGGAACAATCAACTCCATCGCCCTATACATGCAGCTGGGTATTTTCTGAACCCAAGATATCGTTATAAAGCTCATGGATTGATTGACTGCATTGATCACATGATCTCCATAGAGAGTGAGCAGTTGAAGATACACAATCAGATCACTGTGTTCAACCAAGCCACAGGTACCTTTAGCAAGAACCGAATCAAATGAGCTAGGTAAACAAAGAATTTCAATTTTTAAATTCATATTTTATTATTTTGTATAATTGTTTATAATTTCAAGTTCAAAGTTGGATATAAATTGTTGAGCTAACTGAAACTCAATTTTTGCAGCACAATGGTGGGAGGCATTTGGTAGCCATTGTCCTGAATTGCAGAGGTTTGAAATCCGCATGTTGAGTCAAACTTGCAATGCTTCTGGGTGTGAGCGCAATTGGTCTGCCTTTGAGAGGATTCACACAAAGAAGAGAAACCGTTTGGAGCAAAAACGGTTAAATGATCTAGTGTATGTCCAGTACAACATCAGATTGGGTAGTGGAGACTTGTCCACCAGAGTTTGACTCTGATGAGGATATTGGTGTGGGGATTGACTTTGATACACAGGTAGAGGCTATGCTCAATGTAGATCCACTAGTAGCAGACCCAGTCCCAAGCCCTCCAGTTGCAGGCGCAGGCACTTCCTCTAGTTAACCACAATGGAGGCGCATAACTCGTCTATCTCAGGGTGGTAAGGGAAAGGCTATAGTTCCAGTTGAGGATGTTGATTCAGAGGAGGAGCGAGCGGTTTCCCCCTCTGGTTCAGAGTTTGAGGAAGAGGACATTGGCTTGTCAGATGTCTAGCAGTAGTGATTATTCATGTTTTGTTGTGGAGGCCATCTAGAACCTCCTTGTTTGTGTTTTTTGTTTTGATCTCTATCTCATCATCATGTATTGGACAGTGCACTGGGTGCAATTTTGATATAATGGATATATTCATGATCTTGCTGCCTACTTTGATCGTATGTTGTCTTTTGTCTATATTGTAATGCTTTGTGTTTGGAAACATGAACAAAAATCTTTAAAATTATGTTTTTTTACAAAAAAATTAATATTTAATGTATTTTTTACAAAAACAGAGTCATTGAAACTGAACCGGCCAAGTCGATACCGAGTCGGAGTTGGAGTCGAAGTCGACCCTCGGCCGAATCGGAGCCCGAGTCCGAGTTTTAAAACACTGATTAAATCACTTTATGTCATTTTTAAGCTTCAGATCTGCAACAACTCTGTTACAGAGTTTTTGGGATCAAATCCCATTGGGTAAAAGGTCAGAAAGAATTTCTAGCCTATAGATATGACTTTTAATTGCTGGAATATGTTTAAATCATTGTTGCATTTATCCGAATAATATTGAAATTATCACGATAATATTGCCAAAACCAACCTCGGCGATAATATCAGCAGTGATTATCACGATAATTTTCCCTTTTGAAATTATCACCTTGTCTTTGTCAATTTCAACTTATTACCATTTTTTTTTCTTTTAACCCAAATTTTTAAAAAGCGAGTTAGAGGATTGAGCTATGAGGATAAAGGTTGACATAGAGGGCTGAGGGATAGAGCTGGGGTTTCCGGTGGGCCAGAAAGGGCTCGAGTTCTGTAAATCCCGCTTGAGGATGTGAATCAGCCATATTTTTTGTCTCTGAGAGAAAGAGGTATTGTTGCCGTGATTTTTTCTGTAGGGCCAACCATGTCGGTGCCCAAAAATTGTTGTATTCAGATTCTGCATAATAATAAAACCCTCTAGAGCTAGCTGCACTGGTTTTCCCGCATTGGGTTTTTTCGAGGACATTTGTCCGAAAAATCTATGTGTCACTATGTCATGTGTGCGTTATGTTCAGTAAATGATCTGTAAATGTGTAGGCTGCAGTTGTGTTTAATTTATTGATTTTACTAAATAATTCAGAAAATTAACTAGGAATTTAATTCAAGTAGGAAAAGTAAATCAAGACAATGCAGTAGGATTTCTATATTCAAAAAATTTCACATGGTGTAAGAGCATTGCAAATCAAGTTGAATCACTAGCGAAGCGGTTGAAGAATATTTTTGCTGCAGAGAAGGCAGCTGAAGTAGTAGGTGTTTCAGAGAGGGTATCGTAGCACCAAGAGGACGTAGTCCCAACAAAGGCCACGCGGGGGTTGACGCAGTGCCAACTGAGTGATGTAGAGGCAGCGCAGAGCCTTCTAGGGTTACGCAAGAGTAGCCTGCGCTGCGCAGAGGCTACACTAAGCCAGTCTGCTCACGTAGAGGCCAGCCAAAGGGACGCAGTCCAATTTTGAGTTGTTGTGCAGAGTTGTCGTAGTCCAGAAGCAGAGCTTTAGATCTTCAGAGGTTGCTGGTGTGGTGGAGATTCTTGTTGGTGTAGAATCGTGCCTAGCTAAGTTGACAAAGAGTGGGAGGAGAATAGCTGTTCAATAGATTTTTGCCAAAGAAATCTGAGGATCGATCAGGAGGGTGATCGAAGAGGGTTGATTCAGAGGTTTTGGTAGATTTCCAAGGAGTGAAATCAGTGGTTAGAGGGAGCAATTGCTATGGAGGGTGCCTTTTTGCCAAGGACCCTAGTTTTGGGTTTCTGTTGAGGGTAGCAACGGTAGTAGGGAGAGGAGCATCTCTTTCGACAGATTATTTTTGAGCTAGATGGTGTCGTACGGACCGCATGATCAGGATAGGTTGGACGACTTGTCCAACTTTGCTATCTGGAAGGCCAGAATCTTGATGGTCCTAGAGGCATACGCACTATGGGAGCATGCAGATAACATCTTGTCTACTCCAACTGATGCTGCTCTTCTCGCGAAGCATAATGAAGCGGAGGCGCATGCTAAGCGCTTCATCATGGATGGGGTGAAGGATCATGTGGTCCCACACATATCCGAGAATAAGACAACTAATGCTATGTGGACAAAGTTAACCATAATGTATCAAGGGAAATCCGTCTAGAAGAAGATGCTTTTGGAGAACCATATATGATATGAGTTTGTTTATGATGAATAAGGGAGAGGAAATTGATCCTTTCCTCTTCAGGTTGCAGACAATCCAGGATCAACTAATTGCCAGGGGGGTTAAAGTGGAGGATGATGTCATGGTGAGGACTACTATAAATGCAGTCTTAGATGAATGGGAAATGTTTGTCCAAAGCATCTTGGGCAGACAATGTTGATTTTTGTAGCATTGGAAAGTGTTCTAAGTCTCAAACTTTATGAGGAGACTTGAACATTAGTATTCCAAAGAACTCATAAACCGTTTGTGGAAATTCCACTCGGTTCATGTCTTATTCAAATATATATTTTTTTTAATGGAGACCCTAAGTCTAAACTTAGGGAAATTAAATGATTAAAGGGTATTAATAAGACAAAGTATGAATCTTCTAGAAAACAAAGATCAAGTCAAGTTTTAATCTTAGCCATTGATTAAACTTCTAATCTGGGTCGTTGATTCATCAACGAGAAGATTATAAAAGAAGGCTCGAGGGTCATTTGGAAAACAAGTCGGGCATACACTTAGTACCCGAAGGAGATCAATTCTGAAGGAATGGAATTCAATCTCAGTGGGAGAGTTGCAGGGCGAAGAGTTGCAGAAGAAGAAGGAGAAGGAGGGAGTCAGCAATGACTGAACTCAAGGACAGAGGGATGCAGTGGGTCATAGGAGGCAGCACAGTGACCCCACGCAGAGCCTACGCAGACTTACACAATCCAACTCAGGGACTGCGTAGAGAAACACACAAACATGCACAGAGAGAAGCAGAGGCTGATCATGGTGTTAGGAAATTGTCGGGAGGAGCCGAGAATTTTGTCTCAGGTGTTTTCAGATTTTATCCGCCAGTGTATTCCTTGTAAAGATTCATTTGCTGAAGAATATTAATAAAACTCTCATCTACTGCACCAGTTTTCCCACATTGGGTTTTTCTGGGGACATTTGTCCAAAAATAACTCTGTACGTGTGATTGGTTCTTATGCTTATGTTCTTCACTGTTTACTTCTCGGCATATATAATTGTGAATGTTGCAGTAGTATTTATTTTGAAGTTTACTGATAGATTTCTGTAAATAACTTATTGAAGTAATAAGTAGGAGAAATAAATCTATCACTGCAACTGTAGATTTTCAGATTGAAAATTTCACGTGGTATCAGAGCCAAAGATGTGTAACAGGAGCGGAGAATCGACAAGTGAACATAAATCTAACATTGCCCAGTAGCTCGGAGGGGTTCACGCAGTTCTCTCGAGAGGGAAAGAAGCATGATAAAACAGATGGATCATGATGTTTCTATTTTGGCATCCAGACTTGAAGAAGAATTTGCTTGTGTGTCAAGCACTGCTTCTCCGGAAGTCTGGTACATTGACTGTGGAGCTTCTGCTCATATGACAAGAGTACGGGAATGTTTTTCCGACTACCGAGAGGAGCAGATGAATTTTAAAATAACCATGGGTAATAAAGAAAAATGTACTCCTATTAGAAGAGGTACCGTAGTATTTCAGACCGAGGCCGGAAATAAGCTTCAAGCCACTAATGTATTGCATGTGCTCAGGCTGGGGATGAACTTGCTCTCAGTGTCTCAACTTCAAAACCGAGGTTATGACGTTTACTTTATTGGTAACAGGGTTTATGTCAAACATCGCAGTTGGAAGAAGAAAGCACAGATCGAAGTAAGGAGCAACAAACTTTATAAGTTGCAACTCGAATCCCCGATGGCACTGATTGGCAATGCTGATGAAACAAACCTGAATGAACTATGGCACAGAAGAATGGGACATTTGCATCATGGGGCGTTAAAAATCCTCTAGAAAACTGTCACAGGAGTTCCAGAACTGAGCACCAAGCGGGATAATGTCTGCAGAGGGTGCGTACTGGGTAAATATGCCAAGGCAGCTTATCAGAGAAGCAGCGATAGGGCCGAGAGTGTATTGGGCCTGATACACTTGGATATCTGTGGACCAATGTCCACTAGAGCTCTTAGTGGTGCCGAGTATTTCGTCACCTTTATTGATGACCATTCCAGAAAAACCTGGATCAACTTTTTGAAGACCAAGGACGAAGTCTTCAGTCGGTTTAAAGAGTTCAAAGCTCTGGTAGAAAATCTGACAGGATAGCGGATCAAGGTTCTGTGTTCAGACAATGGTGGTGAATACACAGACAAGGAATTCAGTGGGTTCTGCGCAAGGGAAGGTATCAGAAGAGAGTGGACCGCTCCATATAATCTAGAGTAGAATGGTGTGGCAGAAAGGAAAAACAGGACTGTTGTCGAGGCTGCAAGGGCGATGCTGTATGATCAAGATATGCCCAAATTTTTGTGGTTGAAGCTTGTAATACAATCGTCTATGTTCAGAACAGGATCCCTCATGTTGCATTAGGAAATATCACGTCGGAAAGTGTCTTTACTAGCAACAAGCCTGAAGTGAGTCACTTCAGGATCTTCGGCAGTACAACTTACTGTCATGTGCCCAGTGAGAAGAGGAAGAAGTTGGATATGATTGCAGAAAAGGTGTATTTGGTAGGATACAGTGAGAATGCAAAGGCATATCGCATCTATATTCCTGAGAGTAGGAAAGTTGTGGTGTGGAGGGATGTGAAATTCTTGGAGGAGAAGGCCTTCAAAAGATCCCACGAGTTGCCTTCTGCTACGTAGTCTGAGGAAGATTAGCTGGTTAAACCTCAACAACCAACGATAGATAATTCAACTGCCTCTCCAAAGCATGAGGATCCAAAGGACATTTCTCCCGAGGACTTGCAGGAGGGAGAGTAGGCAAAATCCGCCCACTACCAGTGGGAGAATGAGCAGGGAACTACGACAAATTCTGAGGGATGCAGAAGACTTTGTCAGAGTCCCCCAAAATGAGAAGAGACAACGTAAGCAGCTTGAGAGGTATCAACCCTTGGTTGCACAGGTCGGGGAACCTTCCAGTTTTTGGGAAGTAGCTCAGCACTAGGTGTGGGTAGATGCAATGGTGGAAGAGTACAGTTCCATCATGATGAATGATGTCTGGGAAGTAGTCCCCAAGCCTCAGGAGAGATCAATTGTAGGATCAAGATGGATCTACATGGTCAAGTTTGCTGTAGATGGCAGCATCGAGAAATTTAAAGCCAGGTTTGTGGCTAAGGGGTATGCTCAGAAGGAAGGAATAGATTATGAAGAAAACTTCGCCCCAGTAGCCATATATACCTCTATTTAGATTCGTGATATCCCTCGCTGCACAGATGGGATGGGAGATTCACCAAATGGACATCAAGACTGCGTTCCTAAATGGGGTGATAGAAGAAGAGGTGTATATTGAACAACCAGAAGGCTTTGAGACGCATGATCAAAAGACTCATGTGTGCAGGCTTAAGAAAGCCTTGTATGGACTAAAGCAAGCTCCTAGAGCCTGGTATGGTCGAATTGACAGCTACTTGCAGTAGATGGGATTCGTCAAGAGTGACGCAGATCCCAATCTCTACTATCTTAGGGTAGGGAGTGAGCCCTTGATATTGGTTTTATATGTAGATGATCTATTTCTGACAAGATCATCGAGGCTCATCAAATACTGCAAGAAGAATTTGGCTACGGAATTCGACATGAAGGATCAAGGACTACTACACTATTTTCTGGGGTTTGAGTTTGGCAGTAGAAGGGGGAGATCTTTCTTGGTCAAGGAAGATATACTACAGAGATTCTGAAGAGATTTCAGATGGAGGATTGTAGACCCATGATGACTCCAATGTTTACCAACTTGAAGAGAATCGACATGTCCGAAGATGATGAGGCTGATCCTACTCTGTATAGGAAACTCATAGGATCTTTGATGTATCTGGTAAGCACAAGGCCAAACATGTGTTATGCTGTAAATACCCTCAGTCAATTCATGGTAAAACCTAAGAGGGCTCATTGGGCAGTAGCCAAGAATGTTCTCAGGTACCTTCAAGGGACAGTCGAGCTTGGATTGAAGTACACTTGTAGTAGTGATGTCAGGTTAAGTGGGTTCACTGACACAGATTGGGCTATGAGTCCAGTAGATCGGAAGAGTACTAGTGGGTATTGTTTCATTCTAGGATCAGGAATGACTAACTGGTGCAACAGGAAACAAAAATCCGTGGCACTAAGCTCAGTGAAAGCTGAATATATGGCAGCTAGGATAGCTTCGTGTGAGGCTATATGGCTTCGAAAACTGCTTGTGAACCTACTAAAGGAGAAAATGGAAGTGACCAGTATTTTATGTGATAAGCAGAGTTGCATCAAGCTCTCTAAAAATCCTGTGCTTCATGATCGGTCGAAGCACATTGACATCAGGTGTCACTTCATCAGGGACTGTATCCAACGAGAAGTTGTACAGTTGCAGTACACTCCAACAGGATAACAAGTGGCAGACATTCTCACAAAGGCTCTGGGGAAGACCAGGTTTGTTTACTTCAGAGAGATGGGGATGATCGAGAATCCATTCTAGTAGCAGTAATGGATAGAATCAGGATTTAGAGGGACCTGTAATACAAATGCAGCAGTGATAGGGGCAGTATCATGGGTAGCAGTACAAAAGGCAGCAGCACAGCAAATGAGGGGCAGCGTCCAGAGATCAGCAGCGCAGAGGATGCTTCAAAAGCATAGCAACATGCAACAGGCATATTGCTGGAACACTTTCCTCGCTAAGAGGGAGTGTTGATTTTTGTAGCATCGGAAAGTGTTCTAAGTCTCAAACTTTGTGAGGAGTCTTGGACATCAGTATTCCAAAGAACCCATAAACCGTTTGTGGAAATTCCACTCGGTTCATGTCTTGTTAAAATAATTATTTTTTTTAATAGAGACCCTAAGTCTAGACTTAGGGAAATTAAATAATTAAAGGGTATTAATAAGACAAAGTGTGAATCTTCTAGAAAACAAAGATCAAGTCAAGTTTTAATCTTAGCCATTGATTAGACTTCTAAAATGGGCTGTTGATTCATCAACGAGAAGATTATAAAATAAGGCTTGAGGGTCATTTGGAAAACAAGCCGGGCATACACTCAATACCCGAAGGAGATCAATTATGAAGGAATAGAATTCGATCTCAATAGGGGAGTTGCAGGGCGGAGAGTTGCAGAAGCAGAAGGAGGAGGGAGTCAGTAGTGACTGAACTCAAGGACAGAGGGACGCAGTGGGTCACAGGAGGCAACGCAGAGTTGCAGCGCAGTGAATGATCCTACGCAAACTTACGTAGTCTAGTGCAGGGACTGCGCAGAGAAATACACAGACAGGCACAGATAGAAGCAGAGGCTGATCAGGGTGTCAGGAAATTGTCGAGAGGAGCCTAGAATTTTGTCTCAGGTGTTTTCAGATTTTATTTTCCAGTGTATTCCTTGTAAAGATTCATTTGCTGAAGAAAATTAATAAAACCCTCATCTGCTGCATCGATTTTTCTGCATTGGGTTTTTCCGAGGACATTTGTCCAAATATAACTGTGTACATGTGATTGGTTCTTATGCTTATGTTATTCACTATTCACTTCTCTGCATATATAATTGTGAAGGTTGCAGTTGTATTTATTTCGAAGTTTACTGATAGATTTTTGTAAATAACTTATTGAAGTAATAAGTACGATAAATAAATCTATCACTGCAACTGTAGATTTTCAGATTGAAAATTCAACATACAAGACCTTCCAAGCTCGAACGACATGTGGGTTATCCTCCGACAAGAGGAAATCCGCCGGATGACAAAGAGACAAAACAACACCAGATCCAGCAAAGTGAAGGAGGAAGAGGAAGATGCAACCCTGGCATCCAAGAAGCAGCAAGGGAAGAAGAAGAGGGATCTATCCAAGATCCAATGCTTCAGGTGTGGTGAACTTGGACACTTCGCCACCACTTGTCCTCTCAGGAAGAAAAACAAGGAAGCTGATTCCAAGGCTGCGTCAGCTAAAGAAGACGATGGCTCTGATGATGATGTAGTCATGAGTGCTCACAAACCTCGAGAGAAGAGGTGGAGCGATATTGATCTGTAGAGCAGCTACAGATGGGAAGGTAGGTGTTAGGTCCCTATATTACTAGTGTAGTCCCTTATTGTTGTTAGTTTAGCCCCCTTATTGTTATTTTTGTACCACTATAGCCTCCATATTGTTATTGTGCCCCATAAAAGCCACTATTGTTATTGTTGTGCCCTTACATTATTATTGTTAGGTCGGCTAGGATTAGATTGTGACCCCATGGACTCTTATATATAGAAAGGAGGTTTTGTCATTTGTATCATCCAAGAATTGTTCATTTATGTAATGTAAAGGAGGTTGCCCCCTCGAAGTGGCTGATTTCTAAGGCGCTGATCTCTCTTTTCTTCTATTTTTGGAGTTGGTTTCATAACATTTGGTATCAGAGCTTTGGATTCTAGGGTTTCATTGCTTCAAACAGGTCATCGTGGCATTTTCGCTGTAACTTTTTTTTTTTTTACGACGGTTCAAAAGCTAAAAATAAAACCCATTTGCGAAGAAATCCTGATGAACATCGTGTAAAAATTTCAGATCTTGGTTCGCAATATTTTTGGAGATATGATTTGTGGAAGTTAGGGTTTTTGCAGGCTCTCGAATTTCATCTCAAACAGGTGACCTTGGGAAAATCATCGTAACTCTCTTTCTAAGCGTTAGATTGGAATTCTGTAAAAAATAACTGAAAGTACACGGACTGTAATTTAGTGTGTATCAATTTCAGGGCCGAAGGAGGAAACAGTGATACATGGCACGCCGTACAAGTTTGCTCTACTGAACCAATCCGTAATTAGGTCATTGTGGGAGATTGGTCATAACTTTGTTTTGAAGAATCCAAATCAGGTCATACCTATGGTATTGGAAAGAAGATTCAGAGTGCTACTATAGGACTGAAGATAACATCTCGGGGATTCAAAATTACAGAGATACATCAGTTTCAGTATGGAGCTCCTCAAAAGCAAGAAAAAGGTGTGTATTTTTTTTCAAATTGCATAAGTCTTGTTTGAAAAATCAGTTTGAAGTGATTCCAAGGGCATATTGAAGCGTAGATATCAGTATTGGGTTCTAAAATGCCCCCAAAAAAGAAATCAACACCCATTAAGCCCTTAGAAGGCTCTACTATGACTCATGAAGAGGAAGAAGTGGAACATGATATATCAAAATTACAAGAGCAAGTGCAACAACTTCGCTCTTGCAAAGAGTAGCAAAAAATGAAATGGAAGTTTTGAAGAAAGACGTGGAAGCTAAGATGGATGGTTTGAAGAAAGGCGTGGAAGTTAAGATGGATGTTTGAAGAATGGCATGATGACATGGAAGAAAAAATGGAAGACATGAAGAATGATCTAAAAGCAGACATGGAATGTTTGAAGCAAGGTTTGACAAAGTTGATACAAGAAATGATTCCTAATGGCGAAAAGATAATAGAGGAAACTCATGATGACAACAAAATAAATGTTAATTGTGATTTCATAAGCAATATATTGATCTCAATAATGTGCAAAACACACAAAAGCTGGGCATTGCAACTTTATATTTAGAACAAAAAGCATTTGTATGGTATCGATGGATTTGCTCACGTAAAAAAATTGTCACTTGGTCAATTTTTACAGAGGAAATGATAGCACATTATCAGCATACAAAGAGCAACACCTTCTTTAGCCAATTGATAAATCTCAAACAAAAGGGTTCAACGGTGGAGTACATTGAGGACTTCCAAAAATTGAATATAAGGGTAACTGATATTCCAGAGGAACACCGGATTGATGTCTTCATAGAGACTTTAAAGGAGAACATCCAACATGAGATTCACCTTTGGGAACTTGATTCATTGGAGAAGGCATTCAGGTTGGCAAGAAAAATTGAATGTAAAATTATGGCGACAAGGAGGCCTACCACTAACATCTATAAAGATGGAAGTGTTGCTACTCCTAGACTTCCACAACCTACAAGATTGACACTACAACAATTGGAAGAAAAAAGAGAAAAAGGGCTTTGCTACAGTTGTGATAGAAAATACACTAAAGGTCATAAATGTGCTGAGAAGAAATTATTTTACATAGATTGTGAAGAGGAGGAAGAAAATGAACAAGAAACTTCAAAAGAAGAAGATATACACCAGGAACCAACCCTAGAGAAAGAAGAAATGAGTCTGACCATATTCTGTAATGCATTGGTAGGAATTACCACTCCTCAAACTCTCAAGATAGAAGGACAGATCAAAAAGAAAAAGGTAATAGTGTTGATTGATTCGGATAGAACCCATAATTTTATTCATTGTAAGGTAGCAAGGAATTGAATTGCTTCCTATACCCAACACCAGAGTATCAAATGATGGTTGCAAATGGAGGAACTATAAATTACTCTGGAAAATGCCATAATATCAAGCTAACCATGGGGGAATATGTATTGAATAGTCCAATGCTTTCCATTCGAATGGGAGGTGTTGATATTGTACTAGGAGTACAATGGTTACAATCTTTGGGGACGGTAGCTTTTGATTTTCAAGAACTTTTCTTGAATTTTTTTTTTCGGAAGGAAAGGAAGTTGAATTACGGGGTATCGCATGGAAGTCGCGAAAGATAATAAGCTCTAATGTCATGACAAAGATTCTGAAGAAAGAACAACGAGGCATAATTGCACAATTAAGCTCACTAGAAGTTCCAACATCAAAATCATCTATTTCTCCAGATCTCCAAAAAGTCTTGGACAATCATTCCAAGGTGTTTGAAACTCCCAAAGGACTCCCACCTATTCGTGATCATGATCATGCTATTCATTTGATTCCGGGAAGTGTTCCTCCAAACATCAGGCCTTATAGATATCCTTACTTCCAAAAGAGAGAAATTGAACGTATGATTGCAGAAATGTTAGAGGCAGGTATAATTCAACCTAGTCAAAGTTCTTTCTCTGCTCCTGTAGTATTGGTACACAAGAAGGATGGATCATGGCGAATGTGTCCGGATTATAGGGAGCTTAATAAGCTCACTATTAAAGATAAATTTCCCATTCCTGTGATTGATGAATTATTGGATGAATTACATGGAGCAATTTATTTTACCAAGTTGGATCTTCGTTCAGGATATCATCAAATTAGAATGAAGACTGAAGATATTCCAAAAACAACATTTCGAACTCATAAGGGTCATTATGAATTTTTGGTCATGCCTTTTGGCCTTACCAATGCACCTTCTACATTTCAAGGGTTGATGAATTCCATTTTCAAACCCTTCCTTAGAAAATTTGTGCTAGTATTTTTTGATGATATACTAATCTACAACAGGTCTTGGAAGGATCATGTTGAACATGTTGACAGGTGCTCAAACTATTGCAGGAGAAACAATTATATGCAAAAACATCCAAATGTTTCTTTGGAGTACAAGAGGTGGAATATCTGGGTCATATTGTATCTCACGAGGGTGTTAAGGTAGACCTAACAAAATTAAAGCCATTAAGGAATGGAAAGTCCCCACAACCATAAAGAAGTTGCGAGGATTTCTCGGGTTAACAGGGTATTATCGCAAGTTTGTTAAGAATTATGGGAGAATAGCATCACCTCTAACAACATTATTGAAGAAAGATGCACTTTCATGGACTCCTGAAGCAACTAAGGCCTTTGAACGTCTTAAGGAGGCAATGTGCCATGCACCGGTCTTAGCTACGCCAGACTTCACAAAAACCTTTATTGTGGAATGATGGTCGGTGAGATATGGAATTTGGTGCTGCCTTAATGCAAGAAGGAGAAGAAGACCCATTAAGCTTTTGGAAAGTCCAATCAAATGACCGATTAAATAAAATGAAAGTATTTACGTAAAGCTATTGTTAAGGAGAAGGAAAAAGTTACACATTACATGTTATAAAGAAATGACTTTAATTCCATCTAATAAAGACACTTAAAGGTAAAACCGATCATGATAGTCTTAAATACTTTTTGGAACAAAGACTATCTTTAGAAGAGTAGGAAAAATGGGTCACAAAGATGTTGGGTTATGACTTTGAAATCATCTACAAAAAAGGGAAGCTAAATGTTGTTGCAGATGCACTCTCAAGAAAGGATGAAGAGGTGGAAGCATTGCTTTTTTCCGTTTCTATTATCCAACCAGATTGGATAATTGAAGCAAGGGATGAATGGAAGGATGACGAAGAAGTGTGGACTCTCATTCAAAAGTTGCATCAATATCCTAGTACATCTGATACATTTAGTTGGAAAACTGATTCCTTATGGTACAAAGATCGCTTATATCTTTGTAAGAATTTCCAACTACAACAAATATTCTTTTGGAATTGCACACCTCTCCCTTAGGAGGACACTCGGGATAAAAACTTACCACAGGGTGAAGAAATAATTTTTTTGGGATGGCCTTAAATCTGATATTCAAAAGTTTGTGGCAGAATGTTTGGTTTGCCAGCAAAATAAAGTTGAGACCATTAAGACCCCGGGTCTTCTACAACCTTTATCCATTCCAAGTCTTCGTTGGGAGGAGGTTTCAATGGATTTTATCACAGGTTTACCTAAGTCCGAAGGAAAGAGTGTCATCATGGTGGTAGTTGATAGACTTACCAAGTATGCACACTTTTGTGCATTATCTCATCCATTTAAAGCAAGTATAGTTGCTACTGCATTTATGGAAACAATTCAAAAGATACATGGAAACCCAAAGATTATTGTATGCGACAGAGATCCCAATTTTACTGGAAATGTTTGGATGGAATTATTTTCTTGTTTGGGTACGCAACTAGCTCATAGCTCATCTTATTATCCTCAATCCGATGGGCAAACTGAGATAGTGGACAAATGTTTGGAAGGATATCTTCGTTGTTTTGTGTCTGATAAACAAACACAATGGGTCAAGTGGTTACCTCTGGTTGAATGGTGGTATAACACTTCCTTCCATACTGCACCAAAAATGACACCATTTATGGCACTTTATGGATATCCTCCACCGTCCATCACATCATCTTTAAGAGAAAATTCGAAGGTTCAAGCAGTGGAAGATGACATCTAGCATCAACAACAAGTTCTCCAACTCTTAAAGGATAACCTAAATTTGGCACAAAATCGAATGAAACAACAGGCAGATCAACATCGCAGCGAGAGAAGTTTTGATGTAGGAGACTGGGTATTTTTACGGCTACAACCATACAAACAAATGTCCCTCAAACAAGCTAAGAAGGATAATAAATTATCGCCAAAGTACTATGGTCCTTACAAGGTGTTGCAAAAGATTGGTACTATGGCATACAAATTGGAGCTTACCGCTTCTTCTTGAGTGCACCCTGTTCCATGTTTCATGCTTAAAGAAGGTTATAGGTGACAAACTTCCAGTTCAAACAATATTGCTAGACCTTGACGAGGAAGGAAAAATCATATTGGAACCTGAAGCAGTCACGAAAATAAGAACTCGACAGCTACGAAATCGATCAATTTCAAAGTATCTCATCAAGTGGAAGAACTTACCCACTAAGGATTCCACATGGGAGGATGGGAATTTTATACAGAAGCATCCAAAGCTACTCAAGCGTTGAGGACAACACCTTTTTGAAGGAGAGGGGCATGTTAGGTCCCTATATTACTAGTGTAGTCCCTTATTGTTGTTAGTTTAGCCCCCTTATTGTTATTGTTGTACCCCTGTAGCCCCCATCTTGTTATTATTGTGCCCCATAAAAGCCGCTATTGTTTTTTCCCAAGAAAAAATCATAATTTTCATTATATGTGAAAATTACATGCTGTAGATGCATGTGCATATGCATTCTTTGTGAGCATGGTCACACAATATTGTTCATCAAAAATCACCCCAAGGGTGTGCAGTTATAGCAGTCAGTATATATACAATAAATACAATAAATAAATCCGGTAATATTATCCCATCAAAACGGTCAAAATTGTTCATGTTGCCCTTGTTCAGATATTAAGCTGGTCGATGTAAGGGCGATGAGAATAACTGTAATGTTGCTGGTCCATTTGTTCTTCTATGTGCCATAGCCCCCGATGCTGGACCACTGCCTCCTTGGATAAACTGTCGGAAATGCTGTTGCGCTCCCTGTAAATATGAGAATAGGAAATGGATGAAAATTGTGACTTCAGTAGCCAAAGATCCTCCGTTATACTCCATAGTGTGCACGTGACATGTAGCAGATTTATTGAACCAATTGATGATGATTTTAGAATCTCCAAAAATTTGAAGATGATGACATTCGTGCTCTAATGCAAACTGAAGGAGATGGCGAAGAGTGGTGAGCTCAGCAATATTGTTAGTGCCCTGTCCTAATCCCATCTTTATCTTGAAGGAGTGCTGAAGGTTGAGGTGTAGGACAGCGCCTCTCCCGCATCCCTGGGGTTAAGCAGAGCCATTGAAGTATGCCCAAGGTTGATAAAAATTTATGTGGTCAGGAATAATGGATTGAGGAGGACACAGGGGATCGTCATCAGGGATACTGTTGTTGATGGATATGATGTGGGATGCGATAGAGTGCCAGTGGGGTGGTCTGTCCTGAAAGATAGAACAATTTCTAGCCAGCCACATCCCCCAGATGATAAGGAGTGGCAGGTTTCGCACTTTATGAGGGGACGCTGTTAATTTTGGGCAACTAGGTCCAAACTCCGGGTTGTGGTGCTCAGATGATGATCCCGATATTTTTATTGGATTCCTCTTTCAAAGAGGTGTAAGCTTGATCTAAAGATCATCTTGATCGGATGAGCAGAACATGTATTTTGAATTTATTCCACTTATGTGCTAGGTCGGCCTGGGATATAATATAGACTTAAATGTCTTAAAGGACGTGTCACACACCCCCACAGATGATTATAAATAGGAGAGTTTTGGAGATCATTTCACACACATTGTATGGAGGAAATTATCTTTTCTCTTCTTGGTGTATCTGTGTTAGGGCTTTCTCATGGCGCTGAATTAGGGCTTCTTGATGTAGCATTTTAAGGCTATGTGACACGCTTGGCTAAATGACCTATTGGAGACTTTGCTGGTTGAAGCAACCTGCTGATCGCCGTAACGCCATCATTCTTCTTCTTTTTCTATTGTTGGCTTGTCTTCCATCGATCGATTTATTTGTTCTATCTGCTTCAGTATTTTGTGCCCTAATATGAAATGGCATAGAACATGTTCACAAATTAACATGGTATCAGAGCTAGGCGAAGACAACGCCCAACTTATGAAACTAGGGTAGCGAAATGTGGGTTATTCTAAGGGCGAATAAGGGTGCCGTTAGCCTCAGAAAAGTTGTGTGGTAGGCTGCAGGCCATACCACCACAGCAAGTGATAGCATATAGTTTTAATGACAACGCATATTTTTTTAAAAATGCTGGAGGTAATAGCGTAGGGCAGTGTATGTGGAGAATACGTGACACAACATATTGTACTCCAATCTGGGCTGTCACAAAAACACATCCTTTTATGTAAGATATCTAGCCGCAGCGACTAAAGCTTCATTCCACCTATCAGGACACTCATCTGGTTGTGCGATCTAATTTAAATTTGTTTTGGAGTGTATGCGGCGTATCAGCCTCCACGTGGACTTAGAATTAAACTCATTGGTAGTGAAGTCGGGTTCGGGTGTAAGAAAGGATAACAAATGAAGGAGGCCGACGAAATTCGATGTCAGATACAGGAATGGTACTCGCATTTCCTCAGGGTTTCCATCAAAACTCTTCTCCATCTCTTGCTAGAGTTATTTGTGCATTTTCTGCTAGACGACGACGGTTTATTCCTCCCCTAACCTCCAGGATGATGATTGAAGTATGAGGACGAATTTGCCTGAGAATAGAACCTGGAATGCTGTCGGGATGATGCGATTTCAGCGGTTAAATTTTGTCACGGAGAAAATTTTATATTTCTAAGCATCAAATTCAATCGCCTGAGAAAATTTTATATTTCTATACGTCAGGAATAATTTTTATAGTCTATCTCCGCAGCACGCGGATCCTTGACTATTTCAGTGACCAAGCTGCTGAATGAAGGCCAAGTTTGAGACCGATGTTTGGTCTGTCGAGGCGTGGAAGGAGCCCTAACCTTTAGAGTGGAAGCAGAGCCTAGCCACAGCTAGAAGACAGCGTGGGCAAATTTTTTGTGTGTTGAGTTAAAGACCTGGAAAAAGCCACTGGTATTTCGGACTTCAGAGATAATTGTTCTTTGTGATTCGCATATCACCCTACTGGCTTGATATTCTTCTTGTATCGCATATCTCTGAGGATTTGATGTGTAAGTATCTGCGGCTCATGTATTCGTGTGGATAGTATCTCTGTGGCTTGTTCATTACAGTAACGTGTGACTTGGTTTATATTATATGGCTACGCTGATACCTATAGCATCACATTGTTTTCTCTGTGGTTTATTGCCAATGATTCAATGATTTGCCTGCCGGCCATCAGGACCGGGTGGTAAGGCCATAATATGCAGGGTAATAGAGTCTCATTATTCCATTAGGGATAGGTGCACGAACGACAACTTCAATCGTCACACACCTTCCGAGATCTAGCCAAGCGGTGAACCTTCGTGTCCTCGCGGCGACTGCTCCATTCCGCTGAGCCTTAGTTTTTTTTTCTGAACGCTATGCGGGCAATGGGCGCTGTGAGTGCCCAACCGACATGTAACAGGTGGGTTAGTTTCGGGGAAAGGACCAGAAATATTAAGGGGTATCATTCCGCCCACTAATAAAATGTTATCTCCCTGTCTTTGTGAGTGGTCAAGTCTATAACTTTATGACAGGGAACAGTGAGATTCAAGCTGGTACAAAGATAGGCTGCTAAATCAAGTGACATCGCAGTGAAAAACAACATATGCAAATCAAGGTGAAATTAATTGAAATTGTAAGATAGCAGTGACAACAATGTAAGGAATGTCCGTGTTCTAATTTCAGTAATATGACAGTGTTCTATGCTCTAGCAAGACGGTGCCTTTGATTGTCAAAAGAATCTTGATCTTTGTGATGACAATGAGACGTGACCTAGTTTGCAATACATATTACAGTAATCAGAAAGGAAGTAAGAATGTACTCTATGATTCTATGTCACTGTCATTATGAAAGTGACATAGACAGTCATACCTATGTTTACAAAATTCATATTAGCAGTAAGCCTGTGACAGTAACCTTAACTCAGGGAAGTGATCTTTATGTACTTCAGTGACTTGGCACACTTATTGTGACAACTCAGGAAAGTTTCCATCATGAACAACTTAGGAAGGAGGATCTTATGGAGGTGAAGCCACAGTCCTCTAGGCAACTGTTGGAGTGTTTAGGGCCTTAACAAAATTTGTGGGTTATGACGGAGTATGTATGACGTCACCATATGACAGATGGAAAAATCTATATCTGTGGTATCTTCAGAGGCATATGGAAAAATATATAACTATGAAGATTGATATCTTCTGATGGTTATGATAAATAATGCTATAGCATCACTGTAATCCATGATATGACAATATATGACCCCTGACAAGATGTATGACAGATATATGGCAGTATATGGCTATGATTCTTGAATGGCCTGTACAGTGGGTGAGTAAGATTTAGGCCCATGATTACAAATCCCTTTCCGAGTTAGTGTCTGGGATGCCCATGAAGCCATATATTGGAGTTGTGCCGCAGGAAAGCATCACAAGCATCACAAGGGGGGACTTTCTTCTTTCCCTCAAGTATCACAATTTGATGTCTACCAGTTGATGCATTCTGGATATATTTCTTGAAGAAGAAGATCAAGATTCCAAGGACTGATAATGGCACTTTTGCAGAGGAGCAGGCATTAAGAGGGAGACCACAACTGTATATGCTCCTGAGCTAATATCATCGCTGAAAGAAAGAAGACCCTCGTGGCTCAGTGACATATGGCTTCAAGGGGGAAATTCCAGAAAAGCAAGAAACCATATAAATACCAGAGGTATCTAGATGCCATGAATACAACATGAAGAAGCCATTAAGCATCAAGTCTGTAAGGATGCTATACACAAAGAGTACAAGCCCATTATGAAGGATGATGTCTGGGATATGGTCCCGAGACCGGAGGACAAAGCTGTTGTCACCTCGATATGGCTCTATAAGATCTAGCATGGATCTTATAGGAGTACTGAAAAGTATAAGACAAGATGTGTTGCTTGAGATTTCTCTCTAGGAAAGCATTGATTATGATTGCACTTGTAATCTATTATTACCCTTGCTACTACGCAAGGACGGAATCTTCATCAGATGGATGTGAAGACCGCCTTCCTACATGGTGCGGTAAAGGAAGAGGTGTATGAAGAGCAACCTTTGGGATTCAAAGTCCAGGATTGAGACACCCATGTTTGCAGGTTGGCTAGCCCCCAGGGCTTGGTATGAGGGGATAGATAGCTACTGGATGAAGCTGGCTTCACTCGTAGTAATGATGATTCAAACCTTTACTTCAAGGTTGATAGAGAAAAGCCTCTCATTCTGGTTCTCTATGTGGACGATCTCTTCCTGACAGATGCTGACTCTCTCATTCATCAGTGCAAGAGGGAGCTCGCTGCTGAGTTCGAGATGAAGGACCTAGGTCTGATGCATTACTTCCTAGGCCTAGAGGTCTGGTAGAGACCTGGCGAGATTTTCCTTTCTCAAGGAAAATATATTGTGAAGCTTCTGGAAAGATTTGGTATGGTGGACTGTAAGTCCGTGTCAACACTGATGGAGCTCAACTTTAAGAAGTTGAGTGGCAGTGCTGCTAGGCCCGTGTTAAAAAATCTTATTGAGTATCGTCAACTCGTAGGGGCCCTGATGTTCTTAGGGAACATTTGTCCGGATGCAAGTTGTGCAATGAACACTTTGAGTCAACACATGGTTGATCCTCATAACATTCATTGGGTTGGTGCCAAGAAACTCTTAAAATATCTCTGGGGCACGATAGACCATGGGCTGAGATACACTGCCGGGAGTATGACACTCCATGGATATACCGATGCCGATTGGGTTGGCAGTGTGGTGGATCACAAGAGCACATCTGGATGCTGCTTCACACGTAGATCTGCTTCGGGCAGGAATCTGAAGTCGGTAGCCTTGAGCACCGCTGAGGCCGAATACATTGCAACATGTATGGCCTGTTGTGAAGTCACTTGGTTGTGAAAGCTCTTCAGTGAGTTGTTCAAGCATGTGCTATATGCCACCGTTATCCTTTGTGATAACTAGAGGGGGATTCGTTTGATCCAGGGTTCCATGATTGATCCAAGCATGTTGATGGATGGTACCACTTTATCTGGGATATGGTACAGCGAGGCACCGTAAGGCTCGATCATATAGGAACTGATGAGCAGGTCGTAGATATTCTCACAATGCCCTTGGGGAAGGTCATGTTCCTAACCTTCCGTGAGAATATTGGAATTGTGGAACGACCCTATTTGGAGGGTCATGTTGGACGATGAGCTCTGGGAGCTCCAGGGGGTTTTTGGGGATAGCTTCTTGGTGCTATAAGCAACCACAGGGCTAGGCTTGCCGAACCTAGTTGGTATGCTTCCGCCCCATCGTGATGATATTGAGCTGGGTTTACCTCTCTTTGATCTATGCCCCGTATGCATCCTACCCATGGAGTTTCGGACTCATGGGAAGTACCTCTCATTTGGCCAATGAGGTGGGAAATGTGAATAGAGACCATAGCAAGACCGATGGACGCATCGGAGATTGTTGTACACTCTATGTTTAGGATGGCACGTGTCCAACCACTTGATCTGGGATCAAGTTTAGCGAGGTTTCAGACCTCTAACTGACTTCGGGTCAGTGAAACCAACTTTGGGTTGGTGTGTGACTCCTTTGAGTCCCATTGAGGTTTCGGACCTCCAACTGACTTCGGGTCAGGTAAACCAACTTCGGGTTGGTATGAGACTCTTTGTGAGTCTTATAGAGGTTTCAGACCTCTGGGTTGAATTTGTTAGCCAGGAATGATGTCCTGGTGACTGGCCCACTTCTGTTTTGAAATAAAGAAGCCAGCAAAGCAAGTTACGGTGAGATGACACACGATGTTTGGATTGCACAAGTGGATGGAGTTCTCCCTAGTTGAGAGGGAGTGTTAATTTTGGGCAACTAGGTCCAAACTCTAGGTTGTGCTGCTCAGATGATGATCCCGATATTTTTATTGGATTCCTCTTTCGAAGAGGTGTAAGATTGATCTAAAGATCATCTTGATCGGATGAGCAGAACATGTATTTTGAATTTATTCCACTTATGTGCTAGGTCGGCCTAGAATATAATATAGACTTAAATGTCTTAAAGGACGTGTCACACACCCCCACAGATGATTATAAATAGGAGAGTTTTGGAGATCATTTCACACATTGTGTGGAGGAAATTATCTTCTCTCTTCTTGGTGCATCTGTGTTAGAGCTTTCTCATGGAGCTGAATTAGGGCTTCTTGATGTAGCGTTTTAAGGCTGTGTGACACGCTTGGCTGAATAACCTATTGGAGACTTTGCTGGTTGAAGCATCCTGCTGATCGCCGTAACGCCATCATTCTTCTTCTTTTTCTATTGTTGGCTTGTCTTCCATCGATCTATTTATTTGTTGTATCTGCTTCAGTATTTTGTGCCCTAATCTGAAATGGCATAGAACATGTTCAGAAATTAACAGATGTTGATTGCCACCAGCTTTGCCATGCCCCCGAGATAGACGGACCCGTCCACTGGGTGTCGATATGCAGCTCTAAAAGAATTGATGACTGTAAAGCCTGGGAGGTGTTACAGCTAAGAAAAAGATGATCACATGATTCTGTGGCTTGTCGATAGAGGGTGCACCATGATGGGCCCTGGATGGTCCTTTTGTGCAAAATCCATGGTTGGGGCAATGTTTTTAAGAACACAACACATAAATAATCTGGTGCGAGGCAGGGCTTTGAGTTTCCATAAGCATCTCCACCACCAGGTGATCTGCTGTGGGGAGTGATCCGAGAAAATGTACGTGTATCCATCTTTGGGAGAGTATTGCCCATTTTGAGAATATGTCCAAATTAATTCATCATCCCCTGGGCTAATGCGAATATGCGCTTCAGATAAGGCTGATGTAAAGGTTCGCCATGATTGATGCATAGGAGCAGGAGACCAAGAAGGTCTGTAAATTTCCATCCCTGTAGATAGAGTGTCGAGGTCTGGGGATCTGCTATCTGTGATATGAAACGAATGCTGTTTCCTGATAGATGGTCGATGATTTCATGTGGGAGAGTATATGCATTCCCACTCCTGGACCATGGGTCTATACCAATGTGAGCTTGATTTCCAGATCGAATGTGCCATATCAGACCATTCCGGATGTGCGGCAGAGAAGTTAGAACAGCCTTCCAAACAGTTGATATATTCCGGTGGCTCCAAGTAGGAAGTCTGATCCAATCAATGATGTTCATGGGCCAGATGTATTTCATATATACCACCTGCGTCCAGAGATTTCTGGAGGTCATTATTGTCCAACCCAACTTTGTCGCAAGTGCCTTGGCAAAAATATCTAGGTACTTGATGCCCCAACCTCCCCACTCTTTTGGTAGTGCGATACGATCCCAACTGATCCAAGCGAAAGTATATCCTTCTCGGTTCCCATTCCAAAGAAAACGACAGCATAATTGTTGGATTCTGGCAATGATTGCACGAAGGATCCCAATACACAGGGGTGGCTTCCAGGACTGATTTGATCAGGGTGAGTCGCCCAGCCCGAGATAACCATCTATGGTGCCAAATAAAAATATGTTTCTCCAATTTGGCGATGAGCCATGTCCAATCAGCAATGCAGTAATCAGAGGGTTTTAATCGAAAGCCAAGGTATTGAAGACCATCAAGGGGATCAAGAATGGTAAACGGGAATTTGTTCATGGCTAGTCCCCTTTCCTGTGGTGTGCAACCGAACTCTGATATGGTGGATTTGTGTGCATGGCAGACCATGCCTGTGGCAATACTAAAAGATGCTAGAGCAGTAGAGAAAGATAAGGTGTCTTCGATGGATCCATTAAGGAGAATGAGGACATCATCCCCAAAGAGGAGATGGGTGAGGGTGTAACCCTCCGCTATCTTGATGCCCTGGAGTTGCCCCTGATTCTTTTCTTCCATGATTAATCGACTTAATGCTTCCATGATGAGAAGAAAGAGGAGTGGGGATAAAGGGCAGCCCTGTCGAAGCCCTCTTTCTGAATGAAAAAAGGAGGAAGCAGATCCATTGATGAGTACGCTGAACGATACATTAGTGATACAACACATGATCTATTTGATGAAGCTATAGGGGAAACCCAAATGGGTGAGTATCATTCGGATGTAGAGCCAATTGGAGTGATTGAATGCTTTTGCGAGATCCAGCTTTAAAATGATACTCTTAAGTTTTTTTCATTTGATGAATGGAGTGCCTCCTGGGCAGAGCCTATGGCCTCATGGATCTAATGATGGTGGAGGAAAGCAAATTGTTCAAATGAAATGCGATTGGAGAGAATGGGCTTAATGCGATTGGCAATGATTTTGGCAATGATCTTGTAAATGCAATTACAGAGAGAGATAGGTCTGTAATCAGAGAAAAGTCTAGGTGCGTCAGATTTGGGAATGAGAGAAATGAAGGTGGTGTTAAAAGCATCATATAATTTGCTAGTCGTGCGACATTCTTCGACCACATTGAGGATATCTAGACCCATAATCTCAAAGAAAGCCAGGTAAAATTCGACAGGCTAGCCATCAGGCCCAGGGCTCGTCTTTCTGGAACCATTTTAAGGTGTCCTGGAGTTCTTGCATGGTAACAGGACGAGTCAGGTGATCCTCATCTTCTTGGTCCACAAATCTAGGAAATAAGCCAACAACCTTTATAATTTCAACCAAATTGGTATTGGCAGGGGCCTTGTAGAGGTTGCGAAAGTGTTCAACCCCCATGTTTGCCAACTGATGAAAATTATGGGCTTGATTTCCATGTTCATCCTCCAGAGTCCAGATAATGTTGATGGCTTTTTGACCATTTGCAAAATGGTGGAAGAATTTTGTGTTTTCATCCCCCGCTTTTAACCATGTGGCTGTTGTTTAAGGTTGTCATTGATGTCAATATGGCATTGTTGGAGATGGCAAATATTCTTGTATTGTTGCCCTAACCTCATGCAAACCCTAGGAGACCTAAACCCTATCTACTTGACTTGACTCTAAGTACATGAGTGCATTAATGAAATTCTAGATGCTCATAGTGTATGATCTATGATAAAGAAGAAGGCTTACCATGAAACTCCTGCTATATGACATCCTTGTTCTTGATGAAGAAGCCCAAAGCCTAAATGACTTGACTATTGTTGAAGGTCATGAAGAAGATCTAATCCTAATAAACTTAATGGACTAAGTCTATGATGAAGGAGCCCTAAAAATTAAATACGTAAAAATAAAATCCTAATGGCTTCCATGAAAAATAATGACAGTTTCACAAATATAATTTTCTTGATGGGAAAATGACCTCACCCAAGGATGAAATTGAATTTATAAGTTGGAAAAAATATTATTTTTGCCTAGCTGACTTGAGCTGACTTGTGTAGGCTGTCATGTTCCCTCAAGAGACATGTCTCTTCGTTGGAGGTCAAACTAGTATATATATGATGTTAGACACATCATTCCAGCCATAAAATTAGGTGAAGAAATACAGTAGTTACAGGATTCTGAGGTGAAGAAAAAAATTACAGTTTGGGCATATTTTTAAAAGGATATATTACTGTTTGTTTTTTTTTCTTTGCTGGACAGTCCACTTCAGAAATTACGGACAGACTTACATTTGTGAGGTTCAAACTTTAAGAACAATCATCTTTTGAAGCATCAGATCTGTGGAGCTTGGATTTGTAAAAGGGTCACTTGTTGGGGGCTAATTCAAGCTCGGACTACCAGCAAATAGTCACCTGGACAGTTTACATTGCAGTGCAGAAAAAAGCCTCGGATTGTGAACACAGTTTTGGAGATTAATTTCAGAATGAACCTGTGACAAAGTCTTGTAAGAAACCAGAACTGTGGCAGCATTCTGTAGCTTGGACAGTCACATATTTTAGAGCTCGGATTAGTTGCAGATTTTCGTGACAGTTTGGAACAATCTTCTTTAGACTTTGAGTAATCAGCTCTGTGGTATTTTTGTGGTTGAAGGAGCAGCCTTCAGAATTCTTGAAGCAAGAAACATTGAAGGAGCCCTTGTTGAAGTTTTGACTCAAACTTGTGATAGAACCTGTGGTAAGGTATTATGAGAACCAAAATGGCACTTTTCTCGTAAGGCTTGCCTAAGCAACTATTGGAGAACTTTTGAAGCAGCTACTAAAGGATTTTCAAAGCAGACTTGGATTGGCATTGGGGGCAGTTATTTTTGAGTATTGTTATTAAGGGTTTGTTGAAGTAGCTTATTTGGAAGTAGTATTGAAGACCTATTGAAGACCCTTGTAGAAGCTGGCTTGAAGACATTCTTGGAAACCATGATTGAAGCCCTCATGGAGTGACCTTGAAGAAGGATCCGTGTGCAGATTGAAGACATCTTGTGAAGAAGCCCTATTGGAGACTATGATGCATTGTTGATATCATCATGAGTTGACATTGAAGTTTCTGTTTGGGTGACATGAAGAGCAGTGGAGACACCTTCTAAGAGATCAAGGTTGTCATTGATGATGTGATGTGTAGATTACAATGAAGAGTAAGCTGAAGATTGTCAGGGCTCGTTGAAGAAGATATTGGGAGCCGTAAGTATAACCAAATATGTATTGACGAAATGAAGCAGGAGGTTGGAGCCTCATAGAGACAAGGTTGGTGCCTTGGAAGATAGGGTTGGAGCCCTTGAGGTTGGTGCCTCAGAATTGACAAGGTTGGAGCCTTGGAAGTCCAAGTCGGTGCTTGGCAAATACAAGTTGGAGCCCGGGAGATTGAAGATTGGTGTCTTCATCTAGGGTTGGAGCCCTACATATATTGTACTTGATTTATTGTAAAGAAGAAATTAATAAAAGCATTTATTCTTATTATTCATTTTGTGTTCTAAATATAAGTGATCTAACTGGTAAAAATAACAATTGAAAAGAAATACTGATTCACCCCCCCTCTCAGTATTTCCAACAGTGGCTCTGCTCCTAAGAAGCCAGGTTTCCTCTCGATCCTTGAGGATCTGAGACTAATCTGCTTCAAGGTGAAAGAGTTATGTTCTGGTGGCATTCATGGCTGGGCCTTCCATCAAGGTAGATTCCAAAGCTGCAATTTCTGATTCTACTTTGCGAAGGGTATCCTCATCCTTCTTCTTTTGATCCCTGGCCCAAGATTTGGTCAGTTTCTTTAACTCATTCATCCTGGCAGAGAAGGACACAGAGGGAGAGGTTCCAGGATCAGTGGGATGTGTGCACCAATAGTTTGTTACCATGTTGATGTACTTCAGATGGGTGAGCCAAGTAGCATTGAACATGAAAGGGCTGCTAGGTTTCCCATGGACAGGGGCTAGTTCTAGATATATGGGGGAGTGGTCCGATATACCCCCAGATCCCTCCCATTGACGGTATTGTAGCCCAGAGCTGATTAATGATTCATGAAAGAGAAAACGGTCAGACGACGGGCAACAGAGGCCTCACCAATCCTATGATTGCTCTAGGTGGGATGATAACGCAGCATGGGGATGTCAACAAGGTGGTGGTCTTCAATGAGATGGGAAATATCAGCAGAGAGTGGATCGGGATGTGCAAGGGGTCCTCAGGATTCCACCAGTCCCAGAGAAAAATTCAGATCACCTCCGAGAATAAGATTATGTGCATACATGAAAGAAAGATTGAGAAGGTTCTGCCAGAAAGTAGGTCGAGTGTTGCAGGGGCCATAGATGTTCATCAGCCTATATTCCAACCCAAGTTTAGTGGAGTATACATCGGCGCCCAAGAAGTCCTCCCCACCCTAGAGATTGAGTAATTTGATGGAGCAGGGGTTGATGTCGAGGGAAAATCCACCAGATCGACCCTGGGCATCGATGGTTTGGAAGGTCCAACTCGGGCATATGGTTTTCAATGCAGAAATAACATGATCAGAAGAGTCAAGGGTTTCTTGCAGGAAAATGATATCAACGGGGGTGCAGGTCAGTAATCTGCGAAGGGCCAGCGTTTTAGCGGGGCTGGCTAGATCGCGATAGTTGAAGGAGATGATCTTCATGAGGTAACGAGGGGGAGGGTCGTCCGCGCTCTAAGGACCCGATCGAGAGTGTTTTGTTTGTCATCCGCGACATCTAGCCCCGCTTGAATGATGGCCTTAGATATATAGCAGTGACTGCCCTGTCCTTGTTTGGATCGGTGAGGGGCCTCAATACCAAGACCGCCAGCCTCAGAGGTGGGTGGATGGGATAGGGAGCGAAGATGGTGGGGATGGTATCCTCGGGAATCAGATGTGGATTCAGCGGGAGGATCAGAGGGGGGGATGTCGAGGATGGAGGGGGGAAGATCAGATATGGTGGGCTGGGTGAGGGATGTAGGACAAGATAAAGACAGGGAGGGGCATGGAGTCGATGATGAGGGAGATGTGCATGGTGCAGCCATAGAAGATGTAGATGATATAAATTGAAAAACAGGGGATGAGGAGTGAGATGTACCGGATGTTAGCTTGGCTGCTGCAGCTCGAGCCCGAGTCATCCGAGGAGAAGGTGGTCCAGGGGGAGCGAGCGTGGGCTTGGGCCCCATGAAAGCTTGCTTTCCTTTTCGTCTACCGGCGGATTTGTTAGCTGGAGGAGGATCGATCGGGGCATCATTCACCTGTGGGTAGACAGTAGCAGCTGCATCGTCAAATCGATGGAGGAGGGGGCATTCCTTGAAGAGGTGCCCAATCGCGTGACATCGACGACATCGAAAAGGCATACCCTCATAATCCAGGGTCTGTATGCGAACAAATTGCCGCCATCGCAGTGTAATGGCTTCTTCCAGTCCCTCACGGGTGTCCAGATGAAATAGTATCCTCACCATGGTCATAATGCCTGTGGATAAATAAGATTTATCATAGTCCAAATATGTGCCCAGAGTATTGCCGATATGCCTCATGATATCCTCCGACCAGAAATGGAGAGGAAGGCCAGGAAGTCATACCTAGATCGGCCCTGCACTACGTTGTTCTCACTCTAGGTCAAATAGGGGGCTCCATCTTTTAAACAGTACCGGAGCTTGCTCAATGTGCCAGAGTTTGGATAGTACCCATGTTACCTGCTTCGGGCGCTGAAATCTTAGGGCAAACCAACCCCGAGGGAGGATGACTGCCATCGGAAGCTCATCCATAATTGGTCCCCAAATGTCATTCAGCCAAATACGCAGCCGACTTAGATCGTATTTGTGGCCTCGGACGTGGCCAACCAAAACCCTTTCTACAGTATCCATAACTTCCCCTAGATGTAATTCGTCGCCGAGAGTAAGGTCCAAATTTTTGGCCCCTTGCTTGATGCAGTTAGAATGCCTATTGCCTCGAGGAGCCGAGCTAGGGCCAGATGGGCCGATGTTAGATTCAAACCCAGGGTCCGTGGCGGTCGGGTCAGATGCTTCCGGAGGAGGGAAAATAGGAGGCGCCGAGAAGCATCTAGAGGATGTATGCCCAGATCGAGGTGGAGGTGTGTCAGGTGGGGCAAATGATGTCGGACCAGAAGATGCAGGAGGGTGCCCTACAATGGTACCCTAAGAAGGCGGGATGGACGGGTCCAGGAGGCATGCGGTGAGAAATTGTAAGGAAGCCGGGGAGAATGGAGCAGATTCCGTCGGCGGCACGGTTTTAGGGAAGATGGGAGGCAGGTTAGCCAGCGAAAACTGAGGGGATTCAGATATGAGGGGGAGGTCAATGGGCGGTGGTCCGAGGAACGGGAGGGAGGAGGGCAAAGAGAAGCAGGGACCATTAGATGCGGCAGAGGGGATATTGAGAGCCAGCAGGGCGCTAGGTGGCAGGGGATGTGCAGTGGGTCCCCAGATCGAGACCCCTTTGTAGGGGTTTGGTGAATAATCGACTAGCTCTTCCTCCATAGCTGGCACTAGATGTATTAACCGCCCGTGAACGATGCAGACCTGTCGACAATGGACCCGACAGAGAATCCTTAGGCGGTTACAGAGGCGTGAACGGGCAGGCTGCTAGTGGATGCGGTCGTTCGGTAGCTACAGTCATGCGTAGGTGGAAAAACCCTAACCCTAGCTGCAGTTACCCTACTTCAGCTGTAAATTTTTGTAGATGTTCTATGCTTGATGCAACTTTACTTTTTATCCCCAATATTAGACAACAATCACATAAGCAAGAAAGTAAAATGCAGATAGAACATACCAGTAGATCGACAGAAGACAAGCCAAAAACATATATGTGTGTTGGTGCGTTACAGTGGTCAGCAGGATGCTTCAACTAGCAAAGTCTCAATATGGTCAGCCAACCAGAAGTGTCACACAACCCTCTTGGACAGCCAGATCAGTCAACCAAAAGACAACGAAAGTCAACGCGGTCACAGTCAATGGTCAACGCAAACAGTAGCAGCAAAAAGTCAATGCAGCCCAGTCAACAGTCAACATCCAGCCTCGATTTTTGTTTCAATAAATGCGGACTGCAGAAATCGGAATTATGGGATAGATTTGAGTCAGTTTGACCAAGCATTGACCAAAGTCAACGCTGGTCAACTCTGCATTGAAACCCTAGGTCGAAAACATAAATTTCTCTTTGCTGCGTTTTCCCACGTGTGGATGAAAAAGAGCCTCCAAGGTGATTGAACCAATCAGATGAGGAGAGAGAATGTGATGTGATGGATGAGTGAAAATGACCTCCAACCTAAGTTGCAGGAAACATTGGCCCTAGGCCCATTTCACCCAGGAAACGAAACTGAAATGAGGAAACGCATACTGTACAGTCGAGAAATGCGTTTCCGGCTGTACTGGTACGTTTCCCATATGGGAAACTGTACCAGTACGGCCAGAAACACGTTTCCCAGCCGTACATCAGTGTTTCCTTCCCTTTAAAGCGATTTTTACTTGGTTTTTTTTTTTTTTTGGTTTTCGTGCTTTTTAATATTATTCTAATCGTTTAGGGATGCTTCTAGATGGCTTTTTAAAGCCTACGGCCCTAGTATTTATATGCGATTCATGGTAATGTTAACATTCTCCTTAATCTTCATTTTCATCCTTTTACTTAAATTTTTAACATTACCATGAAATGACTCAGGATGTTTGAGAGTGGTTCCGACCTCATTGGATTTCATATGGAGAAAGTAGAATTTTAGATCTCATTCAAAATCTAGTAGACTTATCAGTTTTTTCAGGATTTCAGGATTAGGTGATTGCAATGTTTCCATCGTATTTTGTCATGTAGTAGGGTTTGGAACTCATATTTAATCAAGAGCACCAATCCGATATTCCGATATTGCTATTTTCATTGTGTCTGTTATCATTCATGAGTAAATGTGTTGTAACTTGTAATAGTTTATGCTTTGAATTCATCATGTACATGTATGTTTTAAACTTATATGATTTCACATAACATTTCTTAAATGTCCTAAATTCTAATATAAATTTAAATTATTACATATATATATATATATATATATATATATATATATATACCGCGTTTCCTTGTTTCCAAAATTTGGAGAGGTCGCATTTCGCTTCACTTCCCGTTTCAGAAACTCGTTTCTGTTTCCTTGTTTCGTGCAACTCAGCCTCCAATGTTGACCTATTTATATCCATCAATGAGGGTGTGTGACACATCTGCTAGGGCTTCAAGCCTACATTTCATTTCAGGCCGACCTGCACATATTTTGAATAAATTCAAAATAAATGTTCTGGTCATCGGATCAAGATGATCTTTAGATCGATCTTGCACCTCTCTGAAAGAGGAATCCAATAAAAATAATGGCATCTTCATTTGAGCATCACAACATGGAGTTTGGACCTAGTTGTCCAAAATTAACACTCCCTCTCAACTAGGGAGAACTCCATCCACCTGTGCTATCCAAACTTGCTTTGCTGGCTTCTTTATTTCAGAACAAAAGTGGGCCAGTCACAAATACATCATTCCCGGCAGACAGATTCAGCCCAGAGGTCCAAAACCTCTATAGGACTCAAAAAGAGTCTCATACCAATCGGAAGTTGGTTTACCTGACCCGAAGTCTGTTGGAGGTCTGAAACCTCACGATAGTTGATCCCAGATCAAGTGGTTGGACACGTGCCATCCTAGACATAGAGAGTACGACAATCTGATGCGTCCATCAGTATTTGCTACTGGTCTCTAGCTTTTCCCACCTCACTGGCCAAATGAGAGGTACTTCCCATGAGTCCGGGACTCAATGGGTAGGATGCATACGGGGCACAGATCATGAGAGGTGAACCAACTCAATCATTATAAAGGTGGGGCAGAAGCACCACAAGGTTCGGCAAGCCTAGCCCCATGTGTGCTTATAGCTCCAAGAAGCTATCCCCAAAGCCCCCCAGTGCTCCAAGAGCTCATCGTCCAACAGGACCCTCAGCATAGGGTCGTTCCACGATACCAAGATTCTCACGGAAGGTTAGGAACTTGACCTTTCGCAAGGGCTTTGTGAGAATATCCGCGACCTGCTCATCAGTTCCTATATGATTGAGCCTTATGGCGCCTCGCTATACCATATCCCGAATAAAGTGGTACCTGATATCAAAATGCTTGGATTGATCGTGGAACATGAGATTCTCGGACAGCTGAATCCCACTGATTATCACAGAGTATGACGGTGTTATCTAGCACATGCCCGAACAGCTCATTGAAGATCTTTCACAACTAAACTGCTTCACAATAGGCCATACTCGTTGCAATGTATTCAACCTCCGCGGTGCTCAAAGCCACCGACTTTAGCTTCCTGCTCATCCATGATATCGAAGCAGATCCAAGTGTGAAGCAACATCCCGATGTGCTCTTACGATCCACCACACTGCCAGCCCAATCGACATCAGTATATCCATAGAGTGTCATGCTCCCAGCAGTGTATCTCAGCCCATGGTTTATCATGCCCCGAAGATAACAGATTCTTGGCACCAACCCAGTGAATGTGATGAGATTCAACCATATGTTGACTCAAATTGTTCACTGCAAAACATTCGTCCGGATGGGTGTTCACCGTTGTCCAAGTAAATCCCCTCTGCGGATAGAGGCGATCCCTCTAGCCCTGGGGTGGGTCTAGCAACTACGGGAACATACTAACATCTACCTTCCTAGATTGTAAATGAAATTCAGAGCGACGAAGATGACCTACCTTGTCCTGATGCTATGTTGTCGTCTTCCGTCGAAGCTTCTTGATCCGTGGCTCTTCTCAAGCTTGATACACGTTGCTACCAACGTTCGATTACCTGTACAGACAATCAAGACACCACGACAAACATAAAACAATTACAACCTATCTAACTGATCAAGGAATGCTAGAAATCTCATTATAAATGTAAACAAGAGTGGAAGATAAACATCAGATGCATTTTATTATGATAAACACAAGGGGTGTTTACATCCAAGCCTTGATGTTGAGGCTCTCCTTCGGCAGGTCTGTATCCAAGCACGTTTGCCACACTCTCATGAACAAAGGTCCAAGATCTCACTATGTTCTCAACGCACACAAACAATCACACTCTGCACTATTCTCCCGAAGTTATGATTGCTTCTTCTCTATGCTAACTTTTTCAGCTATCTGTTCAACTAGCACATTAATGGAAGATGGCTATATTTATAGAGGAGAGGAGGAGGTTGGGATCCCTACAAAGGTGGGAGAGAGTCCTATCCTTTAGGAGAGTTCCAAGGGAGGTGGAAACTACTAACTAAAGGAGGGAGTCCGTGGTTGTTTCAGTTCAACCACTCCTAATGACTCATCCTCGAGGTGGTTGGAATAGAACCTCCGCCTCTATTTTTGAAAAACATTCCGTAAACATCTTGGCGCGGGTGCTTAACTGGGACAGAACGCCAATTGGGGCGGGCTCAGTGTTAATTTTCCAGCTCGGCGCGTGAGTGTAACTGGCTACTCGCACCAAGGCAAAAAAAGGTGTTTTTAGTGGTCTGCTCAGGAAATGGTCAACAGAAGGGATGTTCTCATGGCAAGGGATGCAATGATGGTATTTTCAAGGCATGACACTGCTTATTGATCACAGAAATGACCCTCCAATGGGAGAGATGGGAATTGTAGGGACAGTGACAAAATGCTGTGTAACAGATGCCCTCTAAAGTATGAAGTCTGAACATGAGTGAGGGGTGAAATGCTTTACAAGTACGTGCAAGGAACCAAACGCTACTGTCGGGAGACCTGCAAATCAAGCATAGATACATATACATAACCGAAATCTCTATTGAAAATACATGAATCCATGGTATAGGCGCAACTATCCATCAAGAAGAGGATCATGTGCATGGATCCTCGGCATGGACGCAACCATCCGAATAAAGGGATCATATGAAATAGATCCACGGTATGGGCACAACCATCTATATAGAGAGGATCAAAACAAGAGAACCCACGGTATGGTCGCAGCCATCCGTCTAAAGAATCATGTATATAATCATGAATGACTCATCACTCCTCGCAACCTGGACTTTTGTGATCGAAGCCCAGGGTCTTGCGCTCTAGCACCACCTGATCAAAGTACAAATTCCAACATGTGAATAGACGTGTTGAAGTCGAACATGCTAGAAAATCACTTGATTACCGGTCAATGATGTGAACCGTTAACAAGTGCGAGAGAAACCACCCATAATGTCAATGGCTCTCAAGGTACTACTAGTACAATCCTCGGAATGTGAACAGTGATCTGAAGTCGAACACCCATGAAATCACCCGATCGAAGGCCAATGATGTGAACCTGTCGTCGAATGCGGAGAACTTGCCATTAGGGCATGCAAGCTCTAAGTTACCAGAAAGGAGTCTCTAGATAAATTTCCTGGATAATGAGCTGAAGTCGACAGGAAGCGATCTGTTGAAGGAGGGTCATAATGAATCCCACATCATCGACACGAAACATAAAAGATAATATGAGTGTAAGTCAAGACTGAAACGGAGGATCAGGAATGTACAAAGTGCAGAAGGATTTTGCTCTTGAACATATCGGCGACATGACTTCGGAATTTGGCAGCATTTGACTCAAATAGGATCAGAGGTCATGTTGACAATATTGGTAATCGAATGAGAGGCAAACGGATTTCCAAAACCCATGGAGGCAAAGTGGCAGAGTAAAAATATCCCAACCCGACATGAACTGCAGACAAGTGTCATGTTCAAGAGTGACATACTGCTGACACAACTGATGAATAGCTTCCATTTTCCCCCACCATTTCTGGTGAGTACCTCTTTATTTTTACACAAGCTTGAAGAGGATACCATATGCTTGTCATATAAGTTTGTCCTTCAGACAAATCCAACCTAGTACATTTTACGAGCCCTAGGAAGGAGGAACTTGAGTAACGTCATGGCGACGAAATTCGATGTCATCAAGGTTTAACAAGTCTGACAAAGGGAGAACTCGACATCTTTTCATGTTTAGAGAGTTTGAAAAGAAGCAGAAAAGAAAACTCCAGTAGGTCCCTTTTCGTAAATAGTCCTTCAGATCCGAAAAGGTAGAAAACAATATCTGAAAGAACCTCTTAGTCGCGATAGGCTAAGGTATTCCTTTTTCGTAAATAATCTATCCCAACCCAAAAAAGGGGTAAACGTATACTAGGTAGATATCGTTTCGCAGCCATTTAACGAGTTCAAAACGGCAAGAGTTTCGACAATCTTTTCAATTTTCGAGAGTCAGAAAAGAGCTGAAAGATGACTCCTCCTGGAGGAACGAGTGATATTAAGGGTAGCTACTAGTTCCGGTAATGGTGGAACTGCTCTGAACAAGTAAAGGTCAAGACGCTGGCTAACAAGACCACTCATCGCAGCGGTTCCTCACAAATGGGTGAAACAACCAAGTGAAGGTATATGATTGGCCAAGCAGATAGTGACGATGGAGTGAGAAAACCAAGGCTCATCTGGCAAAAACAGGCTGATAAAATGGCAATCACAAGAGGTAAAATGGGAATGGTTTCATTTTTACACAAGCTTGAAATTAGGAAACTCTGTTTGAAGTTGGTTTCATTTTTACACAAGCTTGAAACAAAGATAAACTATGCTTGAAACCGGTTTCATTTTTACACAAGCTTGAACCGGAAACAAACTATGCTTGAAAAAGTAAGCATGCCCCCAGCATGGTGATTCAATTTGAGGTACATGCCCCCCAAGCTTCAGTCCATATGAACGAGAGATGGAGTGAAGGTTCAAATTACGAGATCAATAGAAAGACTCGATTGGGATTTTACGAGATCTAGCAAAGACTCGAATTGAACGGGAACGTGTTTTATTGTTTTAACGAGGTTGACACATTAAAAGAACTATCCTCATGACATCTTGTTTCATTTTTTAGGGAGCTTGACACAAGGAAACGAACTGTGCTCCAAAGAGCTTGTTTCATTTTTTTAGGAGCTTGACACAGGAAAACGAACTATGCTCTGATGACCTTTCATCATGATGAATAAGAAGTCATGGCTTCCAAGAGTTCCACACCGGATGGGAGAACAACATCTCGGAAATCAGGACCCAATGCCCCCAGCACACCATGTACAATGGCACTATCACTGAATGCGGGCATGGGACATGTAGCCACATAATTAACTTGCGGTGGGTAAGATAAAACCGGTGGATAAAGACCCGGAAGGGACGATGGTGGACCAGATGTCACGTTAGGACCAAAGAATGAAAGCTGATCAATGGTCACGATCCGACGTTCACGTGGAAAACAAATCACACGAAAGAGAGAAGAGACAAGCGCTCCCATGACATAAGTATAGTCGTGCCCCAGGAGTAAATTAAAATCCAAGGGGCCTGGAACAACCATCACGTCTATATAGACGGTTTTCCCTCCCAAAGTAACAGGAAACTTCGAAAGGATCCCTAACGGTTGACTGGTTCCTCTTTTAAGTGCCAACAGATTCTGCGTAACAGGTACAAGCGGTGGAGAACCAAAAGCTTGCCAAGTAGTTGAAGACAAAACACTAACGGACGCACCTTCATCTATAATGGTGCTGGGTACGACCACATGGGAGGCCTGTATCGTGATCTCAAAATGCACATAAGAAGGAAGGCAGTATCCTGAAAATCGACTCCAATCGAAGGAAGCGACCAAACTACTTGGAGGGGGTACCATCGAACTGAGATGGTCATCCCCTGGTGTTACGGGAGCAAAAGGAGCATCCTCCGGGACCTCCATCATGGGAGCAGGAGGAGCAGCTTGTTGAACTACATGGACAGGAGAATCTTTCTCCAAGTCTGAGGAATCTGAAGAAACAAGAGGAACGTGAGGGAGATGAGATCCACTCTCGACGGAAAAGACCTGATGAACTGTAGGCGGGATCAGATTGACTGATTCCTCAACCAATGGTTGGTTGGGAATGGATTCGTGAATTTGAATTTCCGAGGGAATGAGATCAACCAACGATGACTCTTGATTGATCGTTGAATCAACTAGCAGAGGACTCGAAGAAAGCTTCTTGTAACCAGCCAAAAGGCAGGGTGCAAAAACAATAGGGTTGTCCAACACTCTCGTGGCTTCATCCATGTATGGACAAAGGTGAATGGGATGATGACCTTCACACAACTTACAGGGATTCGTAATCTTACCCTGTTTCTTACGAGTCTTATCAGTACTAGTCGAAGATGTGTCACCAATATGACTTCCAGAAGCCAAAGGCAACGGCGGACGACCGTCGGACCATGCTTCAAGTACCTTGGGAATGTCAGGACAGTCTCGAAGAAGATGGTCTCCTTTGCACAACATACAAGGGAATTTGACTTTCTGTGCAAGGTTGGATGGTTTATCAATTTCCTTTTTCTTTTGAAAGAATAAGACTACACTCAATGCATTTTTCAATGAATGAGAATCTACTTAATGCATGCTTTTAATAAAAGAGAATGCACTCAATGCGATTTTTAGCTTTCAATCATTAAACAATGTAATCTAAGTTCAATGATAAATCTTAATAATGACTTTTCAATGCAATGTGATCTAATGCACTTTAACGAAAAGAAAAATATGAGACGAAAACTAAATGAACGCAAATTTCCTTAATGAAAGGATGAATGAAAAAGGGATGCAAACCAACACTAAGAATGCAATCGTTGTTTTAAACACTTTGTAACGAAATTCCTCAAAAGGCTACAAGACATATGAGGTCAAGCACAAAAAGGACTTCCAAAGCATGAGCTCAAAACAAGGCATTCATTCCCTTTCACATCAAGCAATCATAGAAACAAGACTTTTCAATTGAACAATGAGCAATGTAATCTATTCTCACAAGCAAACAAGCGGACCAAATGAACTCGGAAATACACTTGAAACTTGAACACTCAATCAACCAAAAAGAAAAGGCAATCAACCAGAGATGGCTCACCAAGAAAGGAGACTGACTCAATCAGCAGGGTGATGTCCTGTGAAGCATGCAACAGGGCAATCAATGCACAGTCCTAGAAAAAACTAGGATGTAAGGATGCACGTCCAAATAGGAAAAACAACCAAAAACAAAACCAACAAGCCAATCAAACGCACTTGAGTGAAAGGGAGAACATATAAATCATACAGAGAAAAAGACCGGAAGGGAAAGACCCACTGGTGGAGGAATTAGGGAAAAACCTCAATTTTTTTACACACCCTGAAATTGGCACGACTTTTGTGGGTGAAACTAGCACCAACTGGCGCGACTTGCTCACTGACAACTAGCGCCAATGGCCAATTGGCGCGGGTTTCTAACTGACAACTAGCGCCAATCAACGCTACTGTCAGAAAAATAAGAGCGCCAATTCCTGAATAAGAAAAAACAAAGAATTTCTCCCAACCAAGACCAGACTCACCACTTCAAGCAAAAACTATAAGATCGTAATTGATGAAAAACATAGGAACAAACAGGGAAATGGCCGTTCGACTAAATCCGTCGAATGACTAAGACCTCAAAGTGTGATAGACTCAAAGGAAACTCCCCAGTGGAGTCGCCAATTTGTTGTCCAGGTAAATCCCCTTTGCGGACAGAGGCGATCCCTCTAGCCCTAGGGTGGGTCTAGCAACTACGGGAACATACTAACATCTACCTTCCTAGATTGTAAATGAAATTCAGAGCGAGGAAGATGACCTATCTTGTCCTGATGCTATGTTGTCGTCTTCCGTCGAAGCTTCTTGATCCGTCGCTCTTCTCAAGCTTGATACACGCTGCTACCAACGTTCGATTACCTGTACAAACAATCAAGACACCACGACAAGCGTAAAACCACGACAAACATAAAACAATTACAACCTATCTAACTGATTAAGGAATGCTAGAAATCTCATTATAAATGTAAACAAGAGTGGAAGATAAACATCAGATGCATTTTATTATGATAAAGACAAGGGGAGTTTACAACCAAGCCTTGATGTTGAGGCTCTCCTTCGGCAGGTCTGTATCGAAGCATGTTTGCTACACCCTCATGAACAAAGGTCCAAGATCTCACTATGTTCTCAACACACAAACAATCACACTCTGCACTATTCGCCCGAAGCTATGATTGCTTCTTCTCTATGCTAACTTTTTCAGCTATCTGTTCAACTAGCACATCAATGGAAGATGGCTATATTTAGAGAGGAGAGGAGGAGGTTGGGATCCCTACAAAGGTGGGAGAGAGTCCTATCCTTTAGGAGAGTTCCAAGGGAGGTGGAAACTACTAACTAAAGGAGGGAGTCTATGGTTGTTTCGGTTCAACCACTCCCAATGACTCATCCTCGAGGTGGTTGGAATAGAATCTCCGCCTCTATTTTTAAAAAACATTCCATAAACATCTTGGCGCGGGTGCTTAACTGGGATAGAGCGCCAACTGGTGCAAGCTCAGTGTTAATTTTCCAGCTCGGCGCGGGAGTGTAACTGGCTACTCGCGCCAAGGCAAAAACAGATGTTTTTAGTGGTCTGCTCAAGAAATGGTCAACAGAAGGAATGTTGTTCTCATGGCAAGGGATGCAATGATGGTATTTGCAAGGCATGACACTGCTTATTGATCACAAAAATGACCCTCCAATGGGCGAGATGGGAATTGCAAGGACAGTGACAAAATGTTGTGTAACATCACTAAGAACATCATGGCCCCTACGAGTTGACGATACTCAGTAGGATTTGCTAGCATAGGCCCAGCAGCGCTGCCACTCAACTTCTTAAAGTTGAGCTCCATCAGTTTCAACACCGACTTATAGTCCACTATTCCAAATCTTTCCAGAAGCTTCACAATATATTTTCCTTGAGAAAGGAAAATCTCGCCAGGTCTTTGCCAGACCTCCAGACCTAGGAAGTAATGCATTAGTCCTAGGTCCTTCATCTCGAACTCAGTAGCGAGCTCCCTCTTACACTGATGAATGAGAGGGTCAACACCTGTCGGGAAGAGGTCGTCTACATACAGCACCAGAATGAGAGGCTTTTCTCTATCAACCTTGAAGTAAAGGTTCGGATCAACATTACTATGAGTGAAGCCCAGTTTCATATGGTAGCTATCTATCCTCTTGTACAAGCTCTGGGTACTTGCTTCAACCCATAAAGGGCTTTCTTCAACCTGCAAACATGGGTGTCCCCATCCTGGACTTCGAACCCCAGAGGTTGCTCCACATACACCTCTTCCTTTATCGCACCATGCAGAAATGCGGTCTTCACATCCATCTGATGAAGATTCCATCCTTGCGTAGCAGCGAGGGCTATGATAGATCAGATGGTGGTATATCGGGCCCACAGTTATTAAAACCGGCCGGTTTGAACCGGTAACCAGTCAAACCGGCCGGTCAGCATGCTAGCCGGTTCAAACCGCCCATGCAACCGGGTTCAGCCTTGACTTGACCAAAAAACGGTCCTAACCGGCCGGTTAGTTGCTCTTCCCAATACGCGGACCCACCCACGGCCAACAAGGTGTTTTAGCCTTTTAGGGCTGATGTGGAGGTAAGGGGAGGGTTGTTTCCCTCCAAAAACACCCTCCCCAATCTTTTATAAGCAGGGGCAGCCTCTCCTTTGTCTCACACCAATTCATTTGCTGTTTGTGAGTTTGATTGAGAGCTTGGAGAGTGTTGAGTGTTTGCCAGAGCAGCGATCTTGGAGGCCTGGAGTTGGAGTTGGAGCTATTTTGGAGACCCTCTCCAATCCTTTATAAGCAGGGGCAGCCTCTCATTTGTCTCACACCATCTCATTTGGAGATTTTGTGAGTTTGATTGAGAGCTTGGAGAGTGTTGAGTTTTTGCTAGAGTTTGAGGCTTGTCGCTTGAGCTAAGTAGACTATAGTAGCCATCATGCCTCCAAAAGGCAAGGATACTGCATGGGCTCATTGTGATATGATTGCTGGCAAAATGATTTGTAGATATTGCCAAATATCTATTGCAGGATGGGGTATTTACAGGTTCAAGCGACACTTGGCTGGGATAGGAGGCCATGTAAAGCCATGTGGAGCACCAAATGAAGTAATAGGGCATATTAGGGCAGAATACCTTCAGAAGTTTGAGACTCAAGTCACTGAACCAATAGAGAAATTTGTGACTAGAGCAGTTGCAAAGTTTGGTAGTCGAGAGTCGGGAGAATCAAGTTCAACCAACTGAGTTTGAACTTTGATCATGATTAGAAGTTTCAAGTGATAATGTTGATCATTAATTAGAATTTAGTAATATCATATATGTAGATTTGTAGTAGACTGTCACTGTACTATGTAGGCCAATGGTCTCAATGCTCATAGCTTGTAGCATTGCTTTTGGACTTTATGGGTCATTTGGAGCCTCATTGCTTATGTACTTTTTCGATGATATGTATTGCACTCAGTGCCATTTTGATATATTCACCTTTACATGGTATATAAATGAGCAAACTTTGAATATTTTGTCTCTATTGGCTTGAAATCGTGGTTGCAAATCTTAAAAATAGTTTTTTTTATTAAAAAATAATTATTTAATGTATTTTTTTTAAAACCGGTTCATTGAGATCTGACCGCTACCGGTTAGACCGGTTCTGGTTCGAAACCCGGTTCATTAGGTCCACCGGTCCGGTCACCGGTTCCGGTTTTAATAACTATGATCAAGCCACAGGTGCAAATATACCATCATAGTCTATGCCTTTCTTTTGAGAGAAGCCACGGGCAACGAATCTTGCCTTGAACTTTTCAGCACTTCCATCAGATCCATGCTTGATCTTATAGAGCCATTTTGAGGTGACAACTGCTTTGTCCTCCAGTCTTGGAACCATATCCCAGACATCATTTTTCATAATGGACTCATATTCTTCGTGCATAGCATCCTTCCAGACTTGATGCTTTACGACTTCCTCCAAAGATCCAGGCTCAGATTGTACGATTGTACTCATGGCTGCTAGATACCCTTGGTATCTATTCGACTTCGTGCTTTCACAGAATGTCCCTCGGCATCCTCGAGTGTCCTTGAGCCATGATGGTCTCTTCCTCATTGAAGGAGGTGGATCAATAAGGTCCATCGATCCTTCAACATCGGGCATCGTCGCATCCTTCAATTCTTCTTGATTTCCAGGCCTTGCTTCATGATCTTCCTCAGATCTCGGAAGATTGATTACTTTACTCAGGGAAGCATCTTCGTCAAAGGTAACATCGTGGCATATCTCCACTTCCCTTTGACCAGGCACATAGACTCTATAGGCCTTCGAAGTTTCGATGTAGCCCACAAACATTCCCTTCTTCCCAGAAGCATCCAACTTGCTCCTCTTCTCCTTCGGTACATGAAAATAAACAGGACATCCAGAAACTCTAAAATGTGAGACGTTAGGTTTCTTACCAGAGAAAACCTCTTCGGGAGTTTTGGAGTCCAGAGTGGAATGCGGACATTGGTTTTGTATGTACACAACGGTGTTCGCAGCTTCTCCCCACAGAAACTTTGGAAGACCTTGGTCACATAGCATGGCACGGGCAGCTTCCACAATGGTCCTGTTCTTTCTTTCAGCAACGCCATTCTGCTCAGGAGCATAGACAGTTGTGGTCTCCCATTTGATGCCAGCTTCTCTGCAAAATTTCTTGAACTTGTTCGTCTCATATTCAGTGCCATTATGTGTCCTCAATATCTTGATCTTCTTCCTTGTTGAATTTTCCACCAAGGCTTTGAAGGTACGGAACCACATGAAATCCTCATCCTTCCTCTTCAAGAAGTATATCCAGTTTTTGCGAGAGAAGTCATCTATGAACGTCATATAATAAGAACATCCTCCGAAGGATGTCACGGGCAGAATACCAGACAAATCAAAATGTATCAATTGCAAGACATCAGATGTCTTTGTGACGCTTGAGGGGAAAGGTCCCCTTGTATGCTTTCCTTCGGCACAACCCTGACATACACCTTCACGATCATTTGTGAACTCGAGCATCCCCGTCACCACCTTCCTTGCTTCGGGAAGGGCTTTGTAGTGAAGGTGTCTAAACCTCCGGTGCCATAGTTCAGTCTGTCGGATAGTATCACATGTCATCGCTCCGAGTGGACTTCCTCCAACCTAGTAGAGTGTATCAACTCTAAACCCAATCGTGATAGCTTCCTTGAAACTCTTCTTCCAGATATGCACCTTCCAATCAACGAATGCCATATTGAAACCTTTGTCTTCCATGACCGAAATAGACACAAGGTTCTTCTTCAAATCAGGTACATATAATACATCTTGCAAGCGGAGGACTTGACCTTGAGACAAGTGGAGGGTTACAGTCCCTGTCGCTTTCACAGGTTATGTGGCATTATCTCCAAGGATAGTATTCAAATTAACATTCTTCTCAACCATATCAGAAAGTGCTTCCTTAAACCCAGTGATGTGCCTTGAGGCACCACTATCTATCAACCAGACATCCATAGTGTCAGGTGGAGATGCAGCAGAGAGGGTAGATACAAGAATGAATTCATTTCTTATATCATCAACAACATTTGATTCCTCATACCTGGAATTTCTAGACCTTTTGTAACGTTGCCCATTTCCACCAGAGGGAGCCTTCCTCTTTCCTCTGAACCTTTTGTTCCTTTGATTGCCATTCCTCCGGTTGTTGTTGTTGTCATCATCATTGGGAGAAGCCTTCTTGAAAGGGCATTCTCTAGCATAGTGGTCGGTCTTGTGACATGTGTAACATTTACCTTTCTTCCCTTGGGACCTGCTCTTCCTTTGTTCCTCGGACCACCAAAGTTCTTCGTCTTAGCACGAGCAGTGAAGGCAACATTTCCTTCATTTTCATATTCCTTCATACTTGTCTCTTCTTGTACGCATCTTGATAGTACTTCGTCAAAATCAGGTATCAAATTGTTATTGAGAATGGTAGTGTTGAATACATGCCATTCGGATGAGAGACCTCCAAGTGCGGTGAGAACCATCTCTCGATCAACTATTGTCTCCCCAATAGCCAAAAGATTATTCCTGATTTCGGTCAGCTTTAGAAAATATGATTGGGTGGATTCATCCCTGCCTTTCTTCAGATTCTTCAATTGATTCTTAAAGAATAGGACTTGATTTGCATTGTTGGCCTTGAACATGTTGACCAACTTATCATACATCTCCTTGGATGTGCCCAGCGCAGAGATGTAGGAAAGCAGACTCTTATGAATTGAGTCCCTGATCATCAGCTTTGCTTTGATTTCCCCCTTCTTATACTTTGACTTGGTGGCAACAGGTGCAGTGGATGGAGGCTCTTGGATTTTACCCTGCACATAGTCCATGACATCTTGGTTTTCCAACATAAAATCCAATGTCATCTACCAGGCATGGAAGTCTTCCTTCCCAGTCAATTTGTCATCAGCTTTAAAGCCATTGTAGTTTGAGGTACGCATGCTCTTCTTTGGTGATTGATACAAACTTGGGCTTTGTCTTCACTTCAGTTCTGATACCATGTAAATTTTTGTAGATGTTCTATTACTTTTTATCCCCAATATTAGACAACAATCACATAAGCAAGAAAGTAAAATGCAGATAGAAAATACCAGTAGATCGACAAAAGACAAGCCAAAAACATGTGTGTTGGTGTGTTACGGCGGTCAGCAGGATGCTTCAACTAGCAAAGTTTCAATATGGTCAGCCAACCAGAAGTGTCACACAACTCTCTCGGACAGCGAGATCAGTCAACCAAAAGTCAACAAAAGTCAATGCTGGCACAGTCAACGGTCAATGCAAACAATAGCAACAAAAAGTCAACACAGCCCAGTCAACGGTCAATATCCAACCTCAATTTCTGTGCCAATAAATGTAGACTGCAGAAATCAAAATTCTGGGACAGGTTTGGGTCAGTTTGACCAAATGTTGACCAAAGTCAACGCTGGCCAACTCTGCGTTGAAACCCTAGGTCGAAAACAGAAATTTCTCTTTGCTGTGTTTTCCCACGTGTGGATGAAGAAGAGCCTCCAAGGTGATCGAACCAATCAGATGAGGAGAGAGAATGTGATGTGATGGATGAGTTAAAATGACCTCCAACGTTGACCTATTTATATCCATCAATGAGGGTGTGTGACACATCTGCTGGGGCTTCAAGCCTACATTTCATTTCAGGCCGACCTGCATATATTTTGAATAAATTCAAAATAAATGTTCTGCTCATTGGATCAAGATGATCTTTAGATCGATCTCGCACCTCTTTGAAAGAGGAATCCAATAAAAATATTGACATCTCCATCTGAGCGTTACAACATGGAGTTTGGACCTAGTTGTCGAAAATTAGCATCAGTGCAGAGAGGGAGGAGCACGTGGATCTCCATCTCTCCTCCTCTATCGTGCAAGGCATGGTCTTCATTGGCTAGGTTTGGTTTTCATGAATCATATTCCAAAAATGAAATAATTTCCAATTACCCTCACGCATTTTACAACTCACACAACACAAGTCATTCGTCGCCACTATTGTTATTGTTGTGCCCTTACATTATTATTGTTAGGTTGGCTAGGATTATATTGTGACTCCATGGACTCCTATATATAGAAAGGAGGTTTTGTCATTTGTATCATCCAAGAATTGTTCATTTATGTAATGTAAAGGAGGTTGCCCCCTCGAAATGGATGATTTCTAAGGTGTTGATCTCTATTTTCTTCTATTTTGGAGTTGGTTTCATAACAACAGGATTCTCGAGGTGCCCAAACTCTTGGATCACATCCGAGCTATGAGAGCCTTAAGACGGTAGCGGGACAAGTGGAGTAGTGGGTGCAGGAGATCATAGTGTGAAGCGGAGGGCAGAGATGGGATGCTGTAGATGGGAGCAGCGTAGTGCAGAGGTAGCAACATAGCCGTTGGTTTGCCAATGAGAAAAGTATTAGAGAAGGGCTTGGGGTCAATTGGAGGACACACACATTGGCAAAGCACTAAAGCTAAGTCGAAATTCTAGGGCGTGGTTTGCTAAGAATTTCAAAGTGAGTTTGCAGTGCGGTGAGGGGCAACATTGGCGAGGGATTTTGATCCAAGGCCAAGAATACAACGACGACAGAGAGGCAACATACCCAATAGCGCAAAGGCCAGCCAGAGCTACGCAGATCAGCCAGAGCCACGCAGAGGGAAGCGTAGAGGCAACATTAGGCCTTTAGGGGTGACGCAGGCCTGATCAGGGCAGCGCAGGGGCAGCGTAAGCCCAGAGAGGGTGTCAGAGGCCCTTCTAGAGCAGCACAAAGGATGACGCAGGCCAAAAAGGCTGACGCAGAGGGCTGAGGGACAACGCTAGGGTTTCCGGTGGGCCAGAAAGGGCTCGAGTTCTGTAAATCCCGCTTGAGGGTGTGAATCTGTCATATTTTTTTGTCTCCGAGAGAAAGAGGTATTATAGTCGTGATTTTCTCTGTAGGGCCAACCATGTCTGGTGCCCATAAATTGTTGTATTCAGATTCTGCATAATAATAAAACCCTCTAGAACTGGTTGCACCAGTTTTCCTGCATTGGGTTTTTCAGGGGACATTTGTCCGTAAAATCTGTGTCACTTTGTCATATGTGCGTTATGTTCAGTAAATGATCTGTAAATGTGTAGGCTGCAGTTGTGTTTACTTTGCTGATTTTACTGAATAATTCAGAAAATTAGCTTGTAATTTAATTCAAGTAGGAAAAGTAAATCAAGACACTGCAGTAGGATTTCTATCTTCAGAAATTTTCATCGTAAACATGCGACGAGAGGCTACTAATAGGAGATTCAACCTCATAGATGACCTTAAGGAAGTGGAATCAACGGAAACAAGACAAACACACCTTGCACAACATCAAAAACATCTTCAAGAGGTAACCCAATCGTCCAGGCCCCTGAACCCTGAGGGAGATTGACTTTTTGACCCATTTGAGCCTTAGCCGCGGGCATGCCAAGGCAAGGTAGCGGCCAGGGCCCAATTTGGTCAGTTCTATGCTTGCAACTCCAGGATTTCTGCCACCTTTTTAGCCCTAGAAGCCAGGTCACTGCCCAGTTATTCATTAAACTGTAGGGGATGATGAATAACATTAAAACAAAGGCACGGAAGCAATCACATCATCAAGAACTCTTCCGGACCCCTCCTAGCCATGACAAACATTTCGTCAAACATGTCACAAACTTTGCATCTACAGATATAAACAACATATTTAAGCATAGGGGTCTCATACTTATTTGAGAATCGCTAAGAAGCATTGCTCCCCTACATCGTAAGCTACAATACAATCTATTTGACCATAGATACATTTTGTATTCATTTACAGGTAAAACATGGATAGAGCCATACATCATCATTGATCGAATACATGCTTATATGAACACAATACCAACATAAATACAATGGATATAACAACAATAAAATCCATACATAAACTTGTACATTTGCATAGCGAATACTGGGGGAATGAGCTCTTCATTACTGAATGTAAAAACCAATTGGAGATGGGACTTCCACATTCCACCCGACCATAGATTGGCTGAGCCAAGTCTCACTTCACCCAGTCACCCCCGTGCCATATTCCAAGCATGAATGTGGGATCTCATCACACACATCAATCAAAATCAATCCAGGGCTTCCAGAGGCCAAACCATCTCAACCCTCAACCAATGATTCCACCTCACGATTAGACATCACGACCATCATGGATTGGTCTCTATCCCAGTTGCTCCAAGTCTCCAGAGTGTTTGTTCCAACCAAGGCTCCAGGTCTAGTAACTCAACCCTAGCTGTTTCCGGGTTCCAGAGCGTTTGTCCAACCAAGGCTCTAGGTCTAGTAACTCAACCCACCTAGGGCTCTAGAGCGTTTGTCCAACCAAGGCTCCAGGACTAGTAACTCAACCCAACAACTATCTGTTGGGCTCCAGAGCGTTTGTCCAACCAAAGCTCCAGGAACTAATAACTCAACCCAACAGCTAAAGGAATCATGAGAACCAACCAGAAACAATCAATGGAATAAACCCACAACACCATGACTATCCAGGAGTGGCAAGGCTAGGAAAATCCACATGCATACACAATGCATGCCAAAACTAGTGAGGAAAACATACATGCAACTCGGTACCTGCACTCAGAACCTGTTGTAGATGTTGATCTCGATGTCTTCTTGCACTTTCCTGTTCTTCCTTTGCATTCTTGATCCAAATCTCCAAAAATGCCACACTCTCCAAGAGTGCTCCAAGAATACTCTAAGTATTCAAGAGTAGGAGAGAGAGAGAGAGAGAATAATGAGAGAGCTCCAAAAATGCACTGAAAAAACTTACCAACTGATCCTCATAAGCCTTTTTATTAATGAGGCTTCAATTTTATTCATTTTCCATTATTTTCCTTCATTTTCCTCCTGACATGCAACCTATGACCTTTCATCCTCCTTTTCTCCTATTTTCCATTATTTTCATAAATAAAATGCCAATTAATGCTTCATGCCTTTCCAAAGCCTTTGCCATTGCCTTTGCCAATTTCCTTTAGCCATAATACCAAAATGAACACTTGCTAGGATGTTTTTCCCAACGTTCAACTTGGAATACGTGTCTTATCAACCATGGTCTTATATATTTTTACATTGATTTTTACCAGGGCTGTTACAACAACCTTGAGAAGCAAGGCAACAAGTGTGTAGGGTAGAGCACTGAGGGAGTCCTTAGAGTGTGAGTAGATTAAAGCTCCCAACAAGAAGCCTCAGCCAGTATCAAGGTTTGAGTCTTAGCTAGTTGGCAAGTGGGCCGACTAGCAGGATGATGAGGAGAAGAGACTAGGGTGAGTGGAGGCGGCCACTCAGTGAGTGACTCCCAGTACATGGAGAGTTCGAGCCAAGCCACCAGACAAGTTGTTTAGGGGGGATGAAGAGAGAGTTGGATCTCCCAATACCATATTCAGGTAGAGTAAATAGCCACAAAGAAACATAGGGTACATGGCACTTATGACTGAGGTGATAGACTTGGATCATAGGAGCATGGTTGGAAGGAACAAATCTTCAAATCAGATTCTGTAGTAGGAAGTAGGGAAATCTTATAGTTCAAAGGGAGCAACTGCAACAACGAATAACGTGGTGGTGTTGAAGACAGATCTAAGTGTATGAGGTTCTTCCAGAAGTACCTTCCTCGCTAAGACGAAGTGTTGAAAATGTATGTAATTCACCATCATTTTGAACATCAAGCATATTTTTGCAAATTTTGGTATTTTTGTTATTTTGACAAAAAGGTGGAAAAAGGGTAATTTTGGTATTTTGTATTCTGGCAAAAAGGTAGCAAACAGGTCAACCCAATACCAAAATAAAATAAATTTCTAGAAGCCGCTCAATGAAAAATGATAAAAGGAGGGAGGAGCGCATTTGTGCATCATCCTAACTTATCATTTCCCTTTGCTGCTGAAGTGGAGCTCAAGTGAGTTCAGACTGAGGGTTTCAAAGGAGATCCTCATCCTACTTTTCGTGGATTTCATTGCCACCCTAGCCAGTCTTCCGATTTCGGTGGAATTCCTTGCTACCCTATTTGGTTTCCTATTTTTGTTTTATTAATGCTAATCTCCTTACACGGGTTTGGGAGCTAATTCTTGATTGTAGGAGGAGTACATTTGTAAAGGGGCCGAGTTCCTTGTGAAGGCCAAGTTAACGCTCTAAAGAGGGCCAAATTGACAAAGAAGTCTAGTATACCCACAAAGGCCGAATTTCTCCTTATGAAGGGGACACATTGCTAATTATCGAAGAGTGGCCGAGTGCTGCAATTTGAGGAGGACGAGTTCAGTATTTCCAAGGGTCGTATTCTCCTTTTTTCCCTAAGGCCGAGTTTTGTTTCCAAGCGAAATAACTGGGCCAAATTGCTTGTGTGGGGGTCAATTTCCCTTATTTATGTGGGCCGAATTAGTGGAATTTCTGGGAGGTCGAGTTCTAGTTTGATGTGGGCCGTGTTGCCACACAATCTAGCCGGGTTCCTACGAGGGATACCTAAGGGACAACTACTAGACCAAGTGACAACAATGGGATAAAGACGCTCTGCCACCTTAGTCAATGTCCCTTGCTCTTTACAGACTTTCACTAATGGGAGGAGTCCCGGTATGGAGGAAATCACTTGTAGCGAAGAGATCAATGATAAGGTATGAAGTGATTCCCAAGGCCCATTCAGGGAGAGACTAAATTAGGGCTCAATGCTTCAAGAGAGGCTAAGGGATCTCCAAGAAAGACCTATGAGGAAGACCTAGACCTAGGGTTAGGGATATTCAATATTGATGATTATGCTTAGGGTCAAGACCTTCAATATGAAATAGGACTTCTCTGGAAGCGTTTCAAGATGATTTGTCACTTGAAAGAAGAATTGCGCTTCTTTAGAGAGACCTAGAAAGAAGCCTATGCGAGACCTAGGGTTTATGAGTAATTGTGGGAGTAGCTCCTCCAATGAGCTCCCTAGGTCATGATAGGATAGGGAAAGGGTCAAGAATGAACAATTCCTTTGAATTCTACATGCAAATGACTCTTATTAAGACCACCAACGCAAGACGTTGAAGATGGGCTCCCAAAGATGCAAATAGGGCTTGAATTTTCTTGCAATCCGACAGTGGGAATTGCTCCAAACTTGGAGAGCCATTAGAGGAAACACTAGTGCAAATTCTTGTCCAATCACGTTTGCAAGACACCTCCTCTAATGCAATTCGCAGGCAACACTACTTGGCCGTCTAGGAGAGGGGTCGAAAATTTTTGGAGAGAGAAAAAGAAAGGTAAGGAGAAGGTGACCACCAAATTTATTTGGATCAGTGCCTGATCCTTGGGTTATGGAGTCTATGATTATTTAAAATTTCGCCAAAATCATCTTCAAGGAAGCTAAAAAGCGATGCCCTAGCAACCACTCTTTAACATTTACCCACCTAAGCTCTATGGATTTTCATGGAAGAAAAATAATTCTAATCCACTAGGAACATTCATCTACTTGCCATAAAATGAGTAACATGTGCAATTGCCAATAAAATAACCTTTTACAATGATATTCAATAAAACTAGTGCACAAAAAGGATTAATTAATTGCAACAGTTCCACACATTAGATATTATTCAAGATAGATCTTCAACAAAATATAACACTTATAAGGTGACAAGAGATATATCCAACCATAGAACAAGAAGTAGCTCCAAGATAGAACAAAAATTGCAGCTCCCAAAAATATCGAAATGCATCAATAGATCTCCAATAGACATCCAAGAAGAAGTGTGAAGTTCGTACAAGAGAAATAATCCAAGAAGTGATGATGATTATCTCTCACAATGGGAGAGAACTAAATTTATATGGTCCTCTATCGAATTCGAATTAGCCTAATAGCCCCTACAATCACAAAATAATGTGCAAATAACATGTCCTTGGTGGCAAGCCCATCAAGTAGCTCATAAAGTGAAGCATAAGCCATCCAAAATGCACTGAAATAATGAAATCATGGTGTAGAAGGGTCATTGGAGGGCCTCATTGAGTCCGCAAGGTGCCATAATGAGAGTGAGAGCTCCATGAATGATAGACAAGGGGGGGAGGCGGGGTTGTTCTCTAGGAAAATCATCATGTGGTGGTCCAAAGTGGCTTTGGGGCACAAGTAGTGGTCTCATGGGGCTCTTTATGAAAAATAAGCCTGTAAACTGCTCTAAATGAGGGCACAAAAGCTGGTGCTTTCCCTCCCATGTATTAAGGATGAGACAAAATTCCTCTGGGCTTCAGACCAACTGCCAAGCCCTGTATATACTGCTAAGTCGGTTGGGGGCACTGCCGGTCTAGGTGCATCATCTCGCATATAATGTCGGGCAATGAACAAGCTGTTGAAGGTGCTGAGGGCACCCATAAGATGAGACAATGCTATATCACATGATAGAGTCCCATGGCTCGCAACGCACCCCCTACAAGTGTTTATATGATCCTTTGGTGGGCTTGGGCCTCGGTTAAGTTTCCGAACCCATGATGAAACCACCTGCCAATTACGTGCTAAATTTTATTGTCCCAATCATCTTTTGCATTTTGTGTTATTATTTCCTTTTGTATGTGGCCAGGATATGCTCTTATATTTTTTTTAGCTATATCAACCTTCGGGGCATCATTCCGGGCCCGACCTAGATATGTGGACTAAGGGAGGATGATGAAATAGGGCATGTAATGTGAAGGGGAGAGTAAAAAATGTGGAACAAGACAATGGGACCACGCTACCAAAATCGGGGTTTCCCAAGTATTGCTTGTACTGAAGCTATAACCCAATGGGGAGATTCCACGGGACTAGGGTTGAGGATTAACCCCCCATTTAAGGTGAGGGAACAAGACTGCAGTTGAAACCATTACTCCTTCCAAGTCAGCTGATAATCCATACCCATGTGTGCCCAAGAAAAACAAGTATAAGTACCCGCTTGCACAATGAAAGACATACCTTTAGGATTGGATGGCCCACCTTCAAACATACACTCTCGACAGATGGGCGGGGGGACATATGACTGGCTCGGGGAGCAGCGATCAACTGACACAATATCGACTACACTGGTGGCTGTTGGGGCTGCCGGCTGAAGACAAATCTAGGAGAAAAATTCTCCTAAGGGGTCACCCACTGGTGGTGGGTAATAGGCCGAATTCATCAACACCTAGGGGCCGAGTTCTGAAGTGGGTTCCCATTGTAGGGGTCGATTTTATTGAGGGTCGAATTCCTACGGAAGGGCCAAATGCATTTCCAGAATTTTTGTGAAGGGGGCCGAGCATAATTCCAGGAGGGCCGAGTTGCTATTTTGTGGAGGTCGTGCTACTTCCAGGAAGGATGAGTTGGTGTTGTCATCTTCAGAAAAATATTTTCCAGGTTTTTGACTCCAAGTTTTTTGTAAGAGATATTGTTTCAACTAATAGAATGATGATGCTATTCTTGAAGTAAATTTTTTATACATATTTACTTCTTGTTGCAAAGTGTTCCAGCCTTTTCACTATATGTTTGAAGAATTTTTTGAAGTGTTTGCTGAAGTGTTCTTTTGAGTGTGTGGCAGAACTTGAATGGCAACTATTTGTTAAAAGACCCCTGAGAAGAAAATTTAAAAATAAAAAGAAAAATTGTGTATTTCTATTTTTGGTACATTACAGTGGTGTTAGAGCATGGTCTTGGCTATCTGTGGTATCGATATTTATGACCTCAGAAAATTTCCAGAACGTGACATATAGGAGACCAGGGTGCAGAAGAAGAGAAAGAGAGCTGCAAATTAATCCAGAACTAGATTCTACAGTGCACAAAGAAGATGTAGTTTATGCATCAAAAGAGGTTGACATGACAGGATCAGCCAGTGAGGAGGCAGCATTTCAGAGCCTTCTAAAAGCTTTGAATGGTTTAGCTAAAGCATTGAAGGAGATGGTTGAAGAAATAAGGTGACAAAATAGAAACAAGGGCCACAATGGAGAATCATCAATTGGTGAAGGGATAGAAACATCTCAGAATAACACCATTACGAGTCCCCATAGCCATTCTCACATCTACAGAGGAATATGTCAGTCTACTAAGCCTAGTTTCCTGCTTGCTAGCTCCCTAAAACTAGCCGAACAAGAAGACATGCCATGGGAGAGTATTACAGGGTGTATTAGTCCATGGAAGAGGGTTTTCACGATGCACTCTCTTTTAAAGATTTTTGCCTATTGAAGAATGGAAACAAAGGCAAGGGGAGTGGAGGTGCACCAACACAGGGTATAGATCTCCAACAAACTGTTGGGAAGTTGACTTGTCCTAGTTTTGATGGCTCTACTAGGTGCACAACAAGGGCATGGGTCCAGAAGCTGGATACTTATTTTCAGCTGAACCAAGTGATGGAACTTGATGCTATTAAACTAGCTACCCCACATTTAGAAGGAGAGGCACATGATTGGTGGTAACATGGCCTAACTACCTTGGGGCATGCTAGTGTAACCTCTTATGAGGACTTTGCACAGAGGATGATAGAGTGTTTTGATAGGAAAGATCTTGAGTTGTATTTTTGGGAATTGACTCAGTGCAGGCAGACAGACAACCCAGAGCACTATATAGCAAAATTCCGGAGACTTATCTATGATGGTGCCAGATTTGTCAGAAGCCAGGGGAATCATACTATTTGTGGAGGGTTTAGCTGAGCACCCATGTGGGCTAGTGAGATCCTATAGGCCCACTTCATTACAGGATGCAGTTAGTAGTGCACGAGATCTGTAGAATGCAGTTCCTAAGACCAGAGCCCCTACAAAACCTACCTTCTCACCTAAAGGGAAAGACACTAGACCTTCTTAGAGAGAGTCGACAAGGAGAAACCAACTTGATGAGGAGACCAGGAGAGACATCAAGAGGAGATGTTATGTTTTACTTGCCAGGAGCCTTGGGCACCGGGACACCAATGTACAACAAAGGGGAAGGCACATTATATTGAGGTGTTCTCTGAAAATGAGAGCGAGGAGGATGAACAGGAGTAGCCACAGGAAGAGCTCAGGGAGATGGAGGGTGAGCAGCCCCAGGAAGGAGAGAAGAGCAACATCATTTTTACACTCACAGGGAATCCTTGGTTTCTCACGCTCAGGATTCAAGGGACTATGCAGGGGTAGAGAGCTACAATTTTAGTTGATGATGGGACCACCCACAAATTTCATTGATGCTGACTATGTGGCCAAGAGAGGGTTAGCCACCACAAATTTCGAGGGATTCTCTATAGCCATTCCTGGAAACAAATTCATGCAATGCAACAAAATGATCCCCAAGATGAGCTTGAGGATGGATAACTATACTGTCACAGATGACTTCTTTGTGACTAATGTGCATGGCAGTAATGTAGTGTTGGGGGTTCAGTGGCTCATCTCTATTGGGCTATACACCACAGATTACCAGTAGATGGAGATGGTGTTTATGAAGGATGGCAAGAAAGTGGTGCTAAGGGGCATGCACACCTATCCTCCCAAGACAGTCACCTCAAATAAAATGGAGGCCATCTTTTGACATGAAGACATCGAGTGGGCAGTTGAGTGCAAAATATCATAGAAGAGGTCAGAAGATCAGTAGTATCTTGCAAACATAGTGTTAATTTTTAGGGCTAGATTGTTCTCTGCTATAGATAATTGCATTTACAAACTTTTCAATATTTTCACATTAAATTCACCCCATAACTTCATATAATCATTAGCAATTATATAGAAAGAACAACAATGCAGTAGAACAGTAAATAACAACAGAAGAAAGGCATGCACAAATAGAGACACCATGATTTAGGTCAAAGACAAGGGCAAAACCCCACAAGGGGAAAACCCAACCAGATTCTTCTTCAACTAGATATTCATCAAATGTTTAACTGAGATACAAAGTACAATGAGACACATCAATCTTATTAAGCCACAAAGGGCCAACTAGGGATCATACATGATCCTTATTTGTCAAACTACATATACATCACTGCACTGTCATAGGTGTTCTACCATCCTTGTTATAAAACCATAGATCAAAGTATTACTGCCATATACCAAAGATCATGTCAGGAATCACTGCCTTACATAAATGTTTATCATCATATTAACACTGTCATAGAGGAACAATCATAACTGTCATAGATGCTCTGTCACAAGGCACTATTACAACTGTTCACTTCGATAACTGTCTCACATAGGTCATTGTCTCATTACTCTCAGTATTGTCATAGCACTGTTATCAAGCTTATTACCATTTCACTGTTCAATAGATCAATGTGTCACTGTTACTTCAGTTTTTCTATCCAAGTCATTGTCATAGGTTATATCGGTATTCTCATAAGCACATATATGACCATCATATGTCACTGTCATGGAAGTCATGACAGTGACATAGATCTCTTTGTCATGTCATAGCCTTATATTATGAGGACATAACTTAATCATGTTGATAGTAGATACTGTAATGTAGATCACTGTCTTACTCTATATAGATCATCATCTCTCTAGAGTCTAAACGTGACCATTGCCCCATGATATACATATATTACAATGTATCACATAGTGGAGATGCTAAAATATGGATAGCTTTGGGATGAATTCTTATAGAATCCCTACTACCCCAAAAGAAAGTACATTATACCCCCAAGCAAGATTCAAATTTGGTCAAAAGAATTATTTAAATTAATATGGCCAAAGAAAATATATTTTATAAGCTAATTTGAATTCAAAATGTTTTCTCTCCAAAATTTGACAAGCACTTGACTTTTATTGGACCGATCCCTCTTGAAGAAGGCTATAAAAGGAGATCGATACTTCTCTCCAAATTAAACAATTCGGTTCTTCACATGTCTGTGGTAATCTTTATGAAGGCTCGACCAATGTTTCTATATGGTTTATTATGGGTATGCCTCACTCACAATAGCTCGAATCATCAGTTTTGATGTCTTGCATGGAAGACAATACATGACTCAGTTTTGCTCATGGACTCGCACTATTGGTAAATCATGAAATGGTTATACATAAGACCTCGCTCTTATTACAAAAATTATGTAGCTCGTATGACAGACTATTGTTTAGCTCTATCATTTAGTTTATATGGCAGACATCCTATGACAGATTTGTATAACCCCTTCCATGGCTTGTATGGCAGACAAGACAAGGTACAACATCCATTCTATATGGCAGAGAAGGCATGGTTCACATATCATCCATCATGTGATTCGTATTGCAGACAAGGCAAGGTACAACATCCATTCTATATGGCAGACAAGGTATGGTTCACATATCATCCATCAAGTGATTTGTATGGAAGACAAGACAAGGTACAACATCTGTTCTATATGGCAGAAAAGACATGGTTCACATATCATCCATCATGTGATTCGTATGGCATAGAAGACAAAGTACAACATCCATTCTATGATTCATATGGCAGACAAGGTATGGTTCACATAGCATCCATTTTGTGGTACCCATAACAGACAAATCATGATTCACATAGTTACATTCAGTGGCTCGCAGTAATGGATATACTGATGCTGATTGGGTTTGCAATGTGGTGGATAGAAAAAGTACATTTGGGTGCTCCTTTTTTAGGTACGCTTCAATTTCTTGGATGAGTCTGAACCAAAAATTTGTTTCTTTAAGCACCGCAGAGGCTGAATGTATTGCAGCTAGTATGGCTTGTTTTCAAGCCACTTGGTAGAGGAAGCTCTTCAATGAGCTATTTGAGCATGTGTTGGAAACTGCCGTTATCTACTGTGATAATCAGAGTGGAATTCGCCTTTCAGAGAATCCCGTGTTCCACGACCTCTCCAAGAATATCAACATCAGCTACCACTTTATCCAGGATATGGTACAGCAAGGAGCAATCAAACTCCATCACATCGGGACGGGTTAACAAGTTGCTAACATCCTCGTGAAGCCTTTTGGTAAGCTCAAGCTCATTGCCTTCAGAGAGAGGCTAGGAGTCATGGAACAACCCTCACATGAGGGTCTAGGTTGAACATTCAGCTCTGGGAGTTCCTAGGGACTGAGGTACTTCTTGGAGCTATGTGCGACCATAGCGTGAGTGGTTCACCTTCCCCTGTGATACCCCATGGTGATATATGTGAGCATAGGGTGAGTGGTTCACCTTCTCGTATGGCATATAAGCAGGATGAGTGGTTCACCTTCTCCTATGGCATATGAGCAGGATGAGTGGTTCACCTTATCCTATTGATGCCCCAACATACATCCTACCCTTGTAGTCTAGGACCCTTGGGAAGTACCTCTCGTTTGGCCAATGAGTTGGGAAAAGAGATTAGGGTTAATTAGTACTACCAATGGATGCATCAGGTATTACTGTATTCCCTATCACTGGGATGCATGATGTTCAACAACTTGATCACTAAGGATCAAGGCTGGTAGGGGTTGTAACCCTGGACATGGGGACTTTCCTGTTGATTTTTGAGTAGCTTGGGAGGTACTCCAAGCCCTAGGGTTCAAGGTTTGTACGGTGGAGCACCACAAGAGTCACTTGTGGGCTTGGAACTCAAGGTTGGGGTTTTGAACCCATCATGATTTGGGCCAAAACCATGGACACATTTCGACATGTGATGGATGAGGATGATAGCTCTCTTCGAGACGAATTCGACGCAACGAAAATCATCCGATTCCGAGTTGTAGAAATGAAATTATGAATTTTTGAAGATAAGAAGTGGGTTTGCACAAGAAGAGTCTAGGTTGATTTGATGTTAATAAGCCATGTGACAACGTGTCAAGCCCTAATTGGATGTTTTGAGAAATCCCTTCTTATGAATATAAATAGAAGGTGAGCAGAGTGTCATTTCTCACATCCAAAGTAAGCAACACATCACAAGAGAAACTCATTGAAGGAGAAAAATAATTCTTTCTTGGCCGCAGGCATAAGGAGGGAAACCAGTGTGGGAAAGAAGGTTGTTAAGGCTTTTTTGGTGACTGAATTGCAGAAAAGGAGGGCCGAGGGGCAGATGTCATGGACTGAAGTGTTTAAGGGCTTGTTTGAGGGTGGACTGTCGTTGGAGTAGGCTGCTGCAGACTGGTGGAGGAGATCTAGAGCATGTCGCAGTGAATTGAACGAGGGTCAAGGGTTGTTTGAGGGCTAGGACAACCTAGACTTGCAACAAACTAGCATGACCCCTCAAGGAAGGACAGCCGTTGTTCTAAGGAGAAAATCTGGGCAGAATTTAAGGGCTGAAAAGTGACTGTGGTTTTTCCCTAACCAGGGCGAGGTTGATTGTATAGAAACAAACCTTAAACAGTGAGTGAAAGGTATGTGATTTGGTACATTCTTGCAGGTGTTGGATCCGTGTTATGGGATAAGTTTGTTTAGAATATCATGGGAGCCATTTGGAAGACTTTTCGTGATGGTTGAAAGTCCCTCCTAGGAGTAGATCTTGGAGTGAGTGGATTGGGAATCATTGGATTGTTGGAGGGCAACATGTTGATAGCCCAAAGTAGCCCTAGAGCAGCATACAAGGGCATTGATTGTTGCGTCATTGGGTGAAGATGGGAGGCTAATGTGTACCTCTTTGATGGACGAAAGAGACTATTATATTGGTAGATTGGAGCTTAGGTGTGGCCAACCTAGAAGAGCAGATTGGATCAACCCAGGTTCATTGAGGCGGAAGTGACTTGTAGCAGTGATAGGAGGCAACCCTCCTGGAGACTCTGTGTTATCCTTTGAAGGACGAAGGGGCAACTAGAGAGTAGAACGGGAGCGAAGGACCGACAGGACAAGGTACGACATAGAGACTGTGACTGTGCACTAGAGTAGTGTGATTGTCATTATATCTTGTATTCCTTGTAAGGGAGCCCTAAGACTGTTGTATTATTCAGTTGGTTTAATATAACGAAGATTGGGTTGTTGTACATTATTGTACAATATTTTGTTAAAATTTGTCTATAATTGAGTAGCTTTCGTTGAGATTCTTGGTTTGGTAGCATCAGAGATTCTAAGATTCTAACCTAGACCCAAGGTTGTGGAAATTCAACATGTTATCAGAGCATGTTTGAGATGCTTTGGAATATAGTGAATCATTAGAGTGCACAACGAAGTACAACTTAAGAGGGAGTTGGTCACATTGTAGGTGAAGGGATCACTACAATGTCGAAGTTGCAGACTGGTCTTCGGTATGAGGAAAAGTCGGAGTGGTTGTCCAACTATAGTCCATGGAAGGAAAGGATCAAGTTGGTCTTGCAGGTCAACCGGATTTGGGAATTTTGTCGAGAAAGCCATAAAAAAGCCAAATGACCCAAAGGAGTTGGAAGCGTACGAGGATTTGGATACGAGGGCGAGATTGGTCATCCTTGATGGTGTGAAGGATCCCCTAACACCTCATTTGTCTGGGAAGAAGTAGAACACTGCACATTGAGATGTGGATGGCTCTTCAGAATTTGGTCCAGAATAAGAACAAGAATCAAGTACTCGTATTGGAGGATAAGTTGAAGCCCACCAAAATGTTGCAGGGTGAAGGAGTGACTTCGTATCTGACGAGATTGTCTTAGGTCAAAGATGAGCTTGCTGCCATCAGTGTGAGTATTTCAGATTCAGATATGGTGAGGATTGCCTTGAAAGGGTTTACTCCAGAATGGAAGCCCTTCATCAAAGGAATTGTTGCCAGGGACAGGTTGCCAGACTGGAATAGGCTATGGGACGAATTCATTCAGTAAGAGTTGTGAGACGAGGATCTTCATCCAATGAAGAGGGCAGATGAGGACGTGGCACTTGCAGCACGAATAAAGGGTAAGCAGAAGAAGGACTTGAGTAAAGTCAAGTGTTTCAACTATGGCGAGATAGGTCATTTTTCGTCGAGATGTCCGTGTTGAGATTTTGTGTATTGGGGTAGCATTGGATGTGCTCTAGCTCCCAAAATTTGTGGAGGGACTAGAGTACACATGATCTACAAGACCCAAAGAGGGATTGGGGAAATTTCATCTGGTTTGGGAGATATTTAAATTTCTAATTAATTAATTATTTTAATGTATTTCCTAAGTCTAAACTTAGGAAAATTAAATAATTAAAGTTAATTAAATTAAACATGTGATGAAATTGTGTTAAGTCACACGGATCAATCTTTCTTTTAATCTTAGCCATTGATTCAAGATCTAATCATGGCCGTTGGTTTCCCAACGAGAAATATATAAAGGAAAGGCTTGGGGTCATTTGTACAGACACATAGAGGCAGAGCACCGAAGCTAAGCTGGAATTCTAGGGCGTGGTTTGCTAAGAATTCCCAGAAGTGTTTCAGCTATAGAAAGGGGAGTTTAGGAAAAGGGGATGGTCTGATCCCAGTGCCTAGAATCAACAAGAGACAGAGAGAAGCTTCCAGAGGCAGCGCAGAGAAGCAGGAGCGGCAGCAGCAGCAGAGAGGGCAGCAACTGTGCAGCGCAGGGGCAGCTACAGCGACGTAAGTGCTACATAGTCTCTCCCGGGGCAGCTACAACTACGCAGGTGCTACGCAGTCTCTCCTGGGGCAGCTACAACTACGCAAGTGCTACGCAGTCTCTCCCGCGGTAGCGTTGGGCAGCAGGGGACACTCTTGGGTTACACAGAGTCCCTCAAGGGAAGCGTAGGGTCTGCGTCACCCATTCTGGGGTTACGCAACCCTCTCCAGGCCAGCGTAGAGGGATGCAGAGGCTGACGCAGGGGCTTTAGGGGCAGCGCTGGGGTTTCTAGGGCCAATATCTGGTCGAGTCCTGTAAATCCTGTTTGAGGGTGTGGATCAGTCAATATTTTTGGCTTCAAAAAGGTAGGTTAGCTGTAGATCTATTTTTTTCTTTTTCGGGTTTTCCAGATTTGGAACCCAGATTTGCTGTATTCAGAAAACTCTGAATAATAAAACCCTCTAGCAGCCAGAACACTGGTTTTCCCGCATTGGGTTTTTTCGGTCAATATTGTCCAGAAAATCCTTGTGTCACTTTGTCTATGTGTGCGTATACTTTTTCTGTTTTAGATCCGAATCAATGAAAGCTTATTATGTGTTTGCTTTGATGTTAATTTGAAGTTTCAACATTAATAACTTAATTAAGTAGGAGAAGCATAACCAGATCTAACAATAGATTTTTACATAAGTAACATTCAGAAATTCTCACATGATATCAGAATGATTGTAGATCTAGCAGGGTCACCAGCAGAAGACTGAAGGATCTTGCTGCAAAAAGCAGCAGGAAGAGCAACAACAGCAGCAGAAGTCCAGATCTGAAGGAACAACACAGTTTCAGAGGGAGCAGAATCATGCAGAGGGCAGGGTGATGCAGTCTCCATGCAGGCCCACATATTTACTGCGCAGAGGCAACATAGAGGTAACACTGGGATTGTCTGAAGCCAGCTAGGGTGACGGAGATTTGAAGCTGTCTGATCCAGAAGTGCCTGAAGCAGAGCTGCAGAACTTCAGAAGGTGCTGGTGGGGTTAAATTTATGAAGTTTTGAGAATTTTAGCCTAAGCACTAGTGACAAAGAGCGGGAGGAGATCAACTTCTCAGAGGGTTTCTAGCCAAAGAAACTTGCAGATCGATCAAAGGATCGAAGAGAGTTGAATCATTGCTTGATTTCGCAGATTTCCAAGAAGGGAAATCAATTGTCAGAGGGAGCAGAAGTTGCCTATTTCGCCAATGACCTTAGATCCAGATCTCTAGCATAGAGAAGAGGAGCTCTGATAGATTTTCTGATCAGATGGCGCCTCACGGACTGCGTGATCAGGATAGATTGGATGGCCTATCCAACTTTGCAGTTTGGAAGGCTAGAATCCTGATAGTCCTAGAGGCATATTGTCTAAGAGACTATGTAGAACGAGTCTTGGCCATGCCGATCGATGCAGATCTCCTGAGTAAGCATAATGAAGCTGTGGGACAAGCCAAGCGGCTGATTATGGATGGAGTTAAGGACCATGTTGTCCCACATATAGCTGAAAAGAAAACAACTAATGAGATGTGGAAGGCCTTAACATCCCTATATGAGGGAAAGTCCGTCCAGAGGAAGATGCTTCTGGAGACTTAGATGCGGTCATTCATGATGACCAAGGGGGAAGACATGGAACATTTTCTCTTCAGATTACAGTTGATCAGAGACGAGTTGACTGCCACGGGTGCAATGGTGGAGGATAATGTGATGGTCAAGACTTCTCTCAATGCAGTTACAGATGAGTGGGAAACCTTTATCCAAAGTATCTTGGGCAGAGCGGACCTTCCTGACTGGGACAACTTGTGGGCAATCATGCGTCAAGAACTCCGCAGATTCACAAAGAAGCAGTACAGCACGAGATCGAGTAAGGTGAAGAAGGAAGATGAAGATGATGTAGCCTTGGAATCAAAGAGGTAGCAAGGGAAGAAGAAGCAGGATCTATTAAAGATCAAGTGCTTCCAGTGTGGCGAACTAGGAAATTTCGCCAGCAATTTTCCTAAGAAGAAAAAGGACAAGCAAGCTTCTTCTTCCATGGCTGCTGTGGTGGATGATGGGTCAGAAGACGATGTAGCCATGAGCGCTCATGAACCATGAAAGTGGGGCGACATGTATTTGTAGAGCAACTATAGAATAAGGGCGAGATCCTTGAGCAACTCATCTCTTGCATCACAACCGAGCTATGGGGGCCTTAACATAGTAGCGAGACAAGTGGAGCAGTGGGTGCAAAGATCACGGATCAAGCAGAGGCAAATTTGAAGGTCGGAAGGAGCAGCGGAATGCAGATGCAGCAACAACGTAGGGGCTGATGTGACTTCAACAGTGCAGAGCACAATTGCAACAGTGTAGGGGCTAATGTTACTTCAACAGTCAGAGCAGAGCTGCAGCAGTGTAGGCACTTCAGGAGGACAACACAATGCAACAACAACGTGAGAGATTTCAGCACAAGAGGCTGATGTGACTTCAACAATGCAGAGGGAATCTGCTTACATAGTGCAAAGCTGTAGTTGTGCATCATTCTCCAGATGACAACATAGATCAGGAGCCGATGGAGCTTCAGTGATGAGGTTGTAGCCCAATTGACTTGTCTGTCAAAGATTGGGCATGAGATTTAGTTGTTTCTCTCAACAACTGAATATGCAATGCAATAGATGGCGGCATGGATGCAACAGATTGAGAAGGAGCTGCAGTACAAATGTGGCAGTGGTGGTGACAGCGTCATGGGCAGCAGTACAGAATGGCAGCAACAGTGCAGTGATGAAGGGTAACAGGCCAAAACATCAACAACACAGAAACCAGTGACCAAAATCTTATGATACATGGTGTGATGTATTGCTAGAGCACACTCCATGCTAAGAGGGAGTGTTTAGATTTTGTGTATTTGGGTAGCATCGAATGTGCTCTAGCTCCCAAAATTTGTGGAGGGACTAGAGTGCACCTGATCTACAAGACCCAAAAAGGGATTTGGGAAATTTCATTTGGTTTGAGAGATATTTAATTAATTAATTATTTTAATGTATTTCCTAAGTCTAAACTTAGGAAAATTAAATAATTAAAGTTAATTAAATTAAACATGTGATGAAATTGTCTTAAGTCACACGGTTCAAGCTTTCTTTTAATCTTAGCCATTGAAAGATCTGATCATGGCCGTTGGTTTCCCAACGGGAAAAGTATAAAGGAAAGGCTTGGGGTCATTTGTACCATGGGTTTGAACATCGCGATTAAATCGCAATTTTTTGAAAAAATCGCGATTTTTTCAACAAAACGATTAAATCGGCGATGTTTTGCACGATTTTTTGAAAAAATCGCTAATCGGGAAAAAATCGCGATTTTTTTGGTAAAAATTGTGGGCCCATCAAACAGCAACCCTATAAGTTCAAAAATCGATTTTTTTTTTTGTCATTTTTGCTGACACACCCTGTTGGAAGTTAATGGTAATGTTAAATTCTTCAAGTAAAAGTGATATTTCCTTTATTTTTCATTTTGATCACTTTTACTTAAATTTTTAACATTACCATGAAATGACTCAGGATGTTTAAGAGTGGTTTCGACCTCATTGGATTTCATATGGAGAAACTAGAATTTTAGATTTCACTCAAAATTCAGCAGACTTAATGGTTTTCAGGGTTTCATGGTTTGGGGATTTGCATTGTTTCCATTTGATTCTATTATGTATAAGGGTATGAGATTGGCATTTGATCAAGAGTATGAAGTCCTTTAAGAACCTTGATGTTGGTGGCATTGATTGTTGAACTTTGTTGATGTTGGTGGTATTGATTGTTGAACTCCCCTACTGTGGCCTTAATAAGAATGTACCCTTCACTCAAAGGAAAACAACTGGTTAGGCATGTTAATCTTTTTCTACCGCATTTTAAGGTTGAGGAGATGAACCCTTCACTCAAACCAAAATCATTGGTTAGGCATGTTAAACTTTTTCAATTTCTATAATGTTATAAGGTTGAGCAATCCAAGTCTGAAGACTTTGAGCTAGATGATGTTTATGTATCTCTTGTTGATGATCCCATTTCTAGTAGCGATGAATCAATGATCAGTTTCATGAGGAGGAGGAGGAGGAGCAACAGCAGGAGGAGGAGGTGACACCACCTACCCCTGCTACCGGTAGAGGACGTGGTCTGCCTCCTTTAGCTCCTGGTGCTTCAGGATCTGGAGCACAACAGAGTCCATTGCTAGCCCCGCCAGCTTCTTCGTCTAGAGGGAAAGCTGTTACATTTTCTCGCAAGAGGGGCAAAAGAAATCAGTAGTATAGGTTATTTGGTGCATTCCTTTGTATATAACATTATGACTCATGATACGAGATACATTATTATATTTTTTGTTGATATTTTGAGGTTGAGTTGAGACTCAGGACTTAGTATTCAGGACATGATTCACTATAATGTGTGATGTAGCACTAGACATGATATTACACGTCTTATATATTAGTTTTTTTTTCATATTTATGTGTCAATGCATTTATTTTATGTTGTGGGTGCTTTAGATATTAAAAAAATTGAAAAAAAAAGAATATTTTATATGTGCCGATTTTTACGATTTTTTCCGATTTTTTCCCCTTGCCGATTTAATCCCGATCGCGATTTTCAAAACATTGATTTGTACAGACACACAGAGGCAGAGCACTGAAGCTTAGCTGGAATTCTAGGGCATGGTTTTCTAAGAATTTCCCGAAGTGTTTCAGCTGCAAAGAGGGGAGTTTAGGCAAAGGGGATGGTCTGATCCCTGTGCCTAGAATCAACAAGAGGCAGAGAGCAACTTCCAGAGGCAGCACAGAGAAGCAGGAGCAGCAGCAGCAACAGAGAGGGCATCAGCGGCGCAGTGTAGGGGCAGCAACAGCTACGTAGGTGCTATGCAGTCTCTCCCCGGGCAACGTTGCGCAACAGGAGACCCTTTGGGATTATGTAGAGTCCCTCAAGGGCAACATAGGGTCTGCGTCACCCATTCTGGGGTTACGCAACCCTCTCTAGGCCAATGCAGAGGGACACAGAGGCTGACGCAGGGGCTTCAGGGGCAGCGTTGGGGTTTCTAGGGCCAAGATTTGGCTGAGTCTTGTAAATCCCGTTTGAGGGTGTGGACCAGTCAATATTTTTGGCTTCAGAACAACAGGTTAGCTGCAGATCCATATTTTTCTCTATCGGGTTTTCCAGATCTGGAACCCAGATTTGCTGTATTCAGAAAACTCTTAATAATAAAACCCTCCAGCAACCAGAAAACCGGTTTTCTTGCATTGGGTTTTTCGGGAACTATTGTGTAGAAAATCCTTGTGTCATTTTGTCTATGTGTGCATGTATTTTTTCTGTTTTAGATCTAAATCGGTGAAACTCTGTTATGTGTTTGCTTCGATGTTAATCTGAGGTTTCAACATTAATAACTTAATTAAGTAGGAGAAGCATAACTAGATCTAATAGTAGATTTCTGCATAATTAACATTCAGAAATTTTCACAGTCTGACGAAGAAGAAGGGAGATGACGAGAAGAGGAAAGGGAAGCAGGTCGCCTGTGTTGCCACTTCTACTGAGATAAATGCTCTCACTAGGGGATTGGAGGAGGACTTTGCTATGATCTCTCATTTCTCGCAAGGTACTATTGATGAGGATGGATGGAACGTGGACAATGGTGCGGCGAAACATATGATAGGGTCACAAGAGGTTTTTGAGACTCTAGTTGAATGGGACTCGAAGTTGCACATGGTGTTGGGCAACAAGTGTCAGAAGGAGAATTGAGGATCGGGAGTTGTGTCATTCAAGATGGAGACAAGACAGGTGATGTGGGTCCAAGATGTATTGTTTGTACCAAGACTCAGATATAGCGTGATATCTGTCTCGATGATCGAGAAAAAGGGGTTTGAGGTCTTGTTCGAGGATGGAAAGGAAAGACTCAGGCCCAGAGGAGCTAGTTTTGATGGTATTGTGCGTGGAGTTAGAAAGCATGGTCTATATAGGCTGACAAGCAAGCCTATGGATCATGGGAAGAAGAAGCAAGTTGAGCAGGTGCAGGTTCCAGAGAAGAAGGTGCAGGTGTAGGCTTAAGAGGGGAAGGTACAGGTTCCAACGAAGAAGGTCCAGGTTCTAGAGACTCAAAGGGAGTCGAGTTCTTGTGGGAGCTTGCAGATTCAGAGGAGACTTTGCAGCCCAAGAAAAACGCGTGGTTAGTGGGAAGAAAGGGTTCTTCCACATTTGCCAAGAAGGAATTATGGAGGGATTGGAAAGCGATACAATAGAAGAAGCAAGATGCTTCCAATGACAACGACACTTCCGAAAGAGGCATAGTTCATGCTACATGGATGGCCGTAGTGGTGAGTGCCAAGAGTTTGGCAAGTGTTGCAAGCGGTGATGATTATGATGAGTTACTTCCTAGTCTTGGAAGTACCTCCCTCGCTAAGAGGGAGTGTTGATTTTTGAGTAGATTGGGTCGTACTCCAAGCCCTAGGGTTTGGGGTTTGGAGGGTGGAGCACCACAAGAGTCACTTGTGGGCTTGGAACGCAAGGTTGGTGTAATATTCCTAATTAGCACCGCTAATTGGAATATTTCATTTTTGTATAGTTTTGCCGCCTATAGTTAAATTAATAAATAAAGTGAGAAAGAGGGGGTCAACTCACTTTAATAAAATAAAGTGCTTCCTAGTAGATGAACGTTGTAACTTAAAGGGGAAGGCCTTGGGGGTCCACACACGCATGAGGGAGGCTTCACGTAGGCTCCTAAGGTAACTGCGCAGGTCAAGGAGGAGGTCAAGGACGCAGTTAGGGTTTTGAGGGAGCTAGCACTATAAAAGATGAGGGTTTCACTCCATTTGGCATTATTGATATGTTGATGATATTGAGAGCTAGACTTCTGTCTACTTCAGCACGCCGGTTGTTTAGTCGGTTTGCAGCACTATTTAGTGCGAACTGAGTGTCTCCGGTCGGAGATCTCGCCCTTGGCCCCGAGGGACTTCGAGTGCCTGCTCGGGCAAGGTATTTCCTTCAGTTTCAGTAGGTGATTTGCGGTGGATTTTGGTGGACTTTTTGCAGAGGAGCTGGCCCCCTAGAGTGACTGCGCAGTCCAGGAGAGAGGACGTAGTTTCAGCAGGGAGGACACAGTCAGTGTTTGTGCAGCGCTGTTGTGGGTGATTTTGTGGTGGCTTCAGCGTATTTCAACCTTGAGGAGATTGTTGATTTAGCCAGAGGATTTGTAGGAGGATTTAGGGCCCTTTCCCAGCATCTTTCTTGAGCTTCTGCGCTGTTCCTGGGAGAGACAACGTTTTCATTGAGGAGGGCTTCATTGGTGGATTTTCGGAGGTGGAGCATTTGCTTCACAGTTTCTGGGTTTTGTCCGGAGTGGTGAGTACAGCTAGTTTTCCGATTTTCAGCTCATTCCGGTGAGGGGATCAGCCCCTAGTTCCAGTACATTGCAGCAACAGCTTTCTACGGCAGTTTTCTCCAGCAGCTAAGACGTAGTCTCTATTGTAGCCATTTCCTATTCTGAGAGGGTTCTTCACTTGCCTAGTGCAAGGATAGGTGCACTCATTCTGATTATCTCTTGTACCCATATATGTATTCTCAGATTAATAAAATGGCTTAGCGTTCTGGTATTTTATGTGTACTTGTTCCATATTCTAGTTCCAGCATTTTGTTCTATATAGCTGCATGTTTGTTTTGCTGTGTATTACTGTCTATTTACTATTGGGGATATTACAGTGGTATCAGAGCATAGTTCTGGCTCAGCCTGTGGAGCTGGCAGTCTATGACGCCCGGGGATAATCCCTACTTTGATTGGACGAGACACAGAGATGTTGAGAGTAGGTGGGAGGACCCCTTCAGAGAGAGGGATTCTGATCAGGAGCCACCTGAGACAGATTCAGAGCAGGAGTAGCCTACAGGGGACACAGAGCAGCGAGACCCGATGGCAGACGATGAGGGTTCGAGGAGATGGGATACACTCCTCCATCATATGCAAGAGATGACACAGAGACTCACGGCATTAGAGGTCAGGCAGAGGGAACCCCCTAGGGTTTTTCAGATCGGTGAGGGATCGGGTATGTCCCACCACGTGCCAGTGCATGATGCTATCCCCATTGTGGCATCACATGCACCCACGCGATCCACTATGCCCACATTCTTGCCAGAGGATGCAGGGGCAGGAGTACAGAGGGGTGCACAGAGGGATATTCCAGCACCCACGCGATCCACCATGCCTACCTTCCTGGTAGAGGACGCAGGGGCAGCAGCGGCGCAGCGAGAGCTGGAGCCAGGTCAGATGGGTGAGCTTTTTGCAGAGTACCAAGCGTACGGGCCGGCATTCCGAGATTCTATCACATTCAGAGACTTCATCCAGCTCCAGCATGACATTAGACCCCGTGATCATCATAGAGGGCACAGGCATCATCGTGATGACCACCGCGCAGCCAGCAAATTCCATTTGCCCACGTTTGATGGCTCATCAAACAGTTCGGCAAAGTCTTGGGTGGAGAAGTTGGATATTTATTTCCAGCTTAACCAGATGTCGCAGTCAGAGGCCATTAAGGTGGCAACATTACATCTGGACGGTGAGGCCCAGGACTGGTGGTTCCATGGGATGACGACACTCGGACATTCTGTAGTGACGACATATGCCGAGTTTACCCGAAGGGTGATAGAGCGCTTTGACAGGAGGAACCCGGAGCAGCACTTTGTTGAGCTGACAAAGCTCAAACAGTCTGGGAGCGCAGAGACATACATTTCAGACTTCTTGAGGATTTCGGTGATGGTACCTGATTTGTCTGCGGCTCGGATGGTTTACATGTTTGTGGAGGGATTGTCAGAGCCACTTCGTGGCCTAGTCCGGTCGACCAGACCAGCTACCCTTCAGGATGCCATCAGCAGGACTCGGGACTTACAGGATGTCTTACCCAGGACTCGAACACCTTATCCCCAGAGACAGGCCTTCCAGCCTAAGGGGAAGGACACGAGGGTTCCGCCTCCCAAGGCGAATCCTGGACGAGGGCAGTTTGATGACGAGGCTAGGAGAGAGCTGAGGAGGAAGCGGTTGTGCTTCACTTGCCAGGAGCCATGGGCACCGGGACATAGGTGTGCTGCAGGGAAAGCACATTTCATTGAGGTCTTCTCCGAGAGCAGTGGGGAAGAGGATGAGGGGGATGACGTGGAGGCAGGAGATTGTTATGCAGCGCAGGGTACCTTACCACCTCCACCACCCGCAGCAGGTGGGGCATCATTTGCACCCACTGGAGGAGCTCTATCCGCATTGTGGGGAGTTCCCAAGTACTTGACGCTGCGCGTACGAGGGACAGTACGTGGGCAGCGGGTCTCAGTCTTAGTTGATAGTGGGGCCACCCACAACTTTATTGATGCCCAGATGGTTGAGCGGAGAGGCATACAGACAGAGGGTTTTGATGGATTTTCCATCTTGGTCCCAGGAGATCAGACCATGGCATGTGCTCGGTATGTTCCAGAGTTATCAGTGACGATGGGCACTTATACATTGACAGATCACTTCTTTGTGGTGGATATTCCGGACACCAACCTGATATTGGGTGTTCAGTGGCTCATTACTCTGGGGAAGGTCACGACAGATTGTAAGGCCCTAGAGATGGAGTAGGATGATCCCAAGACGGGGAGGCATGAGAAGATACGGGGACAGCACACATACCCGCCTCAGACGGTGTCGGCACACAGGATGGAGGCGACCTTTCGCAAGGGAGACATAGAGTGGGCGGTAGAGCTGCGAGCTTCAGAGGCAGTGGATACAGGGCAGACAGTGCATCCTGAGCTACAGTCTATTCTCGACAGGTATGCAGTGGTATTCAGGGATATTCCACCAGGGCAGCCACCGGATCGGGGGTTTGAGCATACGATCGAGCTTGAGCAGGGGATACAGGCAGTGATTACCACACCGTATAGGCATCCCAAGGCCTATCGGGACGAGATAGAGCGGGCTATTCAGGAGTTGCTGGCCCTTGGTCACATTCGGCCCAGCACGAGTCCTTTCGCTTCTTTTGTAGTGCTGGTGAAGAAGAAGGATGGCACATTGCGCATGTGCATTGACTACAGGGCTCTGAATAAGAAGACCCTGAAGAACATGTACCCCATCCCCAGGATCGATGAGCTGATGGATGAGTTGAGAGGAGCACGGTTCTTCTCGAAGATTGACTTGAGATCCGAGTACCATCAGATACGCGTGAGGGAACAGGACATTCCCAAGACCGCTTTCAGGTGTCACTATGGGCACTTTGAGTTTCTGGTCATGCCATTCGGGCTGACCAATGCACCTGCTACCTTCCAGTCATGCATGAACCACATTTTCAGGGGTCATCTGAGAAAGTTTGTGCTGGTCTTCTTTGATGACATACTTATATACAGCAGGACTTGGGAGGAGCACCTCCAGCATATTGAGACAGTTTTGCACATCTTGGAGGAACAGCAGTTCTATGCCAAGCTCTCCAAGTGTGAGTTCGGGTTGACAGAGATGCTGTATCTGGGGCACATTATAGGAGTGGACGGGGTGAGAGTCCACGAGGAGAAGATCAGGGCCATCAGGGATTGGCCAGAGCCGCGGAATGTGACGGAGCTTCGGGGATTTATTGGCATTTGCACATACTACAGGAAGTTCGTCAAGGGCTTCTCTCAGCTTGCTGCACCCCTCACAGATTTGACGAGGAAGGGGGCATTCAGTTGGTCGGACACGGCACAACGAGCTTTTGACAAGCTCAAGGAGGTGATGAGCAGTTGTCCTGTGTTGGCGTTGCCAGATTTTACACAGCCCTTTGTCCTAGAGTGTGATGCATCAGGAGAGGGGATTGGTGCAGTTTTGATGCAGGGCGGTCACCTGATTGCTTTTGAGAGCCGGAAGCTCCTTCCACACGAGAGGTTGTATCCCATATACGACAAGGAGATGTTGGCCATCATGCATGCATTGGCCAAGTACCGGCAGTACCTAGTGGGCAGCAGATTCAGGGTGAGGACAGATCATAATAGCCTGAGGTACTTTCTGGAGCAGAAGCAGTTGCAGGAGAGGCAGCAGAAGTGGATCAGCAAGATCCAAGCCTATGACTTTGACATAGAGTATGTCAAGGGCAAGAATAACGTGGTAGCTGATGCCCTTTCTCGTAGACCGGCCACGTTATCACTTATGAGCTTGGACGCTGATTGGAGGGCTCGACTGCTGGTTGAGTACTCCAAGGACAGGTTTGCATGTGAGGTCCTGGATGGGCAGGTAGCAGATGACAGGTACAAGGTGGTCGATGAGATCATCTATTACAGGGACAGGATCTTCTTGACTGAGGGATCTCAGCTCAAGAAAAAGATACTCCAGGCTTCACACGATTCACCATTGGCGGGCCATCAGGGGTTCACCAAGACTTACCGGGCCATTCGGGAGAGGTTCTCATGGAAGGGCCTCAAGGAGGACGTACTCCAGCATGTCAGGGAGTGCGATGTTTGCCAGCGAAACAAGGGAGAGATGAGCCATCCTGCAGGGTTGTTGCAGCCTCTTCCCATTCCGGAGGGGAAATGGGAGAGCATCTCGATGGACTTCATCACGGGGTTGCCCATAGTGCAGGGCAAGGATTGCATCTTCGTAGTCGTTGACCGGCTGACGAAGTATGCCCATTTTTTTGCCATATCCGCACATCACACAGCAGCGCAGGTGGCTGAGCTGTTCTTTAGGGAGATTTTCAGATTACATGGTCTACCCAAGACCATTGTCAGCGACAGGGACAGCCGCTTCATGGGCGGATTCTGGCAGGAGCTCTTCCGACTAGTGGGGACCGAGTTGACACCGAGCACTAGTTATCACCCCTAGACGGACGGGCAGACAGAGATAGTTAACAAGTGGCTGGAGGGCTACTTGCGTAACTACGTCAGTGGACAGCAGAGGGCATGGCTGAAGTGGCTGCATCTGGGCGAGTACTGCTACAACACGACGCATCATATGTCTATTGGTATGTCACCTTTCTATGCCTTGTATGGATATCATTCCTTATCTTTTGTGGACATGATGTTTGGTGTTAGCAGGGCTCCAAGAGCCAAGTTATGGATCCAAGAGAGCCAAGATATCCTCCGAGCTCTCAAGGACAACATAGCCACAGCACAGAATCAGCAGAAGTTGTATGCTGATAAGGGTCGGGTGGAGAGGCACTTCAAGGTAGGGGACTTGGTCTACCTACGACTACAGCCATACCGACAGTCTTCGCTCAAGCAGAAGGGGGCGGAGAAGCTTAAGCCCCGCTTTTATGGGCCATACAGGGTGATACGCAAGATCGGGCAGGTTGCGTATGAGTTGGAGCTGCCCCAAGGCAGCAAGATTCATAACATCTTTCATGTATCATGCCTGAAAAAGGCACTGGGCCAGCAGGTGACAGTCACGGAGGAGCTACCACCTACGGATGATGAGGGGCATCTGGTGTTGCAGCCGGAGGCTATTATTGACACTAGGGAGAGGCAGCTGCGGAGCAGGAAGATCAGGGAGTTCTTGGTGAGATGGAAGAACTTGCCGGATGAGGATGCCACTTGGGAGGATGAGAGGATCTTGCAGCATCCATCACTTTAGTTGCTTGAGGACAAGCAACGTTCTGCCGGGGGAGACTGTAATATTCCTAATTAGCACTACTAATTGGAATATTTCATTTTTGTATAGTTTTGCCGCCTTTAGTTAAATTAATAAATAAAGTGAGAAATAGGGGGTCAACTCACTTTAATAAAATAAAGTGCTTCCTAGTTGATGAACGTTGTGACTTAAAGGGGGTGGCCTTGGGGGTCCACACACACATGAGGGGAGGCCTCACGTAGGCTCCTAAGTTAACTGCGCAGGTCAAGGAGGAGGTCAAGGACGCAGTTAGGGTTTTTTGAGGGAGTTAGCACTATAAAAGGTGGGGTCTTCACTCCATTTGGCATTATTGATATGTTATTGATATTGAGAGCTAGACTTCTGTCTACTTCAGCACGCCGGTTGTTTAGTCGGTCTGCAGCACTGTTTAGTGCGAACTGAGTGTCTCCGGTCGGAGATCTCGCCCTTGGCCCCGGGGGACTTCGGAGATCTCGCCCTTGGCCCCGGGGGACTTCGAGTGCCTGCTCGGGCAAGGTATTTCCTTTAGTTTCTGTAGGTGATTTGCAGTGGATTTTGGGTGGACGTTGCAGAGGAGCTAGCCCCTTGGAGTGACTGCGCAGTCCAGGAGAGAGGACGCAGTTTCAGCAGGGAGGACGCAGTCATTGTTGTGCAGCGCAGTTGTGAGGTGATTTGGTGGTGGTTTCAGCGTTTTTCAGTCTTGGGAGATTGTTGTTTTAGCCGGAGGTTTTGCAGGAGGAATTAGGCCCCTTCTCCAGCGTGTTTCTTGAGCTTCTGCGCTGTTCCTGGGAGAGACAACGTTTTTATTGAGGAGGGTTTATTTGGTGGATTTTCGGAGGTGGAGCACTTGCTTCACGGTTTCTGGGTTTTGTCCGGAGGGTTGAGTACAGATAGTCTTCAGATTTTCAGCTCATTCCGGTGAGGGGATCAGCCCCTAGTTCCAGTACATTGCAGCAACAGCTTTCTACGGTAGTTTTCTCCAGCAGCTAGGACGCAGTCTCTATTGTAGCCATTTCTATTTCTGAGAGGGTCTTCACTTGCCTAGAGCAAGGATAGGTGCACTCATTCTGATTATCTCTTGTACCCATATATATGTATTCTCAGATTAATAAAATGGCTTAGCGTTCTGGTATTTTATGTGTATTTGTTCCACCGGCATTTTGTTCTATATAGCTGCTTGTTGTTTTGCTGTGTATTACTGTTTATTTCCCGTTGGGGATATTACAGCAGAAACTACCTGAGATACAAAAGGATTATTTTGTTACTCTCATCCATCCTCCATCCTTCCTATTGTGGATATCTCTTTCACTTCTCTGGGATACTCTTATGAGTGGCTCATCCAGTCCTCTTGTTGCAAACAACAATGCTCTTGCAAATGGCACACTCATTTGTATTAATAGTATATTTGAAGTCATGTCTAAGAACATGATTTCATATGGACAGAATCCAGATCATATATGATACCACTGGTTCTGATCAGAAATTTCCCAAACTGGTCTGACTGGCCAGTTCTAATAACTTTGATTCCAATAATATCATTCAGAAACTTTATCATTTGAAGTTGATCTCCTTGAACAGATCTCCCATTCTTCAAGACTGTCCAATTTTATAGAACTGTGCTTTGAAGTTACCATTATGTATTGTACATGGTTCAAAACATCTTGGTGTACCGTCACCCTTCAATTTGCATGAAGCATCCTCTTCACACTAACTGCCTAGCCTTAACAGTCGAATAAGGTGTGGTGGTAGCACAACATCCATAAGCATTCTAGATCACTACTAATACTCTTCAGGCAATTGCATTATACCTTCCCTATCTGGATCCTCTTTAAATGGAATGTAATACATTTGATACCTAAAATGATAAAAGTAAATATGCCTATTCAAAGCCATGACCTCATTTATTGAATATTGAAGTTCTATAAGATTGGTTAATCCTAAATAATCGTATTTTCACAAATCTACTTAATCAATCAAAAGGAACCATTTATGTTCATGTAGACAGAATTTCTTACCTGATAGTATGTCAAAAGCCTTCCTACTTCGACATGCCCTTCAGCCAGTCTCAACCTTTTCTCTAGGTTTTCAAGAAAGCTATCCTCTTTCTCTTGACTGTCAAAAACATCATCAATTCCACTGACAGACGATTGCCTAGAATCCTCTTCATTCAAGAACACTGGACTCTTGGTGAGCTTTGCATTTGAACGAATGCTACCATAAGAGTTTCTAAGCACTCTTTCCAGGCCCCTTCCCAAGCTCTTTCTATGGATCAAATCCTCATGTCCACCAATAGGATGTCTACTCCTTGAGGTTTTCCATCGAAGCTTAGACAAGATAGAGGCCATCAGACCCCATTTATCAGTGAGTTTGCAAGCATATATACAATACAAGCCTACCTCTATCATTTCTATCTCGTCCTTGAAAAGCCAATTAACTTCTGAATTATTGCATCCCTCCTCTAAAATCACAGAGCAGAGTTCCAAATGATTGTCCTCTCCTTTCTCTTTTAACCATTTAACTAAAAATGTCTCTGAACAGTCTACAGACTTGATTGGTTGATTCCTTAAAGAATCTACCTCCACAAGTGTGCGCTTTGTGCCGTATTTTCTATGCATAAAAGGAACAGCTAGCTCCCTCAATCTTTCCACAACTGTAGCTTCAGTCACTCCGTTGAGCATTAACTTAAATTTTTCATAATCACAAAGATGTTCCCAAGCACTGAGACTTAAGTCAAGTTCTTTGTCTTCCATATGTCCACCAAAAAAAATAAGATGACACAAATCAGAGACATCTTCAAAGAGAGCTCTCAACTCTAGAATTCCATTGCGATAGCCAATGTCCAACAAAGAAAGGCAATTCTCCAGTTGCCCACTCAATTTGTCTATAGTTCTTGCACGTTCTTTGTACCACTGAATAATTTCCATAGCAGGTGGCCAGAGTAGTCCTCTATGTAGTTTCACCATATGTTCTGTACTCATTCCAAAATCAATTTCCTCACTTCTGTCTTGCCAATGACTCTCGATGAAAGCCATCATTTCTTTACTCTCAACCCAGTCCTCCTCCCTCCCAGCTGGTGCAATTTTTGGTGGAGATAATGCAGGAAGCAACTGACTATAGTTGTGGACTGGTATGGTTTCAGGAACTGCATCTAAGATTGTTAATATTGAGGGAGCTAGAGAGAAGGTATGCCGCTTGAAAAGCAAGTTTAAAGGCCCAATTTTTCCACTCCCGGCAAAATTAATGGCAATTTCATCAAGAGGGCATCTGCGGAATACTGCATATTCCTGTGAAGAAAACCTGCACGACATACTACAACAATTCAGCAACCAACAACTATACATAAATCTTTTTGTAAAATTTAAAGACGGTGCAATAATACAGGATATCTTTGAAATTTACCAACATTCAACCCAATACCTTAACGGTTCATGGTCACCACAGAAATACTAAGAGATAAAATGCAAAATCTAAAATTATCATTATTCTCATAAGCTGGTCTAATAATTATGCCAATAAATGCAATTATTCAACTGCAAGCAGCATCATTCTAAAATAAGCAGACACGTTAATCTAGCTAGACTAGAAACCTGTAGAATATAAAGCAATATGGATCTGTCCCCGCTACTCATGCAATCTAAAAGGATGAGTACTACAATTACAAATCTTGGAAGCTTTTTCTCATAAACTCTAGATATGCATTGGGTATAGGTAACAAAGGATGGGTCCTACAATTACAATCTTGTAAACTTTTACTCATAAAGTCTAAATTGCTAATATGCATAGGCTGTAGGTTGACAAGAACACTTGCAACTAAATGTGTACTAAGGCATAATATGAATTTCTTCTCCATTATATTTTGGCCATGTTACCCACCAAAAGTGGGTGACACCATAGGAGAAATTTTCTCCTAGTTATCTCTTCACCTGACAGCCAGTAGCCCATGACAGCCACTAGTGTAGCCAATACATTGTGCCATTTGATCTCCTCCCCCTATTAATTTGGCAGTTCAGGGACAAATTCCATCCTTTGGACAGCCTTCCACATCCAGAGAAGACCCTCTTTGCCCTTGGAAGAATTTAATTTGGTCAAGGGAAAATAAATTTTTACTATGAAAACCCACATGTGCACAAAAAGAACAGGTCAGCTTTAAAGTCAAATTAGGTCTAAGAAGCATATAAATACAACTCAATGGCACTTCATTTGGACATCAGTGATGTTAACAAACCTCCTAGGATAAAATATGAAAATTTCTGCATACAGAAACTCTACTGCAGTATCTTGATTTACTTCTCCTACTTGTTTGATTTAATTAACAAGTTATTTAACTAAAGTATTCAGAAAAACATCAAAGTAAACACAACTGCAGCCTAAACATACATACAGATCATTTACTGAAACATTTTTATTGGATTCCTCTTTCGCAGAGGTGCAAGATCGATCTAAAGATCATCTTGATCGGATGAGCAGAACATGTATTTTGAATTTATTCCACATGTGCAAGGTCGGCCTGATTTATCCCATAGATGCCTATATATTGGAGAGACTTGGAGTTCATTTTACACATGCATTTGGTGGAGGCATTTTCTTCTCTCTTGGATGGCAATGGAGTAGCGTTCTTGGTTCTGCGTTTAGGGCTTCTTGTTGCAGTGTCTTTGTGGAGTATTCTTGATGAGATGTCTTGGGGTTGTGTGACACATTGGGTTGGCTGACCTTACGAAGACTTTGCTGGTTGAAGCATCCTACTGACCGCCGTAACATCACCATTATTTATCTCTGTTTTTGGCTTGTCTTCCATCGATCTATTGGTATGTTCTATCTGCACCCTACTTTCATTAAGCCCTAGAAGTTTAAAGTATATTTGCATCTAGCATAGAACATCTTCAGAATTTAACACACACTCCGTGTTAAGAGGGAGTGTTGAGATTTTGTATAGTTGGTGTAGCATCGAGTATGCTCTAGTCCTGAAATTTTGTGGAGGGGTTAAGACACACTTGATCTCCAGAACCCAGAAAGTGTTTTGAGAAATTTCAATTGTTGTTCAAGTCATTCAAATAATTAATTATTTTGATGGATTTCCTAAGTCTAAACTAAGGAAAATTAAATAATTAAAGTGAATTAATTAACACATGTGATGAAATTGTCATAAGTCACATGGATCAAGCAGTCTTTTAATCTTAGCCGTTGATGAATGATTTAATCTCGATAGTTGATGAAATGAATGAAAAAGTATAAGAGAAAGGCTTAGGGTCAGTTGGAAGAGAAACAGTTGCAGAGCTAAGGAATAGATCTAGGATTCTAGGGCGGGTTTGCTAAGAATTTCCAAAGGAATTTCCTGCAGCGAGGGGTAGTATTGGCTAAGGGGATGATTTGATCCTGGAGTCAAGAGTCAGTAAGAGGAAGAGGAGCAGCAACAAGGACAACGCAAAGAAGCAGAGCAGCAGCTATGCGGGTGTTGCACAGCCGCTACGCAGGTGCTACGCAAGACATCGCAGAGGCTCCAGGGGGCTACAGAAGTTACGCAAAGGGTCTCCAAGGCTAGCGTAAGGCTTGCGTAACCCTTCCAGGGGTTACGCAGTCCTTCATACTTTGCACAGTTTATAACTTAACATAACAGTTCCACCCTAACCTATGCAATCTGCGGTCACATCGCATCGCAGTAAAAATAACTTACTGTTACGATGTCTTAATGCTAAACACGAAAACCTCAGATTTGGGAAATCATTTTAGGTGCGATTTAATCTCCGTCGTTGGTCTTTGTTAGATCTGACGGTCCACACTTGGCTTTGCTTGTTTGCTCCGCCAATTGTTTAGATTTTGTGTATTTGGGGTAGCATCAGTTGTGCTCTAGCTCCCAAACTTTGTGGAGGGACTAGAGTACACTTGATCTACAAGACTCGAAAATGGATTTCGGAAATTTCATCTAGTTTAAGAGACATTAAATTTATTAATTATTTTAATGTATTTCCTAAGTTAAAACTTAGGGAACTTAAATAATTAAAGTGGATTTAATTAAACATGTGATGAAATTGTCTTAACTCACACGGATCAAGATTTCTTTTAATCTTAGCCATTGATTTAAGATCTAATCATGGCCATTGATTTGTCAATGAGAAAGGTATAAAGGAAAGGCTTGGGGTCATTTGTAAAGACACAAAGAGGCAGGTCACTGAAGCTAAGCTGAGATTCTAGGGCAGGGTTTGCTAAGAATACTCAGAATTGTTTCAGCTGCAAAGGGGAATTTAGGCCAAGGGGATGATCTGATCCCGGGGTCTAGAATACACAAGAGGAAGAGATCAGCTCAAGAACAGCGCAGAAGAGGAGAGCAACAGCAGCAGCAAGGACAGCGTAGTCCCTCCAAAGACACTGTGATTTTCAGCAGGAAACCCTCAGGGGTTATGCAGAGACCCTTCAGGGGCAGCGTAGTGATTGCGTCACCCAGTCTGTTCCGGAGCAGCGCTGAGGGTTGGAGGTGCTTCAGAGGCTGACGCAGAGGCTTTCAGGGGAAACGTTGGGGTTTCTAGGCCCTAATCTTGGTTGAGTTCTGTAAATCCCGTTTGAGAGTGTGGATCAGTGATTATTTTGGCCCTAGATCAGCCAGTGAGTTGTAGATCTAGTGTTTTCTCAGTCGGGTTTTCCAGAACTAGAACCCAAATTTGTGTATTCAAAAATATTCTTAATAATAAGACCCTCCAACAGCCAGAGACCGGTTTTACCGCATTGGGTTTTTTCGGGGACTATTTGTCCAAAAATAACTATGTCACTTTGTCAATGTGTGCATGTGCTTATTCTAGGTCTGGATTGGTAGAGATTTGTTATGTGTTTTGCTTCGATTTTAACTTGAATTTATTCAATTAATAACTTGTCTAAGTAGGAGGAGCATAAATGGATTAACAGTAATAATTTTTGCATAAAGTGTAAGATTCAGAAATTTCTACATGGTATGAGAGCAATTGCAAATCTAGGAGGGACACCAACAGAAGAGAGACTGAAGGTTCTAGCTGCAAGAAGCAACTAGAAAAGTAGCAAAAACGCATATCTGAAGGGACAACGCAGTTTTTAGAGGCAGATTCATGCAGAGGGAAGGGTGACACTGTCCAGCATTGTGTCCTAGCAAGCCCATGCAATTACTGCGCAGAGGAAACTCAGAAACAATGCTAGTTTTGTCTGAAGCCAGCCAGTATGATTCAGATCTAAATCTGTCAGATCCAGAAAAGACTGTAGAAAAGCTGTAGAAATTCAGAAGAGCTAGTGGGGTTAAAATTTTGAAGTTTTCATATTTTTAGCCTTAGCACAAGTGACAAAGGGCGGGAGGAGATCAGCTTCTCAAAGAGTTTCTAGCCAAAAAAACTTGCAATTTGATGAGAGGATCAAAGAGAGCTAACTCATTGTTGATTTGGCAGATTTCCAAGAAGGGAAATCAATTTTCAGAGGGAGCAGAGGGTGCCCAGTTCGTAAAGTACCCTAGATCCAGATCTCTAGTATAGAGAGGAGGAGCTCCGAAACATTTGCTGAGCAAATGGCTGAAGATGATGCAACCATGAGTGCTCATGAACCATGGAGGTGGGGTGACATGGACATGTAGAGGAGCTACATGAAAGGGGGGCGGGATCCTTGAGCAACTCATTTCTTGGATCACATGCGAGCTATGGCAGTTTTAAGACAGTAGCAGGACAAGTGGAGCAGTGGGTGCATAGATCACAGATAAGGCAAAGGCAGAGGCAGATCTGAAGACTGGGAAAAGCAGCGCAGAGCAAAGCAGCAACGTAGAAGCAGTAGCAGCGCAGCGGCTGATGTGACTTCAGCAGCGCAAAACAGTGCTGCTTACATAGTGCAGAGTTGCAACAGTGCAGAGAGCTTCAAAGGGACAGCACAATGCAGCACCAGTGTGATAGATTTTAGCACAAGGAACTGATGTGACTTCAGTAGTGCAGAGGGAGTCTGGTTACGCAGGCAGAGTTGTAGTTGTGCATCGTTCTTTAGATCCCAGCACAAATCTGTAGCCTACGGAGCTTCGACGATGTGGATGCAACCCATCAGACTTGTTTGTCAAAGATTGGGCAGGAGATTCAGTTGTTTCTCTCAACAACTGAAGTTGCAGTGCAGCAGATCAGAAGTGGCAGTGCTATGAGCAGCACAGATGCAGCAAATTGAGAGGGAGTTGCAGTAGAGAAGTTGCAGTGGCAGTGGCAGAGTCATGGGCAGCAGTACAGAATGGCAGCAGCAGTGCAAAGTTGAGGGGCAGCAGGCCAAGCTTCAGCAACACAGAACCAGTACTCAAAGTCATGTAATGCATAGTGTGATGTATTGCTAGAGCACAACCTTGATGTTAAGAGGGAGTGTTGAGATTTTGTGTATTTGGGGTAGCATTAGTTGTGCTCTAGCTCCCAAACTTTGTGGAGGGACTAGAGTACACTTGATCTACAAGGCCCAGAAATGGATTTGGGAAATTTCATTTAGTTTAGGAGATATTAAATTAATTAATTATTTTAATGTATTTCGTAAGTTAAAACTTAGGGAACTTAAATAATTAAAGTGACTTTAATTAAACATGTGATGAAATTGTCTTAAGTCACACGGATCAAGCTTTCTTTTAATCCTAGCCATTGATTCAAGATCTGATCATGGTCGTTGATTTGTCAATGAGAAAGGTATAAAGGAAGGGCTTGGGGTCATTTGTAAAGACACATAGAAGCAGAGCACTGAAGCTAAGCTGAGATTCTAGGGCAGGGTTTGCTAAGAATAATCAGAAGTGTTTCAACTACAGAGAGGGGAATTTAGGCCAAGGGGATGATCTGATCCCGGGGTCTAGAATACACAAGAGGCAGAGATCAGCTCAAGGACAACGCAGAAGAGGAGAGCAGCAGCAGTAAGGACAACGTGATTTTCAGCAAGAAACCCTTAGGGGTTACGCAGAGACCCTTCAGGGGCAGCGTAGTGACTGCGTCACCCAGTCTGGGGTAACGCAGTCTCTTTCGAAGTAGCATTGAGGGTTGGAGGTGCTTCAGAGGTTGACGCAAGTCTTTCAAGGGTAGCGTTGGGGCTTCTAGGTCCTAATATTGGCTGAGTTCTGTAAATCTCATTTGAGGGTGTGGATCAATCATTATTTTGGCCCTAGATCAGCCAGTGAGTTGTAGATCTAGTGTTTTCTCTGTCGGGTTTTCTAGATCTGGAACCCAAATTTGTGTATTCAGAAACATTCTTAATAATAATACCCTCCAGTAGCCAGAGACCGGTTTTCCCGCATTGGGTTTTTCCGGGGACTATTTGTCTAGAAACAATTGTGTCACTTTGTCAATGTGTGCATGTGCTTATTCTAGATCTGGATTGGTAGAGATCTGTTATGTGTTTTGCTTCGATTTTAACTTGAATTTATTCAGTTAATAACTTGTCTAAGTAGGAGGAGCATAACCGGATTAACAGTAATAATTTTTGCATAAAGTGTAAGATTCAGAAATTTCTTCACCAATCACCTTTCCCCGGATGCAATGTGCTATCAAAGCAAAACAGTTATGAATATTGGATCTGCAGCTTTGCGAATTTGAGTCTAACTTCACCTAAATTTATTGAATGAAAACCTTGTTGTGCGCGATGCGAATTCCGACTCAACGGAGGAATACAAGAATGACAGTTTAACACAGACAGACAAATAAAACTACAAATATACTTGGAATTAAAATAAGAAAAATATACAGAGTCAAGCCCTTTAATGGTTGAATTTTACATTTCTGTTTCTCTCTGTCCACTCGTTTGTCACACCTCTCTCACTCTTCTCTTGCACCTATTCCACACACTTTTTCTCACACCTATTCATGCATATATATATCTATCTGAAAGCAGTTCGCTTTGTCTTTTATTAACTTCCTGCTGAGCTGAACCAATCTAACAAATAATTTATATCCTATCTAAATGCTCTAACTTACTTGACTTAATCTCCTCATAGGGAGAACCAATTGCTATTTTATTCCTATTTAAGTTAGGAAATCAAAACAAACTAACTTCTCACAATTAAAACTAAATAAAATATCAATAATCAATGTTTCTCCACCTCTTGTTAGCCACAACATGTGAACACGCAATCACATTGTTGGCTAAATCCGGATGCTCCTGCATCTGACTCCCGGGGAAGAAAAGATTGATCCATCAATGTTTCCGGATCTGCATTAAACTTCTGTAACTCTACTGCTGTCATCCAACTGGCATCTTCCACTGGGTGTCCTTTCCATTTGACTAGATACTGATAATAGGTCTGTCCTCTGGTCTTCTTTGTTGTTCTTTTCTCCAGAATGGTTTCCACTTCTTTCTTTGTTGTCTTTGGCATCTGTTCCTTCCAATTCGAAGTCTGGTCCTCCTCTTATGTAGATTCTTCTTGTAGTTCTTCCTCTGTTCCTTTGTATGGGTACAAATCTGCACCATTAAAGATGGGTGATATCCCAATTCCTGTTGATAACTCAATCTCATATACATTTGAGGAAAACTTCTTCAAGATTCTACATGGCCCTATCTTTTTCATTTTCAGTTTGTTATAAGTCCTTCCTTAGATAAACCATGACTAAATCATCTACTTGAAACTCCCTTTCAATCCTCTTCATATCAGCTCTTTGTTTATACTTTTGGATATTTTTCTATAAGCTCTGCTTGACATCCTCCTACAACTTCTGTATATGTTCTACAAATTCTTCAGCTTTTGCACTCCTTGTCTCTTGTTTGCTCAAATCTCTAAGTTCATACACCCCTCTTGGATGCATTCCAAAAACAATCTGAAACAGACTCATCCCAGTACTCCGGTTAGGAGTATCATTATAGGCAAATTCAGCTTGAGCAAGTGCTAAGTCCCATTACTTTGGATTCTTGTAAACCAAACTCCTTAATATGTTTCCCAGGCTCCGGTTTACCACTTCAGTTTGTCCATCCGTTTGAGGATGATAGGCTGAACTGAAACTAAGGTTTGTACCTAGCTTCTTCCATAGAGTCCTCCAGAAGTGTCCTACGAACTTTGCATCCTTGTCTGAAACAATACTCACAGGCAGTCCATGCAATCTTATAACTTCAAAGAAAAACAAATTAGCAATGTGAGTTGCATCACTAGTTTTCTTACAAGCAATAAAATGAGCTATTTTATAAAACCTATCTACAACAACATAGATAGAACCATGTCCTCTTTGAGTCTTTGGCAAACCTAAAACAAAATCCATACTGACAGCATCCCAAGGTCTATTGGGTATTGGCAATGTTGATATAACCCAGTGTTTTGGCTTCTTCCTTTGGCATGTTGACAAATCCTGCACTTCTCAACAAACATCTTGATATCAGTTTGCAATTTTGGCCAATAATAAAAAGCACTCACTTGCACAAATGTTTTATCTTGTCCAAAGTGTCCAGACAGTCCTCCACTGTGTTTTTCCTTAATCAGATTTTCCCTCATGGAGCACTTAGGTATACACAGTTTATTATTCTTGAACAACAATCCTCCTTGAATCAGGTAGTCCAACCACTGACTTCTATTATGAATTATTGGATTCTTAACAGCTGCATATATTTCTTTGAAATTTGTGTCTTCTTCAAACATATCAATCATTTCTTCAAAACCCAAAATGCTAATCTTCAATTCCTGCATAACCAGATTTACTCTACTCAGAGCATCAACAACTTTGTTTGACTTACTACTTGTGTGTTTGATTACAAAGGTAAAAATCTGCAAAAACTCCACCCACTTAGCATGCTTTTGGTTCAACTTTGACTGATTATTTATGAATTGCAGTGCATGGTTATCTGAATACAACACAAATTCTTTGGGCAACAAATAATGTCTCCATTTCTTCAAAGCCTGTACAATAGCATAGAACTCCTTATCATAGGATGAGTACTTCCTCTTGGCCTTGTTGTCGCACAGATTGTCTAGGCACCGCGACAATGGCTCAGATCGGGGGTTGACACCCTGATCCCCAATCTCTCTATTTAAGCTGTCTCCTTGCAAGCTAAGGGAGGTAGACCCTATTAGAAATGAAAAGGAAGAATCTAGGAGACACAGCTAAAACACCAAATACTTGATAAAATTAACGAGATTTCACAGATTGATTATGTTAGAACCAGTGCCTTATGGAGTCAAACAAGATCCCGTTATGTAATTAAAGATAAGTATTGGATGTATAACTGCTGCTAAATGACCACAATGATATTCAATAGAAAATGCCACGATCATTCACTAAGATACTTGAGTCAATCAACAAAGCTATCATGAAAAGATGCCAAATGCTTGAAATATTTCCGAAATTAAGATATTCCAATATAACCCAGTTCGAAAATTAAAATGATCCACAGTCAAACTTTAGATAGAAAAAAATTTAGCGCATTTGACTATAGAAAATTTGAATTTTTTTTTTTAAATATGTTTTTGTATTTCCTAGATTTTTTTAGATATTTTGAAATTTTTATTTTTTTATTATTTTTTATTTATTTAAGACAAATTAAACAAAATTAATTCTAAATTAAACTCCAAAATTTAAAAGTTAGATCTCTAAACTAAACTAAAATCTAAGTTAGATCTATAAATCAAACTAAATTAAATCTAAAAGATTAAATCTAAAACTAAAGCTAAGACTGATTTAAATCTAAAAAATCAAATGGTAAAACTAAAATTAGAACCTAACTAAAAATGAAATCTAACTAAACTAAAATAAAATTAAACTAAATTACAACTGAAACCAAACACTAAACTATAACAAAAATCGAATTAAATCCTAACTAAAATAAATCTAAAACTATCAAGATTGAATTAAACTAACGCTACCAATATTAAATCAAAATCGACTTTATACAAAATGAGACCGATCGTTTAAAATTTACGTGTGCGTTTTGTGTTTACTTATGCAGGTCGATGATGAATGGAGTCTGGACGGCGTGAAGGAAGATTTGGACGGTTCTGCAGGTTGGACAGCAGACCTGGAAATCGAATGGTAAGGGTCAACGGATTGGCACAACAGCGAAGATTGATGCAGTGGCTAAGGATTGGGTTGCAGGACGACAAAGAAAAGGCTGTATGGTGGAGAAATAAGGGACGTCAACAGAGATGGAAGGCAGAACAGTTTTGAAGGAAAAGCACAAGCGAGGGCAGAGGATTGATAGAACAAAGAATGAATGAAACGGTGGGTTCGAGGGGAAAGAAAAGTGATGGAAAGGAAGATAGTGGCGTGAGAAATGAGGACGAGGGCACGATGGGATCGATTGCAGAGATAAAAGGTCGATGGGAGAGCGTATTTCGTTGGATGGTGAGAGCAGATCAAATGGCAAAGAGCTGGGTTGGACACTGGACAAAGACAGCGTTCTATTTTGCAGTGAGGACAGAAAGATTTTGATGCATCCAGTGCACATAAACTTTACCCACCAAACTTAGAATTTAAAAAATTTCCGTCAAACTCTGATTTGATACACTTCCTCAATCAACAGAAGCTCAGATCCTTATGCTCTTTTAAATCAAATAATGCCAAATCTTGCCCACAGTAGCAGTTTGAGGCCAGATCTGGCCTTTGGAGGCTAGATCTGCCTCAGATCTTTAAAAAAAAAAATCTGAGTAAACCTGTAACCTGCAAAACCAGTCAGATCCCGAAATATATATACACCAAAAAAATTTATTAAACCCTTACAGCCCTAATAAAAATACAAATTTACAAGCTAATTTACAGATCTGAGGCACTCATGGCCAAATTTGAATCCCTGTTAGCACATTTTTTTTAGAGATTTAAAATTTTAGGGAGAGGCACAAGCCTTAGAACCTTGTAAAAACGCAAATTTCGTAAGATAGACTTGGAATTTAACAAATAATGAGCTTTTCAGATTTATGTTTATTGAGAGTTGGCTGGTCCAACCAAAGACTTCCCCAGACGCTCAATCTTAAAAAAAAAATTCCCTGCACACTTAGATCTGAACCTTAGATCGATAGAGATTTAAGAAAACAACATGAGATCTTTTAGAAAAATCAAAATGTCATTTTATGAATCCAGAAAACTGCACAAAATACTTGTATGCAGATTAATCCATGAAGGCCATCAACCATAAAATGCAAAAACAAAGTAGCACAGTTTAGAGACAATTCACCACATAGATCCAAGAAGGAACATCAAAATTTGTAACTCCAAAGTCTTTATGCTTTATTCCTCAAAAATTTACATGAGCTTCTAAGAACAAGTGCACGATCCTGAGATCGGATGACTCAAGACTGACAAAGACCTCTAAATTTATAGAACAAAATCTCCAACGGCTAGTTCAGTTGATCCACGTCAAAATAATCTCGACCGTCGATAAGATTTGATCATCTTTTAATCTGGACAGTCGAAATTATAATTTTGAGGAAAAAATGAATTTATGATTTAAATCCATTTTAATTAACTCAAAAATATTATTTTTGAGTTAATTACCCCAAAATTTTGACTTTGACTTAACCACCAAGGCCCAAAGGTCCAAAATTTCTTAAAATTCTCAATATTCCTTTGGCCTGGGGCTTTAAAAAATCACTTTTTAAGGACCAACGAATTTTGCCTTTAAAGAATTTTATCCTAACTTAGGATCCTAAATTAATTAATTTTCTGGCTTTTGATTTTTTAATTAATTGACTAGAAAATTTAATTAATTGACTGAGAGGGGATTTTAATTATTTTTCCAACCCTCTTTTACATGAGATAATACATTTACATACATAAAGGGGGAATACCCATTTGTATAGACCCTCAAATAGATACCCAATTATGCGACTCAAAACATGATCTACTAGACCAAGTAGCTCAAACTACTTTTACAAGGACTTTATAGAAAACACTAGGACTCACTTAGCATGTTGATGACAAAATCCACCCTAGCTTTGGGGTGAGGCTGGAGGGAAAAACTCTGCTGATCACTTTCGTAAATCAGTGAGACAAAAAACCTCCTAAGATGGAAATCATCAACAACATACTAGGCTTACCTAGGTTGTTACATACACTGACGGTCTTACTTAGATCCTTTACATCATAACATGCAGAATGGGTTTACATCATTTATAAAAACTGTCGTTTTTCAATGACATCTGGATGACATGAACCTCGAACATGATAAGTCTCATTTGAAAAAATGGGGGTGTACTGCTATGGGGTCGTTGACAAAGTGTGGTCAACATCTGGCTCTACTTGGGGACACGTTGCTTCATTGAAGGAATGTGAGAATCTAGAATCTGCATCCAAGCAACACACAAGATTACATAAGTAGCGTCCATCCAAATATCATCATATAACATTAAGCTCATGAAAAATAGAAGCTCTTCTTTTATTTATTATTCTACTTAACATGAACAGTAAATCTACTCTAACTGCAAAATGAAATGCTGAAATAACAAGGTGTAAGGTTAGAGATACAATACAAAGGATGCCCTGTGGCATCAGATGTGCTCAATATAGTGCATGCTGAGCATTTGCCTGCTTTCAGGCAAGTCTGTGGGCTGCTTTTCAGATGTGCCATGTCCAATCTTGCTAATTGTAGGACTCTGTTTTATCCAAATGTCAAGCTGCTCTCGACCATCAGACGAATCAAACCACTTACTTCTTTTCTGCTTCTTTTTTTTCTCTTGAGTGGGTTGTGATGTCAGCAATGAGACCACTGTAGATTTCTTGTCCTCATCTTGAAGATGTTTGTACAAAATATCTGAAGAACCTGGAGCGTGACCAATATTATCCTGAATATACTCTATTAAAGGTGACACATAAGCTTGGTCTTTCTCAACATCCTTTGAAACCATAGTTAAATCCTCCGTGTGATGAGATGGGAATGGCTTTAGCAGACAAGAAGTCTTATGATCTGTTGATGAATCTTCATAATCAAATTTCGACTGAAACTTTTGTATATGTAATTTTTCCATTTTTTCCAACCTTTTCTGTATGGAACTCATCTCCCTAGCATGCCTTACTATTAATTTCGTCTGATTTGCCTCCATATTTTTATTTCCAACAAGTGATTTTCCTTCATGGCAGTCATTTCCTGGGTGTGTCTTGCTTCCATTGCAATCATATGATTCTATATAATGGACATCTGATTAGAATGATTAACTTCCATTATCTTTAACCCGTTTTCCATGACATTTATTTCCTGTGCATGACTTGCTTCCATGGAATTTATCCTATTTTGAAGATTGATTTGGTTAGCTTCCATGTTTTGAATCATTTGCGTATGATTGGGTTGCACATCCTTAATCATCTGAGCTGGTTCCTTAACATGACTTTCATGATCTTCTATATGTCTGTGATAGTCCTTACCAACAACATTAATTTGATGACTCGACCTTGCCATTCTACTATCTATGATTCTTTTGACAACATGGCAAGTAACCTCTTCATGAAGAGCATTACAGGCTCTACAATAAGGCAGAGCTTCATCCACAAGATTTGCAAACTCAAGTTGATTTGTCGGTCTCTGCTCATTAGATAGGCCTCTTTCCTGCAAAACATTATTATTTCTAGGTTGGGAATTCTGCGTTTGAGCCCTTTCCATTTGAACCAACCTAGCCTGTAAGACACTTATTTCCTTAGCATGTTCAGAGATCAATTTCGCTTGATTAAGCTCCATGCTTTCAAGCTTTTGCATTAACCTTTTCATAGGGTCATCATCATCTTTTTCAATTTCTTTTCCCTTAGAATCTGTCAAAGACCTATCAAAATCTGGAGTTTTGGACATTCCAGATGCTTTCTTATACTTTTCAATCTCCTCAGCTAAAGATCGACAAGCCTTGTAATTTGCAGTTTTAGCCCGCCTTAACTCATATGAAGTATCAGAACTAAAAGCATCAATGTAAAAATTCAAAAGAGATCCATCAGGAGGTTTATGAGTTTGAGATATTTCTCTAAGGATACCATTAAATCTCCTGTTAAATTCTTCAATCGTTTCATTTTCTTTCTTTTTTATGGTACTGATCTCCCTTACCAAATGCCTATCTTCCCTTTTATCACCATACTTTTCCTTAAAGGCAGCTACAATTGATTCAAAAGTATCAAATGAATTATCAGGTTTTTCCGTAAACCATTCAGCAACATCCTCACCAAAAGTAAGAACAAAAGTTTTCATCTTTACATCCTCGAAATTATTATTTGCAACTGCAAATCTATTCCACCAGTTAGTGAAAGCAAACAAATGAGATTTGACACTAACTGCTTCATTTCCTTGAAAAGATGGTAATTTATCCATTTGAGGGACATCATGGGGATAACCCTGAATATTAGCAAAATTACACGGGGCAAAAACATCCATGATATCGTTTTTAGGATTTTAGAAATAGATCCGTGTTCAAGAATAGTCAAAAGGTCCTCAAGAAGCGAACTTCTTGGCAGAAACTCTTGTAAGAAATGAAAGAATTGGAGTCGCCACTTAAACATGAAACTAATTCTAAAACAGAAGAAATAATCGAGAGATAGCAGATGGATATCAGGGGGGATTCTTGTCTGGGAGTAAAAAGATGAATAAGTGGAGTCGCCACCCAAACAAGAAGCCAACCGAAATGTCCAGGTGCTAAAGATACAATGATGAAATGATTAGTGATATGACGAAAGATAAGACGATGAAAATATGAAGAGATGAAAAGTCACCAGGAAATGTGATCCCTTGCGACAGGGTAATAAATGGCGATGAAATATCAGAAGATTATAAAATGTCGTTAAGACCAAGGATAGAAAAACTCTATCTCGGCAACGGCGCCAAAAAATGTTGTCGCACAGATTGTCTAGGCACCGCGACAATGGCTCAGATCGGGGGCTGTCACCTTTATCGCCAATCTCTCTATTTAAGCTGTCTCCTTGCAAGCTAAGGGAGGTAGACCCTATTAGAAATGAAGAGGAAGAATCTAGGAGACAGCTAAAAACACCAAATACTTGATAAAATTAACGAGATTTCACAGATTGATTATGTTAAAACTAGTGCCTTATGGAGTCAAACAAGATCCTGTTATGAAATTAAAGATAAGTATTGGATGTATAACTGTTGATAAATGACCGCAATGATATTCAATAGAAAATGCCATGATCATTCATTAAGATACTTGAGCCAATCAACAAAGCTATCATAAAACGATCATTGAGATAAAAAGCAGACGCTTGAAAAATTTCCGAAATTATGATATTTCCAATATAACCCAGTTTGAAAATTAAAATACTTCACAGTCAAATTTTAGATTAAAAAAATGAGGCTTATTTGACTATGGAGAAATTTTTATGTTTTTTGTATTTTTCAGATTTTTAGAATTTTAAAATTTTTAGAATTTTATATCATTTTTTTGGTTTTATAAATCTAAATTAAAACAAAAAATTAAACTAAATGTAAAGAAAAATTTAAATTTAAATTTAAATCTAACAATATTAAGACCTAAAGTTAAACTAAAATCTAAAAGTAATCAAATCCTAATTAAAACAAACTAACGCACTCAAAATCTAAAAGCTAATCTAACTTACGCTATCACAAAATTGAAATACATCAAAATCGAAAATTAAATAAAAAATCTAACTCTAAAACTAACGCTATCTAAATTAAAATCTAAATGAATTAACGCTAACACTAAATCTGAACTAATTTAAAATAAAAAACTAACAAAAAAAAAAAGAAATGAATTAAATATAAAAATTAAGTAACGAAAATTAAAACTAAAATCGAATTACATTAAAACTAAAACTAAGTCCTAACTCCCAAAACAAATCGTATGCTCAGAAGAATTAACGCACTGGCTTTGAGAAATCAACGCAATTTTTTTTTTGTGTTTTTTGTTTTCTTTGTTATGCAGGTCGAGCTACAGGAGTGTTGGCTTGGACGGCGGCACAATGGCTTAGATGGCAGAAGAGGATAGGAAAATGTGAAGGAGGGAGTAGCAAATGATAAAGGCGCGTGCAGGTTGAAACTGGACAAGGACAGATCGAAGCTAAGGCTGAAAGAATAGGCGGATGACGGCAGAAAGAGCAGAATTGGATTCAATGGAGAGCAGTGAAAGTAGAAAGAGGGAGGACAACAGAAGAGAATGGCGTGAGAAAATGCGTTAAGAAGAAAGTCGATGGCAGAGGATGGACGTCTAAACAGGTGAGAGGGTCGATGGCTCAATGAGACAGCGGGCAGGTTCTCTTGGACGCTGAAAGGAGCTGGATGGGTCAAAAGCAGAGATTTGAGGCAGCAACAAGAATAAACCCAGTACATTCAATTTCTTCCATAAAATTTCCAACGTTTAAGCTCAGTTTTTTTTTTTAGAGATTTAAAATTTTATTGAGAGGCACAAGCCCTAGGAAACCCTGCAAAACCAACAATTTCGTAAGATAGATTTGGAATTTAACAAATAATGAGCTTTTCAGACTTATGTTTATTGAGAGTCGGCTGGTCCAACCGAAGACTTCCCCAGACGCTCAATCCTAAAAAAAAAAATTCCCTGCACATTTAGATCTGAACCTTAGATCGATAGAGATTTAAGAAAACAACATGAGATCCTTTAGAAAAATCAAAATGTCATTTTATGAATCCAGAAATTGCACAAGATACCTGTATGCAGATTAATCCATGAAGGCCATCAACCATAAAATGCAAAAACAAAGTAGCAGAGTTTAGAGACAATTCACCACATAGATCTGAGAAGGAACATCAAAATTTGTAACCCCAAAGTCTTTATGCTTTATTCCTCAAAAATTTACAAGAGCTTCTAAGAACAAGTGCACGATCCTGAGATCGGATGACTCAAGAATGAGAAAGACCTCTAAATTTATAGGACAAGATCTCTAACGGCTAGTTTGGATGATCCTCGTCGAAATAATCTCAACTGTCCAAAAGATTTAATTATCTTTTAATCCGGAGCGTTGAAATTAAAATTTTGGGGAAAAAACGAATTTATCATTTAATTCAATTTTAATTAACTCAAAAATATTATTTTTGAGTTAATTACCCCAAAATTTTGACTTTGACTTAACCACCAAGGCCCGGGGTTTTCAAAAATCAT